>CM060989.1:89150719-90400719 GCA_030765065.1 Deroplatys truncata | reverse complement strand
GAATGACATGTTCAGTTTTGCCTTATGCAGTTGGAGGACATTTTCAACATTTGCTATACAGGTAAATAATATCCCAAAATTCCTCTGCATTCCAGGTGTAATAAGTCGTCGCTAACATAACTCATTTTGAAACAATTAAAGAAATGTTTCAACTCTTCACCATGTATAATTTGTGCATATTTATTTGTATTGTGCACTGTTTGGCTTTAAATATTCATGCTTTGTGTCTTTAATGTTTATTTTGTTTCCAGTATTTTAACTACACTATTTTGATGCTTACTCTATTACGTAGTTACAGCAAGTAGAAGTGTTGCATTCCATTTCAAAAGTTCCATGTTGAGATTTCACCAGAAAATACATGTTTTGAGGCTCCCTGAATAAAAAAGAGATGCATCTTCTTAAAAAAAAATGCTCTGCATGCCTGTGAACAGCATACCTCAAAAACTAAAAAACCGATAAATACGAAACGTATTTACATACAGCATCTTAAAAGATGCAACATGAAAATTTTCAAGATTGTCCCCCACTCCAAACTACCCTTGAAACAATTGTTGATATTTTTAATTTTCTCAGAAAATGCCTTAACAATTTGTATTCAAATACCATATGTTAGGATATTTACATGACAAATAAAATATATATTTTAAATTTTCTGGGAATAGCCTGTGAAGTCCTCAGCTCAGGAGTATTTTATGTAATTTCATATAATGGGTCAACAATAAGACAGACACAATAAAATACATCTCTCTTTAAAACATAGACTTTATTTCAAATAAGTTTTTCTGTGCCATCATATGACAGATATCTGCTGTTATTGGTTTGAATTTTTCAGTCCTCTTATCGTTTTTTGAAGTGTTGTTTCTTGTGATGTTGTGTAAACAATATGGAATTTCAGGGACAGCATATGTAGACGTATGACTTACCAATTCTGCTTTCTGTTCTCCCTTGTACCTATAACCAGGGGCAATTCCTTTTAAGTGACGGATGGGGCTTACCCCACCACATTTGTTCTGCATCAACAACCACAAAAACAACGAATACTAACACCTCATATTTTAAGAATGTGCAATTTTGCTTACAGCTCCTTAGTAATCTCATTCTAAGCATGTTTCTAAAATGTATGCCTAAAGTGGAGAGCCAAGAAATTACGAACCGGCTGTATGGTGTTTTTCCACTGGGTATGTGGAAACATAACAACATAACACTGCTGCTATGAACAAGGTCATTAGTTGATAGTGAATTATATTAAATTGAGTTTTATTTATGGACACTCTTTAACTACTATGGTCCTTAGCGTCGCATTCTATATTGGGTGTGAAAGATTGATAATTTTGCTCAGAGGCCCCTTTATCAGGCTTGAGGTTCTTTTACGTGCCGTAAATCTACTACACCACAGGACCACCGCCTTTACTTCCCTTCCGAAGGAAGCCATGCCGAGTATTTTTACACCTGAAAAATTCTATTGTCCACTGGGTTTAAACCCGCAACCTTGGGAACTAGAGCTAGCACAGTACCACTAGTCCACGGAGGACGACAGTTGACAGTGATGTGATGTAGTTCAGTTATTACGAGTTATTTATTATTTTGTGCTGTACTTAGTCACAAAGTATATTATAGCTCAGTGTATGTTTTCTACTGCAGAGTGTATATTTATTTATGATTCGTATGTTTTAACTCAGTCAGTTCACCAAGTGAAAGTAGTGTACACAATGGTGAAATAGACCTATATTTAATATCTTTCACAGACGGCTTGCTTCCACCTTCATGGAATATGTGTGTACACAAAATAATCATAATTGGAGCTCTGACAAACCTTATACTGTTCATGAAGTACCCCTTCATTACGAAAACATTGGTGTATGGTGCACCATGAGCAGAGAAAAGGTTATAAGGCCAATTATTTCTGAGTCAACAGTTGATGCCCATACATAACATGAATACAATTTTGCCCCCTTTTTCAGAGAATTAACAGACAAGGAGCTTGATTTTGCCTTTTTACTAGAAGACTCTTACTGCTCATTAGGCCAATACTTTTGAATAGAACAATTGAAAGTGTGTTTGAAGACAAAATTATTAAATTATGGTGAGTGATGGATAGTTTCCTAAAGAGGTTCCAAAAATATATGGACAATGACAATGACAAGCACCTCCTTTCATAAAGTTGGCAAATAAAACCTTTAAAAGTAGTTTTAAAAATGTTATATGGTTTCATTCCCGCTTTTCTATGATAGCGGGAGATGGCAACAAGCTCCAAGCATGCAGACAGGAAAAGCACAGCACAGCTGGTTTGTAGTTTTTTGGCTCTCCCTGTACACATTACATGAGATTTGGTTTGGTTAGGCGTAAGGCATTACAAAATCTTAAGTTTAGTACCGAGCAATATGTCTTACTGGGGCTAGCTAATGCAAGCATTGGAACTGCAGCACAATAGGCTTATAACCCCAAGGCGGTTCATTTCCTGTAAGCAGGTCAGCAGGTACAACAAAAGCAATTTTGCTTACAGCTCCTTACTAATCTCATTCTAAGGATGTTTCTGAAATGTATACCTGAAGTAACAGGAGAGCTTCAAGTTTGTTGCTTTAGATAAAATTGTTTCTTGAATATTTTCCTTGAACAAACCATGTAAACCTAGCACTGTGTTTCTGTTAGTTGAATTAAACATTTTGATGAATGACTGCCATTTGGAAAGTTATTAAAAATAACTTTGTGGATTAATCATTCATTTTGAAATACATTTTAAGCCATTTAAATTATTAGTATTATTAATATTATTTAACTGATGACAGCCCCATGTAAACCTAGCACATAACTAAAGTTTTGAAAGCATCTGAAGACAATGGGTCTAAATAAAATGGAACCCATTAGTTGCCAAATATAAAATATAAAAACATATTTTAATAGAATGCAAAGCCATAGAACAGAAGAGATACCAGGTTCCTGGAACCACTGCACAATTACAAAGAAGCTGATCCAGTGAGACGATTGCTACAATTTGACAGGGCAGGGAGCAAAAAAAAAGGACAAACACGAAGCTCTCAAAAAGTCCTTTTAGGCTGATGCACTTAAGGGAAACCTGTATCCAAATTAGGGACCGTCATAGAAATGTTCTCTACCAAATGTCAGGTACCTGATATGTTATTCATTTTCCAAAGAAGCATTGAAGCTAATTTGGTTCTAAAAATAGCACATATAGCAAACACCTGGTAGAGTTTCAGTATTGCCTGGTTGTTGGTACAGCATTTGCAGCAACTGGCTTATGTTACCTGCACTGCAATTGCTGGGTAACTTTGTCAAGTTTCATCAGAACTTGTGCATGCTTGTCCAGTTTTAGACTTGCAGGATATAACAGAAACCATATTTATAAGTTGAGTCTTAAAATCTATCTCAGTTATCTACAAAGAAGACATTGTTTGTAAAGGCCAACACTCTGGGTGATACCTTCTGATTAATAAGGTAAAAAATAGTAACTTAGCGAAGGATAATCTGTATACTCTACTCCATCCAGCCCAAGAAGGAATCTTGGTATAAACGAATGACATGCTGTTGCCACATTACACCTTTCAAGTGAACGACAATAGCTTTTTACTGCACTGCATGTATTATCACTCTGTTTGTACTTCATATATTAAAGACAGTGAGTAATGATAGTATTTTAAAAATCTCCTCATTTAAACATAAATAATTAGCTTCTGTTTATTATCATGGCCATTCAGTCATCAGTATTCCCACATTTTTTATTGAGGGGATCATGGGTTGTGCTAATCAGCATTGTTAATGCTGGGATCATGGCTGAATGCATAGCAGGTCAGAGCAGTGTAACCAAACATTAGTGGTCAAGCTCCTAAAAGTGGTGCAAAAACCATAGTTTTGAGTGTGTTCAACTTTTTGTTCGAGCTTTATGATATGCTTACTGTTAAAGATATCATTAAATTAACATTGGATGTAACTGGTGTGTCTGTAAATGCTTTGCGACCAAATTTGTAGATGTCTATGAAACTTGCAGTTTATAAAAAAATTTGCTGTGCCAATAATCATTTCTAAGATATTCTTGATTATTGGTTTGAATTTTCCAATTTGCTTTATCATAGTTTTCTGAAGTGCTAAATAACATTGTTTCTTGTGACATTATTCTAAGGATGGAATTTCAATGCCAGATTTAGTGACCCTCTTTTTAAACATTTGACAATTGCTTCAGCCTCCTGAATCCTCTTGTATGTACAATGAAATGTAAGCTAAGGCATTTCTGCAATGTCGATTGGCATTGTTGAATTTTAAGTTAATATGAAAGCAATTTTCCCATAAGCAAATTGTGGCTACAATGCAAAACAGTGAATTTGTGCAATGGCTTAAGTATTGTGGTGACTTTGAGAAGCACTTAAATGAACTGCCAACATCAACTGCATATTTGCTGAATGCATGCCCCTATCCATGTAATATGTAACATCACTAGATGTTAAGCAAGCGTGGAACACAAATATATGTGTTTGGAGAAATGTGCATTTTGAATAAGAAACAAACTTGAAAAGCAATGCACGCCACATGCAATGAATACATGCTAAAATGAGTAATATGCATTTTCTTTAAGGGGAAATAAAAGTGAAATGTGCTTAAACAAGGGTATAACAAACAAATGTGAAAACACATAACTCAAAGGCGGTAATACCATAAAACAAAAACATAGAATCAACCTACTTTTAGATAGATAACTTTATTTGTATATTTTTTTATACACAATCCTTTTTACAACATTCCACTTATAAACTAACTTAACCTATGTACAAAATTTTCTTCCAGCTATGCTGCTTCTTTTACCTGGCACCCTGGCCTTCTGGCTCAACTGAGCAGCCCTTGCTACCCTTAATCCCTATTACCCATCCTCTTCCTCCTCCATTTGCCCTTATACCTTTCTTATGTCTCTTACTTTTCTAATTTATTTCTCTTTTACTTTCTTTAAGAACTCCCCCATATTCATATTTTTCATTTCTTTTTTTTCATGTTAACATTTTAATTGCTACTCTTTTTCCGTCCATTTTTTCCCCATTTTTCCTTCCATATTTCTTGTTTCCATTCTGCTAATTCTTTGCATTCTGTCATATAATGCTCTGTGCTTTCACTACCTCCGCAGAGTTCACAAATTCCGCTTTTTCTGCCTCTTAGCCCTCTCTGAAATTGTGACCTGGTGTAGCAGCTTGTGCATTCATAGCTAACTTAAAAACATTTACAATAGTTTAAATAGCATATCACAACAAAATTCTTGTGTTATAGAGTGTTCATATGTGCCTGTGCATTTGTGATGTGTAATATTCACATTTAGCAAATTGTTCCACCACACATGGCTGCAATAATCACTCATGTTACAGAAGCACACCAAAAGGAACTGTTTGTGAAGGTCACAAAAGATGTTCTTGGACATGGAATAGCATTTAAGTGACAAACACGGAAAATTATATGCTCCACTTATGTCCATTAATACAAACTTATTCAAGGTGACAATCATAGTAGGGTGATGTGTTGACTCTCAGAGGTTCATAACAGTTAACAAAAGTGCTTACGCATATAAAATCTTCAGGCATCAATATATAGCATCACATTTTCTTAGATTTCTCCACAAATGTAAATCAAACTGTAATCCCCAGGTAGAACTTAAATCCTATGAGATACAATACCTCATTTTTCTACTTTTTTCGTTCTCTCTGATGTAAGATGCAGATATCATGTGCATTACTGGGTACAGTGTCGATAAATAAAACCAACAGCAATAATGTTCATATCCTCCCCACTTGTGCTATCTTTGCTGCATGGCATGTGGACCAGGACACTAAAGCAACAAAATTTGCATCCTCACTCCAACAGTCAATCACCAACTCAGGAAGTGCCCTTATAGTTTTATTAGTGACTACATTTATTTTTTGTTTACAAACTTCTCTAGTGAAAGTGAGTTTATAAGGTTGCTCATTGAGGTTGTAGGATTGCTTGATGAATATTTCATGTATGTTATTCAAAATAAAGTACAGGGTTTAAGGATCATTTCATATTGCTGTATCAAAAAGTGATTAATTATGAATTTTAAAATATCTGGTATTATATTCACAAGAATTTCTCTACCTACCTTTGTTTACTTTTATATAGCTACAGCTTGTGTAAAACATCATGACACTCCATATGCGCAAGAGAGGAGAAATGAGGAGTAGTGGTGAGAGTGGTGGGGAGCAAGTGATATAACTCGGAGGCAGCCACATACACAACGCATTGTAAACAAATGTGTAAGACTACCTTGCATTTGAGCTTGTAGCAAGTGGAACACTGAACCCCCTCCTCTCTTATTATGCAAGTGGAATGGCCAGTGCTATTGTGCATTGTGCTTCAGGAGTGGGGGACTGTCACAACGATTTACACAAACTGTACTACAGATTATTCCTAAGAAAGCTGACTTTTCTACCTACTTCATGTTAATTAAGTCAAACCTTTGCCAAAATAGTGGCATTACACATTTTGTTTTAGGTAGGTGCAAGGGTGATGCAGGAAGCAGAATCAAGTCATATGTTTCTATATGTTGGCCTTGAAGTTTCATACTTTTTCTAGACATTGCAAGACACAATCGAACAGCAATAGCACCTTAAAAAAATTACTAAGGACAGAAAAAAAAATAAATGATTATTAATAGGGGGGTTCAACTTTCCAAAATACGATGTCAGATTCTTTATGTAAGTCCAATGTGAATTGCATATTTTTTCCAAGTACATTGTGGTTTAATATGTATTTACAATTAATTTTTAGTGTGATTTGATGCTGGAGAACACCTTAACATAAGGTTTATATTTTTTTATTTATTTACTTACTGCACTTGAAGCCATATTGAAGAATGCAGTGTAGCAAAACTATTCTTCTTGCTTCACTTAAAGAATTCAGCCAAATATGTTTTCATCCCTAAAATATACTGACTAGTTAACTCCATACACTGTTTTAGTGACATTGGAAGTCATTAGCACTTCATGGCAGTAACTAAGCCTGTCGGATATGTTGGCAAGCTCACACATTGATTTAGTGAACACTCCATTTTTGTTATGTCATATGACTAGTTGTATGCAAAGTAATGGTTGAGAAATAGGATTTGAACAAGTAATAATTTTGCCCTGTCAAACCACGTTATTTTTGCACAACAAGCAAGTTCACGACTTTCCAAATCTAATCGGCTGTTTATCTTTTTTCTCAAATCCTTTAGCTGGGTAGCTCAGGTTGGATGATGTATTAATGAAATGATGCTCAAATGAGCCCAGGGTCCATAGAGCTTAAAGTTATCTAACATTCATCTTTTCAGGATATGGGAAAAACCTGGAATAGAATTCGAACCCTTGGAATGTGAGGCACACATGCTACCTCCACATCACGGAGGTAGGCTACCGCTAATTTCTTCCACAGTTATGCAGATGTATGGGTATTTTTTGCAGAAGTTGGTTGCGGTTGTTACAGATGTTGTGCATGTTAGCTGCAACAAGAAATGCAATAGGGCTAGCTATCATCTGTCATTTCAGTTTGGTTGCACATGGCCATTGGTGAACCTTGGACTAAGAATATTTCTGGCATCACTTGTTTGAAAACTTCTCCATAACATATATCTAATTGCCTTATGACAGAGGTAAAGTTATTTGAAATAAATTGTGTGTTTCAGAGAGATCTACATTTTTTGTTAGTAAAATTTTGCCTTTCACAGTTTAATAATTTTATTATGCAAAGCTCATTCAGAACAGATGCCTTCATGGCCTATTCTTAAAATAATTCAACCTTTACTTTTAAATATTTTAAATATATAAGATTTTATTCAAAAGTGTCTATGCTATTTTTGAAAATAAAAACTAAACATTTGTTTCTTATAAAGAATAGTTTACGGTGGAAGATTTTCTTGAAAACCTTAGTGTCGTATCGTTGCAAGATGCAGATGATACTTATATACCAAGTTGGTATTTAACTAATTTTCTGTTTTTCAGTTCTGCTGTTAACACCTTTAAATGCTTTTATTTTATGTTTTATTTATTTACTTATTTTTTCAATTCAGGAATTCTCAACATATATTTTAGGTGAAATCTCAGTGTCATATGTTTGGATGGATGGATACTATAAGTAAATAGTAGAGAAAGTAAAAAAGTATTCTATATTTTAAAATTCCTAGCAATAAAAGGGAATATCTCAGAAAGGGCTAATGCCACAAAAAAAATAATTTAACATAAACTGTGTCCACTAACACGATCTACATTTTTTTGTGCACTGAGATTTTGTCTAGCTCTTATGGTTTACCAATTACACAAAAATCATGGATAATAAAAGTGACTACAGACTGTATTAAAAAAAAAATTTCAATATATATTTGCTTTGTTATGCAAATATGGTATTTTATTCAAAATTGTAAGAACCATTTTTTAACAAAATCACAATAATAAAAATTTTTCCATATAAAGTGTAGTTTGTGGTCGGGTGATTTTGTTGAAAGCCTCCATGCCACATCCCTGAAAGATCCTGAACTTAAATACCAAGGCTGGTATTCATCCAATTTTTTTCTTTTGATTTGCTTATGATACACACAAATACATACATATGCAAAATGGAATTTTTTAATTCAAGGGTCCTCATAACTTCTATTTTATGGTAAAAATTGTTTAGTGAAATGTAATACTTCCGAAAGTAATAAGCTTTTGTAGAGTAATTTGTAGGAGTTACATAAAAATAAGTGACATTGCATCGAGAAAGTCATGTGAATATAGCACATAAGATTTTTGAAAATTTTACTTTGCTGCCTCTTGTATCCATGCTGTACCTACACTGAAATGTTTAATAAAGCTATTTTAATAAGTATTTATCTGAATTAACAAACATTTGATTATAATTTCATATTTATTGTTACATCAGATGGTTGATGGTATATGGTGTTAAAAGATATAAGAGATGAGCCAATGACTGCAGAGAAAGGAGTGAGGATAGGGCAGTAAAAGACACAGTAGACCTGTTTCATGACCATTCAGTTATTGAGTGTATAGTTTTATAAGGCATATGAGATGAGCCAGTGAGGGAGTGGAGGTGGGACAGTAACTGGCTCAACCACATGCAGTTGAATGTATCATATTACAGAACATGTGAGTTGAGGTAATGACTGCAGGGAGGATAGTGGGGGTGGAGCGTTAACAGTCACACACCTCAAATATATGCAGTAGTTCTGCCTGTACAGGTATTTTACACTTTGCTTGCCATTGTTCTGTTATTCATGATGTGTTTGTTTCTCCACAGACTTAGTGTTATCAGGTGCAGCAACAGTTGTAAAATGGATACCAAAATAGAAATCAAAGAAGGGGATCTTTTCTCCGATGACATAACCTCACAGAATGAGACAGGGTTCTTTACCAAGAATGTTACAGTGAAGACAAACAATGATGCTGTGACTTTGGATAATGATTATGATGTGGCAATCAAAACCGATTTTAAATCAGAGACTCCTTTTCCAGACTTTTGTTCACAGAAACAGGCAGAAGTTTTTACCAAACATCTCGTAAAGCGGATTAAGTCTGAAGCTATTATATACAGCAACAACTATGAGATAGGTATGAAGACAGAAAATGAGGAGCAAAATGCTTTGCACAATGAGAGAGAATTTCTTCCAGAGGATCCTGTAATGAATATTAAGAAATACAACAATGATCACCAATTGGATAACAAAGTAGAAATTAAAGAAGAACCTTGGTGGCTGGAAACCGAAACTTCATCTGTTTGTGGTGACATTAAGGTAAGTTTGTTGAAATCTAGTGCAGTTAGAATTTTGATTTATTATACACTGGTTAAATTACTTGAATTATGTAATACAAAATAATGATAAGAAATAGTATTATGAATGTGAGAGTGTATGCCAGATGATTCACTTAAGAGATTGAAAGGAATGGTGGTAATAGTTCTTGAAAATTACAAGATATTTAGCAGATGTTTTATTGAAATCATACCAAAAATACTCTGGATATTAATAGCATCTGGCCATCAGCTAAACTTTCTTGCTATTTCGAAAATACAAATGAGTTGAAAATAAAATGAAAGAGAAATTAAGTCATTGGATGAATACAGACAACCCCATTTTAATGTTTAATGTCTCTCCATTTATGCTTTAGGACTGCAAGGCCTAAAAACTAAAATAAAAAAAGCATTAGGCTTATTTGCAGTAAACAATAAAAAACTCTGATATTAATATCTGAAAAACTAGGTTGAAGCTGGTTATGGGTATGTAGATACCATAATTGCTTATTTTTAAAATGTTTGGAAATGTCTTATAGTAGGTGTCCTGCAGGAAGGACATGATTTAGTGTTGAAGGAGTCATCAGAATCTGTTGTGACACATGCTCTATTTATAATGCGTGGTGTACGTAATTGTTATGTATCTGAATATTTCAAAAAAATAGAATATTATCAGTTATCATAACTCTCTTTGGTATAAATGGAATAATATGTTCTATAGAATATATTCAGATATGCCTGGATTCTGAACAAACTATGCTTCTGAAAAGCCATTTCAATTTATTATTTTATTCTTATTAATAATATATATACAAAGAAAACTTATATATTTGTGTGTATATGTAACCACTCAACTGAGTCTGATAATTTTTTTGCTATTTAAGAGCCCTATTCTTTCTTTTGGATGTGAGATATAAAACACCTTATAATTTCAATTCATAAGTTACTAAAAGAGATTTATGAAGCCTATATACTAAATGTAAACTCATTGTAGTTCTAAAAGAATATAATTACAAAGGAAGCTTTGACTTTTCATTGAGTTTACCATGGAGTAGGAAGTAGTTGTTATTTGTGGTGGGTTGGGAAAGATACTACTCAGGTTTGGCTAATTTCAGTGCAGATGCTCACCTTCCTTCTGGTTCCTCTTTCCTGCTTGTAAATGCCAGAAAATAAGTTGTTATTGACTTTATCTCAGGAGTGGTGAAGGCAATAATATAAGTACATGTTCAGTTTTTAACTGAACTTTATTCCAGATATAAAAAGTAAGAGTGCCTAGCAAGTGATTTCTATTATGCTATATTTTTTACTCCTGTTTTTTCCTCATACCCACTATTTGTAGTAATTTATGGGAACAAACTCATTGTCATCACATGATATCTCCTCCCTCCCTGAGGATCACTCCCCAATCATTACCGTGCATTGCTCCCTGAGCTTAACCTGCCATCACTCCCTGATCTATAGTTGTTTTTTTATTTGTTCTTTTTTATTTTTTTGGCGCTCTGTAGTCTTGGAGTACCATGGAGGATCTAGCTCCCGTGGTTGTGGGTTCAACCCCAGCGGAGGTTGATGGATTTTTTTCAGGCATAAAAATCCTTAGCATGGCTTCCTTCAGAAGTGAAGTAAAGTCGGTGGTCCCATGTCATAGATTTATGGCTCATAAAAGAGCCTCAAGCCTGATATAGAGACCTCTGGGCAAAATTTCCAGTTTTTCACACCCATTATAGAATGGACTTGTAAAAACCAAGGCAGTTATAGTGTCTCCATAAATAAAATTGATCAAGCATCTCTTGATCAGAATGTCATTATGAAGTGCAGTGAAGTAGTGAAGCATGCTGCTAGACAAAATTCCTCCTTTTATATGAAAATGCTGTGATGTGCACATTCGTGCCAATAATTGTAACGACTGTTCTGTTTGGTGCTTTACATAGCATTGTATGAGAGTTCAATTGCTTGTATTTCTGGTGACATAATTGTGAATTCCATGTATCCATCTCTTTCTCAAGTTGATCCTCTCTCTCATACAAACTCACTTTTCCAACTGTGCTGCTACTGGCATCTTGGGAAATTCTACACTATCACAAATGCTTGCAAAATAAGTCAAAGGAGACAGTGTTTCATTCTAAGTACTATACAAGGTGGAAGATGAATTATGATGATCCTTTTAAACTATGAAAGTGCACATTGTTTTGAGTATTCTTCCTTAATAAATTTTTTCCATAATGCTTTCTGCTTTTGAGATAATTGCTATTTTATGTTGTATAATATTGCAATGCAGCAAATTCAACAGCTACACTTTACATTAAACAGGTTAACTTTTAATTCTTCAGCTTCTTCTGCTATGTCAACAAACAAATAAGCACTTCCCGTATACAGATAAATAGAAAACTAAATATGATTGTAAAGTAACCTAAATATGATACAGAATGTGGAACTGAGTAAGTTTATAGAAATTGTTCAAAAGGTGCACTTCTTGCCAACATACATGCTTGACAACATTTTCTCCAATTCTGCTGCACTGCACGAAGTAGGTTGGGTTGTTTTTTATTTCTTCCACTCTTGAAGCAGTGTTTCCACATCAGACACTTGTGTAATGTATATGCAAGTTTTATATAGCCTCAAAGAAAAAGCTTGATTGGGTTTAGATCTGGTGATATTGATGGCCATATTATTGATCCATTCCGAGCGATCCAGTGTTCTGCATAGCTATTGTGTAGATGGCCACACACAGCTCTACTTATGTGCAGAGGTGCGCCATCATTTAATAGCCACACATCATTTGTTACTGCCAGGGGAAAATCCTCAAGCAGAACGGTAATGCTTCTTGTAGAAGCTGGAGATGGATGGCTCCTCTTAAAACTAGAAGTATCCACGGACCGTTTACTGTGTTTCCTATGATTTGTTCCCAAACATTTACAGAGAATCTGTGATGAAAGCTGTCTTGTCTTATTGTGTGTGGATTTCCTAAGCTCTGATATGTGCATTATGCTAATTACTTATCACATTTCTGTTAAATGTTGCTTCATCCACTGCAGGAATTTTAAGGGGAGAGTGTTGGAGAAACCATTTGTAAAATGCTACCCATGGTGCATAATGTGCTTCAGAGAATTACTGGATGTGCTGAGTATGATAATAGCATAGCAATAGTTTTAATTTTCTCAAAACAGTCCATTGGGATATGTCAATAGTGTGAGCTACACCACAGCTGCTGTTTCCAGGATCTTCTTTCACCAAGTA
Source organism: Deroplatys truncata (assembly GCA_030765065.1). Lineage (NCBI taxonomy): Eukaryota > Metazoa > Arthropoda > Insecta > Mantodea > Mantidae > Deroplatys > Deroplatys truncata. The sequence goes on along the minus strand of CM060989.1, from coordinate 90,387,720 downwards.
AAGAATTTCTTCTTGTGCAACATTTCTTTGACCAACTCCAGCATGAGGAGATATGTTTCCTGTATCTAGAACTTTCTGATACATGAAAATAAATGTACTATGATGTGGTGCTTGTCTGTTTGGAAATCTTTGTCGATAAATTCTTGCCGCATCTGTTGCATTACACTGTGCTTCACTGTAAATGTGTAGCATTTCAAGATACTTGGTATTAGTAAAGTGAGCCATTTTGTAACTGATAATCTGCTGTTTTGAAAACAAGCCATAAGCGCAAGAAACAATATTTCAAGTGTGTTATTGTATAAACAAACAGCTGAAGTGTGTTTTTCAAACTTGTAGAGTTGTCATGTTGTGTGTTCTCATGTGGAACAGTGTAGATTCAATTGAGACAAAGTTTGAAACCTTATATAACAGGAGTGTGAATTGGTTTAAATCAAAGTGTATTTAAACATGCAGATAATGTTTATCTTTCAGCATCCTTTAAGAAATATTTGAAAAAGTATTTAAATTTCTTAAAATGTTTATTTAAAATAAAAGTTAATATGAAGCAATTTTCGCTGCTTTCTCAAAAACCTTTTTAAAACAGCAAAACTGTCTATTTTTTGTCCTATTTATTATAAGGGGACATCCTGTTCAAGTATGCTCTCTTACCATCCTGTATATATATATATATATATGTATATATATGTTCATGATTTAAAGTTAAGACACAGCAAAACGGAACAGGATCTGCTTAAAATATTAGGATACCAAAGTGAAAATATTGTAATAACCCTCATGTAAGAAGGTGGTGTTTTATATTTTTTTGTGTGTTGTAATCAAGTTTGTTAGCAGTTTGTTAAAAAGTTATACAAAGAGAGAAGAATCCAGCTAACATTAAAATCAATGAACTGATATTTTATAGTCAACAGCTGTGTAGATAATTTTTCTCTGTGGTTGCAACTGTGCTTCTTTTCCAAAAAGGACTATGCCATATTTAAGGCCACATTTTTCATCTGCTCCTCTTCCCTGCACTCCAGTGTTATTTGGTCTGATTCTCTCATTGTTTTACCTAGCTTACAGGATCACTATAGCCATCACTACACCTTCACAAAATCTGTCATCAGTTGCACTCTCTCTATCTTGCTGGCTTTTTCATGGTCTTTGTTTAGGTTCCTGAACATCTTGGCATTGTAGGAAATGAACAGGCCGTGAAGGCTGTGATTCTCCAGATAAACGGGTTCTCTGCTGCCTATGTATGGATTTGAAGGGTACTTTGCACAGAAAGAAACTGTCTCATTGGCATGAGGAGTGGTTTACATCTACCATCAAACTCTGAGATGTCAAGGCTACAACACTTCTCTACATTCTTCCTGTCATGAGGAGACCGTGCTAGCTTGGTTTCGTATTGGCCAGTGTTATTTTAGTCATGGCTACCTCCTTATAGGTGAACACCCATGTCCCGTGTCCACTGCAATGTGCCCTTAACAGTGAAGAATTCACTCACCCACTGTCGTTAATATTTTGCGTTTTGCAAATGACTTGGAACCTCCTAATTTAATTACAGTTTATGCAGTTGACTGTGCCTCTATAACTAAGCTTTTTTGCCGTATTAAATTCAGTGGTTTCCTTGCAAAAATTTAATTGTGTAAGTTTGGTATGTAAATGACTTTCAAACTGTGTCAGTATAGATTTAACTGCTTGTGTTTGCTGAAGGATTATTTATGGTATATATTTTGAGTTTTCTTTTAGCATATAACATATTTTTTGTGTACTTTTTCTACTTATGTAATGTCAGTGTCTTAACCGTGTAATTGCTCATGTATTCGACATGAATAAATCTATAGCCAGAGGGTGGCGATGATGACAACAGTAGTTTTGTGCCACTGAAACACCTGTTACCACCACCGCCGCCACCACCACCACCACCACCACCACCACCACCTCCTCCTACTCCTCCTCCTCCTCCTCCTCCTCCTCCTCCTCCTCCTCCTCCCAAACGGCTGATTAACCTGATGGCCTGGAATGCAGATCTCATATTCACCAGCTTCACCTCAGTTTTGTTGTATGTGTTAAGGGTTTCTGCATTATCTGAGAACTATATTGCTGTTATGTTATTAAATAATTAATACAGGAAAGATGTAGAGCTTGTCCAAAGCAGAATTCGTAAATTCCTTGTAGTGTTCGGCTGTTTCCAAATAATTCCATGTGCAAGTTTAACATTTTCCAAATGTCATCTATTCGACAGGCTTTAACATTCGCAATGCTTGGTTTTTCCCTTCCTTTTATTTCCCTTGCAACATTTGTTACTGTGAATAAACATTTAAATACTGTTTCCACATGTAACTAAAGTACTTCTTGATTAAAGGTTATAGGTGTTTTTGCATATACACAAATTTCACTGAATTAGGTATTTACCTCAGAACTAGTTTCAAGGAATGTCTTTCTTGTCAAGTGATTGTGGCTGAACAGCTAGTCCTGATGATCATGGCTTACTACTTGCCCTCTGTTGCTGACTGTATGAGATTTTGGTCCATTATGATCATATATTTCATTTAACTTGGTTGATTTTTCCATAAAAATAATTGTTATCAAATTTTCAGTTTAATGGCTTTTTGTGCTTGCTTAATTAGTGTTATCACTGAGTTGATAATTTCATGTCTGTCTGTCTGAAAATGCATTACTTATGCTGATCTTTCCTCTTCTCTGGATTAGCTGTTCTATAATTCTCATTTCATTTTACCTATATAAATACTTTCACAGTCCTTGCAATCTATTCTGTAAATACCAGCTTTTTTGAGGGAGTATTTTATGTTTTTGGTTAGCTTTTAATAGAAATTATGTATTAAGTTTATTTTCAGGGAATGAGTGTGATGTTGCTTTCTTTGAAGATCTTCTGGAATGTTCTATGTGTTGTATTTGATTTTAGAGATGTATTTTCTCACTAAAATATGGCAACTTTGTGTAATGGAGGTTATAACTACGGGCTTTTATATATTTTTCTATATAAGTGCTGTTTTTGTATATTCCAAAAGCTAACCTATTTTTTTTTCCTTATAATTTTTAGATCTAGGTGTAGGGAAGCTGGTCGCCAGATTTTATTGCCCTGGTTCTATCTTTCAGATTGAATAATTTTACAACATCTTGTGAATTTTTTCTTTAAACTATTGTGATGCATCATCAAGATGTCTAAGCCAGGTTTTAAACTTTCATGGGAATATGTTAACTACTTTTGTCTCTAGAGCACATAAATAATCTGGCAATGAAGGGTGACAGTTGATTTCCTATGACTACAACCATATTTTGCTAAAAGTATTTTCCTGCGGAACTGAAAAAGAATGTTTGCTCAGTGCACAATTTTGTTAAGTTAATGAGCTATTTAATTCCCATTTCATTCTTGTGGATGGAGGTTAATCAATTTTTAATGCTGCTAAAACTCTTTGTGCACATTTGGGAATACTGAAAATATGTCAGATGATACCAATGTGTCAATACTGAAAATATGTCAGATGATACCAATGTGTCAATACTGAAAATATGTCAGATGATACCAATGTATCATCTATAAGCTGTGTGTTCTTTATCCTTTTTACTAATTCAAAGGTGAATTCTTAATGCTTAATGATTCAAATTTTGGCATTTCTTGAAATTTCTTGGTTAACCATTTTTTCCAGTTGACCGTTCAATATTTCTTATTTCTTTCCAGCTTTATGGAGCTTTGGTAAACCATACAGTTTAGGAGTTGTAGGATAACCTACTTTTAATCTCTTGTTATCTTTATTGCAAAGAGTGTTTGACAACTGCTAAGCTTTCATTTGTATTGCATATGAGTTTGTTTATAGGATTGTTCTGAGGATTGTAGAAACTCTTGCGTCCTTTGGTGTGCTCTTCTTTATCCAAAATTACTAATTTATTTCCTTTATCAGCCTTTTGGGATTCTACTGGTTTGAAATTTAGGTTTTTTACAATTTCTCCAAAGGATTTCCTATTATGGTGTGTATCTTTTAACCATACTAGCCTCTAGTTCCTAAGGTCACAGGTTCAAATACGACAGATGGGCAGTGGATTTTTTTTGGGCATAATAATCCTTGGCATGGCTTCCTTCAGAGGGAAAGTGGTCCCATGTCATAGATTTACTGCATGTAAAAAACATCAAGCATGCTAAAGAGGCCTTTGAGCAAAATTTCCTGTCTTTAACACCTAATATAGACTGGGATGCTAAGAACCATGATAGTTAAAGGGCATCCATACATAAAACACAATTACTGTATCTTTTATTTTTCTAGAATAGGCTCACATTTCTAGTTCTGTGGTAAATACTTCATTCAGTGAACTTTGTATATGTGTTGCATGTGTCTTTGAATTACAAAGAACTTGTTGTTTAGTTTGAAATCATCTACTGTAAAACAAACCTACTATAAATGCAATGTGGATTGAAGAATGAAGCCCCATTCACAATGCAACCATAGGCATAACACAAAATTGGCACAGATTTCTAGATTTGTAAAAAACATGAGAAAGTTTTGCGAGCATATCTGAGTTTTCAAACTGGATAATGTAACCAGTAATAACCAAAATGGAAAGTCATCTATTCTGTATAAATAAATAAATAGGATATAAAAAGGTGTTGTATCAAGCAAACAACAGATCAGCATCTCACTTAGGACACTCAAATTGAGAGGTACCATGTTGTACAGAAGAGGGCATAAGATCTTGCATTGTTCAAAAGCTGGCACTACTTGGAGAATGAAGTGCAGAATTCTTCCTCTATTTATTCAGTCTTATGTGACTATGTGAATCCTTCCATTAAATAACATGCATTTATGCTTCATCTATGCTTGCTTATCCTTTTAATGGGACATAACTCTTTGTAGGAATTCTAACAGATGTGAATTTGTCATTGGTAGAGAAAGTCATGTGAAAGCATCACTTGAGATTTTTTTATTAGCACTGGCCTAACTGAATAATAGACTTTGATTTACCTTTGCTAAACATTCCTTTTGCCGGTTATTTGTTGGTTAAACCAAACTATTCAAATCTAAATACCTTTTCCATTATGTTTTCTTTTTAACCCCATTATAAGATGTAATGTCAAATCCTTGTTTCTATATAACTCTTAATACCATATTCCAATTTAAAAATAAATCAAACCTGGCACTTCAAAGATAACTATGTGCTGCAGGACATTTAACTAAAGTGATTGTGTGAAACTGTAAGTTTGTATTATTCTGTTACAGGATGGGGACTTCACTCCAGTAAAATCACCAAGGTAAGATTTGATTCTTGGATTATGATTCAAACAGAAGCCTTCTGAATCATGTGTTACATTTTCCTTTAGCTGTGCTTCTTTATAGTACCATCAGTAGGGTTAGAATGGTTCACTTTCTGTATTTTTTATATTTCTATTCTGGAAGCCGATACTAGGATCCGAGGAAAGGCTTATAAAAGGTCAGGTATATGTTATTAACTAATGCAGAAATGACCTCATATTAATAAACAAAGTATGTACCAACTGCATTATGAAATAAAAATTTTGAAAAATGTGGAACAATCTCATCCAGACTTGGGGTGACTGGTCCACATTGTAAATAGACTGTTTGTAGGTATATATGCTGCTCTGGATCAATGTTGCCCCTGCAGTATGCAAGGTAGGACATACAGAAATAAAGGTATGCCCCAAAATCTGGTTTTATTTTGCTGCCCCTAGTGGAGTCTTCTTGAAACTCCTGTAGCTGTTTCAGCATAGCCAACATATGTTCTTTAACACATAGAACCCACACAATCCAAATTTCCCCACTGATATTGAGGCAGGAAAAATATAATTAAAATTACCCAAAATGGAACAATCTCACCCTGCAGGACCAATCTCGCCCCAGTTGATGGTAATACTATAAAGGGAAATAACTTGTATGTATATATGCGGGCATGTGTATGTAGGGTAATCTCAAAAGTCATGCTACCAATTTTTGTAATACTTTCACCATTGAAAAGTCTGATTCTTTCTGCTGGACATGAGTTATAGAACATCTTGTAATTTCATTACAGAAATTACTAAAAGACAAAAGGATTTACATAGCTTACATTGAAAATGCCATGGAGTAGAAGGTAGTTTACCTTCATAGAGAATGTGTGTAGAAACAAAAGCTGGGTAGTTGTTATTCCACAGAGATTGCTTTTAAAAATAAAAGCCAGTTACATTTCCTTCCAATTAATATACATTGATGGTCATTATGTATTATGCAAACAGAAGGCAAGGCTTAAAAGGTGACAGTTCGATTCTGTTTATAGTAGTAAAAATTGTATGTTATATTTATTTCATTGATTGTCATTTATCAAATACTTCAAACATGTGTGAAATGAAAGAATGTCACTTAAGTATCTTGCTCAGAGGACTCTGAGGCTTGACGTTCTTTTATGTCCTGTAAATCTATGACACAGGACCACCAGCATTACTTCCCTTCTGAAGAGAGCCATATTTTTATGCCCAAAAAATACATTGCCCTCCACCGGTTTTAAACCTGTAACCTTGGGTACTAGAGGCTAGTATGGTACCCCTAGACTACAGAGGATGACAAAGAAATTGTATACATTTCATTTATTACAGCTTACATGCCAAATGAATACAGCAAATAATTTATTTTCATTACTGTCCTTAAAAAAAGAAGGCATGTATTAAAATGTTCTGTAAATGTAACTTGAGTCTTAGATATATAATATTCAAAAATAATTTCAAAGTTTGGAAATAATATTTTCAAATTGCTACCTGGATTTCTATAAACACAAATTATGACTATCTTTTAAAGTAATTTTTAATACTAGCTCGAAAGGCTATTCCACTTTAAGGGCTCAAATCGAATAACCTTTAAACCTTATAATGAACGTTACATTTTATGTTAATATGCGTACTCTCATTTTTCATGTTTTCTCTGCAAAGGCTAGTTGATAGTGAGAAATTAATTATAATTATTTTACAAGGATCGTTTGATTATACAAAATGTAGTAAATAAACTCAAATAAAGAAAAAAGAAGCACACTTTTAAAAAATATACCTTTATAAAAGATGAGAAGTACAGAAATACTATATTTTAGATGCATTTGCATTTGCTCATTTGTACACTTCTGAGGAGTAACAAGCATTTTCTATCAGAGGACTTGATTGTTATATGATTTGCACATAATTCTGGTGTTATTTTCTATGCTTTTGCGATTTACAGCATCACTCTGTTTATTTCTGAAATAGCTGTGTTTTGTCCTAGTGTTATGACTGTGAACATTCATGTTCTTTTTAAGGTTTTGAATTGGTCATGTGTTTCAATTACACATAATTAATGCAGGAACATGTTTTCGTAGCACCTTGTCTACATCATTAGCTGCTGTTGACTGTCTTGATTATGTAGACAAGGTGCTACAAAAACATGTTCCCACATTAAGTGTAAATGAAACCCATGAGTGTTAAATCGACCAATTGTAAACCTTAAATGTTTAATATTGGTTTCACTGTGTTAAGTTCTTCCTGCATTGCATTCATGTTTCTGTTGTGTTTATAGATTTTTACAGTAAATTTAATACTTCATATATATACAGAGGGGTGTATTATGGTGAGGCCGCAGATTCTGTATATGCGTGTTCCCCACACTGTGTATTACACTGGGTTTTTTTTGTTCAGTTACTGCTGCATTACTTGCTTATGAGTGATTAGTAACGCGCACTATAATGAGTATTAAACTTCTTAGAGCTGCTATATATAACCTACTTAGCCAGTCTATGGGTTTATCTTCAAAACAGCTGCACTGTGTATATATATTTTTGTGTGTGTCTGTGTGTATTATACACACAAAAGGTAGATGATGTTAATATCTTCTGCATGTAGTAGCTTTTTCCATCCTTAACATTATATGTATTGCTCATTTCTTCAAGTTAGGTATCTATAAATTATTTATTGATGTTTTCGTGCTGTATGCTAAGAACGACACAGCAACTTAAGTGAGAGTGGATAAAGGCAGAGTATATTTGTATAATACTTTTTCTAGCAATTATTTGTGCTCTTTCTTGAAGAAAAGATAATATTTATATATATATATATATATATATATATTAGAGGTTTATTTTTATTTATGATACACTCAACATGTTGGTTCCTTTTCAAATTATGGTCTATGAATATTCCTATAAATGGGATTAATTGTTCTTCCACATATGTTCATTGTCACACTGCCCCCTTCTCAAGGCTGATGTGCCAAACAGCACTGTTGTAGCAGGAGGCCTGAGCAAAATTACCGGTCTTTCACGCCCAATATAGAATCAGTCAATCAGTTTATTTATCCAAGATCATAGTTATATAAGAAAAGGACATAATCACACATAACATAATATTCAATTACAGAATAATGATTAAAATCACTAATCGAATAAAATGTCCTTTCCACTAGCCAATTAAAAAGCATTCTTTTAAAAACGCTCATGCTCAATGATCTAAATTTAATATCTAACTTTTTATAGAATTCTACACCCTTAACATAATATGTCTCCATCATAGCGAGTCTACAATTACGTATATTTAATTTGTTTGTTTCCAGTATCAATATTATGAGTGTCTAGTCTTAAAATATACAGATGCAAATGAGAATGTACATATACCAAAACATAAAATATAAATAAATTAAAAACAGTAGGTATCTTCAATTGAAAAAATAATGGTTGCCAATATGCTCCTGGCTTCTTACTTAACATAATGCTAATAAGTCTTTTTTGACACAACAATATTTCTTTACCTTGGGGACTATTCCCCCTTAAATGTATCCTATATAAAATAAGACTTTGAAACAGTGTAAAATACACATTTCTTAATCCTTGCAGTGATATATAAGATTGTAATTTTCTAATTAAATAAGTGGCTCTTGACAAGTTACTACATACATTATGTACATGCGCTTTCCATGAGAACTTCGGATCAAGTACAAATCCTAACCGATTTAGTTTTAATCTCATCACCTGTAGTCTTTAATCCCAACTTCATTATTTGGGTTTTCTCTTGATTCAACATGAAACCAGCCCTTAGCAGCTGTAAAATTAGCCTGAGTTAAATTATCCAATTCATCTACACTTTCATTTCAAGTCCTCAAAGTAGTGTCATCCTCATACAAAATTGGCACATCTGGTAGAGTATAAACAAGATCATTAATCATAATTATAAACAAAAGTGGACCTAATATCGAGCCCTGAGGTACCCCATGGGTTAACTCGATAGTATGTGAATTTCTATTGTTTACAGAAACATATTACCTTCTTCCTGACAAATAAGATTGTATTATTTTTAAACTATTATTACTGAAACCATAATATCTTAACTTAGATACAAGTAATTATGGAATTACACTATCAAAAGCTTTTGTAAGATCACATAATATAAGTGACACATATGCTTTATTCTGAAATGCCTTTAAAATATAATGTACTACATCTTGTAATACCAGAATAGTTGCCTTTTTTTCCTAAAACCAAATTGTGTTGATGTTAATAAATTATTATTTTCAAAAAATAATACCAACTGTTTGTGTAATATATATTCAAAAACCTTATACATTATGGGAACTAATGACACAGAACACTAATTTTTTAAACTTGATACATCACCCTTTTTATGCAAAGGACTAACTTTAGCAATTTACAAACTATCAGGGTATACTCCTTGTTGAAGTCATCTATGAAACATAACCATCAAGGGAACTGAAATCACTGGAGTTAATTTCTTAATAAATTGATTTGATAGCCCATAAACATTGCAACTGTAAGACTGGGATAAACTATTTGCTGTTTCAATTACAATTTTCCACTGTAATGCTACTCCAGTTAAAAGATTTCTTGTTTGGTAATTTAACTTTTTTACAATAAAGCATAGCTTTATCTAAGTTATACTGTACATTTAAAGTAATATCCCTTACTGACTGCACACAGTAATTATTAAAATCCTCAGGTATTACATCCACATTAAGATTCATTATGGCATTTTGTTCTCTATTAATAAGTTTCCATGTGGCTTTGCTCTTATTGAGAGATTGATTAATAAAATCACAGTAAGCATTACCTTTCGCAAACTTCAATTTACTTTTATATACTTCATTGAGTTTTACATAATTCTCTCTGAAAATAGTTGATTTTATATTTTATATAAGTCATGATAGAGCAATATCTGACCTTTTAAGAGCCTTTAACTCTTCTGAATACCACCTTATTTTATATACCTGCTCTTTCCTCACTAATTTCAGGGGAAAAGATGTATTAAAACATTCACTTAATAAGTTCATAAAATGCGTATAAACTGTATCAATATCAATAACAAGATTATATACAAAATTCAAGTTAATTGCTGTAATGAGGTAAAAAAATGATTGGTAATTATAATTATTATAATGCCTAATTAATTTTTGCTTATGTTTTTCTCAGAAATGCTATTATGTTTTAATACTATTATTAATGGAGAATGATCAGCAACACATAGGTAAATAACCTCAGTTTGATACCTAAATTCTTGGTAATCAGTAATAATATAGTCGAGGCACGATAGTAACCTCTTCGGTTCCAAGCTAGTACAGTGCAAATAGGATTAAATAATATTATAACATTGTATTTCATTTCCTGAGGATCTATTTAAATCAGTGGCAAGTCTTATATTTACCTTTAGTTTACAAAATTATTTAATAACTCCTCAAATAGAATTTAAAAAATCCTCAATATTGCCAATTGTTGGTCTGTATAAAGATTCAACAATAGCATTAATATCCCTCAGAAGTATGGCACATACTTCAAAGCATCTCTCTATAGAAAAACAACTTAGTCAATCACTTCAAACTTAATTCCATTTTTTACCAAAATACAACTTCCACCATTCTTAAGTTTTCTACAGAACTTACTCCCAAGCACAAACTCAGATGGAGTATACATCTGTAATTCATTATCCTTAAGCCAGTGCTCACATGTACACAGTATATCGGGATCATATTGCTGTTTAAGTACTTCCATTACTTCTGTTTTATTTCCTAAGCACTGAACGTTTACATGAATTTTTTTTATTTGCTTAGCATATTTATTGTCATTAATTCTTATATCATTCTTTACCAAACCTTGATTATAAAGAGAGAACCTGTCATTTGATTCCATAATGGGACTATCACAAGGTGCTATGTTTTCTTTGTGACATTTATTACTGTTTTTAAAAAATACCTTGTTACTAATGTGCTATTGGCCATAAATTCATGTCCAAAGCTTTATCCAAATTATCACGTTAATGGTAACCTTAAATGATGCATACCATTCAGGGTATTTAGATTTAATGGATTCACAAACTGTTTCATTAAAAATATGTTTTACATATTTATCTGACATTTTCACTGTAGTCTAACCTAGATACAAATAAATGCACTTTCTTGGGTACTGTCTTTATACCACTGTCCATGTTCACATTTCTATTCCCAACTATTATTTGTTTCTGCCTTGTTGGTTTCCTAGCTTTCTTTACTACTTCAAACCATGTGTCATTTTTTACATTTGCCACTGAGTCATCTTGATAAGAACCAGCAGGTTCTTGCTCTCCACCCAATAACCCATTTGTTGTTACAAAAGAGATAGGTATTAGATTACTATTATCACACATATCACTATTAGCACCTGATTTCAAAAAAGTAATATTTTCAATACCATTAACCATAACACTACCCTTATCTATGTTTCTTAAACCATCACCGTGTTTCTTTATGATAGACACACTGCCAGAATAAACCAAAACTGTCATAAGTCAAAGTTGGTCACTTAATATTTTCAATTTGCTTCGCAATTCACTGATTACGTCAACCTTCTGCTGAATTAAAAACTTCACTATAGCCACATCAATTTTATTATTTTCATTCACCATACCCTGTAGAGCTTCGTAAAATTTTTCATCCTTGTCACACAACCAAGCTGTTGTCTTTCAATGGCTTATCACCTTTGCAGCAACTAATAGTGTTATCTTGTACAAAAGTAACATTGGATAACTTAGCACAACTATTGTGAAATTGATTTTCACAATCATTGCATTTGATTCCATTTACTAATCTCACTTTACATCGTTTACATTTGATAGTTACCAATGTGGCAGCTTCAACAGTCACCATGAGCTCTACTCCTACCCACCAGGCAGTATTTTTCTGGCACGCGAAGGATACAGGAGTTAAAGAGTTTCCAGAAATAGAATAATAAAAAAACTGTCCTAGCGGGCTAGATTGTATATGTATACCAGCAGCATCTTCGTCAGGTAGCTTCATGGCCACACTGCTCCCTCCTCAAGGCTGGTCATGTTGAACAACACTGTCTATAGTGGGCTAGATGTTCTAGCTGTACCAGCAACATCTTCGCTGAGGTAACTTAAAATCACACTGCTCCCTCCTCAAGGCTGGTCATGTTGAACAACACTGTCTATAGTGGGCTAGATGTTCTAGCTGTACCAGCAACATCTTCGCTGAGGTAACTTAAAATCACACTGCTCCATCCTCAAGGCTGGTCGTGCTGAATATCACTGTCTGTAGTGGGCTAGACAGCCTAGCTATACCAGCAGCATCTTCCCTCAGGTAGCGATGGATTTTTTCAGGCTTAAAAAACCTTAGCATGGGTTGCTTCAGAAGGGAAGTAAAGCCGGTGACCCTGTGTTGGAGATTTATGCCACAGAAAAGAATTTCAAGCCTGTTAAAGGGACATCTGAGCAACATTTCCGGTCTTTAACCCTTAATTAAGAATGGGACCCTAAGAGCCATACCAGTAAAAGAGAGTCCATAAATCAAACTGAATTAAATTTTTAACACAGCTCGTCTTTGGACAAGTTGGAAAGGTAGAATCATACGACTGAAAAATTCTATGCCATTGCTGGGACTTGAACCTCCTTTCTAGCTCTAGAAAGTATGTTCTGTGACCTGCTAAGCTTATTTTCCATTGCCAACTTTATATTGTCATATGTTTGATTATACTCTGGTTTTTTTTGTTGTATGTTTGGTATCATGCTTAGGTTGCTGTCTGCTAATTGTATTTAGTGGTAAAATTACTCTCTTTTTGTGCAACTATTTCTGTTTTTCCTGTAACAGCAGCCACAGTGTCAGCTGCATAACTAACAGCTATTCCCCTCATATCTTTTATTTGTTTAGATAAGCTGTTGTTATATAGTAGGAATAAGTATGGTACTAATTTTGAGTTTTGTGGCTCTGCTCGTTGTGTTACTCTTTTAAAAGATTGTTTGTGCCACTTCCAGGCATTATTCTCCATTTATACTCGATACTTGAACTTGATAGTTTATTCTTGAACTTAACCATTTCAATGGTGTGCCCATGATTGCATAAATTTTAAGTTTGCTGGTAATGTTTCAATGTTTATGCAATCAAACCATTTGGAGAGGTCAAGGAAAATTGTGTCAACATGTCCTTTTCTGTTTGTTGGATATATGATTATGCTTCATTTGGAGATTGCCATATTGCTTTTTTTTTAATAACCAAACTGGTATTCTGAAATAATTTGAATATTGCTGCATAGATTCCATAACTGTTGTAAAAATTATCCTTATTTTATCTTGGTAATAGTTTAGCATAAATTGGTTTATTATTTTCCTTTGCAAGTTTTTTATTTTTTTTCTTATATATTGGTCTAAGTACTACCTGTTTTAACTTACAGGGGAATGTTCAGGAATAAAAAGGTTGATTAGTTAGATGAATGGTTCAAACTTACAGTATTTTCACATCTGATTTGGTAATTCCTCCAGCCCCCTAGATGTTTTACCTTTTAACGAGTTTGGCTAATAGCTTCCCCCTGTATAGCAGCATATAGTTAAATAAGTTATGTTCATTAATTGTCTTGTTATAACATTTCTTTAATTCCCAGAGATTTTTACAATGTTTATATAGTATTCATTAAAGCATATTTTCCACCAATTTTGGCTTGTTTTTTTATGTGGTGCTTTTATGATCTTTCGTGTTACTTTTATTTTATTTTCTGCATTTTTGTATTAAACGTTTATGTAAACTTTTGCTTCATTTATTGCATTATATGGAATTTGCTTGTAAACAATTTCAAATATGTTTATGGGTTTTAGATTGTTTCTGAATATGTACTTTTGGAGGACCAAGTATCATGTGTTTTTAATACAATTAACTTCTTGTAGTGGTGCAGTAGCATTGAGATATTCTTTAAAATTCTACAAAAGTTATTCAGTTTTTCATTTATTTCTTTTCCTTTAAAATGCCTTCTCACTGTATTCTTTTTCTCTTTTCTTTTTGTTTTCTCTGTCTGCACAGCTAGTGTTTTTTCATTTGCAATTCTATTAATTTCCATCAACTTTTTTTATGCTTCAGTTCTGTCATGAAGAAATGTGAAATGACTATGAGAATTTAATGAAGTGATGATGAAAACTATACAAAGTCACAATATACATGTTCTTAATTGCATTACTTGGACACCCTTTTAATCTTTTAAGGAAATCTTTTTGTTTTCTAAGGTACTTCAATTCAATATAATTCAACACACATTTGTTCACAATATTTCATCCCATTTTCATTCATCCCATTTAAATCATAAATTTCCATTTTTTCCAGCAAAAGCTAGACCCTAAGGTGTAACTTTCATTATATTTTACTTTTATTTTATCTGCATTAAACACTGTTCAGAATAAATTATAATGTCTGGCTGCATATTTGCAATGGTTTGGTGTAAGATCTTATCAGCTTTGTATTTACTCTTTTTTTCATACCGAGATAAGCATATGATGAAGGAAACTATGTTAATTTATCTTTGTACAGTCATTTACTTTACTTTGTTGGTTTTGAGTCACAAGTATACTCTCATCTGTTTCCTTTAAATTGGACATGATTTTGTTAACTCTTGCATTTATTTTCCTGTGTTGTATGCAAATACACAATGTATATTATTCTTCCCAAGTTAGAATTACGATTAATGGCCTTTTCATTTGAAGGATTTTATTAATTTGCTTAAAAATATTGCAAATAAAGTTATTTTGACCAGAATAAACAATGAGATTGCTCTACTTAAATTTGTAACTACAGTTAACAAAGATTCCCTTTTAGGATTTTCCCTTTCATTGTTTCATTATTGTACCTATTTATAAATCCTTCAACATTTCAGATTACACACAGAAGCAGTTTCGGGCAATAGTTGTGGCGATTCACCATTGCTGTCTGCTGAACTCTCAGGGAAAGACACAATCTTCACTTATGGAAAAGAGCTTGAAGGTAAACATCAGGAATGTGATGTTTCAAGAATACTACCTGTAAAAATAGATGTTCGCTCAGAACATACTGGTAAATGTAGTGATAAGGGGGAAAAATACAGCAGGGCTAAATTGATACATAGGGGAGAAAGGGCACGAGAGAGTAGCATTTGTGATAAGAGCCTACCTGAGTTGTCAGCCTTTAATTTGCATAATTTGATACACGAGTGCGAAAGCCCTCATAAATGTCAAATTTATGAGAAGAGCTTTACCCAAATATCAGAATTGAAAAGGACTAATTTGATACATCAGGGTAAAAAGCTTCACAAGTGTGAAATTTGTGAGAAGAGCTTTACTGTTATGTCAAGTTTGAAACGTCATAATATGATACATGAGGGTAAAAAGCCTCACAAGTGTGAAATCTGTGAGAAGAGGTTCATTGAGTCATCAAATCTGAAAATGCACATTCTGGTTCATGAGGGTAAAAAGCCTCACAAATGTAAAATTTGTAAGAAGAGCTTTACTCAGATGTCAAATTTAAGAACGCATAATTTGATACATGTAGGTAAAATGCCTCACAAATGTAAAGTTTGTGAGAAGAGCTTTACTCAGTTGTCACAGTTGAAATTGCACAATTTGGTTCACAAGGGTAAAAAACCTCACAAATGTGAAATTTGTAAGAAGAGCTTTACTGTTCGGTCAAGTTTGAAACGTCATAATATGATGCATGAGGGTAAAAAGCCTCACAAGTGTGACATCTGTGAGAAAAGGTTCCTTGAGTTATCAAATCTGAAAATGCACATTTTGGTTCATGAGGGTAAAAAGCCTCATAAATGTAAAATTTGTGAGAAGAGCTTTACTCAGATATCAAATTTAAGAACGCATAATATAATACATGAAGGTAAAATGCCTCACAAATGTAAAGTTTGTGAGAAAAGCTTTACTCAGTTGTCACAGTTGAAATTGCACAATTTGGTACACGAGGTTAAAAAGTCTCACAAATGTAAAATTTGCGAGAGGAGCTTTACTTTTATGTCAAGTTTGAAACGTCATAATATGATACATGAGGTTAAAAAGCCTCACAAGTGTGAAATCGGTGAGAAGAGCTTCATTGAGTTATCAAATCTGAAAACGCACCTTTCTGTTCATAAGGGTAAAAAGCCTCATAAATGTAAAGATTGTCAGAAGAGCTTTACTCAGTTGTCACAGTTGAAATTGCACAACTTGGTTCACGAGGGTAAACAACCTCACAAATGTGAAATTTGTGAGAAGAGCTTTACTGCTATGTCAAGTTTGAAACGTCATATAATGATACATGAGGGTAAAAAGCCTCACAAGTGTGATATCTGTGAGAAAAGGTTCCTTGAGTTATCAAATCTTAAAATGCACATTTTGGTTCATGAGGGTAAAAAGCCTCACAAATGTAAAATTTGTAAGAAGAGCTTTACTCAGATATCAAACTTAAGAACGCATAATTTAATACATGAAGGTAAAATGCCTCACAAATGTAAAGTTTGTGAGAAAAGCTTTACTCATTTGTCACAGTTGAAATTGCACAATTTGGTACACGAGGGTAAAAAACCTCACAAATGTGAAATTTGTGAGAGGAGCTTTACTTTTATGTCAAGTTTGAAACGTCATAATATGATACATGAGAGTAAACAGCCTCACAAATGTGAAATTTGTGAGAAGAGCTTTACTGTTATGTCAAGTTTGAAACGTCATAATATGATACATGAGGGTAAAAAGCCTCACAAGTGTGAAATCTGTGAGAAAAGGTTCATTGAGTTATCAAATCTGAAAATGCACATTTCGGTTCATGAGGGTAAAAAGCCTCACAAATGTAAAATTTGTGAGAAGAGCTTTACTCAGATGTCAACTTTAAAAACGCATAATTTGATACATGAAGCTAAAATTCCTCAGAAATGAAAAGTTTGTGAGAAGAGCTTTACTCAATTGTCACAGTTGAAATTGCACAATTTGGTACATGAGTGCAAAAAAACCTCACAAATATGAAACTTGTGAGATGCCCTTTACTTGGAACTCACATTTGAAAAGTCATAATATGATACACGTAGGTAAAAAGCCTGAGAAGATGTCAAATTTGAAAAGTTGTAATATACATCACAGTAAAAAGCCTCACTAGTATAAAGCCTGTGAGAACAGCTTTACCTCACTGTGAAACCAGTAAGAGAAACTTTCCTCAGGTGTCACATGTGAAAAGTCAGAAGATTGAAATTTATGAGAAGAACTTTACTGAGCTGTGAATTTTGAAAAAGCACATTGTGGTATATGAGGCTAAAGGTCTCACAAGTGTGATATTTGTGAGAAGAGCTTTACTCTTCTGACAAGTTTAAAATTGCAAAATTTGATAAATGAGGGTCAAATCTCTAACAAATAAGACATTTGGGGGAAGTATTTTGTTCTTCTATCACATTTAAAATTGCATAATTTGATACATGAAGATGAAATTTTTAGAAGAGGTTTATTGATTTGTCAGATTTGAAAAACCATCATTTTACATTTGACGGTAAAAAGTTATTATGTTTGATTATATTAGAAGAGGGTTCCTCATTTCCCATCATTGAAATTCCATTAGCTTGACACATGAAGGTAAAAAGTTACAAGTGTGAAATTTTGGAGAAGAGTTTTTCTCAGTTCTCATATTTGAAAAGGCATAATCTGATACCCGAAGGTAAAATGCCTCACAATGGTGAAATTTGTAAGAAGGCATTTGCCCTTTTTTCATAATTCAACAGCATAATATTTTAAATGATGTTAAAAGTGTTAGATGTATGAAATTAGTGAGAACAGTAGACTCGGTTGACATTTGTGATATTACATAATTTGATGCATGATGGTAAAGGCCTCACTAGCGTAAAAGTTTTGAGAAGAGGTTTATTGTTTTGTCAATTTAAAAAACACAAATTTGTTCAGGGGTATGAGAAAATGCACACTTAAACACTTGTGATAAAGAGCAATACTTGGTTGTCAGCCTTGAAATTGCATAATTTGAATTATTAAGGGGGATTGTATGGTGAAAATTGCTTTTGTAGTATTTTGTTCAGTTTTGTAGTTTGCAACGTCCTATTTAAGGTGATACATAAATTATCATATGATACATTATCTGTATTATAAATGAATCTTTAAAATGAGACTACATCTGCCATTTTGTACTCCATATTCTCCACCACTTCAGAGAAAAATTCTTAACTCTTATACTTCTTGTAGTAAAGGTGTGAATTTTAGCTTATATTTAACAGAAATTGTGCTCAAAGTGAAAAAAGCAGAATGTGTTTGAAGAAAATGGGCACACATATGAGGAAGATGACACAGCAGCTAGACAGCGCTCCGCTATTTGATGGCAAAACTATCTGGGGTTGACTCACAGGTTAAATAAAATTGAGTTTTATTTATGTATGCTCTTTAATCACCACAGCTCTTAGCATCCCATTCAATATTGTGTGTGAAAGATGATATCTTGCTCAGAAGTCTCTATAAGGCTTGAGGTTATTTTATGTGTTGTAAATCTATGACACTGGACCACTGGCTTTACTTCCCTTCTGAATGAAGCCATGCTAAGCACTTTTATGTTTGAATCCATGACCTCAGGATCTAGAGTATAGAATGGTACCTCTAGACCATGGAGAATGACACAGGTGGTACCATGACAAACAACTCCAAACCACTCTGAAACACGTGCTTGGTCAATTGGTGCAAATATCATTAGACTGAAGCTTCATACAGTCACTATCATCATTTAATTGGATAAAACTGTAATGTTAGTCATAAAGCCTGTGTATTTAAAACTAGACTATTTACAGTTGGTAAATAATCTCCATAGCAAGACACAGAATGTTAATGAGCCTTTCAATACGGTCTCCTGTGCCTAAAAGAACATTTGTAGGAAGAAACATTTTGGAATTAGGGGTGTATGATGCTGCGTTAACCTACAACAAAGATAATGTGAGTTGGATTAGTGTGCTGGAATATCTAGGATGAAAGTGGATAGAAGCACAGAATCCATCCTAAGAGAACTGCAAGAATAAGAGCCAGCCTTCAACAGGAAAAAGCTGAGAAGGACCAGGATTACATACCTGAGGGATTCTAGGAGTATTCTGTATGTTTGTTTGAAGTGTATCTGTTTGTTTCCTTGGCAATGACATTGATAACCTTATCATCCTAGAATAAGCAAATGATTCAACTGCATTACTAGTTCCTTGTGGCTGGAGATAAGAAGCATCAAATTTTATCGATCTTGTCGTAAAATTTCCTTCACTCCAGGTGGACTTTTTATTGCAATGAGTGTATGGCTTGTACACATCTGTTGTTTCTGGAATTGGCATTGGTGGAAGAACCACATCTTAATTTTGCAAGTTTGATGTTTGAGCATCGTGTGGTTGAGGTAATATCTCTCCTCTTTCACCAGCTCTAGCTTCAGCATCAGCAAGAATTTGCCTTTGACTAAGATTGTCAGGAGTACCTTGTTCTTCCTCATCCCCAGAATCTTCATAGCCAAAATATTCAAATCATGTGCACCAATAAAATTATCCTTGAAATTGCATACATCTTCAAATAGTATGTCCAATGCTTTCTGAACCATAAACCCTGTAAAATCTCACCCTTTAAGAGAATGGACTTATGCCATGGTGGTAATAGGCAAAATAAGAGTGATACACAACAAGCATTAAAATTAAAGTGCTCTTATCAGTGCTTAGTGTACCTT
This sequence comes from Deroplatys truncata, assembly GCA_030765065.1. Taxonomy (NCBI): domain Eukaryota; kingdom Metazoa; phylum Arthropoda; class Insecta; order Mantodea; family Mantidae; genus Deroplatys; species Deroplatys truncata. The sequence continues at coordinate 90,367,780 of CM060989.1, read as the reverse complement.
ATATGTCATGCTGAAATTGGGGCATGTGCCCCCACAGCAAAAATAATGTTGCATAAATTTAAATGAATAAGACATTATTGATTCATTAAGAAACTACTTGCAGTTTGTGAGCCTTTATTATAAAATAGTTTAATATACTCTTAAGTCCACAGCGTAGTGAAATTCAGACTAGAAAAAATGTTTAATTTCAAATGCCAATTGCTCCTACTGTACTGCTTCTCAGAAGAGCTAATTCAGAAATAAAAGAACAGATGTTGAACAATGTATAAATGAGCACAACAAAATTTCGGAAATTCGTCATCTACAATATTAGTGTATGTCTAGTCCTGTCACTTGTACCATTAATGAAATGCTGGTTACAATGGGTTAATAAGATGGTTAATCTTTAATAATTACTGGTGAATTTAAAAAAATACAATGTAAAGGAAAAAATTACATCTCCCTTAGTAAAAATGATTATGGTATAATTGTAGTTCACTAAACTTATAATATACATACCTATATCCTATAAAAATTTCAGCATTATATAAAAACTAGTTTCTGAGATAAATGGTCATGAATGTAGCAAATTTACCATTTGTGAGATAGCACTTTCAGTCTCTCTCAATGTAAAGGGCCACACAAGTCTCAAAACTTAAGAGAGGAAATTTAATCATTTTTCAGGTGTGAAAAGGCATAATTATTTGATTCATTGGCACCATAATATCATATACATGTGATATGATTTTGTGAACAGAGGTTTATACTCTTGTATACTTTGAAAATGTGTCATTTTATTCATGATGGAAGACACTCTTACAAGTAAGAAAGACATTTATAAACATTACAGTGATTTTTCGCATTTTAAAGACATAATTAAATTAGTGAAGAGAAATGGGCACACAAATCTGGCATATTGAAGAAGAGCTTCATTGAGATTAAAACACAATTTCCTTCATGAAGAAGTTTTGTAAACGTGCTACCTTTTGATGTATTTCTCTTAAAATTTCTCCTGTTGTGGCTTAAAACTTGATGTTCAACTGTAAGAAGTGATTTGTGTGAACGTCTAACAGGTTGCAGTCTGCACCAAGCTCAGTACAGCAGCATATAGAGATTACCTCAAGTTTATCACTGGTGCTAAGAATTATTATTAAGAGTAACCTGCCCTATAATATTGTAAATATGTTTTCCAAAGTGTTATGTTACAAACATATAATGTACATAAATTGGTGGCCATTAAGCTTCACTTATCTTTTTTACCATAATTAAAATTACAATATATGATGTTATTAATCTCATCCTTTGCTCCTTGCTTCTTGTACACTTTGTGTTGATTTACGTGGCTATTGTTAAAGCTGCTATGTAGCAGAATATTTGCAGGGTGTGTTCCATCTGCTTGAAGTAAAATAAATTTGCTCATAGAATCAATTGGCAAACATTTCACTAATTATACACAGTGTTTGATTACATTACTCCCATGATTGTGCTGCAGTAGTACAAAGAGGAATTGTGTCAGCCTTGCTTATTTTTACTTCTGTGTAAACAATGTGCTTGTCTATGGCACACGAAATTCACACAACATGCTGTGAAATGTGTGTTTCTTGTATTGCACTCATTGTATGGTTAAGTTGTCACACAAGCTCATTCTTTTGAAATACCTACTTCCTTTAACAGATAATGTAGGTCATATTAAAGCTGCCTCTATTTCATCCAGTTTTAACAATTTGGCATTTAGCAAACCATTTCTGTAAATCTGAGCAGAAAATTAGTAACCGACTCTCTGGTCATTCAATAGAAGCTGTACACAGATCTCTTGTTATTGTTTCAACAATTGAGTATCATACTAAAGTACCTTCTGCGAGGAAAGATATTTTGTAAACGCCACTTAAGAATGCCTTATGTGGTCATGTCACCCTAAGTTTTATATATATACACACACGCACACACAGGGTGATTCACCTAAAGCTTGCACTGCAAATATTACGGAAATGGAAAATGCTATTGATTTGGAGTTTTCACAGCATTGATTGGTAGTCAGGGGCTCATAAATTTAGCCTATAAACAGATTTTAATAATACTGAAAAAGTGTATTTTTTGAGCAAACACATTACATGTTATTAATACTGTACACCAAGGGTGGCGAAAATGCCTTTCTCTCTCGAGTCATCAAATATGCAACAAAAACTGCAACACATGGAAAACAAATGAATAGATGGCTAGAAAAGGAGTTGTGTCTGCAAGTCACGCTACCTCGCCAGTCGCATTTTCAACCACCACTGCTGTACAATCTTCCCTGTTAAAGGAGGTGTTGAAAATGTTGTCCTTGTATCTGGATGCAATACTGCACTTGTCTCTGCAATGATTTTCAAATTCTTTCAAACACCTACAGATCATCTCCGAATTCTTGGCAAGCACATACAATTCTCTGCTCCAGGACTTCCACGGTATTAACGGGAGTTTTGTACACTACACATTTAAGATGACTCCATCAGGAAAAATACAAAGGATTGAGATCAGGTGATCGTGGAGGCCAAGGTAAAAGCCCTCTTCGACCTATCCATCTTGGACCATACCTCCACATTAGGTGTCTTCTTACAGTAGCAGCAAAATGTGGCGGTGCTCCATCATGCATGTACCACATACTCCGACGTCACTCAAGGGTAACATTCTCAAGCATTTAACATCAATGGCAGCTCATAACCATAGTTTCGCTTTAATCTCGCACACAGCTTATTTGCGAAAACATGTTTACGGGAACCTTCTTGCTTCTAAGTATTATTGTATACTTTCAACCGTTTCAGTTTGCACTGTTAATTATTATAGAAAACAACATTCATGCAGTTTACAGTTTTGCATGCAGCAACACCACAGCATAAATACGATGATTGATTTTAAAAAAGTGTAGGACCTGTACCATTCTGCTGTTTAATCCTCTCTCTTGGAACTGTTCTTATAACAAAGTTGGAAGCAAAATGGTGTATACATTAATGGCATAGCGTGACCTTCAATTTGAGGGAATCAATTAAAAATTTTTCCAAAGTTAATTAAAGACGAAGCCTTTAAATGAAAAACAGAAATCGCTAATGCTTCAGTGAGTAAAAGTTTCCTATATTAAAGATATTGCCTTTTTGTAATGCAATTCAGTTCAATTTTTCTGTCACTATAATGTAGAAAATGACCGTTCATTTGCCACCCTGGTTGTTGGAATAGTTAATATTAGCTCAAAAAGTTTTCATGTTTATGGAATACCAGATGTGTGCCGTAGTTTTTGCATGCATTGGTATAATTCATGCATACTGTTCATACTTCCATCCAAATATATTACCATAAGTACACTTTTCAAAGGCAGAAAATCAAGGAAAACTCTGTGATTCTCTTTTGGACATGAAAACACTCTTTCTAGGAATGATGTTTTATGATAATGAAAATATTAGAATTGAGGGGAGTAAACAAGTAAAGTTTTAAGTTCTCCAAAAATCTTTCACGAACGTTATGGTCTACTGTATAAATGAGCTCATTTTGTAGCAGTCTATAGGAACGTTTTCTTTCTTCCCCTTTCATTGCAGCAATAGAAATTGTTTTGGCATGTGATAGAACAACCAGAATAAGTGGCATCTTCCAATTTTGTTCATGGCTAATCAAAATAGTTTCTCAAACATAGAAGGTACTCATTAAAGTCCTCAATCCTTTTGCTGCAAAATTCAAGGTCAACTATTTTGGTTTGAAGGATTTTGAAATTAATAAAGAAAAAAATTCCAATATGAAATTGAAATTGCTTAAAAGCGAAAGAAGACCATGGGTAGAAGGAATTGTTTCTTTGGATTTTCAGTAATAGAAACAACAAGCTTTTCAATTACATCTTTTTATTTGTTTCAACTAGGGGGCTCTTATATTGCCGACGAGTTGGTGCCAAGAATTAAAATGTTTTCTTAAGATGCCTATCAAAAGCTCCTGCTGTCTTATTAGACTTTGCGAAAAAATCCCCAATGCTGGGGAGAGTGGTAAAGAAGACCCTCTTTCCCTTAATGAAATTGGTAGATTGGGAAAGTACTACATTTAATTTCTGTGCATAACAGTGGACTAATATATCAATTTTATAATGCTCCCAAATTGTTGCTTGCAAACCACCATGTTGCCGATCCATTGCATCATCTTCATAGGTCTGTGCAACAAGTTAAATACCACATTCATACTTGCTTAACAGTCCAACATCATGATTAAAGAGAAGTAGCAGAACGGCCACCGCTCAGATTTGTGAAACAAAAAAGTTTTTCTTCAACCTTATCATTTGTGAGATATCTAATAATGAAGACATTTGACACTTCATAGCTATATCTCAAAATCCGTCAATGATTTAGGATTAGTAGAGGAAATTTCCTTCTTTATTTAAGGATCATTAATTCAACATCTTGCATTAATTCTCTCCCCCTCAGGGTCCTACTACGGTAGGTACAGGATTGGCATTCCTGAGCCACAATCTGGATTGGGTTCCTCTAAGAGGTGAGAGGGTTTATGCTAAACGCCCAATCACTTTTGGCCACAAATGTGTTTGGCCAAGTAGCAGTTACCTTTCTGAACACTGTCTGACAGATACCAATGCACGGGACGGAGAAAGTCACAAGGGGTTACTGAGTAATGTGTAACTCCTAGCCCTGTGTATCATGTAGGACTGTGTTCATATCCGCTGATAAAGATCAGTCCCATTACATGACCTATTAAACTCCTGAAGGCGATTGGGTCACCCTATCTTTGAATTGGGAGGTTAGAACCCAAGGCCAGGACTCTCACCTGAACCTGTGAACCCTTTTGCAGTTCAAAAGGGTCTCGATAAGATTCCTGACCCTATAAGTCGTGCATCAGAAGTTGCAGTGGCTCGCACCTGGTTGAAGCAAATTCAGCATTCCAGGCAGCGATTATCTCGAAAGCAAACTTATTAGCTATCCGAGTTGAAATGCGCAAGATCTTTAACTTTCCGCCGGTATTGTAAATACCCCATGCATTGGACGGTGTGTCCAATGAGATTCAAGAGATTCTGGAAGAACAAGGTGTGACATCCATATATCGGGTTCAGCAGAAAGAAAGGGGTGAATTAGTCTCGTACGCTGTTCCTTACCTTTAATCAGGTCGGTCTCCCTCAAAGGATTATACCGAATCTGCTGAGATGCTATAAGTGCCAGTGCTTTGGATGCACTAGCGAATTTTGCAACGGCGAATCTGCGTGTGTCAACTGTGGAGACATCCCTTAATATGTAGCATGTGCAAACTCCAAAGTGCATTAAATGTAGTGAATACCAATCAAGTTCCCGAGAATGCCCCCGTTTTGCAGAGCAAAGGGCGATCCAGAAGATCCGGCTTAGGGAGGTGTCCTTCTCGGAAGCTTCTATATATCCGCCAACTCTCTGTCCCGAAGTCCAGTACCTATAGCTCGGGTAATCCCAGCTCAGACATACGATATTAACAGGGCCACCATTTCCGAAAAGGTTCTCGTAGCTATAACGCAACCAAAGGCTTCAAAATCAACACCCACGACAGCATCAACATTGCTAAGTCCATTACTAGAAAGATTACACCAGTCAAATCACCAGCAAAACCATCGACCTCAAATAAAGCCCTAGGTTATAATATGCTACCGATAAAATTCGAGATCAGTTATGAAAAACCTGACTTCCTGAGGGAAAGTGATAAGTCTGCATCCTGAATATCTAAGGGAAAACAGTCCACGATCATTCCTCGGAGGAATCTTTTGGGAAGGACTCATATCGGCGATCAAAATCTTCGCTTATCTCAACTGCCAAACGGTTCGAGGTTCTCGAACTGAGGCTTTCTGTTGGAAAGGTTTCTTACTCGATGGAGATGGAGCACGGGGATTCTGCTCACACTCAGAGCGACAGTGAAAAAGAGGTAGAATCAATCCTCCGCTAACGGTGTTAGCTCGGCACTAAAGAAAAAGCGTAAATTCATTCCACCACTACTGTACTCAATGTAGTGCACAGTTACAATTCAGAACTTATCCCAGGTTAAGTACCATGTCTATCCCAGAATGGAACATACGTGGAATTAGAACACATCCCCGGAGCTTGAACTTTTTCTCAACAGACATGAGCCTTTGGGCATGTGTTTACCTGAGACTAAGCTTCGTCCGCAAGATTGTATACTCCAGTATGGTGTGATTTTACACCAGAGGAGGGCATTCCTGTGCACGAGGCATTATGATGTTCATCAATTCGTAGAAAGTGTATCCATGTAGTCTGACATACAGTCAATTGCTTTAAGGATTAAACTGCCATCCATCTGACTTACAATTTGTAGCATTTATCCGACGACTCTCGCGCAGTGATTTAGAAGACCTTGTTTCGCAATTACCAATACTTTTTTGTTGGTGAGATACGTCAGTGTTTATCACCCTCTTTGGGACTCGGTGGGTTTATGCAAGAGGCAAATTAATTGCTGATTTTTTGGATAATTATAACATAACTCCTTTGAACACTGGAGAGCCTACATTTCTTTCAGATGCTTGTAATACTTTTTTACACCTTGATATAACGTTTGTTCACTACACTTAGCAGCTTTTTTAACAATGGAATGCCATCTGATTTACATTCTAGTGACTACTTTTCATACCATAGTAGTCTATTAACACAAGCTATATGCTTAGATGGCGCTTTGATCAGGCCAACTGCAACCTTTACTCCTAGTTGGATGTGTTTAATTATAATGAGCACGAATTTGAGAATGATTTAGCCAAAATCTCAGAGAGACGATTCGTTTTGCTGCTGAGCAATCTATATCTCTGTCGACTGCCCACCCCATCGATTTCCGGTCCCTTTGGTGGAACGATGAATGTCGAAAGGCCTTTCGTGTTCTTAGGATTTTCCAGCGTCAATAGTTAAACTGAAAATGCGTGCCAAGTCTAGACAGATTATTAAGGATAGCAAAGAGAGAGTAGAGCAAGTTGGTATCTCCATATAATCGACATACACCTATCTTTGTCGTACGGGATAAGTTATCGTGTGTTGCTGGCAAATCGACCCTCATGCCAATCACTGGTCTTAAAACACCTATAGGAGCTGCTGTTGATACATTTGATGTGACTAGCACATTTCACAGTTCCCTCGCTAACATATCTAGTTCAATAACTATTTGCCTGAGCTTCCAGTTATGGCTCAAGTAGAATCTCAAGGTTTCTCGTTTACTTCTGGAAATCTTGAGGATTAAAATCGCCTTTTCACCATGGTGGAGTTATAAAATTCATTTTTGCAACTATCAGCACCAGGACCAGATGGTGATCAAATATTGCAATAGCTCTCTCCTGAAGTTAAGGCTTACCTGCCCGAGGTCGATAATCGTCTTTAGGTTGACGCCACTTTCCCAGAAAAATGGTAAGAGGCCACCGTCATACCCATTTTGAAAGTTAGAAAGGACTGTCATCTTCCTTCCAGCTACCAACCTATTTCCCCCATCAGTAGCGTTCACAAGGTGATGGAACCCATGATCAATGGAAGGTTGGTATGGTGGTTGGAAACTCACAAGCTACTGACGAACACCCAATGCGGGTTTTAACGACGCCGTTCAACAATTCACTACTATGTGTCATGAAGGCAGATCATAAACGGATTTGTGAAGAATTGTCAAACCGTTAAGAAGGCTTATGGTACGTGCTGGGGAGCAGAAATACCACGGTTCCTACACACCTGGAACATACGTCGACGCTTACCACTGTTCATTCAGGTGTTTATGAAAGACCGCGTTTTCCAACTAAGGGTAGGCTCGGCGTTTTGGAACCTTTTTTGCTCAGGAGAACGGAGTACCTCAGAGATCGGTCCTAAGCATTACACTATTTGCTATAGCAATTCTATCTCGAAATGTGGTTACAATTTACAATTGTTTTCAAAAACATTCGTTCTGGTGAGTGTATGAACAGCACAATTTGTTGCCTCAATTCTTACCACAGTAATTCAAGGGATAGGGGACGAAAAGTTAATATCAGTAATGACCGACAATGCAAGAAACATGCAGGCTGCCTGGAGCATAGTCAAAGTAAAGTACATGCATATAACATGTGTAGGATGTGCTGCTGATGGCATCAATCTCATCAAAGATAGCGTAGCTGTACCTGTACTCCAGAAGCAATTTAAGTACAATAAGAATATAATCAAAGCAGTCAAATTCAGTTACATGCCTCACGCTATGTTGGCAGTGAATCAGAAAGAAAAGTACGGGAATTTGGCTGTAACTTTTGAAACTTACCTCACCAACTCGGTCTGAAGCTTTGATAAATTTTGAGAGCCTGATAAAGAACAGAGGGGCTATTCCAGAATCGACTGTTACTCCTTCAGTTAGTTTCTTTTAATATTCGTTTCCATAACACAGTAAAAAGTGTTGTATTAAAGGACACATGGGAGAAAAAAACACCTAGCATGTTTTTCTGACCAAATGAGAAGTGTGAGCTGTAAACAGGCTCATTAGGTGACAGATACGAACAAATGTATGGTTTTTAAGCTGGAGACGCAGATGGCTAGTAAGATTTCGGACTGACAATTTCAGGTATGAGGTGCGTGAATTTATTAGGGTAGTAGTTCGTATATGGAAATTATGAAATCGCAGGACTCGAGGGACGAGTACAGACCAGGAGGAGAGCTGTTCCGTGCTTTGCCTGGGAGTATGGGGCATCAATTGGGGCCACTGCCACAGTCCCCCTGGATGTGGTGTGAGACTCGCATTTCTCCACGAAGCGTAAATACACCTCTGACACTGTCCTTAAACCACAAGAATGATTTTAGATTCGATGGAACCCACATGGTGGCCCTGAAGGCCTTCCTAAGCATATGGATCGCCTTGTAACATTGGTAGGTCTTCTTGGGCGACACTTCCACATTAGGTACTCCTTGTCAGTGGCGGCCGCCTCGGCTGACCGTCCAGTCCTTCGGGAGGCACCTACCTATGATGTGCCCTCTACTTTGTAAAATCTCGGAAATGGAGCTCCGGAATATTTAGAGAAGTATCCATAAGCTTTGTGAGGAAGCACCTGAGTATCTTTTACATACACTGACTTCTTTTCGGATTCAACTACACCTTAGAAATTATGTTGATTGACCTCTCTGCCCTACCTTCGTTTGTATATTGGAATACTTGTAACATTCCTTTAAAATTAGTCCAATATCAATATTGTTAGGCTAGGATCCGGCTACATATCACAATTGTTGAAACTTGGCTCCATCTACACCAACCTTTCCGTTTTAAAGGTTCCAGCACTTCTGAAAAGACGGCACCACATTCGGTGGAGACTTAACGCCAGTATTGCTAACAACATTTATCTTCATAGCTAAAATCTGGATATCAAGTTCCGCCTCATCTACAGGCCGTGCGGGTAGTTTTGGTGAATCTTGATATTGTTGGAATTTATGTGACTGGACTGGCTTCTACTTGCTAGAACGGTAAAGTTTTCTGACTCCCCAATCGATTTGACAACTTATTTACGGCTTTAACATGCCAGACTTTCACCACGTCAACGCTCTCCACATCCTGTATTTCACGTGGCGAACCGAACCGCTATTCGTGGACCTTATTGTCCGACACATTTATCACCTCATTGGTTCCGCCGAGACAACGTTACTCCTCACCTAACCTGATTTTCGAAACGGCCTACACTGCTCGTTTCGTGACGTTGAGTAAAACACAAACACCATGAGGAGGGACCATTTTCCTTTCCTGATTAACTATATCCAATTGAACCGTCAAGGACCTAATCTCTATCTCCGACGTCGACGGGGAAAGGTTGATACCAGACATTTACAATTTATCTTCAGCATGCCACTGACGCTCTTCCGGCGGACAGGGTTGCGTACCATACGTTGGAACCCATTTTGAATCTGTGGCGTGGTTACTTTCACCCTATGACGGACGTAATAATCCCGCGGATACCTGAACCTCCATGGTGGAATGGAGAATGTGTAAAACATATCGCGGAAAAACGGTTGGCTTACTCACGATATCAACACCTCCGGACGACGGATGCTTACATTGGAGCAAAACGGGCCGAAGCTCGGGTTTGTCATCGTTTGCGTCGCATTAAACGAACATCATGGATTGAGTTTTGCAATTTCATTTCACCAAACACTTCGACTCTGATGACAATTGTCTTGGTTTAAAGCTAAGCGTAATTCTCCATGAATATCGCCTTTGGTCGGTCGGGAGGATTTACTAAGTCAAATTTTAATGCGGATTTCGCCGGAAAACATGCCGATTATCGCACCAGAGGTGAATTCTCAAGATTTATTTGTGCCTACACCACGCTGACATTTTACAGACGATCATGGACAATACCTTTAGGTGACTTGGTGTCACATCTTGTTTTTTTAAGTTACTCCCGGAGACACGGTATAATTTACTGGCTAAGGTGCTTAACAGAAGCCTTTATAGGTACCAGGTTTATCCCGCCATCTTGACAGAAGATGCTGATTTACCCTATACGAATTCTGACAATACTAGACATTCCCCATTACTTTATCGTTCTATGACTTTGCTCCTGGCGTTTCGGGAAGATTATTCAGGACAGTTTAAGTTTTCACTTATAAAGCAATCATCTTTGGCCTGGTACCCAGGACGGTTTACGGAAAGGTATGATCCTTCCCGTAATACACTTTTCTAACAGAGGTATACATGGCTTATTATTCTACTTATCTAACCTTTCCATAAACCGTACGGGTTATAAAGCCAAAGATGATTAGGTAAATTGTTTTACATTAAATGTGGTTTCAACAAATATAAAATATTCTTCTGGAAATTAAGTTAAATATACTCGCAATCTCTAGGAGCTGATTTTTTCCCCTTCACTTGCTTTCTACTGTGAGACTAATATTCTAAGAAATTAGAGTTAAATACATGGGCAATTTGTTCATACATATACATGGCATTTGCATTAGGAAATTTCATATTACAATCTCCGTGGCCCTTAAACTATACTTACTACTAAACTATACTGTACTAAACTGTACTTAAATTGTTATGACTTTTAAATTTTCTCAGGATTTTGGGTAAGACTCGTATTGATTGCATTATAGCATTGAATCAGCTGTGTTCTAACATTTAGTGTTAGAGCCATGGTTTAAACTTTACAGATTCCTGTAGCAGTAGGTAAAATCGTTTATGTTCAAATCAACAAAATGATAGCAACTATGAAATGCAAAAAGAAACAAATGAAACAAAAGTGAAAGAAATTAAAAACTAACCCCATTGTTTGCCCAACATTGTGATGGTTTTTGCTTTTTTTTCCTATCTCAAATATTTATTTAAAGCAGTTTAATGTTGAACTTACTTATGAAAGACCCCGTAAGTTACAAACATTACTCATCTTATCTTCACTTACCAAAGCATTACGACATTTCTCATGAGGTAAAGTTTTGCACATTCATCCTGCTCTGAACACTACTCAATTTCATCAATAACAATATCTTGTCCTTACTTACAGTACTTGTATTTACACTCAAGAAGGAGCATTATTAAAATATGATCTCATTAGTAAGAACTTACATGCATAAAGAGCGCAATTATTCCCTGCAGATGGATCTACTAACTGATTAGTGACTACTAACCTTATTGTATACTTAGAATCGGAACAATCAGGAGTCACATTATTCCCACCTTTACCCCTTATTAATGAAAAAACATTCCGCAGACAATATTGTGCTAATCTCCTAGTTGAGAGAAATTCAAAACCAAATTCTTTTTTAAAATCATCCAAAGCATTTGAAGGAAAGAAATATTCTCCATCCAACCACTAACACAAAGTGGCTGAGTATTTCTTTTGTTACAGACTTTTATACTGGAAAAATAATCCCTCATAGAAGGTAGGTAATTCATTTGCTTTCGCTCATCATTGAATACACAAAAAAGTTCATTAGCATAATAATTTTTACCTGAATTTAAAATATCAAAGAACTTTTCAATTTTATCTAACAAAAGAGGGCTGTAGGTAGAGCGTCTAACAACATAGCATATTTTCAACACTTGTCATGATTCCACTACAGAGAGAACAGCTAGGATGGGGTTGACTATGGAGGGGACTTGACACTGATCCAGAGTGGATATTGAACCTATGCCCCATAGGGGCGTTCCCAGGAGGAAGAATGAGGCGAGAGGAGACACCAGGCAGCCAGGACCAAAAGCGAAGGCACATCATTGTTAGCGTCCCTAAGTTTCCAGGTAGACACCGTAGCACATGGATAGGAAGACCGGGTACCCCAACTCACACAGTGGGAATCCAATGCTCCTCAATAGGTTTCAGGCCCCCCTTTCAGCAAGCCCAAAGCCGAGGAATGCAGATAGTCACAAAGAGTTAATTAAAGATTATAATAGGCACAAAGAGCATCCTTTTCCCGTCGAGCTGCACTGAAACACCATCGCCAACACTTCTAATCCTGAAAGAGACAATGGGATGAAAGATGAATGAAATAAAGAATGGAAGAGCAGGAAAGAAACCACTTCAGCATTCACCTGTGACAGTCCCTAAATGCTCCCATGGGTAAGAGTGGGCGCTTGCCAGAAATCGCATGATTTCAGGATTGCGGGCCACAGACGTAACCATCTGAGCCATCCCGCTCGGTACAGAATGGCTAAATACATAAGCAGCTCGACAAACATGTATAGGGGAGGAAGGTGACAGTTCTATACACTTCTATTTCAGCTTAGGAGCTAACTCATAAATTACGTATACCCTAGCTTTATCTCGATTGCAGAAATAAACTGTATGCACCCACGAACAATGACCATTGTCAGTGGCATCATCATATATGTTAAACTTGCTCATTGTTGAGTTATGTCGATGTAGATCATCATAAAAAGTACACACCTTTACTTGGATAGATGGGCACTGCTTATGGATACTCAGCAATGACCTCATTTTTTAGGTTATCTGATCCCTGATCACATACAACAACTTTTGGAATAAGCCCAGCTGCCATTCTGTGACTAATAGCATCGGAAACAATGTGTCTGAAAATGTCACCTAACATAGCATCCTTGCTTAGAAAATATCCAATCACTTCCTTGAAATTTAAACTTGAAGCCTCTAACTAAAATTACAAGAGCTTGAATTGCATGGTCGAATGGGAATTTAGGAACAAAGCTTTCGCCGATCTGTCTATAATCAACAAAGCCATAAAAATCACTCCTTCATTGTATGTCCCATTTTCTTTAAGTGACATTACATCTAGAACAATCCAAACCACACCTTTTGAGAGCTCTAACTTCTCCACTTTGATTTAAATCGGCGAAAGTACATTGTTAATAAATACAGAACTGACTTCTAAAGGTTGCAGCCACTTTCGAAGAGATGACACACTAAGGTACGCTGTAGTTTGTAGCACTTCGAAGAACAATAATAAAATGCAAATGCTACTGTTTTTGCTTTTCGAGTGATGTTCTTAGCAGAAAAGTGGAAAAGCTTACCTTGTTACACTCATGAAAATACTGAATTTGGTTGCTTTTTGTCTCAACTTGTCTTTCCTTTATCATGTTTATTTCTTACATCTGTCCAATATCTTTTTCTGGGAGATTATCCCCTTTAATGCTCCTAACATCAACATTGGCTTCTCTCTTTCTCTTACATGGACCAGCCCTCGTTTATGGTTCCAATGTGCTACTGCGTTCTGGAAAATACAGATAGAATAATACCAGGTTTCAACCTGAAGTGACTAACACTAATTTATCTGCACAATAAATTACTTTGGAAATAAATTTATAAGATGTAAATAAAATGTACTGGATCACAGCTTTACTTACCCCTGGCTGAAGAGATTTGGATTTCTGAAGTCATTTTCAATAAAATGATCAGAACAAATTTTATAAATCGTATACATCTTTAATGGGCCTTCCTTTTTATATAAAGCATTACATCATTTCTTCTGCATTTGAGCACCCAAAATTCTCATCTGAATATTCAAAGCAAAGTTTGCATTATTAACTTAATTTGCAATTCATATCACCTCACGTAAGTCTTACTAGTATGTTAATATTCTAAGACATTGTAAGAACAAAATGGTTAACTTTATAAGCAAATCACACACAAACTACCTTTTATATACATTAGTTGGTCTAAATTTAAAAACGCCTTCATATAGGCCTAGAACACATACCGTCAGATTCACAAACGCCACTATGGCACCAATCCCCCATTTTTTTTACTAAACCACACATCTGCAAATCGCTAAAATACTAATATTAACAAAAACCAGCCTTTTACACATACTAATCCTAAACTAACCTCAAGTGAATCAAAGGACCAGTCGATTTACTGCGGTTGGCTACAACCAGAAGGCATAGCTCCCCTCCTACAAGTTTTAATGCTCAAATAGGCGCTATATTTCACTAAAATATGAGGATTCGTTAAGATCATGATGTCTCATTTCTTATATAAGAAGCGGAGGATATCACTGATATATTGCCTAATTAACGAACCATGGGAAACTCAGTTTTCTCTTAAATGTTTCCCAAGACACAAACGAATAAATTTAATTTTTCTAACCCTGGATTCTGCACACTTGCCCAATACAGGTGCAGGCAATTCATGATTTACAACGAGCGCCAAAAAAATCTCACTGCACCTCACGCCTATGCCACATTATCCTTGTACATGGCCATTTCATTTGTTGCTTTACGCCACAGTGCAAGGATGCACCAATCCTGCTAAATAGTTGTTCCAATAACCAAAACAAAGGTTAGAAAGTGACGTTGAAACAAAATCTGTTACACTCTTGATTGTATTGGCTAAAAGAAAAAGAGGTAGAGTGAGTGAATTTAGTTTGTCATACAGACTTCTTATTATGATTGGTAGCCATACCTTATCGACTAGTGCAGGAGACGCCTTTGAAAGGGTTAAAAGCTAAGGGGAAAACTTGATGAGTGCCCAGGTTAGCGAAATGTAGAGGTGGTGTAATAAGATTTTCAAATTAAAGCTTGAATGGTATTCATTAAGTACATAAAAATACTTTATAACAAAATATAAACAGAACTATTCTTACAATGGTATCAATGTTTGTTGCTGCGTAGGAGCAAACATGACTAAATTATAAATACATAAAGCAGCATATTTTCCCTTTAAACCAAGCTATAGTTGGTTAATATGAGGCAGTAATTTAATGCCTAAATGGTATTTATTGTATTTTTATTATAATTAAAGTCAATAACTGCCCACTTTGAAAACAGTATGTATATAATTATTATTTATATTGTATGTAAAGTCATTGTAAATACTTATATTTATTGTAAACGTATTTATTAGTGATATGTAAATGTCTATATACTCAAATAGTGCCAAAACGTGAGAATAATATGTTAATAATGAGGTAATAATGTAATCTTGGTGACAATCATGTGTCCGGAATTTAAAAAAATACTGGTTATGAAAAGATCGGTAATAACGTAATTTCGCTTACAGTTTGGAATTAGCCAATCAAAAGTAAAGATTTTAGTTTGAATAATCAAATTCTATTGGACTAGAATTAGCCAATAAGCATTACCGAAGCTATAAGATTTTTACCGTTGAATTCAGTCAGTCGCGGGCAAGATGTTATACACAGCAGACGTAAAAGTCGCGGGTAAAATGTTGTAGAATACGGATGATAAAAATTGTGTTCTCCGCTAGAATATATATAAAGTGCTCACAGTTTTTCTTTTATAAAGTGTTGTGTTATAAATGTGCAAGTAAAGAGAAATAAAAAGACGTGAAATTAAAAAGTAAGTTCTGTGACGTATTTAAATTCTTGTCTTATCACAACCCTACAAGAACTCGTGTTTCTATAGTGCGACTGAAAGCAGCCCAGGCAAATAACTTTAATAATACTACGTAAAAACAAGCATCATCTTCACTATAACGTTTTGGCGTCCCAAGCATTAAACAACATCAAAGTGTATCTTTATTACGTAAATTAAATACTTCTTCGTAAGTGACGCACATACACGGGAATTCTCACATCTCATATCCAGCATTTAGCTAAATAACCTTTTCAAAGTTGACAACAAACATATTTCTTCAAATTGGCGTCCCTCAACGTGGAGCTAAATAATTACATAACAGCACACGTTTTGCAAATATACGTAATAATATTTACGTAAGCTAAAAACCTCCCGCAAATTGGCTTCCCAAAGCGCGGGGCTTAATATACAAACTGCAAATTGAAGAAGTAATATACTTCTTCAAATTGGCGTCCAACGTGGGGCTTCGAAGCGACGAGAATTGATGACGTCACAGAAGAGAATTCAACAGGGCGGCTAAGAACAACAAACATACAGCGAGACTGCAGCTTGGAACTTCAAGATCGGCACCAAATTAACAAAGGAATCCAGGATAACAATTCTACAGGAGTAAGGGGCACGTGGTTAACATCTTAACAACAAATTACGCAGGAACACTGAGTATTATAAATTAAATAACCACCAAAATGAAAGGTCAGAGCATTCATTTTGTTTACATTGTAAATAAAATTTAGGAAAAATATTCTAAATTTTAAGTAAAATTCATGCTGTTGAGAAGTGGAAGACTTAAATTAAATAATTCAAAAGTAAATAGAAACAATAAAATGGAAAATATAAGCAATGAAAATATGGAAGTAGTTGAGGTTAGGTCAGCTATTACAAATTGTAATGTAGAAATGGATGAGCAGTTATCTGAAAATTCAGAAGTAGATGTAGAAAGAGAGAGCAATAGTATGCAAAGTCAATCAGATAGCAGTTTTATACAAGGTCAATCACCTTCACAAATGTTAGTGTAAGAAATAAAAGAAACAGATGCTATTCCCCAAACATCTAGTCAACAAATGCAAGAAAACTTATCACAACAAAGTTTAATGTGCCTTGTAAAAGCAAAAAATAACTTAGATAAGAAGTTAACTGAAAATAATGCAGACTTAAATAATAAGTTAACTGAAATCAGAGGAGAGTTAAAAGAAACAAGAGTAGAATTAAGTAAAGAATTTAACAATAAGGTAACTGAAACTAGTGCAGGCTTAAGTAATAAAATAACTGAAAGTAATGCAGAGCTAAGAAAAGAGCTAAAAGAAGACAATACAGAGCTAAGAGTAGAGTTATGTAATAAAATAACTGAAACTAATACACAGTTATCTAGTATTAAAATTGACATAGCTAGACAAATAGAAAACAGTATGAAAGAATGTAAAGCTAGAGTAGGAGGTTAGAAATAAAGCTAGAACAATCTTCCAAAGTAATTCAAAAAGACATAGATATAAAAGTAAACAAAAATTGTAAACAGCTAGAACAGAAATTGTCAAGTCATATTGACAACAATGTAACTGAAAAGGAGTTAAAACTCACTGATACTAAACAGAGTATTTGTTATAAATTAGATAAAGAAGGTGAAGAATTGAAAACAATGGTAGAAAATACTAATGTAGACCTAGTACAAGTACAGATAGATTTAACTGGGAAAATTAGTAAAATACATGAAATGGTAAAAACAAAGGCAGCTGCAGTTAAAGAAGCAAGTACAGGGCAAAGAAAAGTAAGGTTGATGATAGACGAAATAAAAGACAAAAGTACAAGAAAGTAGTAAGGAAATTGATAAACTTAGAAATAGCTTTGAAAATTTAAGCACAAATGTACCAAGGATAAATGCAAGTACAAGTAGTTTTGTAAATGCTAACCAAATGCATGTAAAGAATACAAGTACAGGGAAAGAAAATTATTTGACATAGGACCAGTTCTACAATGTCCCAATAAGCTTGCCAACAGTACAGATTTAAAATCACTGGAACTTCCCCACAGGTAAGCAACATCCTCTGTCTCTTGTTCTGGATTGCCCACCTCAGTTTATGCAATGTCTGGCAATACTTATCAGCATTTACAGTCTCCCCCTTGCGGTAAAAACTTGCACAGGATGACACCACGTCGATCCCAGAAGACAGTGCGTATGATTTTTTTGACAGAGATTGTCAGCTTGAATTTGGTCTTCACAGATGAGCCACTATGCCGCCAATGCATTGATTGTTGCTTTATCTCTGGTGTGGCATGCGAACATCCATGTTTCATCCCAAGGGACAATATTGTCGAAAAACCCGTCCCTTTTCTCTGTGTATCGCTGTAGGAATTCAATGCTGTGGCCAGATGTTTCGTTTTGTTTTCATCAGTCAGTTGCCTTGGCAGCCATCTTGCACACACTTTGTGAAAACCAAGCCACCGGGAGACAGTTTCGTGCAAAAGCGAACGAGACATCTGGGGGAATTGACAAGAGAGTTCTGAAATTGTGAAGTGCCGGTTCTGCACAATTGCTTGCCGCACACTTTGCATCCATTATGGTGTCACCAGAGACAGTCAGCCACTGCGGTATATGTCATGAATATTAGTTCGTCCTTCAGTGAATTGCCTGCACCATCATCTTACCATCCTGTTGCACATAATGCTGTGTCCATACATGCGTCACAATTGACAATGGATCTCTGCAGGAGATTGCTTTTGGGCTTGCAAAAATTGGATGACTGCACAACCTCGCAGTTGGTGGGAGACAATATTACAGCGGCCATTTATTCCGAGCACTGTGCGATACTGATACTGCCGTCACAAGACTGAAACTGTACTGCATTATTCCCACATACAACCACTCTACTCCTGTGCAGGAGAATGACTCTTTGTAATGAATAGAACAAAATATCTCAGTGCAGTTTTGCTGTTTTTAACGTAATTTTTAGAGAAAAAAGTGAAAATTGTGCAATATTAGATCTATTTTAAAAGAAGATTTAAGGAAATTTAAATACGTTTTCAAATATTTCTTAGAGAAGATTGAAAAATAAATATTTTCTGCATGTTTAAATACATTTTGAATTAAAATAATTTGTACTCTATTATTATAAGCATTTGAAATTTGTCTCGTTGAACCCACATCAGCCATGAGACTACACAACAATGCAACAGTGTAAGATCAAAATACTTGCACTGCAGCTGTAGTTTATTGTGCTTGTAGCTTGTTTTTGAAACAGCAGATTATCAGTTGTAAAATGGCTCACTTTACTAATGCCGAGTTTCTTGAAATCCTACTCATATATGGGAAACAGCTGCAGCAATAATTTACTGAGAAAGATTTCCAAATAGACCAGACACACAACATAGGATCTTTGTATTTATCTGTCAAAGAGTTTAACATACAGGAAGCATATCTCCTAAGAAAGAGTTGGTGAAAGAAAAGTTGCCCAAGAAGAAGAAATCTTTCACTTGGTAGAAGAAGATCCTGGAAGCAGCGGCTGAGGTACTGAACAATCAGGGTATACCATAGGACTGTTCTGAGAACATTAAATGAAGAATTGCTTTGCCCTTATCATACTCAGTGTATCAAGTAACACTCTGAATCAGATTACGCGCTAAAGGTAGCTTTTTCCGAATGGTTTCTTCAACAAGGAGGTCACTTTCCTCTTAAAATTCTTGCAGTGGATGAGGCAAAGTTTACCAGAAATGGAGCAACTAGTTACCATAATGCACATAGCTGAGCTTACGACAATCAACACACAATAAGTCATGACAGCTTTCAGCGCAAATTTTCTGTATGTTTGGGCAGGAATCATAGGAAACATAAATTGTTCCACGGATTTTTCCGCAGGTTTTGAAGGAGCCTCTGTCTCCAGTTTTTACTTTCTCTACTACGTATACTAAGTAGGGGAAGTATTGCATTCCACTCAAAAATTTTATACCGAGATTTCACTGGAAATACATGTTTTGAGGCCTCCTGAATCCAAAGAAGCATTTTTGGAAACATGTCTGTGTGTGACTGTGAACAGCATAACTCAGAAACGAACAGTCGGATAAACACTAAACTTGGTATATAGGTTCAGTATATTCCAGAGATGGACGTGAAGGTTTTCAAGAAAATTCCCCCACCCAGATTACCCTTTACATGGAACATTTTTAAAAAAATGTTTATTTTCTCAAAAACGGCTCTAACGTTTTTGATTGAAGTATCATAAGTTTAAGACATTTTTATGGCAAATAAAATGTATATCTTGAATTTTCTGGGAATGTCTCCAAAAGTATTCTTCATTGTGAATGACTTTTGCATAATTGGTAAACCATAAGAGATAGACAAAATTTTACTACACAAAAAATGTAGATCGCATTAAAATACACAATTTATGTCATATAATTTTTTTTTGTTGAGTGAACCATTTTCGAGATATTGCTTGTTATTGCCTTAAATTTTCCAATACTTATACTTTTTCTCAAACGAGAATTCGTTATTCATTCTTTTGTCTCGGATATGCAAAGAATATTAATCTGTGGCAAAGAGAATGGTGCTGCACATAGCAACCAGCTATTAAGAGATATGTCTATGCTTAATGTATACTGTATTTCTATATTGCCCTTGCAAATACAAAACAAGGGGAAAATAGTACGCTTTAAGTGATAATCAATTACTTTTAGAACTGTTCGCTTGGTGTAAAATGTAATTCTCTTTGCATGTCAAGAACAAAATAAAAACAACAAATTCTCAGTTGAGAAAAAGTATAAGTATTGGAAAATTCAAAGAAATAACAAGGAATGTCTTGAAAATGGTTCACTTTACAAAAAATATGTTTGACATATATTGTGTGTTTTAACGAGATCTGCAGTTTTATGTAGTAAAATTTTGTCTATCCCTTGCGGTTTACCAGTTATGCAAAAGTCGTTCAGAATGATGAGGACTTTTGGGGACATCCCCAGAAAATTCAAGATATACATTTTATTTGTCATTAAAATGTCTTAAACATATGATAATTTAATAAAAATCCTGCCATTTTTTAGAAAATACAAATTTCTAAAAAATGTTCCATGTAAGGGGCGATTTGTAGTGGGGGAATTTCTTGAAAACTGTCATGTCGCTCTTAGTCTGCAAATGTTTATCTCGATTAACATGAAGTAGATGGAGAATAAGCGTTTATAAAAATAGTTTGTACCAGAGTAGAGAAAGTCATGTAAGTGTAACACATATTTTTTCAAGAAACGGTGCCATTTCTGCTTGAGGATGTTCCCTGGCCGTAGTAAATGATATCTGGCTATTCCATGATGTTGTACCTATGCACATAAGTAGAGCCATGTGCAACCATGTGCAACTATTTACAACTCTGGATCACTCAGAATGGACCAATAAGATAGCCAGATCTGTAATCAATTGATTTATGTCTTTGGGGCAATAAAAAATAAATAAATCGTGTTCTATTAATGGGCACTCCTTAACTACTGTGGTTCTTAGCATGCCATTCTGTATTGGATATTAAAGACCAAACATTTTACCCACAGGCCTCTTTATCAGGTTGGGGTTCTTTTACATGCCATTGATGTATGAAACAGGACTATTGGCTTTATTTCCCTTCGGAAAGAAGCCATACTGAGCATTTTTATGTCAAGAAAATCCATTACCCTCCACCAGGTTTGAACCTGAGACCTCAGGAACTAGAGGCTAGAATGGTACCTTTAGACCATGGAGGTCAGAATATTAGACAAGTGCCTGATATGGAAACATTGCAAGAGATGTACTTCGTAGAGTACAGCAGAATTGAAGAATATATTGTGAAGTATGTGTGTTGGCGAGGGATGCACTTTTTGAACAATTTCTTTAAGCATTAAAAAGAAGTTCCCATTGATTTTCTGTGCTTGTCTCGCTTTAATTATTCACACAGTTTTATAACTTGAAAAGAAAGAAATCATCTTGTAATTTGAATTTCTCAAGCCTTTATTTACCTTTATAAATAAGTGTTCCTATTAATAATTTTCATAATATTGTAAATGCTTCCTGAGTTTCATATTCCATATGATATTTAGGTTATGTTACAAATATGAGTAGTTTTCTGTTTATTTTGTATACCGAAAATGTTTGTTCATTGCCATAGCAACAGAAGCTAAACAATTAAAAGTTAACTTGTTGAATTTGCTATATTTTGCAAAATAATATATATTTATCTCAAGAAGTTTATGCAAAGAATTTGCTAAAGAAAAGTACACAAAATGTTGTCTTTCATAGTTTAAAAGAAAGATCATAGGTCACCTTCTACACTGTATACCTTATATCAGAGTAATTAAAATGTAAACTATATTTTTTTAACAAATATATTGAAACAAGGAGAAAATACAATAATACTGTATATCACTTTCCTATATAGTCTTGTTATTTCGAAGTATACATTTTCCAATGAAGTGGCACTTTTTTATTCCTTCCTAAAATAAAGACATGTTGGTAGCCAGTTGCCTACGAACACCTCCAGTGATACATTGTCATTCAGTCACTTTCCCTTCAGTTCATCTTTAAATGGCCCAAATAAATTAGAAATGAAGGTTTTTCCTCAGGGGGATTATTATGAACTATGCATGTTCATAATTTATTATCCATTGCATCTGAGACATTAAAGTGAGATCATGCTGTCTCATGTATGAAAAAAGTTATCTTTTGGATTGGTTGCTGAAGTTGTTAACTACAATAAGCTGAAGTCACCTCCACCATAAGCCTGTAATACAAGGTGCATTCAAGTTACAACACCTCCAATTTTTTTCTCAATTGGAAAGATATAGAAGCATGCGGTTTGTGTTAAAGTAAGTGGGCACTCTTTGCTAATGCGTGACAGTGATGGCAGCACTGTATGTCACGCAGAACCTCTTGTGGCAACGGTGAGAGTGAGGATTGTTTTGTATACTTAAAATGGCGACATTTTCTTTACATGATCAGCGTGTAATCATTCGTTATCTCCATTTGAGTAGTGTGACACCGATTGAAATTCATCGCCAGTTAAGTGAGACATGTGGTGATGGTGTCGATGTGTCTAATGTGCGTTTGTGGGAGCGACAGTTCAAAGAGGGCAGAATGTCGTGTGACAACAAACCAAGAGAATCTCGGCTCGGACAAGCCGGTCTGGTGAGATGATCAAGCAAGTGGAGAAACGTGTTTTGGAGGATCGCCGAATGACTGTGGAACTGATATTTCCGTGTGTTCTGTGCACACAATCCTGTATGACAACCTGAAAATGCGAAAAGTGTCCTCCAGGTGGGTGCCATGAATGCTGACGGATGATCACAAGGCTGCGCACGTGGCATGTTGCCAGGCAATGTTGATGCAAGATGAAGGCATGAATGGCACTTTATTTTGACATGGATGCCGTTTTTCAATCCAGAAACGAAGCGCCAGTCTGCTCATTGGAAGCACACAGATTCACCGCCCACCAAAACATTTTCGGGTAAGCACCAGTGCTGAAAAAATGATGGTGGCCATGTTCTGGGACAGCGATGGCATCATCCTTACTCATTGGGTTCCAAAGGGAACCGCGATGACAGGTGCATCCCACGAAGATGTTTTGAAGAAGAAATTACTTCCGGCATTGCGCGAAAAATGGCCGGAAAATTCTTTCACCAAGACAACGCACCAACACATCGGGCGAACGTTACGCAGCAGTTTCTTCGTGCAAACAACTTTGAAGTTATTCCTCATGCTCCCTACTCACCCGACCTGCCTCCTAGCTACTTTTGGCTGTTTCCAATGATGAAAGACACTCTCCGTGTCGCACATTCACCAGCTGTACCGCTATTGCATCAGCGATTTTCCAGTGGTCAAAACAGATTCCTAAAGAAGCATTCGCACCCATGTTCCCACATTAAGTTCAAGTGAAATCATAAATGTTAAATCGACCAATTTAAACCTTAAATGTTTAATATTGGTTTCACTGCGTTAAGTTCTTCCTGCATTGCATTCATGTTTCTGTTGTGATTATGGATTTTTACAGTAAATTTAATACTTCATATATATACAGAGCGGTATTTTATGGTGAGGCTGCAGATTCTGCATATGTGTGTTCCCCACACTGTGTATTACACTGGGGGTCTTTCGTTCAGTGACTCCTGCATTACTTGCTCACGAGTGATAGTAACATGCACTATAATGGGTACTAAACTTGTTATAACTGTCTGATAAAACTGCACATAACCAGTCTGTGGCTTTATCTTCAAAACACACAAAACGAAGCTGATGTTGACATCTTCTGCGCACAGTGGGTTTTTCCATTCTTATAACATTATGTGTGTTGCTCATTTTTGCTACTTATGTATCTAGAAAATATTTATTGATGTTTTATGTGCTGTATGGCATAGAACGGCCCAGTAATTTAAGTGGGACTGGATAAAGACAGAGTGTACTTCTATACTACTTTTACTATCCATTATTTGTGCTGTTCCATAAAAATATAGATATTCGAGGTTCATTTTTATTTTTCACACTCTCAACATGTTGGTTCATTTTCAAATTATGGTCTATGATTAACTCTAGAAATGGGATTAATTGTTCTTCCACATAAGTTCATGGTCACACAGCTCCCTCCTCAAGGCTGGATGTATCAACCAGCACTGTCATAGTGGGAGGCCTCTGAGCAAAATTACCAGTGTTTCACGCCCAACATAGAATGGGACGCGAAGGACCACAGCAGTTAAATAGTGTACACAAATAAAACAATAAAAAATAATGTCATAGTGAGCTAGACGGTACAGGTATACCACCAGCATCTTCGCTCAGGTAGCTTCACAGTCACACTGCTCCCGCCTCAAAGCTGGTCATGCCTCATAGGGAGCTGAAGGTTGCAGGTTTAAATCTGGTGGAGGGCGATGGATTTTTCCAGGTGTAAATATCCTTAGTATGACTTACTTCAGAAGGGAAGTAAAGAAGGTGGTCGCGTGTTGTAGATTTATGGCACATAAAAGAACCTTAAGCCTGATATAGGGTACCTCTGAGCAGCATTTCCAGTCTTTGACTCCTAATTAAGAATGGGACTCTAAGAACCATACTAGTAAAAGAGAGTCCATAAATAAAACTCCCAGAAAGTTTGCTTCTGTGACCTGAGTTTATTTTCTACTGTCAACTTAATGTTGGCCTATGTCCTAGCAACTATTCCCCTCATATCTTTTATTTGTTTAAATGAGCTGTTGTTATGTAGTAGGATTAAGTATGGTCCTAATTTTGATCTTTGTGACTTTGCTTGTTGTATTACTCCTTTAAAAGATTGTCTAATATTTATTACATATCCATTGTGACACCCTGCTAATCTTTCAAGGAATTCTTTTGTTTTCTAAGGTAACTATAACTTAAAATAATTCAACACACATTTCCTCAGAATATTTTATGGTCTGTTTCTTTATATTTCATCCCAATCCAATCGTAAATTGCCACTTTTGTATTTTTTCCTGCAAAAGCTAGACACTAAGGTGTAATTTTCATTATGTTTCTCTTTTATTTTCTCTGCATTAAGACCATGTTCAGAATAAACTATAATGTCTGTCTGCATATTCAATGTTTTGGATTAGGATCTCATAAGGTTTGTATTTGCACTTATTTTCAGAGACTGGGTTACTTGTATGATTAATGAAACTATGTGAAATTATGTTTGTGCAATCATTTCCTTTACTTTCTAGGTTTTGAGTCACAAATGTATACTCTCCTGTTTTCTTTAAATTGGACATGATTTTGGTACCTCTCGCTTCTATTTTCCTGTATAGTACATAAATTTATAATATTTTTTATTCTACCCAAGTTGAAACCACATTAACATGTTTTTCATTTGAAGGATTTTATTAATTACTTAATAATTTGGAAATTAACAGTTACTTTGACCATAATAAACAATGGTGTTGCTCTACTTGAATTTGTAACTACAGTTGACAAAGATTCTCTTTTAGGAGTTAATTCTCTTTCATTCTTTGATTACTATACCTAATTCTAAATCTTCCAACATTTCGGATTACACACAGAAGCAGTTTCTGGCAATAGCTGTGGTGATTCATCATTGCCCTCTGCTGAACCCTCAGGGAAAGACACAACCTTCACTTATGGAAAAGAGCTTGAATGTAAATATCAGTAAAGTGATGTCGCAGCATTACTACCTGTAAAAATAGATGTTCGCTTGGAATATACTGGTAAATATAGTGATAGGGGCAAAATTTACAGCAGGACTAAATTGATTCATAAGGGAGAAAGGTCTCAAGAGAATAACATTCATGATCAGAGCCTACCTGAGTTGTCAGCCTTGAATTGGCATACTTTGATACATGAGGGTAGAAAGCCTCAAAAGTGTAAAATTTGTGAAAAGAGCCTTACTCAGATGTCAAATTTAAGAACACATAATTTGATACATGCTGGTAAAAAAAGCCTCATAAATGTAAAGTTTGTGGGAAGAGTTTTACTCAGATGTCAAATATGAAATTGCACAATTGGGTACATGATGGTAAGAAACCTCACAAATGTGAAATTTGTGAGAAGAGCTTTGCTTTTATGTCTAGTTTAAAACGTCATATGATACATGAGGGTAAAAAGCCTCAAAGTGTGAACTTTGTGAGAAGAGTTTCATTGAGTCATCAAAACTGAAAGTGCACATTTTGGTTCATGAAGGTAAAAAGCCATACAAATGTAAAATTTGTGAAAAGAGCTTTACTCAGATGTCAAATTTAAAAACACATAATTTGATACATGCAGGTTAAAAGCCTCACAAATGTATAGTTTGTGAAAAGAGTTTTACTCAGATGTCAAACTTGAAATTGCACAATTGAGTACATGAGGGTAAAAAGCCTCACTAGTGTGAAACCTGTGAGAAGAGCTCGGCCTCACTGAGTGAAAAGCTTTACTCAGGTTTCAAATGTGAAAAGTCAAAAGATGAAAATCTGTTAGAAGAGCTTTACTGAGCTGTGAAGTTTGATAAACACATTGTGGTACATTATGGTAAAAGGCCTCACAAGTGTGACAACTTCCGTCAAGTTAAAATTGCAAAATTTGTTACATGAGGGTAAAAAGACTCATAAGTGAGACATTTGTGAGAAGAACTTTGCTCTTCTATCACATTTAAAATTGCATAATTTGATACATAAAGATGAAATGTTTGAGAAGAGCTTTATTCATTTGTCAGATTTGAAAAAGCATAATTTTACATTTGAGGGTAAAAACCTATTAAGTGTGAATTTTTTTAGAAGAGGGTTCCGCATTTTCCATCATTGAAATTCCATAACTTGATACATGAACGTAAAAAGTTACACAAGTGTGAAATTTCAGAGAAGAGCTTTGCTCAGTTCTTAAATTTAAAAAGGCATAATCTGATACATATGGGTAAAATGGCTCACAATGGTGAAATGTGTAAGAAGGCGTTTGTCCTTATTTCAAGTTTGAAACGGCATAATTTGTTAAATAATGGTAAAAAGCATTTGATCTCTGCATTTAACCTGTCTGGCGCACGAACCTCACCGTGTAGCCGAGACAATTCGCAGCAGTTGCAGTGATGTAATTAGTCTCATAGCAAACATGAAAAATATATTTTTGAAAGCCCAAGCAGAAAACGGAAATTTAAGGAAATGACACCTAACATCCCTTTACCCCCTCAACCTATTACATCTCGACGGGGCACCTGGCTAAATGGGACTGAATATTATGCGGAGCATTACAAGATAGTTGCAGTGGACAACGACAATAGTTCTGCCTTACGATACACTCGGTTCCTCATTTCAAACACATTACACGAAAATTTGCTCTTCATTAAAAACGATTTTGTAGGTCTGTTCAAAACCATAATACCTTCTTCTAGAAAAATCGGGTAATAAAATGCCTGATGCCATAGGGCTCATAGAAAAACTAGTTCAAAAGATTGATTGAGTAGCTGCGGGACCTGTTACGGATAAAATAAATCAGAATGAAAACCGTCCATGAGAAAATTCAGGCTGTTTGAAGACAGTATATATTAAAAATAATTTAGAATAGCATAATGAAATAGCGCGTACAACGGAACACCATCTGTAACATATGTTTGCTCCTGTGACACCATGTGATTTGGGGAGAAGGTTTTAAACTACAAACCTTGCTTAAATAAGTGAAGGAGTAGCTTCACATTCGAAAAGTTAAATGTAAGCTAGTTATACATTGTAATAATTTGAAAAGTTGAATAAATGTTGAACATGTAGATATATACTTTTGTGTCGTATAAATTAAGTTTGTTAACGTTTTTCTAAAATGTTAATTTTGTTATACTTCCAGTTCCACACAATGACTCGACAGTTACATAATTTATAGTTTTAGTATTACAACAGCTTACCGTTTGTATACCCCTGTGACGGTACGCCTTGTTTATTACAGGAGTTAGCCCACCCTCAACTTCCTATGCTCACAGCGTGCACGCATTGTAAGCCAAGTCCTAAAAGGCTCTGGTTATTTGGCACAACACTCTACAGACAGCACCTACACCCGACCAGCTGAGTTTGGTGTGCGATTTCAGAGAAGATCGTAGTGTTTGGCTTATATTCGAGAGTCATTAGTGTGTACTTACGCTTCATCATACTGTCTCTACCATTAAATCCCCCATTAAAGGGCGTTTAAAAGCTTGAAACGGCACTTCTCTAAGTTCCACAAGGGATTTGGGTTTGAGGAACATTCCGAAAACACGAGTGAATAAATACTGAATTGTTTTTGAAAAAATACTGTAATAACGCCCAGCTTACCTAAAATACAATATTTTACTTTACTGTACGGCAGTTCCCTATAATGTTATTTGTTAACTTTTCATACTAGAACTTTTAGATCTACTAATTAAAACTTTCGTGAACTCTTTTATTTTAAAACGTATTTGTTTATGTGTATTTCAGTGCCAAATTAGTTTTAAAACATAACGTTAATCCTAATTTTCAAGTCGCATTGATACTTAAAGCATAATATTGTAATGCCCATAAAACCTTAAAATATTTTTAAAATGATTGTTTTAGCTCCCGCTTCCCTAAAAGTCTTTATTTTTACCGCATAGCAGCTCCATATGACCTTACTTATTTTCCTAAACTAAAAGCTTTTAGATCTCATCATTACAACCCTCGTGAATGAACTATTTAACGCTCCGATTTTCTACACAATAATGTTTTTATTCTACTGCATAGCAGCTCAGTATGATTTTATTTATTTATCTTTTTTTACAACAGTAAAAAGTACCTATTGGATAACATCACTGCAACCTTTGTAAACTATTTGTGCTTATAAATTGGAAACTTATTTTTAAAATATCACACAAATTATACCTCCAATGTCACATCGATAGCTGTAGAAGTGCAAGAAATAGCATTTTCTCTTAAGCTTCAATTTTGTATACTAACAAACTTTCTGGCTCATGTATAAGTAGGTATTGCTAAATGTTGCGTCTTATTTAGCTTTAATTTCCTATATTAACAAACGTTCTGGCTGAATTATAAGTAGAAAGTGCTATAATATTTTGATGCCGTGCACTTGAAAACATTCGCAAGTGCTGCCATCATCACAAGCAAAATGTGTGCAGGAGAACTATTAAATCGAGTTTATTTATGGACGCTCTTTAACTGCTGCGATCCTTAACGTCCCATTCTATACTGGGCGTGAAAGACCGGTAATTTTGCTCAGAGGCTTCTTTATCTGGCTTGAGATTCTTTTACGTGCGTAAATCTATGACACGGGACATGCGCAGGAGCTGTGTGTCTGCTTTTGTGCAGACATGCGCGCGCAAGGACGGCAGGTGCAGGTTTTGTCCTTAGCATTGCTTACTACTGGATATTATTGACAATAAAACAGGTTCCTGCACAACGCCAATATTTGCAGATAGAGACGCTCAACTACTCCACAGATATCTATAATGAAAATGAAGTCTTGAAGGCTTCTTTCAAATATTTATTATATATATTTAATGCTCATGATGCTACATAATACTTAAGATTGGTTGTAGGTTCGAATTATACAATAATAAATAGTTACACTTCCCTTGTTATAAAATATTACATAAATATATACGGGGATCCACCTACCAAGTAACATTCCCTTTCTTCCTAGTATAATCCAAATATATCGCAAATCACTGAAGTGGCGGCAAATAAATGGATTTTTGTACTTTTCCATAAAGCACAATTTCATTAAATGTAAAACCTTTCAGTTAAGTAATATTTTATACAGTTCGCATGTCTGTCTATGTGTTAAGCTTTCTAAACTGAAATGTCAAAGATTTAACAAAGATGGCTTTCTATTTGGACACCAGAACCAAAGCCCTGTGGTCTGTAGTAGGAATTTCAAACAAACTGACTACAACAGTAGCAGCATGTCTACAAAGTGCTTACTTCCTAAAGTTGTGCCGTCAATATTTGAAGGCTTTCCATCATAAAAATTGTTAAATCTTTAAGATGCGGAAACAAAACACTGAAATGTGAAATGAAAACTACTCCATAAAGGAAGTACAATATTCTGTACCAATTACATCCAAATTAATATTTAATGGCACTCCAGTTACATCAGGTACACCTAATGTCGCAATAAATGGCACTTCTTTTGCAGAACCAATGCAGAAAAATACGAAATGTTCTACTCGGAAACAAAATGTAATTTCTCAGTCTTTAAAAATACAGCACAAAAGGCTGGTAAGAAATTGTAGGAAACTAAAGCAGCCCATCTGAGGATTTAAAACAGATATTCTGAAATACTGAAAGCAGAAGAAATAAATCAAACAGTCCAGGGGCTGAAACAGACATTTCAAAATAGTTTGTGAATTAACGGCAGCAAGTCTTAATGTTTCTTCCAATCAAGGGGAGGAAATTCTTCAGTGAGCACAAAACACGATTTTGAATATGCATTTTTATTGTTGTACATGGTATTAAAGTTCGAAGTTTTAAAGTCTAGTTTATAAGCGTTAAAGTCTAATTGACGCACATGTGGGTAAGTTTTACATAAGTAACTCCAGAATTTTCTAACAAGGTTAATAATGTACATACTGAATTACAACTATCCGGGCTTGTAGGCCGTGGTTTAGAAGACATCGTAGATACCAACGTTTCGCCAAGTACAGCGCTTGGCATTTTCAGGTTAATAATGTTAAAAACTGGTACAACCTGATTTCTTCATAACTTTCATGTTCTGCATTCAAATTCCTTAGCAATGTTTATGAGCTACTTTAACCTCCAAGCATGTCACCTAATTTTGGGTTCATTATACATCACAGCACAGAGACCTTATCAAGGGATTAACTAACACTACTACTGTCCATTCCAAACCAGAGTGCCTTTCACTGAAAACAAACTCTTTGTATTATCCGCGCGAAAGTAGTTCGCAATCCCCGCCCATAATGGCTGCTTGTTCCCCTCCCACGTGCTTGTTGAACACTATTTAACCTTTAAAAAGGCGCCCTGCGTGAGAATCATAGTTCAAAATGCAACCTAAGGTAACAATCGACTTTATAAGTATGCGGCAATGAACATTTTACTTACGTTAATCCTCGGGCAAAAGTGCAACACCCAAGTCCGAATCCTCCGAAGATAACTCAGCTGCCATGTCAGAATCAGAACTACTCTCCAAAATAATGACAAGCTTATCCAATTCCAAAGCACTGTCGCACTTAAAACAAGTTCCCATATTTTATCCTCTTCTATGTTGTATTATGTCTGTTTATATTACCTGCCCGCTTTCGTTACACTTCTCACCGAAACGCCTGTAAAATCCGATATTAGTTTCATAATAAGCACTAATGCAAGTGTCGGGTATTCTTGTAATAGTGAGTTGAATATATGAAGCATTGTTTGTTTTTAGCCACTTTTTAACTGTTTCCCGCTTCTGTGTTTGAACAGTTTATTCGCACTGCACGCACCTTCCTCTGCCATGTGAGCTCAAATACCAACTGACTAAATCACAAGATTTGACCTGAGCTGAGCATATGTGTGTTAGTGTATTATGAATGACTGTTCGCTTATCATATATCCTGTGTTACGCAAAGTGTTTATTCGGTATTCAGATAGCACCTCTGGGAATTCATTGCTGCATTTCTTGTGTATGTAAGAGAGTGGCAGTCATACATTCGGTTGGTATTAGCAAGCAAGATGCTCTCGGCGTTAGCGCAATAGCAGGCGAAAATCATATTTTGTAATCTCTTAACAGCTAGTATATATCCATTACCTTTAGCGATGAGTTCTTATGATAACCGCAATAAAATGTGCAGTTCTACACCTTTCCTGCTGTAATATTTCATAATACAATACATGTACTAAAGAACTATTTACGTTGGCGTAGGAGTATATTCTTGGGTTCGTGACAAGCCGAAGCACGTGGTTCTGTTTACATCAGAGGGAACTCTGGTTTGGAATGGACAGTAGTAATCCTAATAAAGCTAAATATATTCTCGATTTCTTCTTAAGTTTCACAACGTAGCTATCATTCTTAATTAATCACTCACTTTGACAATTCCGTAGTACACACCAATAGTAGCTTATCCTATTTTATGTTGTGATGGAGTGATCCTAGCGGCAGTAAGCCCAAATATGTCCAGGGACCCGATTAGGAACGAGAATACGCCCGTTTGTAATAGGTACCTATGTGATGGTCCGTAGTCTTGTTTATCAGAGGCAGTAGTTATCCGTAATAGTTGGCAGTAGCGTCTGTATTTCTCCAAATAAGCGCCAGACAGAACAAATAATTCAGAGACCCAGTCGTGGTTGGACAGTGAACGGGCTCGGTGGCCTATCAGCTATGCCGGGAGTGCTCCGATGTTCTTATGTTTAGTGTTCAGTGAGGTTTACTTGTTGGGTCACCACCATTTTGGTTTAATGACCCTCGTGATCTTTTTGTGTGTCTATTGGGTATCTTTGAAACATTAACTGATAGTGTTTTCTTTTTCCAATTATGGTGGGGGTGGATCCCCCGATGCTTCCTTCCTTGATAGACTCAGATATTTTATTACGACTTAATATGGAAGTCAATTCGAGTGCAGAGACACATTCATCTGCAACTAAACCACCCGTGTATTATTCAGACCAAGATGCGGCGCCATTTGTCGTTATACTGAGCAGTCAAACAGCCTTGCTCTCCAATTTCCTTAAGTTGGGAAAGCTTTTGCTTAAGAATTATAAAGACCTCACATTGAAGAAAACCGTTAAAAGTAGGAAAAACGTTTTGAGATCGTTTCCCCTCTGCTGACTTAGCCAATCGATTCATTCTTTCAGATTGAAGGAATGAAACCTTTAGGTCACTGGTAGTGCTCAGATCTTTCCGACTGTATTATCGTCAATTACAAGAATAAGGGGTTTTGCAGTGTTATAACTATGCAAAATTGGGGCACTCAGCAAAAGCGTGTCGCGGTACCAGGACCTGTATGGGCTGTACCGCTGTCCATTTGACTAAGGACTGTGAACAGAAACATTCAAATGCAGTAACTGTACTTTGCTACACCGCGCCAATGATCGGCATTGCCCGGCGCTTCTTAGAGAACTATCCATTTCGGACAAAATCTCCACTTTGCGGCTGACGGGATATTAGGCACCTCAACCTGCTTAGGGGAATCAATCCTGTGCAAGTAAGTTCCAGCACCTCAAGATACGTGGTGCTCCCACTCGTTACCCGAAGGGAGGACAGTGTACTGCTGGGTTTAACTCCATTATTTCAGCGTCAGCGTCTGCGAACATAAAAACACAAACTCACAGAGGACATACCGGTGGGTTCCATATTTCTTTATTTCCACATGGCGGAAAGCGACCGAAACGTCGTCCTCGGATGCCTCCCCTCCCACGCAAGCTCGCTCAGTTAACCATTCAGAAAGTGGGTAACACTTTTTTATATCTAGATGAAATGAGTAAACGTACTCGTAAACCTGACTCAGTTCCCTGCTGAACTCTTAGTAACATTCTGTGCAAATAGATTTCATCCATTGAGGCGAATTAAATTGCTCCCGGTACACCACAATCCAGTGGAATGCACTATTAAGCCAAAGTTTTCGGATTTCCAACGTATTATAGCAAGGCACCGGTTTGACATTATAGTGCTTCAATAAACGTAGTTGATACCTCAACAGAACTTTAAGTGGGCTCCTTTCTTAAGTTTCATAACACGATCGACTGTGGGGGTGTCATGGTTCTTATCCACCTCTCTTTGTGGTCACCTCTTTTAAATCTATTGCTAGTAACATGAACAGTGCAGGCTCTCCTAGTTCAGTTCCTTAAGTTACAACTCCTTGCGATTTATAATACCTCTAAACATTGTATATCGGGTATTTTATGGGATAACCACATTGATGTCCGTGTGAATACACTCATCTGTGGCGATTTCATTTTGACCTCACCCCTCCCCACCTAATATAAGTATTCCTTTGTCCACTATGACTTCCTTCTCCTTAACCATCTTTGTAGTTTAAGGGTACCATGATAGCCTCTAGTTCCCAAAGTCGCGGGTTCAAAACCGACGGAGGGCGATGGGGTTTTTCGGGCATAAGAGTCTATAGCATGTTTTTTTCGGAAGGGAAGTAAATCCGGTTGTCCCGTGTCGTAGATTTACGGCATGTAAAAAACCCCAAGCCTGATGAAGAGGCCTCTGAGCAAACTCTCCGGTCTTTCACGCCTAATATATAATGGGACTCTAAGGACCATATGTAGTTAAATAAATAAAACTCGGGTTTTTAATTTTACTGTTCAGCGTGATTTATATTTGCTCAAGGCTCTATCCCGGCTGTGGCTTCACCTAAATGTGGCCAAAAGTCATTCCATTTTCTTTAAATACGGCAAACCGATATTGCACACCCCTGTGTGCCTCAACCAATAGCCTTTACTTCTTACTTTGACAGCTAAATTTCTTAGACCGTAACTTAAGTTGGAAGACCAACGCTGGTCGCCTACATGCATACCATCCTACGGACCACTAGTGCTATCTTTAAATACATTCAAGGCCGACACTGGGGACTTTACCTAATGGGTTCATATACCACCTTCAAAGCTCTATGTGAGTCGTAAGTGGACTGTGGCGTAATTGTGGCTTCATATCTTCGACAATGGCAACTCAAAATCAATCCGTTTCTATACCAAATTGGCAAACTGATTCGAGGAGTTGCTGGAAAACCAGCTACCCGCAAAGCTTTTGCCGAACTTGCTGTGTCACAGTTCTCCGATCCCCAATTGATCTTTACCATCAATTTTATAGCTGAATTATTTCTTTTTCCGGAGATAGCTTTACTCTAAGCTACTACGAGAGGTTGAAACACGGTTGCGCTGCAAGTTCGACACGCAAGTATTGGAACCGGTATATCTACAGGTTTTCAAAGCATTTATGGAAGTGAAAGGGGGCTGACTTATAAGCGCCCTCCAACCTATCACCTCCCTCACCTTCAACATCTCCCTAAGACCGTCGTATTTCCCCCTACTTTATAAAAGTTTGATTCTACTACCCCCACTAAACTTCTATACCTTTTAGACCGGTTTTCCACTCCCTATTCGCTTTCTCAAATTCTTTATACAGATGGTTCTACAGGGAGCTAGAGCAGCCTATTTCAACCAAACTACGGGCTGTAGTTCCTAATTTCCGTTAACCTCCACCTTTCACAATTACTCCGTCGAAATGTTTGCTATTTATCAGGTCCTGTACTTTTTACGCGGCACGTCTAATCCCGCTATTCTCAGTATTGATTCCAGCAGTGCGATATCCACTCTCACAACCTTTCATGTCCGACCTGATTTGGATTGGTGGGAAACTTTGTTTCCACGAAATGCACTCGTCACATCACCGGAACAACGATCTTTATTTTCTCTGGATTCCAGGACATTCTAACAAAGACTAAGGAACGCGCTGTCTTGCGAAATCCGCCCCCATAAACCCCTCCTTCTACTTCCTCGGGTATATTCACATCGGACCTCAAATGATGCCTTTGCCACCAGCTCCTTTAGAATACGGAAATACCTGTCCATACTCCGGGATCTCTATCGACACCTTGGTTTATATCGGGCGCTGTTACTTACAGCTACCTGTTATGCCGAAAAGCTTAAATTAGAGGTCGCACCCACTCCGGCATATATTATGAAAGTGCATTTCGTGGAAAAAAAGTTTCCCACCAATCCAAATCAGGTCGGATATGAAAGGTTGTGAGAGTGGATATCGCACTGCTGGAATCAATACTGAGAATAGCGGGATTAGACGTGCCGCGTAAAAAGTACAGGACCTGATAAATAGCAAACATTTCGCCTCCGTCACTGTGGTCAGTTTGGTAATGCTGATCCTCTTTTTTCACTGCCCTCGCAACCAACCCCACTCCGTGACATTTTACTCCGCTATTTGTTCTCAATTTAGTATAAGGCCTTGGAATTCACTCTTCCTATTACATACTGACATAGTCCTAGAGCACCCCGTCTACTTCGTTTCCTACGCAATTGTAAAATGAAACTAATCCATACTTACATCTCGTATTATCAGTGAACCCATAACACATTTTAATCCTAATTTGGCTTTCTGTGAAGACCAACACGGATATCCTAGTTTTACTGGATTCAGGGTCGTTGAGGAGTCGCTGGACGGCAGCAATAGCGAGCGGATCTATAGGAAGAGCTGCACCGGTAACAGCCGAAGAGGAGAGGCAGCAGCAAAGCGGTCCGAAGCACGGCGAGCGACCCCGGCCTTGCCGAGAGCACAAGAATCCAGTGGTACTACCGCCCTACTTGTACCGGCAGTCGAACACCTTAGTTGGGTGGAGGAACACTACCACAGCCAACAGTCTTCTGGCTGGAATCTGGGCGCCTTCTGGCAGGCCTTCTGTTCTTGGAGCTTTTTAGCGTCCACTAACTGCACTTTCTCATTTACTTTTTCTATTTTCCTCTTTCTATCTAGCTTTAAGCTCACGTTTAGGCCCAGAATTAGGCTTTTTATCTTCTCATTCCTCTAACAAATTTAGTTACCAAACTTAAACCCAGCCGCAAATCCTCAAATGATCCTTTTCCTGGTGCTATTCAAATGGCTAAGTCCAATAGGAAATAAGTTAAGGTTGGGTTTTTGTTAACAAGGAGCCTGGACTGTCACCCCTTCCAAACCATACAATCCCCGACCCTCCACCACTTCCTCTGATTCCCATCCTCAATCTCGCCTCTACTCCTACTTCCCATACCCCAGATGAAGCCCGGATGGTGAACGGTCCAGACGCAACGCCACAGCTGAATCCTTTACCTCTCTCTCTCGCCCTTAACACTCCTCTCCATCGGTCCCGCCTCTCCTCTTCTTCCTCTATCTTGACCCTCTCCAAATTATTCACCCTCCTGTTTCTCCAGCCTACGCTTCCCCCGAACCCAACACTCATTCTTCCTCACATCCTCATCCTAATCCTTATGCTCCTCCTTGGCTTACAGCTTGTCCCTTCCTCCCAGACCTACTTCAGAGACCTAAAATCACCCTTCGATCACCGATCAAAACCTCACGAAATCTTACTTCTTCTGTAAGGTATGTTCACCTGTGGTGCAGAATAATGGCAGATGGCTGTGGGTCCCTTATATCAGACGATTTAACCGGATCAGAGCCCCTCTCCCGACGTATCTGGTTGACTTGGCGACGGCCGATGACTTGGACCAGGTGGAATCGTATCAGGGTCTATGTTCCCGGTGCAGTGTAACTGGTGCCAGCAACTACGACACACGCGGCAAGTTGTACGGGTGAAAGCATGGTCTGTTCAATGAGCTCATGAGTCCCGGTCCTTTGATTTTCGACTTCCCGAGAGGAAATGTGCACTCTGCCACCGTACAGGCCATAGGGTCCGATACCGGGCCTGCACGCAGTATCTTGCCCTAACGCAGGATCTCTGCGTGGACGATGTTCAGAGCAGATTGGACCTCTGGGCGCCCGCACGGACAGCAGAACCTGTGGTCCAGCCTTGAATGCAACCCTGTAAGCCTTCCGTATTCTGGTTGTCTCGGACGCTGAGCCTGCCCGGATGTGCGGAACCGGAGATCGGAGGCCTAGCCGGCCATCTAGGTCACCACGTCAGAGGAAGCGGACGCCGTTCACCACAACTACCGAGGGAGAGTTACGAAGACACACGACAATTTGAAATTAGATTATGAGAGGCTCCAAACCACCGAAATAAAGAACGCCAATCTCCTGAAGATCTGCCAGGACGGGATAGACTGCTCGTGAAGATCTACCCATATCCAATCCATCTTAAGTATCTACTTCGGGCAATTTTGTCCAAATATTCACCACTTCTGGATTCCTGTCATGAACCCCACGCCTCTCCTGAACATCACAACACGGAATGCCAAAGGCGTAAGACTGGATTGAATGACTTCCCGACCAGATTTAATTTACATATCGCACTATTAACCGAAATACATCTCAATGAAAAAATTAAACTGAACATACCAGCTGCTCGTAGATGCCTACGTTGAACGCACGCGAGATCAAGCAGCCCTGCCTCAGCTCACAGCACCTGAAGTCCTAGGAGGATTTATTACCTTAAATAACAGTTGTGCACTTGTGGTTGAGATGTACAACTCACCAAGCCCTTTAAACACAGGGGATCTAGACTCAATCCTTCAACTAAGTCGTAAAATAGTCATTGCATCAGATCTCAATGCCAAGCACCAAATTTGGAATGCAGATACAGCAGACACAATTCTCCTACACCACAGAAATACCTGACTACATCATTCACACACCAAGCTAGCCTACTTTCACCCCATTTGTTAGTAACCAAAGATCGGACATATTAGATTTAACAATGAAAGGAAACATAAGTCAACGAATTAAACTAGAGGTGAAAAATGAACTTTACTCCGATCACCTGCCTATAATGATTACACTAGAAGGCCCGAACTGCAAGGGTCCCACTCATTCCGTGCCATTACTACTAAAAGGCAAACTAGGAGACTTTTGTGCGACAATGTCCCTCATAGTCAGCTCCAGTCTTCAGCAGACGTGAACGCCGCAGTTTTGAGTATACAACATGCGATAAAATATGCAACCAGCACAGCGGTGCCAGTGCAGTGCCCAGATTTTATCCCACACTTTTCCTAAGGATCTCACGGCAGAGGAATCGTACTAGACGAAAAGTGGCAAAAGACACGACACATAACCGATCTCGGAAACTTTCAAGCGCTTAACGTTCTAGTTAAGAGAGAGAGAGAGAACGACTAACTATACCTCTCAATAGTGCCAGCACACGCTAGACAAGTTTGACCATGAACGCGAATCTGTATGGCGCATCGCGCGTTACTTTACCCGGGAAAAGATAGCATCGCGCCACTGCATTGTAACCAAACCACCGCGACGACAGATCAGAAAAAAAGCCGATACGTTGGCAGACACCTTACCACAAACCTTAACTCCCAATGAAACTCCAGCCCGCTCGCACTTTACAGCGGAAACGTAGGCTGACATGACAGACATGCGTGATCTACAGGCGCACAAACTGGGTTAGGGAAACCTGCTCCTCGAAAATAAAATAGCTGATTAAGCACTTACCGCAAAGAAAGGTCCCGGAGCCAGACAACATGCCAGATATAGCCCTCAAGCATCCACCTGTAGAGGCTATAAAACTCCTATTCGATATATTTAACCGCGTTTTAGAACAAGGTTCCTTTCCAGATATGTAAGCTAGACCACGTATTACACTTTCCGGAGAAAACAAAGACCTCGCGAACACAAACAACTACCGCCCCAATCAGCGTACTCGGCACACTGCAAAAGCTGCTTCAAAAAGTTATCCTCAAAAGGTTAAATTCTATAATCATAAAACGCAACATTCTTATCCCAAATCAATTCGGATTTAGAGCAAAGCACTTCACAATACTTCAGCTACTGAGAGCAACTAAGAACATAACCCAGAGTTTCAACATTCTCAAATCAACAGGAGTGTTGGTACTGGACGTTGAGCGCGTATTCGACAGAGTATGGCATAGGTCTCCGAAAGGAGCTAAACACGTTAAATGTGCTGGATACACTAATACAATTAATTACAAATTACTTACGACACCGAAAATTCTAGTCGCAGGTAAACAACAAGCTGTCAACAGCACGACCTATAAGAGCTGGCGTGCCTCAAGGCACATTCTTGTTTCTAATTTATTCAAAACTTATGTCAATGATACGCCAAGAACTACAAATACCTCCCTATACACATACGCAGATGACAACTATTATGGTTCAGTCAGACAAGGTGCAATTCATTCTTAATCGCCTTCAAACTGCAATAAACACATTTGAAATCTGGCTAATTAAATGGCGACATTAAAGTAAACACATCGAAGCGCCAGGCAATCATATTCACTAAGAAAACGAACCACTGTTTCCCCTGACCAACTTTCCACACGCAAACTCTTGAGAAAACATTAACTGGGCCGACACGGTTAAGGCTTAAAAGGTACCAAAGACTTAAAAGTGAGGGGAAAGTCATGTTCAGATAGCCAAGTTATACCCCATTTTAAACGCACATATAAATGTAAACCCTGGACTATCACAATACAAAGCATTATTCTGGCCTATCCTCACACACGCAGCACCGGTTTGGGGGTACGCCGTAAAAAAAACCACATCAAAGGACTGCAAACGTTTCGCAACAAAGTCCTATGCATGATTCCGAAAGTTCCTATTTAGTGCCTTCAGATGTCCTTCATGACGAACTAAAAATGCACACGATTGAACAATTCATAAACTCGCGTTTGACATGCACACAAAGCTCCCTACGCATCACAATCCACTAACTCAACGATTAGGGAACTACGATACGGAAACAAACACCAATGACCGCCCTCCGTCTTTGACAGAAATCTATCAACTGACCAAACGTACAAAGAGGTAGCAAAAA
Organism: Deroplatys truncata; assembly: GCA_030765065.1. NCBI lineage: Eukaryota > Metazoa > Arthropoda > Insecta > Mantodea > Mantidae > Deroplatys > Deroplatys truncata. The sequence goes on along the minus strand of CM060989.1, from coordinate 90,327,242 downwards.
TTCCTTGGTAACCTATTACAGATTTGACACAGATTAGCTAAAACACTATCCCTTTACTAATTGCACTACTTATCCCGCTGTTACATGTTGCCTCCAGTCCATTCAGCAGCCCTACAAAGCCTTGTGCCTTATAGGAGCCAAGGCTGCTCTGGGAGAAGAGAGCCCCCCCCCCCGAGTGACACGCGTGTAGCTGCGCTGAGGTGGGTTGGCTGCTTATCAGTGTGATCACTAGATGACAGGCATCGCAACGTACACAAGAAGAATGACCGTAACCAGCTGGAAACTCAGGACGAGGGGCATTTGTCTGCTGCTACCAATATCCACGACGCATGCGAACGCATTTAGTTTATAATTCATTATAACTTAACTTGCATGACCAGTGCATGCGACCAAAGCAAGAATACCTAGAGATAGATTACCTAATAATTTAACATTCAACTGGAATCGGCATTGTGTCCGGAATGAATAATTACTCCTACGATGAATCCTTCGTATTCCATATTACCCTCGAATCTCTAAGCCGCAATTAGGGCGGTAGCCTAGAATTTTACATCCTAGCCGCTCTCGTCTATTGAACGACAATCTTCCATCCCTCGCCTGACTAACGTGAATACTATGAGGGACCGCGACTTTACCACAATATTTATTTTTCCTTCCTCATCTTTTCTACTGCTTAAGGGTTATTTAGTGCGTATGGGCACTTTAGTGAGTCCCACACAGGCAGCTTTAGCATTCTCCCTCCACTTGAAAACAAAAGAAAGAGAGAAAAAAAGGTCCACTGCGTTGCCGATTGGTTCCCAAAATTAGTCAACGCGGAAGCCGTACTTTGCTATGCCAGTCACTCCATGTACCAGCATGTTACGGCGCACTCTTTACGGTCTTCTTGCGCGCTTAAATTATTTCTCGCAAAGTTGCACAAAACGTTGTTGATCTGTGCACCCTTGTTTTAGTTCAAATTATGGGGATGCCTTGTTATTTCTAGGCCTCCATTTTCCTTAGCTGCTGTTTATCATCCCTTGTCAGCACCCTCGTTTTGTCAAATAATATAAAGTCCTTGGTGTCCGCCACATGTTAGGCGAGAGTTGACTTTTTAATGTCACTCTTACCTGTGTTCCTCCACGGAACGATCCCTTTCGGCCATATAAGGGTGCCCGCTTCTAGATAAGAGGTTTATATAAGATAGGTAAGGTAATTTATTTTATCTCTTCCAATTAAAAATACTGTACATATATATTATCCGTTCCCCTGGAGTTGCTAAAAATTGGTAACATATACAATTAATCCCCTGGTTATTTGTGTATGTTTACCTCCAAGTCTAAATCAATTAGAATCCCTCTTCTATAAATTATCCACATCAACTTTGTCTTTCTTTTTTTTTTTTTTGTCATTTTCTTTGATGATTTTTCACCACCATTTCTGTCTTACTTCCCCTACGTATTTATCTACTTGTTTGATAAATTCTTTTCTTTTGTTCCAAAAAGCTTTATTTATAATATCTCTACATGTAACTTTTCCCATTTTTTGTTCCATATTTCCTCTCTGCACCTTTTGGTTTTCGAACATTCCATTGTACTGTGAAAGTTAATATCTGCAATGCCGCAAATTGGGCATATCTCTGTATTAACCCTTAAATCTTTTAATAAGATTGTTCCTGTTCTTGCCTATGCCATCCCCTCTATTTCCATTTTATTACAAACATCAATGTATTTTTCTCTTCCCCATCCTTTCTTAAGAGTTTTTGTTTATCTATATCATCCGCCCTAGCTTTTACTTTATTCCATAATCCTTTGTCCCCTTATTGCTTGCTGGTTAATTAACTCACCAAATGCAATTTCTTTTACAATTTCATTTAAGAGACATAATCAACTTCTTTCCCAATTAGTTATTTCTTGAGCCCTTAAACATTCTTTGATAATATTTCCTTCCTCCAATGATTGAGTTCTATTTCAATATTTCACTATATATTTTAGCACTAATTCTTTCCTACCAACTCTACCCAATTCGACTAATGCTCCGCTATTAGGCGCAGCTCTCAGTAGTCAGAATAACATTTTGCAAAAAGTTCTGTGTATTTGATTCATGCCATCCCATCCTTTCTCCGTCCCGCAAAACTCTATTCCATGCAGCATTCTTAAATTCTCTCAAGCCAGTTTACTCTCATGCTTGAAATTTTCTTCAAACAGGTTCTTAGACTATTAATAGCTAGTTTCCCTTTGCCTAGGACATTTTTTCTTTGTTCTGTCCATTTTCTGTTACTATTTAACCTTACTCTTAAGTAATCGAACTTGTTTACAATTTAGATTTCACTCCCGTCTAGCTACCATCTCTCTTCTGTGCTGAGCTTATTCCTGTTTTTACATGCCATAATTTTGGATTTACTTTCATTTATTTTTAAACTTTATTCTTTATGGTACTCCTCTGTTGCTTCTATTGCTTTCTTTAAGCCTCTACGTGTGAATGCCGCTGCTACTAGGTCATCGGCAAAGAACAAACCTGGAATATCTTTATTGTTAATTATTGTGCAATGCAAATTTTCCTTTGATAAATAAATTAAACGAAATGGGACTTTACGCACAGCCCTGTCTTAGACCAATTGTATTTGTTACCTAATCTGTTGCTGCGTTATTAGGAAGCCTAATGCAGAATTCATTATCTGAATACAACCTCTCTAATAATCTTACGAATTTCTCGCTCACTTCCTTAATTCTCAACTTATACCATAGTGTATCCCTTTGGATGGTATCAAATGCCTTTTCTATATCTGCAAAAAACAAGTACAACTTACCTCTTTTCTTGATTAGATATTTATCTATCATTGTTATTATAAAAATATTGTTCCACTGTAGATTTCCCTTTTCTAAACCCCACTTATAATTTTGATAATTTACCTTCCCTCTCTGCCCATTCCTGCAGTCGCTTTGCTAGTACCCCTGTGAACAGTTTGCCTGTAACTGATAATAAAATAATCCCTCTGTAATTAATTGAGTTGTTCTCATCCCCTTTCCCTCTAAAATTTGGAATGATCACTCCCTGCTTCCAATTTGAGGAATTTTTCCTCTCTCTAACAACACATTGAACAATTTTACTAACAGTGCCCTTCTTTCAGCATCTTCATACCACACCCTCCAGAATTCCCCCGGTATTCCATCTACTCCACTTCCTTTTTTACTTTTTTGACCTGCTCTGATCTCATTCTCCAGTATTTCCTGATCCAGTACAACAGTTATGTAACTTCCCTAGCACTTTTATCTGCAATGTTGTTTTACTTCCACCTAATAATTTTTCAAAATACTCTTTCTCTATATTAGGACCAACTTTACTCTGCAATACTCTTGTTTTAGATACTGTTTTTACCAGTTCCCATATAGAATTGCTATCCTTCTGTTTAGCTGCCTGATACATCTTTTGGGCAATTTTTTCCACCCCACTCTTTCTTTTTATCCTCTAATAAGCATTTGAAGCCCCGTCTCGCTATTAGGTACTTTTCTTTCTCAACTAGTTTTCCCGTTTGTTTCCACCTCCTAAACTCCCTTTCTACCCTGTTTTTTTTTGCTGCAAAACAGTCCACATCGTGACAACCCATTTCTATCTTTTTCCTGTGATTTCTAGTTTTCATTGTCTTTCCTGCTACCTTCACTTGCCATTCTAGGTATAACATTGCTTCCTCAGCTTTTCCCTCCTCGATTAGTTGGGTAATTTCACTTTGAGATTTCCTTCCTCTATACAAATTCAAATTCTTAATAAATAATTCTCTCTCCTCTGTTCACCACCTACAGTTCTCCACACATTTGCCTTTCTCTAGATCTTCTTCCTGTTCTACTACTCCAACTGATTTAGAAATAACTCTTAATGGGAAGTGATAGATATTTAGTACCATCTGAATAACATTGAAATCTAGCAGCTCAATGTCTAAATTCCAAGAATACAGCATGTAGTCTATTACACTTTCTCCCTTTCGTTAATAAATGTGAATTCCTCATATTTATCTGATCCTCTTGCCCCATTACACATTACTAGGTTATTAAGTTCGCAAAATTCTACTAATTTTTTAACCTATTTATTTTGTCTTCACTGTGTCTTTCCCTAGATGGTTTTATAATTTAGCTATATGCACTTGATCTTCTACTTTTGCATTGAAGTCTCCTAATAACAAGAGATCCAAATTCTCATACTTCTGACACAATGTTTCCATGTCATTCTCTAACTTATTAAAAAGCCTTGGATCATAGAAATCCGATATCCCTGGGGGATTATATACCACTCCCATACCTAAGTTCTGGCACTTTGTCACATTTTGTAACAACCCACAACACTCTCTCTGATCCTATACCCTTTATTTCCTTTGCTCTGAAATTCCTCTCCCTTTTAATAAACACTCTATTCCCCCTGAAACCTTGCCTTGCATTTTCTTTTTCACTCCATGTTTATCACTGTGTTTCGTTAACCAAGTCTCCACCACTGCTACCACATCTCCCCACTTCAACACTTGAGCCAATTCCCCTTTATTAATTTTGTCTAACAGACCTTCCACATTCCAGCAAACCACCACCAGGGAATGCTCATTCTATGCTGAATATGTCCTATTTAGTCTTAATTGTTGTAGTTTAGCTTTTGTTCATGTTAGCCTCCCCTCCTGTTGTGTCCAAATCCTCCTGTGATCTTCTATTGTTAGGATACTACCTTTGGGTGTGGACACTACACACATCCCTTCCCGGTCTTTCCACACATCAAGTCCAGCTGACGCTACTAATACGTCACACCTTGCTTCTTCTACCAGGTGTTTCTGAGGGCTGACCCACTTCCCTGGTTGGTTCGTTACTCGCACGGTCCTTCCCCTGTGATGCACCTGCCTCTTCTTCCCTCTCTTCTAACTGCAGTTCCTTGGTGCTGAGTGAAGGGAATTCCATCGTTGTATAATTGCATGAAAGCTCTCCTTCCTTCGTTTCTGACTTTTTTCACTCTTTTAGTAATTCATGTCTTATGTCTCGTTTTTTTTCCCGAAGTTGTTTTCAATGAATATTCTGGTGTACTTCACATTCTTTGTATTGCTTAAAATTTTCCAGTTGAAATTCATCGTTGCTGGTTTGACCAAAATCGGTCTTGGTTTCCACCCCTTCGATCAATTCTAAAGGAGTCTATAATCTCCCAAACTGTAAGTTTGCTGCCAAGCATCCCTTCTATAATTCTTTCCACTTCTTCCCATGTCCTTTTGCCTCTTTGTTCTGCAATTCCAAAGATCACCACATTCAGCTTTCTATATGCGTTCACCGATTTCCCCAGTTGGTCTATTCTATTTCCGTATTTCCTCAGTTCTTGTCTTGTTTCTTGCTCCATTTGATTAATGCTGTTTTATTTCTTCCATGCTCTTCTCTCTGCATTTGATATCTTATGTCTTGTCATACCTATACCTTTCAGCATTGCCTTTATTTCGTCCATAACCCAGGGCGGGTTGAGTTCAACATCTCCGATTACACTAGTCTGCATATCGGATGACTGACAAACTCTGAAGCCTAGTAAGCCTAAACATTGCACAACTAGATCAGTATTTTGCCAAAAGACCTACAGACATTCCCAAGTGCTTGAGAGAGGTGATAGGTCAGTGGACAGACTTAAGCTATTTTACCTCTTGCAAGAGGAAAATGAACCAGAAGAGGAGCTCCCAGAAGAAAACAATTGATTCCAGAATATCAAAGAAAGGAAGAACTATAATGTTTTACAGCTCAATTTTAGAGCAAAATATTCCTGCTAATTTTTCTGCATAAACAGGCGAATAGTAAAGTGCAGTCAGATTTTAACAGAAGTTTCAATTTGAAAGGCTAACTTATAATTGTTAAAAACTTTACTGCACCATCTTTAAAAATGTTTATTGAGTTTCTATATATTTACAAAATCTGTTACATTCCCAATTGATTTATCTAGTAACCATGTTGACCAATTATCTTATGTTTATTTTGTAACTTCGTTACTGTTGGGGAATCATGTAAGGTCACAGCTATCTCTATACACTCTAGTCACAGTACTTTAAGTTTGCATTAAAAGTTGGCAATAAAAAGCAAGAGAGTCTTCCTCTTTCTTGGAAGCTGTCTGAAAAAATAAAACAAAAAGAAAGAGCTGTAACCAATTTTTGTATAAATAAAATATGGAGAAATAAAACCTGTCTTCAAAGATTGTATTGTAACTGTTGAATATGCTATTTCCCCCATACTCAACTACATTTTTAGATGCCTTTCAAAATAGCTGCACAATGGGTGATAGCTTATGAAAAGTCTAAGCCTAAAGAGAAAATATTATTGTTAGTATCAGACACCCATACTAGAAGCCCAGGAACTGCAGTTAGGAAAGCAGCTACTTCCCAAAAGATGAACATGGTCAGCAAGGATCATAAGAGCATATCTTAAAACTTGTGACATATTTTGAAATATCAGAACCAGACGAGTCTACAGTCCACCAAACAGTTGAATTCTTCTTCATTCTTGTTTTTGCTACAGAAGGCATGACTCTTCATCCACAACCTTCACATAAAACTTGCAGCTCAGCCTCATGTCTCCATTCACTACCTAAGCTCTTATGTAAGGATGTGTCAACATCCTCCTTTATTTTATTGTGTTTGCTTGTGTTCAACCCACAACTCTTTGATTCAATGGAGATAGGAATGATTTAAAGGATGACAAAAAGTACATATTTGTTGTACTGAGTGGAATGGCTCAGGCGGTTTCATCTGTGACCCGCATTCTGGGAGATCCCACAATCACTCACTCTGGCCCTAGGGTTTTTCATGGTTTCCCCGGGTTGCCAGGAGAATGCTGGGGTGGTTCATCTATCACAACTCTCATTTCCTGTACCCATCATCTTCTTTGTCATCTGTTTCAAGTTGTGGGACCAGGTGACAGTGTTTGGCACGTTGAGGCTGGATGGTGCCTTGTGCTCTGCAAAGGTTTTTTCCCTGGTATTGTTGTACTACCGCTCAGTTGTTTCTCCTCAGCGTGGGGCTCCACTCCAGTGGACCCTGGAGGTTGGTGGCTTGTGCGCCGGAACAGTATGGCGTTGGATGCATCCTATCTGGAAATGCTAGGAATGTCACTCATGCTTGCGCATGTCGGCATCTGGATCTTGCCGCCCTTCGGGTCTCTCCCCTCATCCTTCCTTCTCAAGGGTCACATTGGAAGCAAAAAGGCCAACGGGCCTACATGTGGTACACTGCCCCTTCCGGGGGGTGCCTCCATGATACATACCCTTACCTTTTTAATACTTCTCTGATAAAGTAAGTATCTTTACTTTCTCTACCACATACACAGTAGGCAGAGAAGGTATTGCATTTCACCAAAAAATTTGGTACCGAGATTTCACCATAAATACATGTTGTGAAGTCCCCTAAGTTAAAAAAAGGCTTTTTAGGAAAAGGTCTGATTGTATCTTGAACAGCACAATTCAAAAACGAAAAGTCAAGTAATTACCAAAATTGGTTTTTAAATTCAGTACACCCAAATATGCAATAAACACCGAAGATTTTCAAAAAAACTCCCCCACCCTAAACTATCTTTCACATGCACAATTTTTTGGGATGTTTGATTTTGATTAGGATATCATATATTGAAAACACTTCCATAGCAAATAAAATGTATATGTTAAATTTTTTGGGTATAGCCTGTGTAGTCCTCTTTATCTAAAAAAACATTTTGTACAGTCTTGTATAACTGCTAAACCATAAGCAATATATGAAAATGCACCGCACAAAAAATGTAGAACTCTTTAAAACACAATTTATTTCACAGAAGTTTTTTGTGGAATCACCATTTGCAACATATCCATCATTAATGGTTCAAATTGTTCAATACTTGTTTTTTTTTAAGTCCTGTTGACATTCAGTTATTTGTAGTGATATCATGGAAACATTATGGAATTTTAAGGCCAGCATATAACGTCCAATTCTTAAACATTTGACTAACACTGTTCCCTTTGTATCTATAATGTAATGTGTAATGCAGCTATTTCTAGAAATTTTTATCTCTATTACCTCAGTTTTATTTCTTTGCTTCTCTGCGTTTCCTGCAATCAGGAAGCACTACCCAAATTTGTATCTGGATGTAAACTAATGAGTAAGAAAAAAACATTATCTATGATTAGGGGAGAATGGATAAAAAAGTTATATCGACGAAACTGTCTGCACCATAAAATTGTATTTCTTCAATATTTTTCCATTTTGAATATTAAGGTATACATACCTTTCATATTCAATTTGGAATAAACATTAAATTATATTGCTTTCAAAAAACCTGTCTACTGGTTTCATCTGTTGGTATTAATAAGCCCTAAAATATTATTGGAAACCTATAAACATGATATTGAAAAAACGTTAGTAACAGGGAAGAAAATTCTAGTTATTTGAGGTCTACTGAGCAGTTAGGCATGTTTCAGCTGGTAGAGCATGGGAAGTAAAGTAGCAACTTAAGGTTATGTTGCTGCATATGTATACATGACACTATAAACCGATTGTTACTATCATGTGCATTAATAAACGAGCTCAAATTACTCTCAGCATTATTTGTTTTAACTTCTGTGTAAGCATTATTATTCCACTGAAATGCTGGCCAAAAAGTTCACATCAGAACAAAGGATTTTCATATACATCAGATACGTGAAAATGGACTATATCAAAAGTTCCATATCAAATAAACATTGAATTCCTAGAGAGAGAGAGTTATGGTACTTGTTCTTAGATTTAAAGAAACTACTTTCTTATTGGAAGATTGCTAAACATTTGCTGACAGCTTTAAAATGTTCTACATCTGTTACAGGAAGAAGAAGGCATTTCAAAAGACAACACAAAAGTGTTAACCCAACTTGGAAGCTGTATGATGAGACAGGTACAGGAAATGCAACCCATGTAATAGTACAAGTCACTTGAATTTCTACAACTGGGTCAGGTTGCAATATATTACATAGCAGTACACTAAAGCAAAGCAGACATGCATACTACTCCAGGTGAAACACCATCAGATCTCTACAGAAATTAGTGACATGCTTGTACATGATTGTATAAAACATATCTTCTGTTTCCAGCAGATGGAACATATACTGCAAATAATCCACTGACTAGCAGTTATCCTCCATAGCCTAGGGGTACGATGCTAGCCTCTAGTTCCTGAGGTTGCAGGTTCAAACCCAGTGGAGGGCGATGGATTTTTTTTTGGCCGTAAATATCCTTAGCATGGCTTTATTTGGAAGGGAAGTAAAGCCGATAGTTCCAAGTCATAGATTTATGGCACGTACAAGATAAAGAGGCCTCTGAGCAAAACTTACGGTCTTTCATGCTTAATATAGAATGGGACACTAAGAACCACAGCAGTTAAAGAACATCCATATTAAAACAATTTTTAAACTGCCTAGCAGCTTTAACCATAACCACATAAATGAACACAAAGTGAACATGAAGCAGAGAGCTGAAAATGTGGCTATTCAATCAAAAAAACTGTTCATACTTTAAGTAGCTTCAAAAAGCTGAGAGAACCTTAATGGTCACTGATTTATGTAGATAATGATATGTCATATAACATTTACGAAAAAACAGTATTTAAAAAATGGTAAGATATTTATTAATTTTAATGTATACCTCACAATTCCAAAGCTAGTTTGATAATAAATTTGAGTTAAGTGTCTTTATCTGCTGCTGCTCTGAGCTTGATGCAGAGTCCAACATTCAGACGGAATATTCCTTAAAGTTGAACACTGATGGTTTTAAGACAATACAGCAGAAATTATAAGAGAAGTGTATAAAAGTAAGAATATTACAACTTTTGCCTTAACAAAATTATATATTATAAATCTTAATGGAGCCATGATTGCATGTCATATGTGGATACCTGTCTTACCTCACAAGATATGTTACATGTTTAAAATGTGACAAATCACTCAAGTTCTCAAAAATCCTTTTTGCTCGAGTTTCTCCCATGATTCAAATTATGCATTTTCAAACTGTACAAAAATGCAACCATCTGTTCACAAATGTTGCATTTGTTCGACTTTTTGGAACCTATGAATTAAATTATGGCTTTTCATCTTGATACAAATGAGTAAAACCTATTACCACAAGTTTTAGACCTTAAGGTTTCTTACCCTCATGAACCAAATTATGCCTTTTCAAATTTGACAACAGAGTAAAGCTCTTATCACAAGTTTTACACTGGTGTGGCTTCTTACCCTCATGAATCAAATTATGATTTTTCAAATCTGACAACCGAGTAAAGCTCTTATCACAAGTTTTACATTGGTGTGGCTTCTTACCTTCATGAATAAAATTATGTATTTTCAAATGTGACAAACGAGTAAAGCTCTTATCACAAGTTTTACACTGGTGCGGCTTCTTACCTTCATGAATCAAATTATGATTTTTCAAATCTGACAACTGAGTAAAGCTTTTATCACAAGTTTTACACTGGTGTGGCTTCTTACCTTCATGAATCAAAATATGTCTTTTCAAATCTGACAGCCAAGTAAAGTTTTTATCACAAGTTTCACATTGGTGTGGTTTCTTACCTTCATGAATCAAATTATGTACTTTCAAATGTGACAACTGAGTAAAGCTCATATCACAAGTTTTACACTGGTGTGGCTTCCTACCCTCATGAATCAAATTATGCATTTTCAAATTTGAAAACTGAGTAAAGCTCTTATCATAAATTTTATAGCTATGAAGTCTTTCACCTCCAAGAACAAATTCATTACTTTTTAAATGTGACACACGGGTAAGGCCATTCTCACAAATATTACACTTGTGTGGCCTTTTGGCTGTATGAATCAAATTCTTTTGCTTGAAGTATAAAGCCCTGCTGTAAACTTCCACCCCATCACCAAATTTACTAGTCTGTTCTGAGTGAAAATGTTCTTCTGCAGTTGGTATTTCTGTCATGTCAGTTTCCTGAGTTTCACATTCAGGACAATCCTTTCCATTATAGAAGCTTTTGTCTCTTCCTAAGACTTCAAGAGAGGGTATTGGTGATTTACCACTGCTATCACCAGAAACTGCTTCCACGACTAATCTGAAATATTTGAGGAATTAGCACAATAAGTACAATAAACAGAGAATTAAATCTGTAAACAGAATTTCTGTTTGCTAATAATAGGCACATATGTTACTTAGATATGTAACAACTTGGTTATAAATACATGTAAAACACATTTGCATTTCATTGTAATTATTCAAAATAGTTTTGCAAGCAATTCCTGTGTTGATTACATTCGGCAAGGCAAGAGTGTATTTTATATATATAAAACAATGTGGTTATCAACATGTCAGCAACCATTATATTGAATGAAATATTTCTCATGACAATATTCTGTACTGTTTTTATGACACCACAGGAAACAAACCACTGAAGCTAAATGCTTCTAGAAATTATTAATTATTTGAAATTTAAAATCAACAGCAAAAATAGTTAATGTTACCAAAAAATATATTTCACAAACTGTGTACTTCATCAAGATTTACCTATATATTTTACATTTTGTAAATCTTTGTTTCTATCTTACGGTTTACCAGTGATACAAAGTTAAATGTAATCAAAACAAATAGAACTTCAGATCCTATTCACAGAAAATGCACATATGAGCCACGAAAATATATTTAACATATGACAAATCAAAACTGTCAAGAGACACTTTTAATAAAATAAGTACAGCTTTTTCATGTAAGGATTAGGGTTCTGGATTTTCTTCAAAATCTCTGAATCAATTTTTCAAAGATTCTGAGCCTAAATACTAAGTTTGGAATTTATCACAATTTTCATTTTTGAGTTATGCTATCCACAGACACATACATAGAGGCTTCTTAAGACAAAGGATTCTTTTCAGACCTCAAAACATGTATTTCCAGTGAAATCTCATTTCTAATTTTTGCATGCAATATAAATAACACTTTGTTTACTTGCCTATAGTAGTCTATAGAAAAAGTAAAAATGTTTAGATATTGTATATTTTACAAGGTCTACATTTTTGCCATAGTAAGTTTTTATGTAATTTTTGAGAAGAGGATGAAGGAAAACAAATATATAGATGCAGCAGCAAAGGCAATGTAATGAACATTGATCACCAGCTGCATGTGAATATCTCAAGAGTCAAGAAGATCTGGTCTCAAAATATTGGGAAGCAAGAATAAGAATCATTTTATTATTAAATTTGGAGCATTAGACACACACATGAGAAAACAGAGCAATGAACATTGATCATCATGTGAATATCTCAAGAGTCAAGAAGATCTGGTCTCAAAATATCTGGAAGCAAGAAGAAGAATTTTATTGTTAAGTTCTGAGCATTATACACAAAGGATTAGACAGCATAATGAACACTGATCATCGGCTGCATGTTAATATCTCATTAGTCAGGAAGATCTGGCCTCAAAATATTGGGAAGCAAAGATGAGAATAACTTTATTAAATTTTGAGCATTAGACACACACACAGGATAAGACAGTGTAATATATACTAATCACCGGCTGCATGTGAATATCACAACAGTCAAGAAAGCCTGGTTTCAAAATATTGGGAAGCAAGGAGAAGAATCATTTTATTACTAAATTTTAAGCATTAGAGAAACACAGAATAAGAAAGTGTAATGAACACTGATCACTAACCATATATGAATAACAGAACAGTCAAGAAGATCTTGTCCCACTGAGCATTAGACACACAGGATAAGATAGTGTAATGAACATTGGTCACCATATGAATATCTTAAGAGTCAAGAAGGTCTAATCTCAAAATGTTGGGAAACAAGAAGAATCATTTCACTATTAAATTCTGAAATTGAAATTTAGCTTTATTTATGGACGCTCTTTAACTATTATGGTCCTTAGTGTACCATTCTATATTGGATGTGAAAGACCAGAAATTTGGCTCAGAGGTCTCTTTATCAGCTTGAGGTTCTTTTACATGCCGTAAATCTACAACACAGACCACTGGCTTTACTTCCTTTCTGAAGAAAGCCATACTTAGGATTTTTATGCCAGAAAAAAATCCATCACCCTCCATCAGGTTTGAATCCATGACCTTAGGAACTAGAGGCTAGCATAGTACCCCTGCACCACAGAGGATGACCATTAAATTCTGAGCATGACTTACATATGTAATGAAAAAGCAAAAACCTCAGTTACAGAGGTTAAAAATGATGTTCTGGAGTGTACAAGGGTTAAAAAACAAGAGATACAATGGTGAAATGCAAAATGTACTGAGAAATATGGGGATTGTGGGGGTAGTAGAGACATGCTTAGGAGAAAATGAATCAACAGGGATACAATATTTCAGATTTGTAATGAAAATGCAACTAAAAAATGATAGGGGGAGAGCATCGGGAGGAATAGGTGTATTTATAAGGAAAGACATGGATATAATTATTGACACAAAGTTATCAGAGAAGGAACATTATGGATAAGCAAATAAATGGGGTAAAAATAACAATAGGCATAGGGTAGTTTATAACCTGCCAGAAACATAATATCTTTATGACAACAAAATGTATAAAAATTTTGATATGGGGAGAATTAGGGACAAACTGCCTAGTATAGAATTTATGGCGATGGGTGATTTTAATGCTAGGGTAGGAAAGGAAAGTAGTAGATTAGTAGAAAGAGGCTTCGAAGAGGGAGGAGAGAAAGGTAGATGAGAGCAAGAAAAAGGAGAGATAAGAATACGTAATAGAGAAGAAAACAAAGCTATTAGAGTTTTGTGAAATAAACAAGGTATAAATTGTAATGGAACAGTAGGAGAGGACAAGGAAGGAGAATTCACTTTTGCAAATTCTAATGGTGAGAGTGTAATAGATTACATGTCATGTAGTAGGAAAATGGAGGAGAAAATCATAAAATTTAAAATAAAATATGAGATAGTAAACAGTAGTCACTTTCCATTAGTTATATAAATAAAGATAGGAGAGCAGAAGTAAATGTAAAAGAGGTAACTCAGATAAAGAGAATAAAATTATTTAAATGGAAGGAGAAATTAAAAGAAAATTTCATAAAATATTTACATTCAAAAGCAGGGCAGATCATAAAATGTGGAATAATGTTATCTATTAACAAGGGAAAACCAGAAAAATCACTAAAGCTTCTAAAATTACTAGTAAAGAGAGCAGGGACAGAGATGGAATTAAAACAAGAAAGGATACAAAATGAAGAAAGGTTGATTTAATGAAGATTAAAAAGAGGTATTCAAAGAACTTGTCAGGAGGGGGCGTTAAGTTTTAAAAAGGAATTAGATAGGCGAGATTTGATATCTAAATGGAGATATAAATGTTTGTTAGAGGCAAACAAGAAAGGATATCACGAAAGTATAGAAAACAAATTAAAGAAAGCCATAGAAGAAAAAGAGAACAAAAGAATATGGGAAACAGTGAGAAGGCTGAACAAGAAAGGAGAAATAAAATAAAATCACAATAACTGAATGGGTAGAATATGTCTGAAGATTGATCAGGGAAGAAAACAAGATAAGATTGGGACCAATGATTCTAGGACAGGGAGTAATGACAAATGAAAAATTAGATGGCAAAATAACAATGCTAGAAGTTGTACAAATGAGAAATACGAGGGCTGATCAACAAAGACTAAGACTGATTTTTTCCTGTAGCTTCCGTGATAGTTTCGTATCTGTAACATAAATATTTGAAAAGAGCGGGTTTTTATGTATAATGTTTGGTAGGTGGCAGCACTCTCATATTGGTAGGTTGGTAGTAATGCTCTATTTTGTAGAACCTACGTGCATTTCGCATACCAGACAATGGAGGTGACGCGGGAGGAGCAGTACAGCGCAATCAAATTCTGTTTTCGTTTAAACCATACAGCCACTGAAACTTATGAAAAGCTGAAGCAAGCGTACAGTGAAGATGCACTACCTCGTGCAACAGTGTTTAGGTGGTTCAAGGACTTCAAAGAAGGCCGACTTGTCAGTGTTAAGCAAAGAGGGCCTGGTTTTTCGGCTTCTGCTGTAACTGAAGTCAACATCAACACAGCTGCTGTGATTGTCCGAGAGGATCGGCGTATAACATTATGTAACCTCAGTGAAGTTTTGAGAATTTCATATGGCAGTGTGTTTATAATTATGCACGACCATCTCCATATGACCCGAGTTTGTGTTCGTTGGGTGCCATGTCTGTTGACTCCCGAACAAAAGGCTGTGTGAATGGAGACAAGCCGTGAGGTGCTGTGTCTCTTTGCTGATGGAGGGGATGCATTTTTTAAATCGATTATCACCGGTGATGAATCATGGCTGCATCATTATGATCCTGAAGGAAAACAAGCCAGCACGGTGTGGAAATCGCCAGGTTCTCCAACAGCAAAAAAGGCAAAAGTTGTTCCATCCGCAGGGAAAGTGATGGTGATCTCATTTTTTTACTGTAATGGAATGATTTACCAGCATGCAGTTCCCCCTCACACTACTGTTACAGCAGCATACTACATGTCAGTGTTGGCTATACTGAGGAAGCACATTGCAAAGAAACGACCAGAGCTTTCTAGGACTGGGTGGCGACTTTATCATGACAATGCACGGCCTCACATCGCAAATCAAGTCATGCACTTTCTGGCTCGATTCAACATTACCTGTGTACCACATCCACCTTATAGCCCCGATCTTGCACCCTGTGACTTTTTTTATTTCTATCACTAAAGGCAAAAGCTTAGGGGTATTCGATTTGAGAACTCTGAAGCAGTGCTCAAGAAAAGTGAGGCGATTCTCAAGGACCTGACAAAGAATGGTCTGCAGCACATGTTCAAAGACTGGCAGAGATGCTATAAAAAGTGCATTGAAGTAGGAGGGAACTACATTGAAAAAGATCATGTAAACATTGAATTGGAGTAATAAACATCTGTGAAAAAAAATCAGTCTCAGTCTTTGTTGATCAGCCCTCGTATAAAGAAAGACAAAGCAGTAGGAGTAGATGGAACATCTGGGAATTTTGAAAAGATACGGGAAAACACAGAATGGATTAAGAATATTGACGAGATACTAAATACAGTCAAAGAAAAAACTTATATACAGGAATGTTGGAAAATAAGTATGGTGATGCCAATTTATAAAGGGAAGGGAGAAGTAAATAAACCAGAGAACTATGTGGGAATAAGCCTATTATCTATATGAAGGAAAGTGTGCACAGGAATACTGGCAAATGGATTATGGGAGTGGGAAGAATCAGAAAAGTAACTAACAGAATTTCAGGCTGGACTTAGAAAAGGAAAGCAGATAATACATAATGTATTCATAATAAAAACTATCATATACAAGTATCTGAGCAAGAAAAGAGGAGGGGTTTACATGTTCTTCATGGAATTTTGAGAAAGCATTTGATGCAATAAATAGAGAAGCTTTAGAGCATAAAGTAAGAGAAAAGAAAATAAGTAACAATTTTATAAAAGAAATCAGGAAAATCCACAAAAATGTGAGAAAACAGCATTACAGAGATAATATAACAAAAAATAGGAGTAAGACAGGGAGGCAAGCTGAGCCCCATACTATTTAATCTATTTATAGATGATATACCGGAAAGAGTAAAAGAAAAAAATCACAGTGTGGTTATAGAGAATGAGATACCAGGCTTATTATAAGCAGATGACCTTATGGCAGGAGCTATATTGGTAATAGGGCTACCGAAACAAATTAATGAAATTCGACAATTTTGTGAAGAATGGGGAATCAAAGTAAATACAAATGAATCCAAAGCTTTGGTGTTTAAAAGAGAAAAGGGGAAGAAGAAAAGTGGCTTTTGGGTAGCCACAAACTGGAGGTCAAAGACATTTGATTTAGGAGTAAAATTTAAATTGAGATTTATTTATGGGTGCTCTTTAACTACAATGATTCTTAGCATCCCATTCTATATTGGGCAAGACCAGAAAACTGGTTCTGATGCCTCTTTATCAGGCTTGAGGTTCTTTTACATGCATAAATGTATGACACTGGACCATCAGCTTTATTTCCCTTCTGAAGGAAGCCATACTAAGGATTTTTATGCCCGAAAAAATCATGGAAAAGCAGGAAATAGTAGGAATGGGAGAAAAATGGGGTGAGAAATATAAATGGATTTTGGATGGCAGTAAGAAGTAGATGGGAGACAGGAAAGTTTAGAGGAAAAAAAGATCATTAAGCTTCTATAAAATAATACAAAGAGAATAAGGAAGAGAAGGGTATGTTAATCAATGTAACAGACAAGACAAACAAGCATTAGTAACAATGAGAAATGGGTCAATGTACTTAAAAGGATTGAGAGGAAGTGAAAAAGGAATATGCAAATTAAGTGGTGGAAGTGAAAGTATACAACACTACATACTGAGTGTAGAGAACTAACGATATGGAAGGAGAAATTATGGGAAAAAATGGACAGAAAAATAGTAACTATAAAAATGCTGACAGCAAAAGAAAATTAAAAACATGGAGAAGTTTTTAGGGAAAGAACAGAAAAAGTAAAAGAAAGACAACAAAAGGGAGAGAGAAATGAGTGCAAGGGGCAAAAGTAAGTAA
This sequence comes from Deroplatys truncata, assembly GCA_030765065.1. Classification (NCBI taxonomy): domain Eukaryota; kingdom Metazoa; phylum Arthropoda; class Insecta; order Mantodea; family Mantidae; genus Deroplatys; species Deroplatys truncata. The sequence continues at coordinate 90,309,747 of CM060989.1, read as the reverse complement.
AGGACTACTCAGTGAGCTACAAGGCCAGGGAGCCCCCCCCAAAGAAAAAGAGTAGCAGCACAAAACAGACTAAGAGATCAGAGAATTTGTACATGGGTATAGTTAGTTCTAGAAAGTGTATATTGTATAAATTCAATTCATTGATTAACTTCTGAGCATTACACACACATAATAAGATAATGTAATGAACATTGATCATCATGTGAATATCTCAAGTCACGAAGATCTGGTCTCAGATATTGGGAAGCAAGGGGAAGATCATTTATTACTAAATTCTGAGCTTTACACACACATAATAAGAAATTGATATTAATTTGACTTTTAGTTTTAAATTTGTTGTTTCTCAGAACGTAACACATGGATTTATAACATTCCTCCTTTTGGGTTCAGGAGACCTCAAATCATGTATTTCTTGAGAAATCTAAATACTGAATTTCTGGGTGGAATACAATACCACTTCTTCCTAACATAGGATAAAAGGTTCAGAAATTATACCACCACAATGTTCCTAATTGGCCACAAAGTAGCATTTCTAATGGTAGATAATGTTTCAAAAGATGCATTGCAATAATAACATAAAACATGGAGACAATATAACAAGAGCGACAAACGATGAGTGAACCATAGATTATGCTTTGCTTTGTTTACATGAACATGCAAGTATCCATCCCAGCACCGCAATCTTTGCCCTGCTCTGTTGAGTGGTGAAAACAAAGTAAACATCTTACTGTATTAATTAATGCCAACTAGATACAGTAAGGTGGTGAATGCACACATACAAGGATTTGGTTATTCTATCACAGCAATGATACTTCAGATGTCATGTACTGTAAAAAAATACTGTATTTCTTTTACATTCCTGTTACTTCTAAAGAGTGAACAAACATTTGTATTCAACATTCCACAACTATAAGTTTTGAGTTCCCCTGACCACATGAACACACAAAATTCATTTCTTTTACATGAGAGGGAGAGAGAGGGAGAGGGAGAGTAAGAAAAGCATAACTGTCAACTTCCCTTTTGTTTCTTCAAGGAAGAAATAAAAATGCTAATTCATTGGGAAAGTGTGATTTGAAATCAGAAGATAAAACAGAAAAGTGATATATTATTGCTGTACATGTTCATTGGTTCATTATATATATACAAAAATGTGTTATATTCACATTCATTTCTCTGTCCCTAATGATTATATTTCTCTCTCTTCTAGTATCTGTTCTACTGACTTTATGCTAATTCACACAAATCTTTAACAGAAAAGGTTTCATTACACAGTTTGCTGAAATAGTAATAATTATTGAAGTAATTACAAAACTGCAATGTTCCTGGCTTGGTTTCAACCCTGGCTCTCTCGCAGGCCATGAAATCTGATCAGATAATAAAAATTAACATCTTAAAACAATATAAACTGTAATATAATTCTCTGGATTGCAACAACATTCAAACAATTCATGACATGAATTAAACTCATACAACCAATATTCAGTAACCTATTGATCATCCATACTCATTTAGTTTTGGCCTGATAAAGATATTGCCCTAAATTCCTGATTTGATATTTTGCTCCAAAAGCTTCCTTACTGTTATCTCGGGTTTTAACGGAACCCATTTTCTTTGATTAACTGACTCCTCCAGGCTCTTGTCCCTGGACATTCACACAGAACTTTTTTTTTTTGATTAAGTGACTCCTCCAGGTTCTTGTCCCTGGACATTCACATACATCATATTTCTTTCATTAACTGACTCCTCCAGGCTCCTGTCCTTGGACATTCACACAGAACGTGTTTTGCAAGTATAAGGAGGCTCAAATGGTAGTGAAATGTTTAAAAGAGGATTGCTATATACTGGCTTTGAAATTAATACCCTTTACACATTACAAGAAACAAAATAAGCTGAAACTAACACCACAAAGAGAGACAAATTGTGTTAGCTCTATATATTCTCAGACTTCTAGCCAGGTAAATAGATGGTTTAAAACTGATCTTCAAAGATGTTCATCACTTTCGTCTTCAGGATAAACTGATGTAAATGAAAGTCTGGATCTCCATATTTATAGTGCTGGGGTTAAACTGAAATCTCATTGGTTCACATGATTTTTCAAAGTGAAGCAACTACCTGTTAAAAGACCTTTTATAGTACACAACATGATCTTTAATTCAAGAGGGGCCTGGTAGAAATGTTATTAACGTTTTCTAAAATCCTGGAAGACAATACTTTGACAACTAGGTGTTAAGGCCTTTTGTTACTGGTACCCATGCCGAACTAAGTTGTAGGCCTGAATCACAGTTAAGATAATTTGTTTCAGATGAGATGGTTAAGGCTTTTTTTTTTACCCTTCTTTTGTAGTAGCTCAAACATTTACCCATTATGTTGGTGTTGCTGAAAGTGGTCCTGTGACCTTTATTAATACAATATTTGGCCACACCTGAAATTTCAGGTTGCATAAGCCTAATGGTTCTTTGGTGTTCAGTAACACATGTGGCAATAGTGCATCCTCTTTGGCCAATGTACACTATGCTACATTCACAAGGAATGTGGTAGACACCAGGAACTCTTAGAGCTAAGTTGTCTTTTACTGGTGTGACCAAGTTTCTGATTTTAGGTGGTGGCTTGTGGATCTTTCCCAAAAAATTAATGAAAGATATGCAGCAACAATCTTAAGCCTGTTGTATTACAATCAAACTTGTCTGAGCCAATTTTGAGGAAATAAAAGATAATGAAAAATCTTTAATGTTAGGCAGATATTATAGGGCTAATTAATTTAAATGTGCTTAAGTAAAGATGGATAGGACATATTTCAAAATGGAGTGAGTTTTGTAAAGTAGATGCAAGTTGTTTATAATATAATAATTTGTATTAATAAGTTAATTAAGAAAGAAAATTGCTGATGTTATTTATTTAATAACAGAAACATTTTCATACAATTAAGTTAGTTAATAATGTCATAAGTATAAATTAAAAGAAAAATGTTAACATTTGTAAAATACATAGCCAACTGTAATGTTAAACATAGGTATGGAAAATTTCTTATTGACTAAAGTTCCCTTATAAAGATCTTTCACTATACCTGCAAAGGGAGTTACCATGGCAATGCTAAAAACCTATATATTGTAGTGGACCAGGTCGAGTGCCGAGGTTTACATCATATGACGTACCACTTGTAAAATGTCGAAATCAGGTTACCTAAACCGACCATGCTAAAGAACGCCAAGTCAGCTCTTAGCTATATATTTATACTATGGGGTTTTGACTCGAGCGGGATCAGTTGTTCAATTGCGATCAGTTGTCAGGAGAGTCAGATCAGTTGTCAGTTGTTGAATCAGACTCGAGACCCTTGTCTGAGACATTGCGGGAATCGCCGCTGTTAGTTAATGAGGTAAGAATGCGTCTCCTCTAAGTTCTGCTTATTTGCCGGGGCTTCACCCCACACTGAGTGACCCAGCTATGGGCCCGAATGTACTTACACTAAAAGCAATAATACAATCTATTGGGTCAATGCATCCCTGTGCATTATTAAATACCCCCTATCCTAGAACGCCACCCTGGCCTGCCTACCACCCCAGTGCCGACGCATCTCCTACCTCTGAGCTACCAACCCCCCCTAGTGTATTCACCCACTGTGGGGTAACCACCCCCATGGGGGTGTTACAATTTGGCAGAGGTGCCGGCTACAATATGGTGGCGGTGCCAGCTACAATGAGGGTGAGCACTGGAGAAAACACCCTTACGTCTTCCAGCCAGGGGATATAAATTTTTTTCTCTTCTCCCTCTTTCTTATTTTCTTTTTGCAAGGTGTAAAACACGCCTCATTTCAGGATAACCTTTTACCTGAGGTTATCTGGTGAAGACCCACCCTCCCACCCTTTGCATCATGAGTCACCTACACAGAATATAACTTTTTTTACTTAAGTTGTGTATGTTGTTTTAGTGTAGTACATTTAAGTTATTATGCATGGCTGAACCTGCTCGAAACTCTACTAGTCCTACTACTAAAGAGATTAGAAATCTGTGCACAGAATTAGCAGCTATACAGGGGGAACAATTTAAATTCCAAGAATTTCTTATTACCGGTTTGAAAGGAATTTCAAACGAGATCGCGGCACACGCGGAGACGGCAAATCAAATACGTCTCCGCTATGGCAAGATCGTTAACACCTCTAGTCCAAGCACAAGTAGGGTAGAAAAACAGTTAGTCATGAATAAGGGAGACGAACACACAAATACTATGAGTAAAATGGACTCACCTGTTTTAAGTAGAATGGTAACTGAAGAACCTCAACCCATGCACGTTAGTCATCCACCATTGGATCCGGGTAGCTTCGCAGGGAAACCAGGGGAAAGTATAAGGGACTATCTCCATAAATTTCAGTTGATAGCGCGTACCAATAATTGGGACGACCAGCATAAGGCGCAGTATTTACCATGCTACCTTAATAGTACCGCACTAAACTGGTACAAAACCTTTTCCCATAGAAATAGGGATGTTCAATGGGAAACATTGAAGCAGGAGTTATTAAAAGCCTGCATTCACGCGGCAGAGGGGGAAATGATGGAGGTCAGACTAAGGCAGAAGGTGCAGGACCTTAGTGAGCCCACAGAGCAATACGCTTATGACATTATAGCTCTGTGTGATCTAGTCAACCCCGAAATGACAGAGAAGGAACGCGTAAAACACATCGTGAGGGGTCTTAAACCATCACTAATAGAACTGGTACTGCCCTATAACCCACAAACAGTGGACGCTCTCATACAGTTCGTCCGCAGGGTAGAATCCGCCCGCTACCTGGCAGGCAAAAGGGTAGACCTAATCGATGCACAGGGCATCCCCCCTAGCATGTCAGACGATACCCTCCAGGAGCAGGTATCAGAGATGTCAAAGATGGTGGGTGAGTTAACAAAACCAGTGCAGAACCTGACAATGAACCCCCACCCTCCACCCCAGAATTACAATCCACAGCGTCAATCCATTAGGAATTACGGACAGCCGGCCAGTGGCTATAGGAACACATATAGTCAGAGAAGAACGGTGTCCGCGAGGCCTGTGTGCGCCTACTGCAAATGGGTAGGCCACATAATCGCTAATTGCCAGACATGAAGGAGGAATACAAATCTTCACGCGCAGCCTCGAAGCAATCACCCCCATAAGGGCCGCAGTAACCAACATAACAGGAAACATCATCAACCCTGGAAACACATTAAAAACTATAGGAACATTAGCAGGGACAAGGATCGACATTCTCATAGATACAGGCAGCTCGGTAAGCATAATCAATGATGACCTGGTAGGTACAAGCAAGCAACCAGCACCCCCAGTATGATTTTGCGAACTGCAAATATCAATTTACTTGCCGCACAATACCAAACTAACACTAACTTCCAAATGGGTGATGTGGAATTCAAAGAACAACTAATAGTAGTAAAACACTTCCCACATAGTTTATTGCTGGGCATGGACTTCCTTCAGAAACACCAAGCCGTTATAGATCTAGGGAACAACACAACAACACTAACACTGCAGAATTCAAAGGTCACGGTAAGCTGCCAGCGAAAGCGAGAGTGCCCACTGATGCAAATTACACTTGAAGCAGATGCTGAAGAGGCAAAAATTAAAGCAACATGTCAGCAGGATGTAGAAATCCTTCCATTTGCAACCACACAGATAGACGTCAAAATACCTTCACTTCCTACATACACAATATTACTGGAACCATGCATTAACACTATGCAGAAAAAACACATTAACATTATACCCGGTCTGTGCAATAATAATCAAAATCAAAAGATACAAGTCCACAATAATACTGCCGCCCCACAGAGAATATTTAAAGGGACAACACTGGCACTCGTACACAAAGTTGCATTAGTGCAGGCAGACACTTTCACATGTGAGACAGCAAAACAAATAGACATCAAAGACGCCAAATTTAATATTAATTCACGACTAGAACCAGGACAACACGAACAGCTACGAAATTTACTCGACAGGTACAGACATACCTTCGCCACTAGCCTACAAGAGTTAGGGACGACAAACATTGCGGAGTTCAAAATAGAGTTGACAAACACGACACCAATTAGACAGAAGCCATACGGGGTGTCCCATATACATCGGGAAATAATAAATCAACATGTGGAAGAAATGAAAGAGGCAGGGATAATAAAAGATTCGCAGAGTAACTGGTGCTCACCAGTAATTTTGGTCAAAAAGAAATCAGGAGAATATCGGTTTTGTGTAGATTACAGAAAACTCAATGCACAAACAGCTGCATCCGCCTATCCCTTACCACTGATTGACGACCTACTTAGCTATTTAGGAGGTTCAAAATTTTACTGTACGCTTGACCTGCTAAGCGCATACTTCCAAGTACCTCTAGCTCAAGAAAGTAAGAAATATTCGGCCTTTTGTACATCGGACAGACAGTTCGAATTCGAAACCTTGAGCTTTGGGCTCGCAAATGCCCCTAGAGCATTCACATAGATAGGAAATAAACTGTTACGCGGCCTGCAATACAAAAAGCACTCATATATCTAGACGATGTGATAGTGTTCGCAAATACATTTCAGGACTTATTGGCAAACCTGGAAGCAGTATTTAAGAAATTAGAACAACATACATTTAAGCTAAAACCCCAAAAATGTTTTTTCGGTATGGACAAAATATAACTCCTAGGATACGAAGTATCGGCAGCAGGCATAGAACCTGATAAAGACAAAATTCAAGCTATTACACAGCTCAGAACACCTAGAAATGTCAAAGAAGTAAGGCAGGTCTTAGGTTTATTTTCTTTCTACAGGAGGTTCATTAATAACTTTGCAGCGGTCGCGAGGCCACTAAACGAACTAACAAAGGCAGACCAAAAGTTTGTATGGGGTCGAGAACAGCAAGAAACCTTCCAAAAGCTGAAGGATTTAATGGTTAGTGCTCTGGTGTTGGCACATTTCATGCCGGGAGCCAAAACCCAAATGAATTGCGATGCCAATATGCACGGCATAGGCAGTTGCCTCCTTCAAGAACGAGATGAAAAAATGCACCCAGTAGGCTTTGTGTCTAGAAGTCAAAGCAGAGCTGAAAAGAACTATAGCGTTTTGGAACAAGAGCTGCTAGCAGTTATGTACGGTTTTTCAAAGTTCCGCCAGTACATATATGGTTACCCTGTAACCGTAGTTACAGACCATGCTTGCCTATGTTACCTAACTAGGTTGAGAGATCTAACAGGGAGACTGGCACGTTACAGCTTAATGCTGCAGGAATTTGATTACACAATTCAGTATAAATCAGGGATTAAACATAAGGACGCAGATTGTCTGTTCTAGGATGCTGATAGACCCCCCCTGAACCCGAAACAGCACAAGAGCAGGAAGACAGAATTACCTGTCTCATAGAACTCATAGAACCCATAGAATTAGCTAAAAAACAAGAGGAGGATCCCCAGCTAAAACCCCTAATACAAGCTGTAAAACAGCCGGGTACAGCGAATGCTAAATTAGCATGACAAGCTGCAACATACGTGCTGAAATCGAATGTCCTATACCGAAAATATGCTGGTAGTACAGGGAACATGCACCTGTTAGTAGTACCTGATAGTTTATAGCAAGAAATACTATATAATAGTCATGACGATCCTCTAGGAGGACATTTCGAGTTTTCAAAAACTTTTCACAGAATTAATTCACATTATTATTGGATTGGAATGAAGAGGGATATACAAAATTATGTAAGAAGATGCACTTCCTGTCAGCAACGAAAAGGTCCAGTTAATCAGCAACCCGCAGGTTTAATGCAACCCATAAAGGTCAACTATATAGGAGAAAGGTTCTCCATAGATATCTTGGGGTCTTTCCCAAAGTCCTCTAGAGGTAAAAGGTACATAATTGCAGCAAGTGATTACTTTTCAAAATATTTGGAATTAAGGGCAATCCCAAAAGCTACTGTTGAGCATGTCACCGAATTTATCTTGGACGATGTCATCTGTCGTCACGGCGCACCGAAATATATTCTGTCGGACAGAGTGTCCATATTTATGAGCGAAGTGACACAAGAACTGCTTAAAATGATGGTAACAATACCGACTTTCACAACAGCCTACAGACCCCAAACTAATGGCCTAATAGAAAGGGCGAATAGAACTATCGTGCAAGTAATCAGTAACTACGTAAACACACAGCACACAGACTGGGATAATAATTTACATAAAATTCGGTTTGCCATAAAAACAAGCAAACAGGGGAGTACTAAGTTCACACCCTTCGAATTACGGTATGCACGGAAATCGGTATCACCCCCAGACGTTCAATTACAGGGCACCTCACAAAACCTATTTGTGCAGCAAACACGGGAGGCAATAGTAAAAGCAAGGGCGTTAGCATCCCAGAACATAGTAAAGAGCCAGAGAAAAAATAAAAATTTATATGATTCAAATAGGCGGCACGTCGAGTATAAAGTTGGCGATTTGGTGAAGCTATATACCCCTAAAAGGAGGGTAGGTAGAGCCACGAAACTTTTGATGAATTACACAGGACCGTATAGGGTAATGAAAAAACTGAGCCCCCTGAATTATGTAATTAAGGCCAGAAATTCCGTAAAACGGCAGAATTTCACCATATTATACATAGTGAGTATACTCCACACTTGCAACAGATGCACAGCGAGTAAACACAATCTTATTGGCACATATAAATAACACAATAAAAAAAATTGCCTACGTATCACTCAATGTCTATCAATACACAACGGTAAGTGTTGACATTATTACATAATGAAATGCATTACACAACACCATCCACACTGCAGTAAGGATGAAGTAATAAAAAAAAACAAGAAACAGAAAGAAGGTAAAACATTAAACATCAACAATAGTTCTCAAATAGGTTAAGTAATAGGTTACAATGCAAGACGTAGTATATCTTCGGACCTCCAGTTTAAGTCAGGTTAAAAGTGATAATCCACGCGATTCACTTTTACTGTTTTAATTTTTTTTTTCTCTCTCTTTCTTGTGATGAAGAGAAAATATATCTGGAAGTGAAAATATAATGGGAAATCTGAGATGCGACCCTGTTATTCGCTTAATACAGATATCTATATTCAGATACAGGAATTTGAACAATATATATTATTCGCCCCCCCCCCCCAGGAGTTGAGAGCAAGTATAAAGAACTATTGTCATTGTTCTTAAGTTCGGGGAGCAGAGTTAAATAAATAGGAAAGAGAATAGGAAATAAGATTTAGTGGAGGTCGAAAAAATATTTCATAGTACTGTTATTTATATAATTCTTAGTTTAAGATTAATTTAAGATAGGTATTTGATAATTTGTTTTGAGAACTATAGGCTGATGCCAGGAATACTTTTCTCCCCACTTACACATGCGTTAGCGCATAGAGAATAGATAATATTAGAAATAAAAAAAAATTGAATAAAGTTCACTCTGGTATGACAACCAAGCGCTATAAAGCAAATAAATGTCAATTAACAGGCAAGGCAAAGTAAATCAACGTGCAAAATGGTAGATAAATATAACATGGCAAATAAGCAAATAAATATCAACAAAATTTCTCACACGACCAGGGCAAATAATACACGACATGGACCAGGACATAGAAATTTTGAATCTCGCATCCCGCCTCAGAATCAACACTAACATAAATAAAATAAATAAATACAAAAGGCTCAAAATAAACAAGGGGATGAAGGCAGGAAAGGCATAGGTATCCTCCACGAATTATACAACACAAAATACATAACACTTTCCACTCACGCAAATAGGCACAATTTTTTTTTTTTTTTGCTTTTCACAAACTGAGAGAACACATATCGCCTGAATAAATATCCAACTCTGAATGAACGGTAAGCAGGAGCAGACAGCGAAAATTCTTGCCAAGAAGTCTGCTGACAAGGTATTTGTCGTGACGCACAGAGTTGACTTTGTACTGCTCAGTGGCGTACTGCTCAGTGGCGTACAGCACTGGGACAGGTATGTGAATAGAGGATGAAGTGTAAATATGGTTTTTGTTTTTCTTTGTTGTGTTTCATTGGACACAACTTCTACAATATTAATATTTCTGTGAACTAAAGTAAAAAATTAAGTCGGTTTTACAGATGTCCTCAAGCATGCAAGAGAAACCACGAGGAGGGTCAGTCTACAGCAGCCTCAGCGACCCTCCTTCGTGTTACGGAAGCAAGGAAACAGCAAAATGCCAAAAAGCAGGCACCATCTAAACACCGCCTACACACAATGAAACACACAAAAAAAAAGCTTTTTGTACAGTTACAGACAATAATGATTGTATATATGTACATATTTAATTTCTTTTCTGTTCGAACGAACATACCAAGGCAAGCAGAACTTATGAGTAGTTGCATCACATCTGGATAACGGAACTTAATGTTTTTTTCTGTTCCGTGTTTTTTCCCCTCTTTTTCAAAATTTGGAGAGACAAGGAATCGGCAGGGGTACCGACTCACTTTTTAAATTTACCTTTTCTCTGCTGTATTTAATCTCATCCCATAAAAATTTAAAACACACTATAATCTTTCCCACCTATCCGAACTAAAATCCATCTTTGAAAAACACCCTTTTGCTGTGCACCAAGACACAGCCAGAAGAGAAGCAACTAACAAAAAAGACCCAGGTCGAACAGTGCCCACCAGAGTACGAATGCCAGTATCTCACCACGGGAGTCGTGCCAGACCACGAAGAATTGGTGCGCTCTGAGGGAACGCCACTGCTTACCAAAGAAATGCAGCATGTGCGAAAATAAATCCTACATTACCAAGAAAATAGCTACGTATGCAGAGTCAATCAGCAGTTCTGTACAGAACACTCAAATATTCAAGGCAAAGTTCACCTCTGGGCATGGAAGTAAGCAACCAGCAGAGAAGAGACAAAGATTTGCTGCAGGCTGCGGTGCTTAGTCGAACCCACCCCTAACGTACTCACCAACCCTTAAAAAATAAATAAATAAATTTTGTCCCTGGTATCCGAGTCTTGGACAGCAGAGTACCCCCAAGCATTTCAATTTTATAAGGCTCAAAACCATGTTTTGTTTCTTTTTTCTTTTTCTATCAACCCTCGTCTAAGTAGACAGTTTTAGTACCCCCTAAGATGTTGTTGTTCAATTGCGATCAGTTGTCAGGAGAGTCGTCAGATCAGTTGTCAGTTGTTGAATCAGACTTGAGAACCTTATCTGAGGCATTGCGGGAATCGCCGCTGTCAGTTAATCAGGTAAGAATGTGTCTCCTCTAAGTTCTGCTTATTTGCCGGGGCTTCACCCCAAACTGAGTGACCCAGCTACGGGCCCGAATGTACTTACACTAAAAGCAATAATACAATCTATTGGGTCAATGCATCCCCTGTGCATTATTAAATACCCCCTATCCTGGAATGCCACCCTGGCCTGCCTACCACCCCAGTACCGACGCATCTCCTACCTCTGAGCTACCAACCCCCCTAGTGTAATCACCCACTGTGGGGTAACCATCCCCATGATGTGTTACAATATACGGGTGCTGTGAATAGCCAAGCCACTTCTTGGTGTCGCTTCAATACTGCAACATCTACGCACTAGTTCACAATGTGAACACAGAAACCTTTTGGAAAGCATATATACTTACAAAGATCAGCGGTAAAGAGTATTATAAATCTTTGTGATACAGTTAAAAATATGTTGTTAATGTAAAGAAGTGATCATTCTAGTATTATTCTACAAGTTAGGGAATAAATCCAGAAAATTTAGAAGTAGGCATATTTATTAACAATTTCCTTTCCTGTACCACCACCTGAGATAAAACAAACAGAGATCTCATAGCTCAAGAATTTAAAAATCCACCACGCAGATCAAGATTTTATGGAGAAAGTATTGACACACACTTCAGTAAACGGAATGCATCAAGACAGGTGAAAACACTAAGATAAAGCAAGCAGCCCACCAAACAATATATTGCATTTGGCGCCACAATTAAGCTAGCCATTGCAACTGCCAAATAAAATGACTGAACTGTAGGGCAAATTCAAACCCCTTAAAATTCCGCTATAAATGTAAAGCTCAGTTTGGTATGGGATAGTTTTCTTGAATACCTCTGTGTTGCATATTTGCAAGATGCAAAACTTTGATACCAGGTTTGATATTTATGAGACATCATTTGAGTTATTGTCTCTATCTCCCTCTCACACACAATTTTTTTCTCAAAATGCTTTGTATTTTTTGGGTTTCAGGGGTCTTACCTTGAATATTTTACTGGAGGGAAGGCCCGATCCTGTAACAGAATAATTAAACTGTACAGTTCCACACAATCATCTACACTTGTTGATTGAATGTCCTGCATAACATAGTTATCTGCTGAAGTATCTGGTTTGATTTTTTACATATTGGTACATGGTATTAGGAGATATGTGGAAAATAAAATTTGACATTTCATCATGTTATGCACTGTAACAAAACCAAACAATCGGGAAATTGTTTAGAACTAGAAAAATTCTTTGGTTTATAGAACACAGAACTGGAAAAAGAATGTTAAGTAATAGACTACATGGTTCAATTACCCAAGTATATAGGAAAATTAATACAGAAATGGTTTTAATGCATGGAGACAGTGGCAGGGAAGAGAAGAGCAGAGCAGAGCAAACCACTCACTTTTTTTATGCCAATAACCGGGTTTGAGGCTTATAACATACTAGATCCACAAACAAAAATGTTAGAATTTTAATTTTACTTGAATAGTTTAAGAGCTGATGGTCCCCGTCCAAAAGCTTCTAAGGAGATAATTAAAAATGATGACATAATAATAACAAAAACAACCAAACAGTAAATTGCTATAGGTTTTCAGAAATATAGGTTTTGTTCAAATTCCAGATGAATCTGAATTATATCTTACAGAACCCTGTATTCATTAAAAAATAAAGGGAATGCCAAAAACCCAAAGTAAAAGTACAAAGCACAATGTCTATTATTTTCTGAAGTATTCAGATACTTGGGTTCAGTAGTATAGACTGAATATTATAAAGACACAAACAGCAAGTGTGTTGGTGTTCAAGGAAATCTCTGAGAAAACTATTATAGTTAACTATTAACTATTATAGTTCTTAGTGTCCTATTCTATATTGGGCATGAAGGAAGTTTTCCCAGAGGCCTCTAGGTTCTTTTAGGGACCATAAATATACAACACAGGACAATCGGCTATTATTTACCCTTCAAATGAATTTATGCTAAGCATTTTCACTTTAGTGATATGGATGTGTATATACTTCCAATATAACAAATGCCAGAGTGATATGGGCATGTGTAGACATGAAATGTAGAAAGTGCCTGAGTGATATGGATATATATATATAGACACCCAATGTAAAATGTATGAGTGAAATGGATTGACAGGGTGGACCATTAAAGTTTGAGACTGTACAATATCTCCAAAACTAAGGGTTGTAGAAAGAAATGTTTTTTTTTATAAAACTTGCTTGATATTATGGGGGAAAGTAAATATGATTAGTCATGTGTTGTTTGGAGAATGTTATAAAAGTCATTTTAGGGTCAATTTATTTTTTTTTAAATGGGAACCTACATTTTGTATGTGGTTTTTTCATTACAAAATTGTTTTAGAAAAGCTGTTTATTTTGTGATGAATAATGAAACAAAATACAAAATGTTGGTTCCCAATTACAAAAGTAGCTTGACCCTCAAATGGATGGTTGGTCCAACTATTGAATGCACTCTTTGTACACAACATTCAGAATTGCTGTTATTTATGTTGGTGTAAGAACAATTGCAAAGTGCTTTATACAAATGTTGTATAGTTTTTTATGAGGAATGACATCCAATATAAAATGTATCTGTGTGATGTGGATATATATAGATATCCAATGTAAAATGTATCTGAGTGATGTGGATATATAAACATCCAATGAAGAATGTAACTGAGTGATATGGATATATATAGACATCCAATGTAAAATGTATCTAGTGATATGGATATATACATCCAATGTAAAATATATTGAGTGATATGGATATATATAGACATCCAATGTAAAATGTGTCTCAGTGATATGGATGTGTATTGACATCTAATGTAAGGTATGTCTAAGTATTACAATGTGTATAGGTGCCCAATGCAAAAAGTGCCTGTGTGATATGGATGTCTACAGTTATCCAATATAAAATGTGCTGAGTTATATAGATGCATACAGATATTAAATGTAAAATGTGCCTGAGCAATATGTGGATTGTATAACATTCAATGTAAGACGTCTCCAAGTGATAGGAATCTCAATGGACATCCAATGTAGAATGTGTTCAAGTGATACAGATATGTATAGATGTCCAATGTAATATGGATGTGCATAGAACATTCAATGTAGGATGTGTCTGAGCAATATGGATGTGTATAAAAGTCCAAAGTAAAATGAGAATGGCTGATATTAATTAAATTGAGTTTTATTTATGGGCAGTCTTTAACTGCTGTGGTCCTTATCGTTCCATTCTATATTGGGTGTGAAAGACTGAAAATTTTCCTCAGAGGCCTCTTTATTAGACTTGTTCTTTTATGAGCCATAAATCTGCAACATGGGACCTCGTGCTTTACTTCCTTTTGAAGGTAGCCATGCTAGGGATTCTTACAGCTGAAAAAATCCATCGCACTCCGCCGGGTTTCACCCATGACCTCAGGAACTATAGGCCAGCATGGTGAGCACTACACCACAGAGGACAACATAAAATGTGCCCAAGGGATATGGATGTGCATAGATGTCTAATGTAAAATGTGTCAGTGATACGGATGTGTATACGAGGTGTGATCAAAAAGTTTCCGGAATGGCGTCATAAATACTACAACAGTTTGTTTTGTCTAATTGGAGTATGCCACCTGATTTGAAAAGCTATCTTGCGGACAGAGCTTAGTCTCTTGCAAACATATGGCCAAAGGATTATTCTTGTTGATTAAAAGTTCAAGCTCTGTTCCATGTGTTTTAATTCCATGTATATTCCATTGAGGGATAACCATGGTATTCATAATGGGATAAGTTCTCAATTCCAAAGAGTCCACTACTTTTAAGATGACCGTACCTTGTGTTGTTGCAGATGTAGATGTGGCTTTCGTGGGCTTTGGAAGTGATCTTGCTATGAGAATCTTTTCTGAAATTGTAGCTCCATTAATATCACTGGTTTGAGTTGCGATTTCCCGACTCGGTATCAGTTTAGCTGCAACTGAGCTATACATACTAGACTTCGGGACAGAGGGTTGGCGGACGTGCAAGTTTCCGGGCTTCTGAGAAGGAAACCTTTTCCCTAACCTAGATCTCCTGGATCGCACTTTCCTCTGTAAAACAGGGGCTTTCTTGCAAACTAGATGGATGTTCACCACTGCAGTAACGCGTGTTGGAGTTGATGTACATGCTCCCTCATGTAAGAATTCTCCACAATTAATGCAGGTAGCTTCACCATTACAGAAATCACTTGTATGACCAAACTGCTGGCAATTATAGCATCTCAGCAGGTTGAGGATATATGGCCTAACTTCAATGCCTTCATATCCTGCCTTAATCCTTTGCGGTAGGTCTACCCAATCAAAGGTAAGAAACAGGGTACAAGTAACACAAATTCACCTCCTTGTCTCTGCTGAACCCCATATACAGATAGGGTTGTGTACACATGGCCAATGTAAAATTAGCTGGAGTGATACGCATGTGTGTAGATGTCCAATGTAAAATGTGCTTGAATGATATGGATTTGTATATACATTCAATGTAAAACGTGTCAAAGTGATAGGAATCTGTATAGACATCCAACGTAAAATGTGTTTGTGTGATACAAATATGTATAGTCGTCCAATGTAATATATGCTTGAGTGATACGGATGCAAACAGAACATTGAAATGTAGGACGTGTCTGAGGGATATGGATATGTGTAGAAGTCTAGTGTGAAACATGCAATACTGATATTAATTAAATTGAGTTTTATTTATGGGTGCTCTTTAACTACTGTGGTTCTTAGCATCCCATTTTATTTGGACATGAAAGATTGAAAATTTTGCTGAGAGGCTTGCGGTTCTTTTATGAACCCTAAATCCTGACATAGGACCTCCAGCTTTACTTCCTTCCAAAGGACGCCATGAAGGATACTTATGGCTGAAAAAGTCCATCGCCTTACACCTGTTTTGAACCTGCAACCTCGGGTACTAGAGGCTAGAATGGTAAACACTACCCAAGGAAGATGGCGCAAGAAGTGCAAGAATGACATGGATGTAAATAGATATTGAAAGTAAAAAGTGCCTGAGTGATATGGATATGTATAGAAAAGCCATACTAAATGTATGTGAGTGATATAGATATGTATAGACATGCCATATGAAATGTATGTAAGGGTAAGTGATATATATATATATATATATATATATATATATATATATATATATATATATATATATATATATAGTCATCCAATGTAAAATGTACCTGAGTGATGTGGATCTGCATAGTCATCACATGTAAATGTGCCTAAGTATACACATGTGTATAGTCATTCAATTTAAAATACACCTGTGTGAAACGGAATGAGTACAGATGTATGTAAAATGTGCCTGAGTGATATGGATGTATATGGTCATCCGTTGTAAAATGTGTCTGAGTGATACGGATGTGTATAGATGTCCAAAGTGAAATGGGCATGAGTTATATGGATCTGTATGTATCTCCTATTTATGTGTCTGAGTGATACAAATGTATATAGACATCAAAAGTGAAATGTATAAGAGTTCTATGGATATATATATATATATATATATATATATATATATATATATATATATATATATATATATAGACAGACAATGTAAAATACATTTGAGCGATATATATATATATATATATATATATATATATATATATATATATAAATAAAATGTATCTGAGTATTGTGGATATGTATAGCCACCATATGTAAAATGTTCCTAAGAATACCGATGTATATAGGCATTCAATACAAAATGTATCCGAGTGATATGGATGTGTATGGTCATCCAATGTAAAATGTGTCTGAGTGACATGGATGTGTATAGATGCCTAATTCAAAATGTGCTCAAGTCATATGGACATGTATAAATCTCCTACGTAAATGTGACTGGGTTATATGGATGTGTGTAGATCTCCTATGTAAAATGTGACTGAGTTATATTAGACTCAGTTTTATTTATAGACACTCTTTAACTAATATGGTCTTTAGCATCCCATTCTATATTGGGCGTGAAAGACCGGTAATTTTGTTCAGAGGCCTCTTTATCAGGCTTGAGGTTCTTTTATGTGCCATAAATCTATGCCATGGGACCACTGGCTTTACATACATATGCAATGTGTCCAAGTGGGGCATGTGTGTGTGCGTGTGTGGGCGCAAGCTATGTATAGATGTCCAATATAAAAATTACCTGAGTGATGTGGGTATGTATAGATATCTAATATAAAAAGTGTCCGAGTGGTATGGATGTGTATAGTCATCTGAGGTAAAATGTGTCAATAGGGATATGGGCATGTGTCAAAAGTGACCAAGTGACTTTATTTTTATTTATTTTTCTTATGGACTCTCATTAACCACTATGGTTCTCAGCATCCCAATCTATATTGGGTGTCAAGGACTCAAAATTTTTCTCAGAGACCTCTTTATCAGGCTTAAGGTTCCTTTACATGCCCTAAATCGATGACATGCCACCATAGGCTTTACTTCCCTTCCAAGGGCAGCCATGCTAAAATCTTTATGCCTGAAAAAATCCATTGCCCTGTCGTGTTTGAACCTGCGACCTCGGGAACTAGAGAGGTATGGTAACCACTACACCACGGAGGACGACATAAGAAGTGCAAGAGTGATATGGATATATATAGACATCCAATGCAAAATGTATCCGAGTAATATGGATATAAATAGACATCCAATGTAAAATGTACCAGAGGAATAGGGATAAATGTACAGTCCAGGCATACATTCTATCCTCTACATTTGTAGCTCTACAACATAAAACTAAATGATTTAATGGTATTGTTACAAGTTACCATGGTAGCAGAGTTATTATTCTAAGCACATTTGCTTTGTGTTTCCTACATCAACAAACAAATATGGAATGGGGTGTTAATGAAAACAGAATTGCAGTGATTGCTCTTTATAAGTGTGGTAAGAAACCTACTGAAATTTGTTTATCGAACTGTCAAGAGATTCGTTGAATCTTTCACTATTGAAAACCTACCAAGATCCAACAGGCCATGTACCATAAGGACTTCAGCAGTGGTCAAACCGTAAGAGAACGAATACACCAAAATCCACTCTGGAAGCAAAAAATAATGGCCCGAGAGGTAAATGTATACACCAAATCCATGTCTCTGATTATCAGAGACCTTCATATGAGAGCGTATTGACGGTCAGTGGGACATTTGTTGAACCTAAAGAAGACAGGTATAAAAGAATCAAAGAGGCTCTTACAGTGGCATGCTCAGAATGGCGATGAAAATATCCTCTTTACCGATGAGAAAATTTTTACAGTAGAGGAGAAGTACAATAAGAAAAACGATAAAATATATGCATGGAACTCAGAGGCAGCTAAAATATCAATCCTCCATGTCCAGAGAGGGCATTACCCAGCATCAGTGATGGTTTGGTGGGGCATGTCATTTCAAGGAATAACATCTCTCCATATCTGCAAATAAGGAGTAAAAACAGGAGCCAGACGGTACCAAGAAAACATCTAGAGAGAGCTTTAAGACCCTTGAACACCTCACTCTACAGTGGAAGCCATTAGATCTTTCAGCAAGACTCAGCCCCAGCTCACAAAGCTAGAACAACTCAAGCACAGCTCAGGGACAATGTTCCAGAATTCATTGCAGCAGAAGACTGAACCTCTGGCTGCCCACACCTGAACCCACTGGACTATAGACTTTGGGATATCTTGGAGAGTAAGGCCTGTGCTAAACCTTACTCCAGGTTGGAATCTCTAAAGCGAGATCTCATAAAGGCAGTGCAGGAAATTCCTGTAGATGTCATCCATGCTACAGTAGCAGACTGGCCTAACATATTAACATCCTGCCTATAGGCCAGAGGTGATCATTTTGAATGATAGTGTAAGGAATGTTCATTAGTCATTGAATTAAAATATATAGCATATCTTTTCGTGTCTTTTATTTTAAGACGTATTGCTTCTTAATCATAGGACAGAACTATTATATGACTGGACTATATATATAGACAACCAATGTAAAATGTATCTGAGTGATGTGGATATATATAAAGTAAAATGGATATATATGGACATCCAATGTAAAATGTGTCAGTAATATAGATATATGAGGGTGGACTGATAAGTCCATGACTTTCACGAGAGATAGCATTCTAATCACAGGTTTCTTGTTTGCGTCCCAGTCTTACTTCTATTCTGGGTATAATCGCAGAAATTCATTGCATTTGTTTCTTAGAACATTGTTGAGTGTGTCTAAAATAAGCAGATGTGTGTTGCTTCATAATAAATGGAGAAAAGTGAATTTCGTGTTCTGATAAAGCCCTATTTTTTGCGCATTAAGACGGTGAAGGAAATGGTAGAAAAGCTGAACAACTATTATGGGGACTCTACGCCACTACATGGCATGGTTCACAGAATTCTGATATGGCCATTTGAGCACAAGAGATGCTATGCGCACAGGATGGCCGCTTGAGGTCACAACAGAAGAAATGGTGAACAAAGTTCACAATATTGTGTTGGAAGACTGCCGACTGAAAATCCGTGAGATAGCCAAGACTAGAAACATCTTGAGTGAACGGATGTATAACATTCTGCATGAATTTTTGAGTATGAGAAACCTGTCAGCAAGATGTGTGCAGCGACTGCTCCCAGTTAAGAACAAGCAGAATCGTGTGACCATTTCACAGGGATGTTTGAACATGTTCCAGTGCAACCCAAATGAGTTTTTGCAATGTTATATCACGGTTGCTGAAACTTGGATCCACTATTATCAACCTGAAACCAATCAACAATCAAAGCAGTGGATTTCCTTCGGCGAACCTGCTCCAAAGAAAGCGAAAACCATTCCGTCGGCAGGAAAAATCATGGCAGCTCTCTTTTGGGATTCACAAGGGGGACAGACATCCACTACCTGGAAAAGGGTAAAACGATCACATGTTCATATTATGCTGCACTGCTGGCTGAGCTTCACAAGGAATTGTTAAAGAAACGACCCCATTTGGTGAAGAAAAAGTTTCTCTTTCACCAGGATAATGCACCACCATACAAGTGAGCCATTGCCATCACAAATTTGTGAAATTGGGCTATGAACTGCTACCTCACCCATCATATTCTCCAGATGTGGCTCCGAGCAATTTCTTCCTCTTCACAAACCTGAAAAATTGGCTCGCTGGGAAGTAATTCATGTCCAGTGAACGCATCATGGCAGAAACAACCTCATATTTTGCAGACTTCGAAAAATCATATGTTTTGGAAGGGTTAAAAAATTGGAGAAACATGTATTGAATTGAAAGGAGACTATGTTGATAAATAAAATTGATTTGTTTTTGGAAACAATTGTTATTTTCTTTAAAAAGTCACTGACTTATCAATCCGCACTCATATATAGACATCCAATATAAAATGTGTCAGTGTGATATGGCTGTCCATAGTCATCCAACGTAAAGCGTGTCCATGTGATATGCATGTGTACAGTCATCCAACGTAAAACGTGTCCATGTGATATGCATGTGTACAGTCATCCAATGTAAAATGAAATTCCTCTGAAATCCTTTATTATTCTTTAAATTTTTTATTTAAAGTATAGCCAATTGTCAGATGCAACAATATCAAAGAATGTTTTGGTAGGCTTTCAAAAATGCTTTCCTCAAGTGTCATATAATTTTCAACAACTAGCACCACCATTACTTTCTACCCTTTAGAGACACCATGTGATAAATACTGTACAGGTTCACATAATATCTCTTATCCTTATTGTGTATTACATAATTCACATATTTTATCAAGCGCACAATATACAGAAATTTTAACTTCAGTAGTTTTCAACAAAACTTACCTCAATGTTACCACCAGCAGCTGAAGTTTCTGTTTCCAACCACCAAGGTTCTTCTTTAATTTCTATTTTGTTATTTATTTCATGATCAATATTGTATTTCTTAACCTTCATTACAGGATTCTCTGGAAGCCATTCTCCTTCATTCTGTGAACCAAAGTCTGAAACCAGTGTCTGTTCCTTTATTTCTGTTTTCATCTCTCTCTCGCTGTTGTTGTTGTTGCATGTAACAGTTTCACATTTAATCTGCTGCACAGGATGTTTGGTAATACATTCTCTGTCTTTCTGGGAACAAAGCTCTGGAAAACGACTCTCTGATTTAATTTCTATTTGGAATGCCACTTCACAATCTTTGTCCAGAAGTACAGAATCATTGTTTGTCATCATTGTAACATTCTTGGTAAAGAAGTCTCTCTGATTCTGTGAGGCTACATTGTCTGAGAGAGGATTCTCTACTTTGATTTCTTTTTTGGTATCCATTTCAGAATTCTTAATTTTGTTAACAAATCTGTGGAGAAAGAAATATTTTATGTACATTATAAAATATCTATAATTTTATGAGCTTTGAATTCATCAGTCATTGTTCAAACAAACATCCATTATTCTCTCATAAACAAACTAACTTCTTGGAAACTCAAATCAGACTTGAAAAATTGAATGCCATGCCCAGGACTCCAACCATAGATTTTTGCCTTTTCATGCCAATGCTATTAGCACTCCAGCTACCATATTGAGATACCTGTATGAGCATTAAAGTACCATGGTTTACCTTCAAGGCAACTTGTAATGTGGACACCTATTAAAGTTTTGATAATTGTTATTCCACACTAGCTGTGTGCAGCAAACAAGTTCAGAAATTAAATTTAATAATGGAGCAAACAGTGAAACAAATAATAGAAAATGAATCAATGTTACACATTCATATTGCTCCACTTATCAAATAATTGGCAGGATACAATGGACTACATACAAGACATAGAAACTTCAATAGAAAAACAAACTAATAAAGAAAATTGTATAATTAGCAAAAAATGTGAAGACATAATAGGAAGAATGGAACAGAAAATTACCAAAACATGTACAAGAAAACAGCTGATACACTGAATGAAGGGGATGTAATTTATACAAAACCAGATAAGAGAAATAAAATAGCTATCCTAGATAAAATAGACTTACGGAAGGAATATTAAATATGTTAAAAAGCGACAATTTCACAGAAATTCATATAGATCCTCCAGATAAATTCATTCAATCAGTAAATGAAGCAAAAAAGCAAATATACGAGGGTGGTCTGAAAAGTTCCGACCTCAACCTGAAGATGGCAACACTCGTAAATAAAAGCTAGTGAATTTCGTTGTTCATCTGTTGACAGTTACTCACCAAAGTTTCAGCCATTTTGGACGCTCAGTTATGTAACAGTCATTTGAGTGAGGTGATGCGAGTGTTTTTATGAAAATGGACAAAATCGAGTATCGAGCTGTCATTAAATGTTTGTTTTTGAAAGGCAATACGCCTAAGCAAATCAAAGATGAGTTAGATTCTGTGTATGGGGACTCTGCTCCATCATTTACCACAGTGAAAGTTTGGGCAGCTGAATTTAAACATGGCTGTAAGAGCTTGGGAGACGATGAATGTTCGGGACGTCCAAAAATTGCAACTACCGATGAAAACATCGCCAATGTTCACCAAATGGTGCTAGACGACCGGCAAATTAAAGTGAGCGAGATAGCAGAGGCTATGAACATGTCAAAAGAACGTGTTTGACACATATTAAATCAACATTTAGACATGAGAAAGCTGTCTACACGTTGGGTGCCGCATTTGCTCATGTTTGACCAAAAACGTATTCAAATGATTATTTTCAATGCTCTGTTGGCGCAGTTTAGGCGCAATAAATCTGAGCTTTGGAACCGATTAATTACTGTAGATGAAACTTGGATACACCATTATATGCCCGAAACAAAACTACAGTCCAAACAGTTGACTGCAAAGGGGGAACCGGCTCCAAAAAAAGCAAAAACTGTTTTTTTTCGGCTGGGAAAGTGATGGCGACTGTTTTTTGGGATAGTCATGGAGTTATTTTAATTTATTATCTTCAAAAAGGAAAAACCATTACAGGAGCATACTATGCATCATTAGCTGACAAGCTGAAGGCAGAACTTGCAGAAAAACAGCCACATTTGCAGAAAAAGAAAGTCCTGTTTCATCAAGACAACACACAATCTCACACCTCAGTGGTGGTGGTGGTGGTGTGGAGTTTAAGGGCCCGTCGACAGCTAGGTCATTTGGGCCCACACACCTCAGTGGTTGCAGTGGCGAAAATCCACAAATTACGGTTTGAACTGCTTGACCAACTGCCTTAACCACCAGATCTAGCCCCAAGCGACTTCTTTTTGTTCCCTCATCTGAAAATTGTGCTCAGAGGACAGAGATTTTCGTCAAATGAAGAGGCAATCACCTTCGTGAACAATTATTTTGCAGAGAAAAATGTCCGAGAACTATTTGGACGGGTTACAGAGATGGGAGCATTGCTGGGAGAAGTGTGTAGAGTTACAAGGAGACTATGTTGAAAAATAAAAAAAAAAAAAAAATGTCTTGTATCTTTATTAGGTCGGAAATTTTTCAGACTACCCTCGTATTCCACCTAATGAGCAATTTCCAGTTATAACTTCAAAATCTACAATAGTTAGAATATATGTGCTGCCTAAATTGCACAAACCAAGAAACAACATATGACCAATAACAAATAATGTTGATTCGTCACAATATCAGTAACACGATGCAGTTAATTGAAAACTTAAAAAATGTAAAACTCTCCTATGACTGACAGACTTATTTCATACAATGTCAAATTTATGTTTCCCAGCATTCTGAAGATCAAGAGGCTAAGTTATTTGCAAGGATGATAAACTTTGTTAACCTAGAAAAGAACAGAGTTGAACACATTTGCTTAACAGAAATCTCTATCAATCAAGTTCTTCCTCTGGTACCATTTTAGCTTCTAGTTCCTGAGGTTGTAGATTCAAACCTGACGGCGAGTAATGGATTTTTTCAAGCGTAAAAATCCTTAGCATGACTTCCTTCAGAAGGGAAGTAAAGCCGGTGAACCTATGTCATAGATTTACAGCATGCAAAAAATTATAAAGAGGCCTCTGAGAAAAATTTACAGTCTTTCATGCTCACGTAGAATGGGATGCATAGGGCCACAGTAGTTAAAGAGCGTCCTTAATAAAAACTGAATTTCAATTTATTATTAATCAAGTATGTTTTTGCTTGAATAGCAAATTCTATAAACAGGAAACAGATCTAGCCATGGGTAACCCTATATCTGGTGAATCTGCATATGGCCACTTTGAGACCCACATCACTAAAACATATCCTTAGATATTTAACATCTGCTATATTTATCTAGAATGCTGTGATTACTGTGATAAATGGGGACAAAAAAAAATTGCAGATGACTCAAACTTTTCAATCTTCAGGAACAAGCAATCAAATTCACTTTAAAAAAAGAAAACTCCAATGTTAAGGACATAGTAGGTTTTGATTTTTACGAAAAAGCACACATACTGACAATGATATCAAAGTCAACAGATTCAATCCTAGACCAAATAAACATGCTGCAATCAACAGTGTAACTTACAGATTGATAAACACTACATTAAACAACAGGAATATCAGAAATAATACAGATAAATATTAAATGCAGCTGAATGCAGATGCTGAAAACTGAAATACTTAAGAACAAGATTGAAACATTACAGAAACAAAACAAGCTAAAAGAAGTAACTACACATTTGTAACAAGGATAAACCTAAATTTGAGAAGTTTGCAAATTACCCCTGGACATTTCACAAACTCTAAAATATTTTTAACAAATTCAACATGATATCAGTATGGCAAAATAAACAGAACTTAAAAAGCATCCTGAAATTAGAACACACATAAAATCCTATCAGAAAAGAACAAAAAAAAAAAAAAAGGTGAGATTGCAACAAAACATACAGATAGAATCATCTCAGAAAAGAAATCAGACATTTATAAAATAGAGGCTTATACTGCAACAAAATATACATCAGAACACACAGAGAAATCCCATTAAAAAACAAACAAGACATACATAAAATAGACTGTTTATATTGCAACAAAGCATACATCAGAACACACAAACAGGATTCATCAGCAAAGAAACTACAAATATATAAAATACACTGCTTATATTGCAACAAAACACACAGAGAGAATCCTATCAAAAAAGAAAAAAATAGGTATGTACAAAATAGATTGTTTATATTGTAACAAAGCACACATCATAACACACAGACAGAATCCCATCAGAAAAGAAATCACACATTCACAAATAGACTGTTTATACTGCAATGAAACATACATCAGAATACACAGGCAGAATCCCGTTAGAAAAGAACCCAGACATACATAAAACAGTCTGTTTATAATGCAAAAAAAACTTACTTCAGATTCACAGAGATAGAATCCCATCAGAAAAGAAACCACACATACATACAAATACTGTTTATAATGCAATAAAACATACATCAGATCACAGAGTCAGAATCCCATCAGAAAAGAAACCATACATGCATAAAATACACTGTATAATGCATACATCAGAACACATAGACACAATTTCATTAGAAAAGAATCCAGACTTATAAAATAGACTGTTTATAACACATCCGAAAAGACAAACAGAATTCCATCAGAAAAGAAGCCAGACATATATAAAATAGACTGTTTAGACTGCAACAAAGGATACGTCAGAACACCTTTAAATTAACTATACAGGAACAATAATCTCTGAAATGTCAAAGGGATAAATTACTCTTTAAGTTATTAAATGCAATATTCACATAAATCCGGTTTTGGGTATGTGATTCATCATCAGTAATGTAGTAACTTGCCCTGCAAGTAGTGTGTCTAATAAAATGTTACTAAATATCTCCAGATTATCATCATATCTCCATTTCATTTATTTAGCGTACTTAAAATGTCCAGATTAACTTTCTCTGTAAAGACTTTATAGAGCATTTTGTAAACACTTGCTTATACTTTTTCTTCAACAAATTTCTTCCTTATTATTTCTTGTTTTGTGTAATAGGTTTTTGTATTTGTTTCTTGCTACTCTGTAATTATTTTAGTTTCTTTACCTTTCTTCCACAATGATTTTCTGGTATATTTTCCTTAATTTCCTCATTTGTCTTCCTGATTTTTTAGGATAATCTGTACATGTTTTGCCAGAATATTTTTTCGGGTCTGTAGATGGGTACTCTTTTAAAAATAACTTGTTTCGTGTAATAGGTTTTTGTATTTGTTTCTTGCTACTCTGTAATTATTTTAGTTTCTTTACCTTTCTTCCACAATGATTTTCTGGTATATTTTCCTTAATTTCCTCATTTGTCTTCCTGATTTTTTAGGATAATCTGTACATGTTTTGCCAGAATATTTTTTCGGGTCTGTAGATAGGTACTCTTTTAAAAATAACTTGTTTCATTACTTGTGCCATATTATATGCATCTTGATCTAGAATTCCCTAAATATTCTAGTTGAAAACTGTCAAATTCTTGCCTCATATCTGTCCAATTTGCTAGTTTATAATTATAAATCATTTCTCCACTTAATACCACCTCTTTCTGAATGTTACTAACATTACACTCAAAATAAATAATCACTGGTATTTGAATCTTACAATTCACCTTTCAGTTTAAAACTTTTCTGTCTGATTTTAAATTACACGGGGTAATATCTATTTTAGATTTTGCCCCTGCCCAGATTTCAAAGGTTGCTGGATTATTTGGTGGCTTTTAACAATTAAACTAAATTCTGCTATCACCTCTTTCAGTTTCTACCCTCTTTCACCTTTGGTGTTATTAAACCATCAATCCAATTTGGCATTGGCAATGCATGCGGTATAATTTCCAAATCTTTAAATGCTTATAAGGTAATATAAAAGGGAATCATCAGCACCATTAAGCAATGCACGCTCACATATTTTGGTGTAACCACTGGCAGCTAATTAACCTTAGTTTATATACAAAAAAATCTACACTCACTTTCTCTACTCTTGTACAAACTATTTTTATAATTGGAAAGGTAGAATCAGATGACTGAAAAATTCAATGCCATAGCCGGGATTTGAACCACGGTCAATTTTACCGGGAGATCCGTGGTTCAAATCCCGGCTATGGCATTGAATTTTTCAGTCATCTGATTCTACCTTTCCAACCCTGTCCAACACACGGCTTGTGTGAAAGAACAATTAAATCTATTTTTATAATGCTTATTCTCCATCTACTTCATGTTAACCGAAATAAACATTTGCAGAAATTTTGTTATTGCTAATTTTTTTATAAGTGTAAGGTGAATATGGTAGACAAGCAATAATCAAATATTTTAAGAGCTGGTTGCTATATAGAGCACTTCATTCTCCTTGCATGTCGAGGACATAAAAAACAAATAACCAATTCCCATTTGAGAAAAAGCATAAATGTTGTAAAATTCAAACAAATAAGTAATATCTAAAACAAAAATAATAAAAAAACAAAAATGCACATGACATAAATTGTGTGTTTTAACGATCTCTACATTTTTTGTGCAGAAAGATTTTGTCTATCTCCTACGGTTTACCAGTTACACTAAAGCCATTCAGAAAGAATGGAACTATTGAGGACATCCCCAAAAAATTCAAGATATACATCTCATTTGTCATAATAATATCTTAAATATATAATATCTTAATCAAAATCGTTTCAGCCATTTTTGTTAAAAATCAACATTTTAGAAAAATGTTCCATGTAAAGCGTAGTCTGGGGTGGGAGATTTTCTTGAAAATCTTTGTGTCAATCTATGGAAGATCTAAAACTAAACAAGTTTGATATTTATCCAAATTTTCATTTTTGAGTCATGCTGTTCACAAACACACACATACACACGGACCTTTTTCTAAAAGTGGTTTTTTTTTTTTTAATTCAATGGGCCCCAAAACATGTAATTCCAGCGAAACCTCAGTATCAAATTTTTAGGCAGAATGCAATACCTCCCCTACTTACTATACATAGTAGAGAAAGCAAAAATTAAACTAACCTAACCTCTCATGAATCACAAACTAAGCTTTTTATAAATAATGAATCGTAAATATCCTTAATGAACACATGCTTGTGTGCTTACGTACAACAATAAATTACTAATTAATCTAAATTTGTATTTTAAAAAAGAATAAACCTAACCTAAACTCTCATAAATCACAAACTAAGCTTTTTATAAATAATGAATCATAAATATCCTTAATGAACACATGCTTGTGTGCTTACGTACAACAATTAATTACTAATTAATCTAAATTTGTATTTTAAAACACAATAAACCTAACCTAAACTCTCATAAATCACAAACTAAGCTTTTTATAAATAATGAATCATAAATATCCTTAATGAACACATGCTTGTGTGCTTACGTACAACAATTAATTACTAATTAATCTAAATTTGTATTTTAAAAAAAAATAAACCTAACCTAAACTCTCATAAATCAGAAACCTACACTTCTATAAATAGTGAATCATAAACATCATTAACCAATGCACATTCACTACTTTAATGTAACCACCGGTTAGTAATCAACCTAAACTTTTATATATGTATAAAAAAACTAAACCTAACCTAACTTCCTGTGAAACACAAACCTAATATTTTAAAAATATTGAATCATAAACATAGTTAAGGAACACACAGTTGCAGGCTTTGGTGTAACCATTGATTTGTAATTAATCTAAGTTTATACAAAAAAAACCTAAACCTAGCCTAACCTCCCATGAATCAGAAACCTAAGCTTATGTAATGAATCATAAGCATCCTTAATGAACGCATGTTAGGTTTGCTTGCATACTTAAATTTAACCACTGGTTTACTAAATTTAAATAAAAAAGCTAAACCTACACTAACCTCCCGTGAACCCGAAACCTAAGCTTTTATAAATTGTTAATCACAAGCATCGTTAAGAAACACAGGCGAGCTAAGCAACTGTACTCCGATGTAATCACTGGTTTTTCTAATTAAACTAAGTTTATATAAAAAAAGCTAAACCTAACCTAACCTCCTGTAAATAAAACAACCTAAGCTTATACAAATAATCAATTATAAGTATTGTTAAGGAATGCACGCTCGCTTCACACAAATGCTTTGATGTAACCAATAGTGTCTAATTAAACTAAGTTTATATAAAAAAAAGCTAAACCAAACCTCCTGTGAACCCATGAATCAGAAATCTAAGCTTTCATAAATAGTTACTTATAATCATTGTTAAGAAACACATGCTCACTTTGCTCTGATGTAGCTGATCACTGCCAATTAACCTAAATTTATATAAAAAAAACCTAAACTAAACTTAACCTCCCATGAATCAGAAACCTAAACCTATATAAATAGAGAATCATAAGCACCGTTAAAGCACACAAGCGAGCGTGCTTTGAGATAGCTACTGACTGCTAATTAACCTAAGTTTTTATATATAAAAAAAAAAAAAACTAAACCTAACCTTCCGTGAACCTGTGAATCAGAAACCTAAGCTTTCATAAAAGTTAATCATAAACATCATTAAGTAACACACGTGAGCAAAGTCAGCCTGCTTTGATGTAAACACTGCTTGCCAATCA
The DNA here is from genome assembly GCA_030765065.1 of Deroplatys truncata. Taxonomy (NCBI): domain Eukaryota; kingdom Metazoa; phylum Arthropoda; class Insecta; order Mantodea; family Mantidae; genus Deroplatys; species Deroplatys truncata. Next base: position 90,280,051 of record CM060989.1, on the reverse strand, counting down.
ACCTAAGTTTATATAAAAAAAGCCTAAACCTAAGCTAACTTCCCATTAATCAAAAACCTAAGCTTATATAAATAGTTAATCATAAACATTGTTAAGGAACTCATGCTTGCTTGATTTAACCACAGGTTGCTAAGTAACCTAAATTTAGATAAACAAAACTATACCTAACCTCCTGCGATTAAAAAACCTAAGCTTATGCAGTGAATCATAAACATAATTAAGAAACGCATTCTTGCTTCGCAAGAGTGCTTTAATATAACCACTGGTTGCTAAGAAACCTAAGTTTTGCTTGCTCTTGTATGACATGTGTCGTTTGTCTGTTCTTGGTAGTGTTTGTTATTTTAATTGCCAGCATTTTGTTTGCGCATATGGGAACGCATTTGTATAAAAACTGAAAAATCATTTTTCCCAATCAAGTGCTTAGATTTAGCATAATTACTAAATGACATCAAAACTAGTTTAAAGTACACTAAGCAACACCTAAATTATTGATTTATTCCCTCCAATGTTGGTAGCCTATCTAACCACTTCCTTGTATTCAACTCATTGGGTAACTAATAAATTTAAAGCCAAGGCTAAACGGCTGTATCTATCAACCAAAAAAAGTATAAAAAAACTGAGATGAAAGCAATGAAAATACCTAAATTACATATTCAGGAAATGTGTGCACATAAAAAGCCTGTATCGAATGCATGTCTCTCTTACGCTACCATTAACCCTACACTTCCATTTGTCTTACTTTTATATACTCCCTACCGTGTAACGCACCCATCACTAATTTTAAGACCATGCTGACAAGAGCGTACTACCTGTGAATATCACTGATTTTTCCAGTACTAGTATAGACACCAAACATACCTGTAATTGACACTCATAGCTCTAGAGGGAACTCTAGCTCCTCTGGTAACTATTATTACACAAGACACACACATACTTAATATAGTGCAAAAATGCCACATAGCCATGCCGTGGTATTCTAGACTTAAAACACACATGGAATTCTTTTCATTTTAAATGGTATCAAGGCTATGTTATGTCTGATTTTTATTACATTATACAAAACCTGTTTAGGAGAATAAATATATTTAAACACTGGTAAGAATTCCTTACTATTTATATATTGATGTTCCTTTCACCAGTAGCTGTTAATTGAATTTTTCATGTGACTATATAATATGTCATGACATACATTGGGAGCTACTCACTTACTTTAACAAATAAGGCAGGACATCAGGGCAAGCTCATTAAAAATCCATAACAATCATACACATCTCTACTCAAAACAGACCAGGAAATAATATGAACAAGGTATCAGGTCAAACATCACACTGTATCACATTATAAATTAAGTTTATTCAACCCCAGAAAGTATGTATTTTATATTATCTTGTGCTCATTTGAGAACCAAGATGGCCAAGCACACCTGTGAGTTAGAGTAAGTTCCGTAGCACAGGCTCAACTGTTCAGCATCCCCACACTAGTTGTGGTAAACCCAATACTGCACAAGCGTGAACTTCTCCCCACCCCGTTTAAACACAAGTTCACTGCATGGAACAAATCCTAACTGCCTATGTCCTATGTTACTAGAAACACATTTCATCCATAATATATTACAACCCTTGCATCAATTAACCAAACAATCTAACTAACAATTTTCCTCACATACGTCATAATATATCTGGTGTAGGTAGCTGAATGTTTTACTTTTTCTTCTCCTTTTCTAGCTTGCTTTATTTCTGTATTAGCTTGTATATCTTTGTGTCCATGTATCTATAATAATTTGATTTCTAAAATATATTTTTTTAATGAGATTAGAGATTAATCTCTATTAAATTTAGCTTGCAGCCAATACCAAAGTAGCTGGTAATTCTGTGTGACGATTCTATTTACTATGGTGACCGCGCACAGAGACTTATTGAAGTGCCAACATCAGAATGTATTTTCACGGCATGCCAGCCACTACTAACGTAATATTTAACATCGCTAGACGTTAAACAAATTTGGAAAATACACATACATGTTGAAATGTCCATGATATTTTGAAATGCGCATTTCGAACAAGAGAAGAACCTGGATAACCAATGGATGTCGCAACCAATGAAGACACGCATAAAATGAAAAGCGAAGCATTCTTTAACTACACAATAAATATGCATGAAATTTTGGGAAAGTCTGCAATATATGAAGTTCACAGTTTTCAATTTTTTTAAAATTCATTTTCACTTATTCTTTTTCTCATTCATTATTCTATCACGTACATAATAATGTAGAGGAGGTATTGCATTCCACCCAAAACTTTGATGTGTGTTTTGTTTTACAGGTTATTGTGTTACATTTTTGTGTTTTTGCACACAATCCGCGCATATTTTTGTGCGTTATACCCATGTTTATGCATATTTCACTTTTTATTTAACCTTATAGAAAACATGCAATACTTATTTTACACATGTACAAAACATCAATTACATCATACGCACATTTCAACATCACCTGTGTGTTCCCTACTTGTTTAACGTCTAGCAATGTTGTTACATATTACATTGGAAGTGGCTGGTGTCCAGCGAAAACAAACTTATGATATTAGCACTTCAATAAGCGCTGCGCGCAGCCGCCATGATACATACAGTCGTCGCAAAGAATTACCAAATGGTTTAGTTACGTTTCCTGAAGGAGTTCCAGAAACTCCTAGGCAATCTTTAATAATTTTGTATGACACACACACCAATGAATTTTCACTGTAACTCTGGTTTGCTTGTGTATTTGTTTACAGTGGTTTAGCTTAAAACTCTTACAAATGTTGATACAGCACTCTGCTAATATTAAAATCATATAATACACAGTAAAGCATTTCAATTTTTTCAATAATACAGTCTCAAAGTCCCTTACAAACTCTGCAGTGTTGACGATTTTAGGATTATAGACTGCAATTATATTAAATTTATTATACAATGGCACAATACACTATGATACTTATGTAATCTTATTTCTTTTTCAAAGTCAAAGTTGTCCCTAACAGACTGAGATACTTTTTCCACTCTGTTCTCGAGTAAGATGATAAGCATTATAACTAATTATATCTAAATATTGCACTTCACTCTCTTTTAATCATGTTTCAGTAATTATAACATCAGTTGACCTAAACTAGACTGCAAGAGTTCAGGTTCATTTTTAACACTTCTAACGTTTAGTAATTTGCATCTATTAGATTCCTACTCGGACTCCCTTATGCAATGATCGATAAAAGCTATTACACACTATTTTCACAGCTTTGCTCAATAAAGTCAAGATTATTCGTAACCTAAATTCACAATTCGTATTCTTTTAAAAACTTATTATCAGGGAAAGGGTAAGAGTAGGGCTCTTGTACACCAACAAAAGCATACTTTAACTCACCGGAACTTTTGTATGGCTTTGTGTTTCTGCACAAACTGAAAAATAGCAACCTAATTTACAAGAACAATAAATTAAACATACTTTATTTACATATTAAATATTGTATAATACCTGTGAAAACACAAAAAGCAATCTGTTATTTCTGAGTGCTGATATTGTAATTTCATATTTATTTTTTGACCATGTTTAATCTTGTTCTTAATTCAAACCATCGCAAGATTTTGCCTTCACTTGCAGGGTTATTTAATGACACGACTGCCAACCAGAGAACGTGTTAGAATACTACTTCCGGGTGTGTTCCATTATGCATTTGCATAAGTGAAGTAACAGTGGCGAGAATAAAAATCTATGCTGACGATATGGCTGTAGCATCAGAGGATTGAGAACTTCAAACAACTATGGACATACTCCAGACTGGGAAGAATCAAATATGCGAGAGAAAACACAATTTATAATCTTCAGGAATGGAGGAAAACAACCAAATACAAACGGAATAACCTATAAGAGGAAAGGGCTAATCTCCTCTTAGAGTATCCCCGTTGAAAATGCTTATAAAATCAAAAGGAAAGCCAATAAATTACGTTAGGAGTGAGTTTAGAACAGGATATCATCTCTTCTACATCTGGTGTCCACCTGCCCGCCGCTTTTAGGTGTTTTACTTATATAGGAAAATTGCGACAGGAACACAACAAACGTAGCCATTTTTCTGATAAATCACATGCAAAGTGGGTACTGCCAACGTAAATGATAATGTGAAATCCGCTAAAAATGCAATGCGCTGTTGTTATCACTATTTCTTCTTCGTTTGTTTACGATGAAAAAACGCAACGCATTCATAGTAAGAAAGACTATCCACCAAAATTGTAATTTTTTATTCTTTTTGTGAAAGTTTGTTATATTAATGTTATTTCCATTAAATAAATAAGTTCCTTTACTGCAACAGTGGTAGATAGTTAACGCAAGCATACATAAAAAATAAACCTAACCTAAGGGTAACCTTCCGTTAATTCAGATACGTAAACTTATATTTTAAAATAAAAAAATATAAAAAAAACCCTAACCTAACCTCCGGTGAATCAGAAACCTAAGCTTAGGAACGCACACTCGCTTCGCTCGCGTGCTTTGATGTAACCACTGGTAACAACTTGAAACAAGGTGTTTTATATATATAGCATGTTTCGGAAATACTTTTGCAAATACGGGTATGGGTTTCTTACACCACAAGGAGGAAAAAAGTTCATATGAACATATCTCCCACATTCCTTTATTTTCTCTCTAGGAGGTGTTAAACACAGTGGTACACTTATAACACACAAAACTCATAATAAATGCTCGAAATGTCCTCCTCTTGCTTCTGTGCATGTCTGTACTCGTCGAATCATGAAATGTCGCATCCTGTCAAAAACTCCGGGATGGTGTCGAATGGTTTCGCAGGCTTCCATGACACGTCGATGAAGCGTTTCTGCATCCGGGATGGCTGCTCCATAAACCAATGATTTAAGATGCCCCCAGAGGTAAAAACCCACAGGATTGAGGTCGGGAGAACGTGCAGGCCATGAAACTGGTCCTCCTTTGCCTATCCATCGGTCATGGTAGATACCAGTCAGTGCATCTCGAACAGTGCGACTAAAATATGCCGGAGCCAGGCATTTATCACATTTATCAGCAAGGCGACGATAAACAGCGACAAAGGTTGGATGACTCGGTCTGGAAACTCCATCTGAAAGAGCCGTGCAGCCTCGCGTCCATTATCATTCGCGCGACCATACATAAAAGTCATGTCTGCCTGTTCTCGAAATGAATATCCAGCAATGGTGGAACGAAACACGTGCAGTTAACTCACTACATGTACACAATTGAAACGTTGAAAACAGACAAATGACAAACGTAAACAAATCTCTATGGCAACACTTCGCCATCTACCTATGTAGTACAATGGGTCAACGCCTCACAGGGGTGATGGTGGTATTGGCTAAGTGGAAACCGAGGGCACTAACTCCCCACATGGACACGGTGTGTCACTAGTTGTACTTTTGCGGGAAAGGCGAATTTTCTGATTGGCTGTTTCAAGTTTCGACGTTCGTAACGAACTAAATGGCAGAGGCACGAAGAAAGGGACCATCTTGGATTTTTATAGCTGGAAGTTTTCGTCCGAAGTTTTTTCACCAGGAACAATGCCGAGACGGTAATCATACATTTACGCTATTTCTGATTGAATGTATATTTGTTGTAATATTGGTATTTTCTATTAACTTCAGTGATATTCGTAGAATGAGGTAGAAAACTGATAGGTTACTGTATGTTGCAACATTTTTATATAACGAATTAATTTTCAGATACATTGAGCCGTCCAGACAGAGGGGATACGCCTACGATTTACATTCCTTCCAGTGTTGTGGTTCGAGTCCCGAATGGTGACATAGAATCTGAAGGTATGTTATTAAGTTTCCAGCATGAGAGTGCTGGATGAAAGGTTAAGTTTTTAAGAGCTTCTTAGTGTTGCTGAATTTTATATTGTCCTGATTTACTTTTCAGATATTGTGAGTCATCCAGACAGTGGAATATACGATTAATTTTCGTGTTTGCACTTCATAATTGATGGGTGGAGATCACAGCCAAAAGTAGGTAAGGTAAAATCAACCTTTAATGCAAATTAATTAGCATGTTACTGTGCTAATATTCAAAAACATAGATGCAGATCATGCGAGTGATACTCTTGTATAATTAAAAAATGTAGGATTATTGGTGGACTGACACACTAACTGTCAAGGATAGCATGCCAATGATACTATAATTCTTTTAAGACAGTGCCCAAATGAAATTTTCTAATACAGAAGGAAGAAAGACATTTGATATCATTCACATATATTTCAATAATTCACCCTCTTTTGGGCATTTTAACTAACTGCCACTATGTCCTTTTTTGAACTGGGCATGGTGTATGAAAATAGAAATTCTGGTAGCTTTTTTGACAATGTCCTTGTAATCTGTTATTACAGATGCTCAAAAGCATTTGTTTCCAAGAATAACTGAAGTGTTTGTTTTGAGTGAAATTAGCAGCTTCAGTATGTGTTCTGAGGCTTTGAACTTCCAAAGTGGTTTCAATCTTTCGTGTCTGTTTTCTACCATTTAAACTTTGTAGCAATTTTGATGATACAAAATCCTCCCTTAAAGATACATTGTGCATTAGTAATTAAGTTGCAGGATATTATAAGAAATGTATAGGCATTTAAATGATCGTGTTGTTTTTGTGCAAAAATCAAAGGTTTTGAAGTAATGGGCATTTAATATTTTTTAAATTTATTGAAGCCTTTTAAGTTAACACATATGATAAACATGAAGTTGATCACAATATATGATGAATCATTTGTAGAATACTTATGAAAATAGCTTACTGTGAATAGAGAAAGTCTGAGATGGCAGAGCAGTGGTATGGCAAGTTAAAGATTGCTGGTTTGAATCCCAGGCATGGCATTGAATTTTTTGTCTGATTGTATATACTCATCCACTATTGTGTATATGCAAACAACCCATGGCCCTTTTCATGAAGGTTCCATGAATCTTTTCAATGAATTGGATCTTCTGAATGATCCTTTGATCTGTTATTTATAGTGAACATTTTAACACACTGAGTATTTTAAACGATTTTCATATACAGCACATTGCATCCAAGTTACTATGGGAGGTTAGGTTTTTTTTATATAAGCTTAGGTTTCTGAATTTATGGAAGGTTAGCATTAGGTTTGCTTATTTATAATTTATAATTTCACTATAAATAACAGTTCGAAGGATCCTTCAAAAGATCTGATTCATTGAACCTTCAATGAAAAGATCCATGGATCCTTTGCATATACTGAATTTTATTTTGTTCAAGTAACACAAAGTGGTGGTGGTTTTACAATAAAAAGTGTTATTTCCTTCTCATTTAGCACTTTATCAACCAAACGTTTTTGCCACTTTTTAACGGTTTCCCAGTTTTGTGTTAAAACAGCTTATTCACACTATGCACTTCTTCCTTTGTCATGGCAACTCAAACACTAACTGATAAAATCGAAGATTTGACCTGAGCTGAGCATATGAGTGCGAGCGTATTATGAATGACTGTTTGCTTATCATATTTCCTGTGTTATGCAAAGAGGTTTTTTGGTACTCAGATAGCACCGCTGCGAATTCATTGCTGCATTTCTCATATAGGCAAGAGAATAGCAGTCATCCATACAGTTGGTAATTAACAAAAAGATACTCTTTGATTACTAATGCAATAGCAGGTAGAATTAAGAAAATCATATTTTGTAATCTCTTAACAGCTACTATATATCCATAACCTTTAACAATGAGTTCTTACGATAATCGCAATAAAATGTGTAGTTCTATACCTTTCCTACTCCAATGTTTCATGACACAATACGTTTAAGGAACTATTTACATTGGCATAAGCGTAGTGCTTAGTTTCAAGACAAGAGGAAGCATATGCTTTGTTTACATCAGAGAGAACTCTGGTTTACAGGGGGATAGTGTGTAATATAATAACAAGGTGTTTGTAACCACAAATTTTTCCTTAATGTAAGCAATTTCTCGTTTCAGAAACCTACTTTTAAGGGTAGTTTAAACATGTGTGTTCTATTTAATTCTAGGATATACACAATGGAAAGCAGGAGTTAAGTTGTGGCTATTTGTGCCCAGTGATGGTGCTTCAAGTCAGAGCACAAAGAGTGTAAATGACATTAATAGTGTTAAATGGTGTGGTGAAACTTGCTAATGACATTTATTGCACTGCTAATAGCAATTTAGTGAATGACAAACAATAGCTACACTATTGCATATAATGTGTGCAGAAGTTTCTTTGTAGGAAATGGATTTAAGTTATGTCAAATTGTATTGCACTATCTAGAGTAGAATAAAATAACAAGTGTCAAACATGTGTTATTCTTCCAATTTTCCTGTCAAATTCCACATCCTACTGTTGGTTGGACGTTCAAACAAACCATGGAGGCAGTTTAAGTGCAAAAGATTTTACTATGAAGTATGCAGAAGAAATTATTGCAAGGTGCTGGATCTCATTCACTCTCAAAAATTTAAATGTGACCATTATGTATTATGACATAGAAACATTCAGCAACCACTATTAACCCCGATAATATTATATAAAAAGCAATGTATGTGCCGACTATTGGATAATTTAATAAGTTATACAGGAATAAACAGTTGTGTTTTTCATACTAGCCTAGCTGTGAGGTGTTCAACTGATCAAAATTGTGTTCTAATATTGTATTGCTACAGATGACAGTGACAAGTTATTTTATGTGAGCTTTAATCGACTCCTATAAAAAGAAATATGAATAACTCCAAGTGCAATCACGATTATTGAAGCTCACGTAATTAACTTTGTACGTCGTCAGTAGCGATACAATATTGGAACATATGATCAGCTGAGCAGACAGCTAGGCAGGTATGAAAAATACAGCTGTAGTAGCTAGGAGTGACGTCATCATCCGAGAGCACGATTTTTCATAGTTTAGTTCCATCCCAGATCACTACTCACGCTGCGATCGCCCTCGTGTTTCCAACGTTTAACACGAGAGTTGCACTTCTAATAGTTTGCTGTTCTGTGCAACGCCTTCTATGAACGCATAGAGAAATGAAGTTTCGAGGTTCGACCCCTAAGGCCGTTGAACTCACACTTTCATTGTGACAGGAATAACGCGAAAACCAAGGATTATGGGATATATGTTCATATGAACTTTTTTCCTTCTTTTGGTGTGAGGAACCCATACCCGAAGTTTGTAAAAGTATTTCTGAAACATCCGGTATATAAGTCAGAAACCCAAGCTCATATTTAAAAAAAAAAAAAAAACTAACCTAAACCTAACCTTCCGTGAATTCAGAAACGTAAGCTTATATAAAAAAAACCCTAAACTTCAGTGAATTCATAAACCTAAGGTTGTTTAAGATCCCTCGGCTATGTCCTGTGGTCGTTTCCGCAGTCGCGGCGCTTTGGCGGCATTAATTTTTCATATTGTGGCAGCATAAGCGTATGATATACAGTGACATCTGTTGAGCTAGTGCATGACATAGTGTGACATCTGTTGGACGTATAACAAATCATATTGATCGCCGTGGGGGATACTCTAAGACGAGATTGTCCTTTTGTTTAATTCAAGTCACCACAATACCGCGTGCTTTCTAACCACGCCCACGAAGTAAATCAGGTCCAGGTGCACAACATCCAGCAAAAGGCAATATGGTGTCACCACGAGTGCTACTCATGCACAGGGCGACATTGCAAGCTATATTGCTGAGGCCGGTCTTCCGGTCAACCGCCATCTTGTGTCAGCATACTCTGCGTTATACATGACACAAATCATCTGTCAAACTCATTGTTTTCCCCAGTTTTACAAGTAATAGCAACGGAAAATAGAATCAGAGTGATTGATATTTAAGCGCATATTTAATACAACCACATGTATGGGTCTATCACACGCTATAATTGATAAATAGGCGTAACTACACCAAACATCGAGGCAGAGTCACAGCTTTATTTAGCTGCTGTTACTTGGTATAAAACTACTGTTGATATAACAAAAGTCTAAAACATATATTTCGGTAAGGGAATATTGCGATGATTATGACTCCATTCACAGTCCGAATTTATCTGATTTAATGCATTGCTTTTTTTTCCTTCGTCTGATAAGGTTCTTTCATAAAATGAAAGAATCAGAAAGAGATTTGCCTGTGTGTTTTCCTAAGAACTTACGAAATTTTGGGTGGTTCAGTTTACTTAAGGGAATGTCAGCACAAAGGAAAGCTATACAAAGTTCTTCACAGAATGGTGAATAAGGTTGGTGGGATTCCCCTAGGGCATTTACTGTAGTGTTTTTCCATTTTCAATCCGATATACTCCACGTTTGTGTTTTTCTGTTGCCAAATTCTGCTGACTGTTAAACGACCTCTACGCAGTTACTCTTACATGGTACAGTTTACAATATAAAATTTTTCATCAGTCGAAAATATTTTCTCGACATATTGAGATACAAATTGTAATTTTGCTTAAATACTTTGCTTCACGTTAGACATTTTTTTTCCTGAACTTTACTGCACAACTTCTGGCTTCAACAAGATTGAATAACACAATGAGGCACCTGTCTACAGTCCAAGGTCCAGAATGGCTTAAGCAACTACCTGCTCATAGAATAATAACACGCTATATTATGAATTCAAACGAAATAGGGAAAGAAGAGCTGTTAAAATCAAATTAGAGGTGTATTTAATTAATTATTAAAATAAGTAAGAAACAAATTAATTGTAATCTAGATGTATGCCATTTTCCAGAAAAACAAAATGAGATGCGCAGTTCGGAGAAATGTTGTAAGGAACGAAGAAAGAAATTGCACGATAAAGGTTCTTTACTTCTTGACAGAGTTAAAATATAACGAATATGACCATTTACTTACTAAAGTATGTTCTATCAGAGAGAAATGACCATATATGCATAAATATAGCTCAGTAAATTACAGAAACTCTTTACTTCTTTCATAACGAGCATTTATATGCATTTTAGGAACCGGCCAGTCTTACCAAAAAATATATGCCCTATCATAAAAATCCTAGCCCTAGTCATAACTAGTTATCGTGCGTACAATGTATGCCTTTACATGTTTCTATAAGAAAAACCTTACAAATTAACCCATGTAGCAGCTATCGCGAGAAAGAATTAGTATCAAGTTTCGTGCTTGTGATACCAGAACCTTGAGAATAAAAAAAAACATGATCCTCAGACCTTGAATAGGAGTCATAATCAATTTAAATTAAATTGAGTTTTATTTATGGATGCTCTATAACTGCTGTGGTCCTTAGCGTCCCATTCTATATTGGGCGTGAAAAACTGGTAATGTTCTTTTACGCCGTAAATCTACGACACGGGACCACCCGCACTTCCCTTCTGAAGGAAGCCATGCTAAGGATTTTTACGCCGAAAAAATCCATCGTCCTCCGCCGGGTTTGAATCCACGACCCTCAGAAAGGCAACCTATGAAAAATTATAACGCAGTTATGCATAAATAGGATTACATAGTAACCATTTTATTAGTATCACGTATGCATTGCTTCCGCACGGGTTAATGTGAGGATTTAGCTTCTCAGATCCTAAAGCTTCACTCCTCTGCTTATTAAAAAGGGCCACGTTTGTTTCATTCCTCCTGCTTATAAAATACATACTTCGGCTACGCCTTGTGGCTAAATGCTGTCGTAAATCACTAGCAATAATCCGCTTGTTCCTCTTTGGGAATTTTCCTGTCTACGTTGGCATGATTTAGTGACACTGTGCGGCGATTGGACGCTTTGACAGAACATGACCACATGGATATAGAGTATATTGTACAGGATGTTTCAAAAATAGAGGGCATAAATTTAGGTATGCATTCCTCATATATAGACAATAAAAAGTGTAGTACAACATGTATCTGGAAATAACTTGTTTTCTGAGTTATGGCCTTCAAAACAGTGATATTCACTGGAACGTATTTCTTACCACAGGTAGCTTTCTTTGCAGATGTTCAAAGTGTTCACTCCTGCTTGAATACAGATCTCACATTAACGTCTCATGGCCGTGCGAACACGACCCCAAATTCCAGGGGTATTGCGTATTACGTCACAACCTGCCACAACTCGATTCTGAAGGGATTCCGTGTCAGGCACCGGAGACGAATACGCCAACGCTTTTAGTTGGCCCCACAAGTAGAAATCTACAGGGTTCAAATCAGATGAGCGTGGTGATCAGGCAATTGGACCACCTCTACCTATCCATCGATCAGGAATCATTCGATCCAGGTACCGGCGAGCAGTACGACTGAAGTGTGTAGAAGCGCCAACATGCAAGAAGTGAGCTTGTTGATAAATGCTCAGTGGAATGTCTTCATACACATGAGGTATGTTGTTTTCCAGGAGGTTTGTGTACGCCTGCCCCGTAAGCCTGTTTACAAGTACATGGGGTCGAAGCAACCAATGACACCGGCCCACATGTTGAGAGCGAACTACACTTGGTGATGAGATGGAACGATTGCATGTGAGTTTTCGTATGCCCATATGTATTGATTGTGGAAATTTGTAATGCCATCTCGTGTGAATTGTGCTTCATCTGTAAATAATACTAAGGCGGGAAAGTTAGGATATGTAGCACACTGGTACACGAACCACTGGTGACAGGGCCCGCACACATTGCAAATGATACGGATACAACTGTTGCTCTCGTAACAGTCGTATGAGAAATATTTACTTGCAACACTAACCTTCGTGTACTGATAGAAGGAGTGTTGTGTACAGAATCCAGAATCTCCTCCTCTATATCTGAAGCTGCGGGTCTTGATCGTCCCCTCCCCAAACCAGGAGATGTAAACTTCCCATGAGCTCACAGATGGCGATGGAGACGTTTAAGTGTTTTCCAATCCGGACATCTTCGCTGTGGGTACCTCTCTTGGTACAAACGACGAGCCAGGGAAGCACTGCCGTCCACCTTACGGTACATGGAGTGCATTTTTGCCAGCTTCTGATTTGAATACATGTCGCTCAGTCGAACGCCAGACACAACATCCAATGTACCCTTCGCCTCGGAATGAACTGTCGGACTGTCCTAAATATCTTCTATCACGGCATCTTCCTACAGGAAGAAATACGTTCCGGTGAATATCACTGTTTTCAAGGCCATAACTAAAAACCCAAGCATTTCTGGACACACGTTGAAATTGACTTTTTACTGTCCACATGTGGGGAATGCATACCTGAATTTGTCCTCTATTTTTTAAACATTCTGTATATTTATTAACTAATATATTTGAGAACGTAGTTCGTGTCATTTTGTAGTGGTATGAAGAAGAAATTGCTGCAGTAAGGGATTTTGTAGTCGTAAATATACTTAACCTAACACGGTACTACTCCGTATCTGCAATGAAGATTTTTAAAATAAAGCTTATTTACCACACCGAGTAAGGAGTGCATCTAAAATGATTCAAATTTTTAAAGAAAAGAGTCAATCACTATCTTTTGCTGGAATTAAGTTATCTAGCTCGCTCCTCACCCTTTACAGCGACGACATTTATATAGAAGAAACCGGCGCCATTTTGAAATCGAAGCCCCTAAAACAACTGGCAAAAAGCTGCTAAATCAATGTCGTCAAAATCTGAAGATCATTGGGGCTTAGCTTCACAGGTCCTACGGGTACACCCTGTGGTCGTTCCGCAAGCCGCAGCTGATTCATTCCTCTTCTGATAAAAACATCCCTCGGCTACGTTTTGCGGCTTAGGGCATTCCCAGGTGTAGGCAGCCCTCCGAACCTTCCACTAAGTTCGAATTCTGAACGTTGGCAGCGGAAATGGTACCATAAAACTTACGACTGCGATGCGCATTTTAGTAATCCAGCAATCGAGAGCAGGTCACCGGGTTTACCTGGGCGAAATATAAATTGCCACAGGAGCTAGTCACATTCGATATAAAAGGTTTAACTGTGATGCGCATTGATTGTTATTGTTTATGACGAACAGAGGCAGAAATAATTGTGATTCTTTTTTCAATATTTATGTTATCTGCCACCATAACTTGAGTTAGAAAGGTTTTAGAATGTATACATCTGCATTATGGAATAAAATAGTAAGGGATATGATTCCGAGCCAGTATGTGTTCCCATTAGAAAATTGTTGTGTTCCCAGGTGCAAACTGAATAATAGTAAAGATGAACCATTAGTACCGATATTCATGTTTCCAAAAAATAAAGATTTAAAAGAAAACAAAACAGATGCATAAATCTTGAACACTTTAAGCCTTCGAAGGATTCTCCTGTATGCATACCACGGGCGTAGCGTCAGTGGATGTGGTGGAAGTATTTTCATTATCAATAAAACTTTCATTATATGAAATGTTTATTAAGTGGCAAATATATGCTTATAAATAAACATATTGTTCATATTTCACATTCACATTCTGTGTTATTTATACAATGTCTTGAGCGCGCGTGCTGTCTGAGATGTAATCATCCAACTTCCATATATTCACTATGGATTGTAAGAAAGAGGTAGAAGTAGTTTCCCTTTTGCAAATACTGCAGCAAGGTGTGTGAAGAGAAAGCTGCTTCTTGATCCAAACTTGGAAAAATTTCGGGGAATGAACTTTTCTCTGAGGAATGGTGTGATACTTTGAGAACGGCTGCTTGCCTTGTTGCCTTACTCAGTCACTCAGTGATAACCTTATTGGCAAGTGTAAACGCGTGGAAGAGTGTTTTTATACTGGTGGATAGTAATAAAATAAACAATTAAGGAGTTAATACTACAAACTTCATAGACATGCCATGGCAGAGTCATTATGCAATCATCATTGAAAAACGTTTACAAACACCATATAGTGCAATGGCATACAGCGATAAACTTCTGCTAATAGAAAGTGGTCTCCCAAAGCCTTTTCGTAACTTTCAAATAAAGATAAGGCTATGCATTAGGCGATTTAAAATGAATTTCTGAGGCAATTCCGGTTATGCACGTGTGAAAAACTTAACAAAATATTCTGTTAGCAATACCTACTATTTTCCAAAGATAGATCTGGATATTCTAAATAACATCTATAAGGCGGACAAACGGCATAGAAATACTACTGATCACATTGTCTGTCTTAAAGAACTTAAGTTATTTGGGAAGAATAATACGTGAATTGAATTCGCTCTCAGAAGGCATTATAACATTGCGATTAAAACGCACAATGAATCAGTAAGGCAAAATAGAACATTTGTTGGATATGTAATCACTACAGCCTGCCTTCTAGAGTCGCAAAGTCTTGAATTTAGAGGTCCTGGTGAAAACGACTCAGCTACCAATAGAAACAATTACAATGAGCTTCTTAAAGTGTTATAACGTGCAATGAGTTAGAATTTCGTAATGATTTAGTCAATTCGTTTGGAGATGCTTCTCCTAATACACAAAACGAGTTAATGCAAGCTGTTTCCGAATTAATTATCCTTGAAATAAAAAGGGAAATCGCCTTTACTAATTTTGTAGCTTTGATGCTTTACGAGATTTTAGATATCGCTATAAATGTCAAATATCTTCAACTATTAGGTATGTCACAAGTGATGGTGAGGTTGAATGCGATTTTTACGTTTCACAGATGTGAACGATGGCCATTCTGCTACTTCTCTCTACAAACGAGTATGAATGTGGTTCTAAACTTTTATAACAGACCTATGATGATGATGATGATGATGATGCAATGGCTGGGAAACAGTGGTTTCTAAGCAAACATCAGAGAGCAGCATAAAAATGCCATATTAGTCCACTGTTACGCCCTAAATTAAATTTAGTACTTTCTCAGTCTACCATTTTGATTAAGGAAGTAGGGGGTTCTTTGCCACACTTCCTAACTTTGGGTGTGTCTTTTTTTTTTTTTAAAACCTACTAATAGAGCAGATGCTTTAGGCAGGCACCCGCCTAGTTGAAACTAATATAAAGATGTGATTGAAAGCCTTGTTTTTGTTATTGCCAATCCAAATAAATGGGATGTGGAAACAATTGGCTCTGC
Organism: Deroplatys truncata; assembly: GCA_030765065.1. NCBI lineage: Eukaryota > Metazoa > Arthropoda > Insecta > Mantodea > Mantidae > Deroplatys > Deroplatys truncata. Next base: position 90,264,106 of record CM060989.1, on the reverse strand, counting down.
TCGAGTCTTCTTTCGTTTTTAAGCGATTTAAATTTCATATTGGAATTTTTCTCGATTTTTCTAGTTATGATGTTCTCTTTAAAGTACTCCATACAGAATATCTGACATAGCATTTTGCAGTCAGAAGATTGACGAATTTAATTACCACCTCCGTTTAAGAAGCAACTTTGATGAGCTTTGGACAAAAATGCAAGATACTTGTTCTAATTGACCGTTACGTGCTAAAAGAATTCGTATTGACACAAAGAAAAAGGAAGAAATAAAACATTTCTATAGACGGCGACATAATAAGATCATTCATGCAGTACACTGTAGCGTTTCCGAAGGAGTTTTGAAGGATCCATAATTTGCTTTTTTACCCTGTATTTCATGTACATAAAGCATCCTTCCCATAAAGAGCGTTTTCATATAAAAGAGAATTAGGGAGCTTTATTTGATTTTCACTGAACTTGTGGTAATCTTTTCTGATACAGATATGTTTAAAAGCTGTGTATGACTTATACCAATGTACTAAAAAACTAAAGCTCACATTCGTTATCCCAAGCATAAAAACTTTGTGAGTTAAGGTTTACCATTCCAGCAACTAGCGCGGCAAATGAAAGTTCATTTTCCGCTTTATAAACAATAAAATATTATTTGGAAGACTCCCAGAGCCAGATAAAGTATCATCCCTGCTGAGAAATCTCTGCTAGTCAAACCACAGTTCACACAAAGCTTTCAGGATGATGTTATCGACCTATTTGCAAAGAAAAATCGAACAACTGAACTGCATTACAGAAAGTGGGGTGAGATTTTAACATAGCGAAATTTTAATTACAGAAACATTAACGAGCTTTGATGTTCATGTAAAGCGTTTCGTCTTCTCATTTACATTTGGAAACGGTTTTAATTGCTTTCCTCAAATCTAAAGTCACGTTACTTTACTGATACACGCATCATTTTTCTTCCGACTTTATTTTAAGAACAGGTAAACGAAAGAGGATTAAACTGCAGATGATGAATTTCCTACAATTTTTTTAAATTCAACCAGTATATTTATGTTATGTTGCTGCATGCAAAACTGTAGACTGCACGAATGTTGCTTTGTAGTGATGGTTTACGGTTATATAGTTCAGTTGCAGTGCTGGTTTAAGGGGAGGCATCGGTGAAATTTGGGCAAAAATAATGAAAAATGCGATTTTAAGTGTTTTGCATTAAAATTATGTTTATACTTTCAGAATCTATTGTAGTTTATGCCGCATCACCATTTAAAAGACCGTTACGTCATGATTTAAATGCCCATGTCGGGTGTGCGTGGCTCCTGAAATGCACTCATTACCCCATTGCAGTAAAATCGCATACAATTTTGAAGTTTAAGGGGACCTTGGACAGATTTATTAGTCAACATGGCCAACATTTTCAGTTTTTGATGTCTGCAAAAATAAACTTTTTATAATGTTAGTCAAACATTTAAATGCGTTTGATGGTGATAAAAACCTTGTTTAAGGGTTTAGCAGGCGTTTTTAAAAACCATGCACGGCAATTTAAATGCCTGCCACGCCTATTTTTGTACAACTCAGCTTTAAAATGTTATATATAACATGGTATGTTACACGATTAGTAAACCCTTTAAATATGGCGGCGCAAGCTCGACATCGGGATTTATGGCCATGCGGTCTAAGGCACGATAGGAGTAGCTAACCTATCAAACCAAGGATCGTAAGATCGAAACCCGGTAAAATGCATATTCTGCATTCAATTGAAACTGTGGTAAAGGATGGGGAGGGCCCAACTAAAGCAAGCGGTGTGATGGCATGGTTGAATGCTGACGGGTTTCAATTGGATGCAGATATGCATTTTACACTTTTAAATTTAAAAAAACAGACAGTATTAATGAGGTCAGACAATGCTGGAACTATCATGTGCTCAGATGGCCAAACGTGTTAAGGCATTGTGACATGATATGGTTACGTTGCATAATCAGAGGTACGCGCCCCAAAGAAACAATTTTTTTGTATTCTTACTCCGAGAAGAATTTACCTCACCTCATTGGGTATCCTTGAAGGATGTAGTGGTAGGCTTAAAGTTATGCAAAAAATGGGTATCAAAACTGGTCAAAATATGAAGTCAGACCTAACGGTAACGTAAGCTTATATAAAAAAGAACTAAACCTAACCTAGCCTAACCTCCCATGAATCAAAAACCGGCTTATATATATATATATATATATATATATATATATATATATATATATATATATCAAACTAAACCTAACCTAACCTCCTGAATCAGAAACCGAAGCTTAGGAACGCAGGTTTTTAATTATTTCATAAATTTTATTATGTAAATGTATTGCATATTCAAACTTATCCACGCGCATCATAACTTCAGAAAATTTCTGGGTATTGTTGCCCTTTTGAGCAAAACCATGTCTTTCTGGGTATTGTTGTTCCCGCCCCGCCCGAGTCTCAGAATCGTTCATATGAAGGGGTAAGTGCATAGAACCGACGGTCGCTTCTCCCCCGACCTCTTTTCCGGGAATCCCATTCGAATTGTTTAAAAAAATTCACTTTCCATTAGCGACCCAGCTAATGAGTCATTAGGAAGGACCTGTCAATCAATTCACGCAAGGTTAGCCTTAGGTTAGGTTTTTTTATACAAGCTTCTGTCATGATATGTTTATATCTCAAATAATTTGTGACAAGGCTAAATACATACAAATCAGCAAAGAAACAGTTAAAAGTATTAAAACTTACAGAAGAGGAAGCTAAACAGTTATCTCAAGGTCCTTCATATGGTTCAGGGGAATTCTAAATCAGTAAATATGTGTTGTTATACATTTAAAGCTTTAAAGTCATTTTTCTTCACTTTTTGTTTTTATACATTTTTTAATGTTCAAAATGTTACTTGCAATGCAGTTTTTAATAGATTCATTTGAAATTTTGCACACATGTTTTTAGATAACTGCTACATAAAACTTGGTATTTTAAATGATCTATATGGAGCAGTTTAATTGTTATTGCGTTTTTAATTTGAAAATTATTAATAATTTGAAAAAAAATAATTTTTTTCTCCAAAACTATTTGACCTATCGAAAAAGAATACCAAGTGTTGTAGACATAATCAAAAGAAACATACAGTCAGAGTTTAGTTTATTTACAACTAATAATGTTATGCATGGAGCATTTGTTATACTACACTAAAACTGTGGCAAAAAAACCAGTAAATATTTTGTTTTTGCAAAACTATCTTAGATAGAAATTTAGTATCTACTAGATACCCTTTGGCACAAATACATACAAAATTTCACATCATTATGACCAAAACTATGGAATTTAGCAATTTTCACACATGCCTCCCCTTAAAGTCACTTATTGTATTTCAGTTGAGAAACTGAATAAAGAACTGCTATAACGTATAAGCTGCAATGAATAATTATTGCAAGCTTAGAAATGAAAAGCTTTCACTAAAAGCAAAGTTTCACCCTAAAGCTACTACATTCAGTAACTTAATACTGTAAACATTAGCATTTCGTGCGTCAGCCTTTCAGTGCATACTTGTTTGTATACAACGTTGTGTGTAGTGTGATAAACAGTTAAATAGTGACAAATAATTTTGAGTGATATCAGTGTCAGCTGTAAAATCAACAGAACTGTTTCATGCAAATAGTACGGTGCAAATATATCCTTTGTGATTTAAATATATAGTTAGCTTTTAATATAGAGTCAACTGAAAAGTTATATTCCACAGCCGAGATTTGAACACGGTTCTCCGACTATCCGTGTGGTTACTCCAACCATTGAGCTACTGTAACAACATGTCGTGGGGCATTGAATTCTCCAGTTAAATCAAGTTGTTTCCCAGATAGACCACCAAGGTATCTCACTAGAGATGACAATCTCAATGGCAACTTGCAAATCGCAAGTACTTTATTACTGCTTTGAAATTAATTATAATTTTTACAGACCTGGCCTGACCTGGCACATTTTTAAAATATTCAACTGAAAAATTCATTGCCACACCGGGATTTGAACACGGTTCCCCCACTCTCCGTGCGGTTGCTCTAACAATTGAGCTTTGTGACAACATTCCCGTAGGACATTGAATTCCGCAGTTGACTCAAGTTGTAGCTGTATTTTAGAAATGCTGTTAAGTTATGAGGCGGCACCGTGGCCGAGCGGTTAGACCGCTCGCCTCCCACCGAGGCAGCCCGGGTTCAATCCCAGGGACCTGCATGTGGGATTTGTGGTGGACGAAGCGGCGTCTGGGCGGATTTTCTCCGGGTTCTCCGGTTCCCCCCCATTCATTCCACCAACTGCTCCATCATCACCTTTCCTTTCATCCATTTCACCAACATTTCGTTTCATCTACTTCCTTCATCCCATACCAGGCATTGGGCTGATCACCCTTCCTGGATGCTCTGTCTGATCCATGAGTGTCTGCTCCTCGACGGGCCTCTGACCCCAGGCACCCGCTTGTAAGTCCTGGGGGGTGTAAGTCCTACATATGAGGAGGGTAAACAGATAATGAATGAATGTTAAGTTATGGCATGCAAAACTGTACACTGCATTAATTTTGTGTAGGCTTATATATTTTATTGGTCACCATTTGATGTTAAATTCATTTCATTCATTCATTTAAGACAGTGTTTTGCGTGTAACTGAGCATATATCTACACAAAACATATTGTCATTACACACATTAATTGTATTTTACGGCTGAGGAGTCGTAGCTTGTAGGCATTAAAAGCATTTCCCAAATTCCCACAATATATGGCCCCGTTTTGATGTCATTGTCAGATCCGTTAGAGCACCCACAGTATTCCAGGAGGAAGTCATTCCGCCAATACTCCAGAGTAAGGCAGTGGAAGTGCTTCCACCAATACTCGGAATAAACCGCTGGTAATGTTCCACCAATATCCGAAACGAAAAAACTGGAAGCATTTCCAACGGAACTACTTTCACCAGTTGCTAGTACTTCCTTGGAGTGGAACTTGGACTACTTCTTGGGAGTGACAATGGACGTAGTTCCGATAAAGCTATCGACCCACTACTACACTAATCGGAACCTCCTACTTCAATTGCAAAGCTTATATGAGGTTTAGATCGTACAGAAAGGATGGTGAAAAGCTCGTACTTATCATATGGGTGTTCGAAATATGAGATTTTGTTTACTCCATTGAGATAAGAGGTTTTCAATATTTTGTTTTAAAACTCACCTTGAATTTTTCAGCTTTTAAGGAACTGTAGATAGTGTTAAGAGGAATTGCTTGACATCGAAAAGTAAAAATGGTAAAAACCTGGAGATACGAGGTTTTGTCCTTATGTATACGGTCAACAAAATACCAGAGGTTACTCAAGTGCAATTTGACATTTTTTCAATACTATGGATTAAGTCACTGGAATCTGTAAATACTCTGGTTATTTGGATCCATTCATAACCAGCAAATCTTTCGCAAATATGCACATGTTAAATGTATCGGGAAGGTTAGTTATATTATATCTGTTACTTTGGCGATTTGTATTATATTACTATGTGTTAAATTAGTAAGTTATATTAATGAGGATATATGTCACATAAATACACAGCCTATTTTGACATGACTACTTATAGCATCCCCTGCTAACGGATGCATCCCCACAGTTGTGTTCCAAATCTTTCCTGGCAGAAGATACTTGAATAACATCTTCAAATGATATATCCAGTAATAATAAAAACCACAAACAAAGCTTGATTTCTACTTTGTGTTAAATAGGAAAGCGTAATGAATTATAACCACCTTAGGCAACATAGTATGTTTCAACTAAAACATATGTGACAAGTGTTGGCATTTCCTCCTTTCCTAAGTGTGTGTATGACGGAATTCTCACCCCAGGAAGTTAATATCTTGTGCCTACACTAATGTGAAGGTCGAAAGCAACGTTTGGTGCTTTAGATTATCGAACTTTAGTGTGTAATGCTGACGATTCTTTCGTAGGTATTCGACGAGGACTTACTTCTTCTTGAACACTTAAAATTCCTCCCATCTCTTGCGCCTTCTGAACTGCTGCGTTGCATTATTCTCGAGCTTAAGCTCAGGCTTACCCGTAAAGCTTAAAAACTTAATTCTACAGTTGTGCAGCACCCGTTACACGAGATCAGCTTTACGGTGGCAGCACGGGGAGATTACAAGGCAAAACAATCAGAAGAGTACTTCGACTCAACATTTTTCATGATTGAGATTATCTTCTGAAGAGACAAATGAGATCTTCATCTTCAGATTTCTGGAACCGAGGTAAGGCCTCCAACACTTCAGGAGGAACGACATCCACAAACCTTCAAACGTCTTTGCTTACAATAGCCGGAGGCCAGCGAGACCGTCCGCCTTCTGGTGTCGAGCTCGTTAACGAATCTGGGCTCCGGTTGTCAGCTGTAGTCTTCGAGTGGTCAGCGGAAAACTCAGCAAGCTTGTAGCTATCCTTCTTTGCATGGACAACTAGGCTGTACAATCCCAAAAAATGGCGAGAATCCCTTCATTCTTCCCAAATAAGTCCTTAACACAATTATATCTGGCATTGTGCTTAATTACGATAGTCGGCTAAATAATCTCTTGCCATGCCTTTCACAGGTAGAAGTAGTGTAGGAAGTCTAACAGAACCGGACACCGTGTAGAGCAAACTAATGGGTTCTTGTTCGTAGCTACTGCAGTTAAATTGTTGGAAGCAAAATGTTACGTAATCCTAAGGATTTGCAGGAATTTACAATAATGTTGAAAATGCATATGGTATTTTGTCTCCAGCAGATCACATTAAACTTTTTTAAATTTGTTGTGGCCAGAATTACCAGAGATCCTAAGCTAGCATGAAACTTCAAGTAAATGCCCGCTGGGGGGTACCTGCCAGGAAGTTAGGGAACAGGTAGACAAACACTGTGCACTTCACAGAACCTTATAATATTACGCTAATAGCTACTCACTACTAAGAAGATACATAATGAAAATGTAACTCAGTGGGGGAACAGATTATGGATAATTGAAAGTGTGCTAAGTAAATGGGAGCAGAGATATAATAGTACATTTGAGTAGAGCTTGTTGTATACAAGAGTTGGTACATGAAAAAAATAAGATTGTATTCAGGGTCAAATGCAATTACATATAACGAAGCAATTGATCAGACTTGAATAGGAAGGGAAGAGTGCAAAGAGCTCTTGCAGAAAATGTAAAGGTCATAACGCAGAAAAAAGAGCAATGGCACGTAATAGTTCCCGGGTGCTCACATGCGCGTAAACATCAAGTCTGAGAACGTGAAGTGCGGATCATCACAGTTTCACGCGGTAGCAGCTATACCGTGTTTTAAATGTGGTACACAGGGGCATGTTGCTGAGGTATACAGGGGGATGGTCTTCTGCAAGACATGTCGCAAAGTTGGACACAATACGAGGGAATTTACCGCACAGGGAAACAGGCAGTAGGAATAACTGTGCAACCTGTGGTAAGTACAAATGGAAGTAAAGGTTGCAATCTAGTGAAAATGAACCAAATACGCATTTCGTGGTTTAACTAAGGTAAAGAAGACCCTTATGCTATGTTTGTATTAAGTGATGATTTAAGGGAAAGCCATGGGGAAGCAGTGATTGACAGGGATAGCGGTCTCTCTGGTAAGACACCATGTCTTACATTACGAAAAAGTAAAGAAAGTGGAAGCTGGTTTTAAGGCAATAACTGGAAAAAAGTTCAGGGTCTTTGGATATGTAGAAATAGGTGTTAAAAAGTAATTCTTGGGCCGGATGATAAATGTTATGTGGTTTCCCTCTATCTATAGAAGTAGACCTTCCACTGGAAAGGGATTGGTTAAAAGCACACAAGGATGAATTAAGGGTCGCGTGTAAGCATGAGGCAATAAAAGTGAAACAATTGCGTGAAGTTTTAGTAGAGTTTGAGGTGATAGGTACCGTAAGAAGAAGGAAGTAGGCGATAGTTTGGTTTGCGATGAAAGCATTGTAAATAAAAGAATGGAACGTTTTATTGTGTAATAATTAATTTGATTGAGAATGAGCGAGTAGTAGAAATAAGCCCGCAGATGACAAAACCTGATATAAAAGGTAAAGGGATTAGAATGAATAAACAGAAGAGAAATGAAGTACTGCTTTCTAAGTTAAGGTTTGCACATGTGAAAGAGGGAGTAGAAGAGCTGAAGGAAGTTTGCTTAGAATATATGACACACACACGTACACACACACACACACACACATATATATAACCAGAAGATAGGCTTAGAGAGACTAAGGCAATAACACGTTACATTTGAACACCACCATTAGTGGGCGCTGATGACCTCAGCAGTTTAGCGCCCTTAAACCGCATATCATCATCATCATCACCACCATTAGCACCTTGTAGACCTACTACGTTAAAGAGTTACTGGATACCGGAACAGCACCAGCAGGAAGCAAATAAACAAGTGCAGGATATACTAAACCTACACATTACAGTCCGTAGTTCTAGTCCGTGGAATTTTCCAATTTTTGTAGTTCCAAAGCAAGTGGATGCTGCCAGTACCAGAAAATGAGGACTTGATTTGATTTTGGAAAATGAAACGAGGTGACAGTAGGCGATGTTTATCTTCTTCCTAAATACAGGAAATTGTAGATAAACTGGAAAGATATCGTTACTTTTCTGTTTTATATTGTACTGGTGGCTACTGGCAAATTCGTTTAGCATCAGAGGACCAAGTAAAACGGCCTTCAGCACAATCAAAGGTCATTTTCACTTTAAAAGAAAGCCGGTTGGGTTAAAGTTAGCTCCAGCTACTTTTCAAAGATTAATGAACACAATCTTGATGTATTTAATTGGGTTTAGATTCTGGTTTATTCAGGTGATATAATTATCTTTGATGAAAGTTTGGAGGCACACAATTCCCAGTTAAGGCAGGTTTTTCAGAATTTACGAGAAAATGAATATAATTATTAAACCAGATAAATGTTAATTTCTCAAAAGTGAATTGCAATAATTATGTCACCGGCAGAAGGTTCCTGATCGAAAGAAAGTCGAAGATATAAGTAAATTTCCAAAACCTAAAACACCAATACATATAAAGTCATTCTTAGGCTTGGCAGGTCTTAAATGAAATGTATACCAACATTTCGATTAACATACCATATATGAAAGATACTTTACATGACAAATAAAATGTATATCTTGAATTTTCTGGGAACAGCCTATGAAGCCCTCTCCATTTTGTAAAAAAATTGTATAATCTTGTACCCTATAATTTGTAAACTTTAAGCGATAGACGAAAACGTACACACAAAAAATGTAGATCTCTTTAAAAGACACAATTTCTTAAAACACGTTTCTTATGGCATCATATCGTTTCTAAGATATCCGTTATTAAAGGTCCGAATTGTTCAACACTTGTCATTCCTTTCGAAGTCCTATCCTATTTCAACAGTTTCTCGAGATTGCATGGAAACAGAATGAAATTTTAAGGCCAGCATATAGCGTCCAGTTCTTTAACAACCCACTATCGCTCTTCTCTTTGTACTTATAACGAAATGAGTAATGTACCTATTTTTGCACATGTCTATTTGGATTAAATACAGTAGATAGAAAAATAAGCTTTAGTAAGAATGGTTTGTATATCCATTAATAAAGATAGGGGATAGAGAAAGTCACGTGAATGTATCTCATCAGATATTTTCGCTGGCTCATCCATATCACCAAAAGTCTTATGTGGACATACCAAAACTGAAGCGCGTGTAAATTCAGTTCTAGCACTTCATTCACTAGAATACGTCATGAAAGATCTTGCAAGATTTAATAATGAAAATATATAACCATTTTTCAATATATGGTGTGTCGAGTCTCTAAATAGTGTGACTTTAGTGACTCTAAAGTGTGACTTCACTGAAATAGAGAACCTACAACTTCTGAGTCAAACTAAGACACAATAATTGTCGAAATTTCCAGCTATTCAGAGACTTACCGAGATGTTTTCTGCTCTGAAATTCGAGTTAGAAAGCAAACATCCAGCAGTCCTCAAAAATTGTTTATTGGTCCTATCAGTGAGATGCTTATGACATATGCAGTCTTTAGTTGGTGTTTTTTTTCATAATTATATCAGCGATTTAGAAAAGGAAGAAAACTCCCTTATTGATGCAATGAATATTCTACGTTCCCTCCCTGTCGTTCTTGAAGATAAAAATAATTTTATTCTTTTGAGGGTGAAAGAAAGGTTGGTTAAGATGAAAAATTATGGTTATACATCTAAAGTGAAATATTTTTAAGTACAATGTTGAAACACTCTTATGAGGAAAGTTAGGTGTATCTGAACATGTGGATGCAACCACTTAGTGAATTTTCTTGATTTTGTAGATGTATCATGGAGCTATGTGGCAGAATATATCAGATTTTTGTTGGATAAAAATATTGAAATTGATGATAAATAGTGCTTTGTTTTATTTTCAAACTTTAAAAAATCCAGAGCCACATATGAAAAATCTTAACTAAGGCAGAAAAATGGTGAAAGTACATTGAATCGTGTGGTAGAGAAGAACAATTTTGTCAATTACTTAAAATTGCACAGCCTCCTTTTGTAGTTTCAGCACATAATGCTTGCGTTGACACGTTGTTCTCCTTAATACAGGCACAGTGGGCAAAAGAGAGAAATTGACTGAGTTGATTCTGTAAAGGAACTGCAATGGTAAAATTTAATTTTGGGCGTTTTAATTGCAAAAACTATTTTAAGTATTTGTGTTAACAGAATTAACTTTTAAAAGAAGATTCTGTCCAGTGAGAAATACACATCAGACTTAGGGTTAAAGTAATGTAGGTATGTACGAGGTGTATAACATTTTTTAATTTTATTTATGTAATATAGCTACTTGAAAACATAAAATTGAAATAATGTTTCATTCGGCAGTCCTAACAGTGTTTTCATCAATCCCATTGTAGGTGTCTTCATTTTGGGATTTTAGAATATGGTAACCCTAGCTGCATTCTTCTGCAGTAACTTAAACGGGCTTCAACTGCATTCACAAATGCTGTGTTTGCTGCAGTTGAAGCAGAATTTTGCATTTGGGAATTCTGACAGACACTCTAAAATTAATGTGGCAACATTTGAAAATATCTGTAGTGGCAAGGTTAGGCCAGAAATGACTCATACCACTGATCAAAATCGTAACTGTTTCTAAGTTACGATCAAACCAAGATAATCAACAATGTTCGCACTCAGTTCCTAAATGGAACACTAAGGATAGAAAGGAGAGACGTGCATGGTAAACATTTTACAACTCTACAAATTACAAAGTAATTTGGTATTTAAACCTGTAAGTTAAGCAGAAAAATGGGCTACCCATCAAAATTGGACAAAATGGTGTTAAAAGGGCAAAGTTATTATTTTCAGAACCCACCATGGCTGCCGTTGAAGCCTTTGCTTCTGTTGCAAGTTAATACTTCACTGATAAGGAAAGTCTTCAAGCTACCGTGGAGTTTATGAAAATAATAAAAAGGTGGTTTGATATTCATGATATATGTATAGTACGCATGGATATACTTCTCGAAGCTACGATAAACTACACCTCCTTTCAGTAACTGATAACAGACCTATGTGGCTCAATGACAATTTTCTTCTTTACATGAAGAAAATACAGGAATATGGACAAAGTGGCAACAGGCTTTCAGTCTGGGGACATATAATACCACTGTCATCACAACAGAATCAACAGTGGCAAACAAACAACACCTACTGAAAATTGGATTCCACTATGTATTGACAAAGAAATTTTCGAGTGATGACAATGAGTTGCTTTTAGTCATCTCAGGCAACTGGGAGGTTTCAGTGATGTGATGGATGTTCCTTCATGTGATAGAGACCAAAGTTAAATCTGGTTTCTTACAAGCTTCTGTGAGAAAATTTTAAATGATCAATGAGTAGTAAGTAAGAACTAATTTACAAAGGCTTTAAAATGGTTTTCAAAATCTTAGAATAAAAAAAAACAGACTGTGTAATCCTGGTAGCGGAGGAAAGTATTAGATTACAGAACAGTGGTGCTTACTGTGAATATTAAAATTATCATTAGCATATTGCATTACTATTTCTTCCATTTTGTGATAACATTTATTTATGTATTTATTTCAGCTTGTCACATAACAACGAAGACAGCTTCTGTTACCTTAGTATGTGGCTATCTCAAAAGAATTCAGAAGAAAATACATGTGATAACTGTCAGACATGTTTAATACTGTTAGTAATTGTTTGCCACTGAATATGCTAATAAAAAAGGCAAGATTGTGTTGGGTTGCAATATCCAAATCCTTCATTTGTGCTACTCTTAGTGGATTTATGCACAAGCATGGCAACGTGCGCATACTTCTAGCATCTGCCAAGTGTACTAATTGTGGACTTCTTATTTGCATGTTTGTAGGGAATTGCAGTAAACATGGATGATGTTAAAACAAAGAAAAGTTGTACACTGTTTTGTGTCGAATGCTCAAATATATATAATACCACTATCATAGCTTTTTATTCAATTTCCAACAAGGAAAACGGAAGCAAAAAGACGATATAAGTGGATTCAAGCAGTAAACCATATGGAGGTGTTCTTACTGTATATAGGTATATACAAATCAGCTGTCTCAGAATAATACAAAACATTAAGGCATAAATGTCAATTCTTTATGGAAAGTTTCGCAGTACAGGTAACTCATAGGAAACACCACCATACTGAAGATTTGTAGTGCACACTTCATTGGTAACTGGAGGTCTGGTCATCTTCAAAACCCAGCATATGTACCAACAATCTTTCTTAAAGAATGCAGGATGAGGAAACTTTCAAATGAATTGGTTATTGGCCGCTGCAAAAGAACATCCACAAGAAGTGAAAGAAGAATGCAAGGAAATATGCAGTTCTTACATTCTGAAGCTTCAACTAGTTCAGAGGTTGCATCTACGTAAACTGACAAATTCAACAATATCATCTCACATGAACTTATTTTTAGCTGCATGAGTCAGAGTAATACCATTTGTCCACAGAAATAAATAGTTTTATTTATGGACGCTTTTTAACTACTATAGTCCTTAGCGTCCCATTTTATATCGGGAGTGAAATACCAGAAAGTTTGCTCAGAGGCCTCTATCACGCTTGAAGTTCTTTTACTTGCAGTAAATTTATGACATGGGACCACCAGCTTTACCTGCCTTCCAAAGGAAGCCATGCTAAGGATTCTTGTGTCTGAAAAATCCACCGCCCTCTGCCAGGTTTGAACCTGCGACCTTGGGAACTAAGGCTAGCATGGTACCCCTAGACCTTTAGAATGGTTTAAAATCGCATATCACAACAAAATTCATGTTTCTGGGTTCATATGTGCATGTGCATTTCTGATGTGTAACTTTGGGACTTGTGTGGTCTTTCACATTAAGGGAGACTGAATGCCCTAACCTGTCAATCTTAAATTTGGTAAATTCATGACCCATTACCTCAAACTATTTTTGATAAAAAGGTGAAACTTTGTAGGATACAGGTATGTATGTTTAATGAACTAGAATAATACCATAATGTTTTTTATTAAGGGAGATATCTTTTTTGCTGATGATGGAATGTTTTTGGAAAGTTTATCAGTAATTACCAAACTTCACAACCCAGTAAAGCTCTTCTGACATGTTTCATACTTGGGAAGCTTTTTACCCTCATCTATCATACTATAGCTTTTCTAATGTGACATATGAGTAATGCCCTTCTCACTAATTTCATACTGTGAGGCTTTTTACCTCCATGTATCAAATTATTCACTTTTAAATTTGACAGAAGAGCAAAGCTCTTCTCACAAATGTCACATTCATGAGGTCTTGTACTCTGATGTGAAAGTACCATAATGTACTTTTCAAACTTTGACAACTCAGTAGAGCTCTTCTCACAGATTTCACTCATTGTGAGTCTTCTTGCCCCAATGTATCATACTATGACTTTCCAAATTTGACAGCTGAGTAAAACTCTTCTCAGAAATGTCACATTTGTAAGGATTTTTACCTCTGTATAATATTCTGACTAGTAGAGTAGATAAAGGGGTAACAAGGATGAGATTAAAAACTTATAAATGGAAGGAGGAACTAGAAGAAAAATTCACAAAAGATTTAAATTCAAAGGTAAGCCAAATTATACAATATGGAATAAAGATGAACCTATACAAAGGAAAAACAGAGAAAGCGTTAGAGTTAATGGGACTAATAGTAAAAAGAGTGGGAACAGATATGGAAATAAAACACGGAAAGCTGCAGACAAATGAGGGATGGTATGATGAGTGTAAAAGTGCAAAAAAGGAGGTTTTCAGAGAGCTTATAAAATGGAGGGGGATAGACAAAATTTGATGATTTACAACTGGGGATATAAATGCTTGTTAGAGACAAAGAAAAAAGAATGGCAAGAAAATATGGAAAATAAACTAAAGGGAGCAATCAAAAAGAAAGATAGTAAAAATATATGGGAAATAGTAAGAAGGGCGAGCAGGACAGGAGGGGAAAAACAAAATCACACCAATTGAATAGGTAGAATATTTTAAAAACCTTATCGGGGAAGGGGTAGTGACAAGGTTAGAGCATAAATATGTTGGACAAGAGATGACAAACGAAAAATTAGATAGAGAAATATCAACCCAGCAGGTATATTTACAACTAAGAAATATAAAGAAAGGGAAAGCGGCGGCAATAGATGGAGTACCAGGAGAATTTTGGAGAAAATATGGTGAAACTAAAAAAGGATTATAATGGCAAAATTACTAAACAAAATAAAATTGAAAAATGGCATACCGGAAAGCTGGACAGTATGATGGTATCTATTTATAAAGGGAAGGGAAGAGTGAATAGGCCTGAGAACTATAGAGGTATAAGTATACTTTTTATATTAGGGAAGGTGTATACAAGAATTTTGGCTGACAGACTAAGGGAATGGATAGAAACTGAAAGAAAGATATCAGAATTCCAGGCAGGTTTTAGGAAAGGAAGACAGACTGTAGATAACATATTTATAATAGACAAATATTTGAACAGGAAAAGAGGAAGGGTATATATGCTTTTTGCTGAGTTTCAAAAAGCTTTTGATAAAGTAAATAGAAGCTCTGGAATATAAACTAAGGGATAAAGGAGTTAGTAGCAAGTTTATAAGAGAAATCAAGAAAAGATATAAAGATGTAAAGTTCTGTATACGTGCTGAAAAAAGCCATATCACAGAGATGATTCAACAAACAATAGGATTAAGACAAGGATGTACGCTGAGTCCAATGTGATTTAACATATTCATAGATGATATATTAGAAAGAGTAAAAATAAGAAATCAGCATTGTCCAGTAATAAGGAGATTCCAGATTTATTATACGCAGATGGCCTTGTGGGTGCCATATCAATAATAGGGTTACAAAAAGCAATAAACGAAATTAAAGAATTTTGTGAAAAATGGGGAATTAAAGTAAATATAAATAAATTCAAAGTAATAGTGTTTAAAAAAGGAGAAAGCTGAGGAAGCAAGAACTGAAGGTAGTCAATTCTGACTATTTAGGAGTAAGGCTGAGTAACAGCAGGGAATGGGGAGCACATGGCAGGAAGATGTTAGCTCAAGGGAAGGCAGGTATAACAGGAATAAGAACATGCATATATAAATTAAAGATGTCAACAAAATGATTGGAGAGAATGTACGAGGCATTGGTAGAATAAAAAAATGCTCTATGTGGTGGAAATACAGGGAGGAGAACTAAGTAAGAAAATTGACCAAATGTATACAATGTTTTGTAAAGAACTAATTAGACTATCAAAAGCAGCACCAGGTGAGGTTGCATTAGTAGAACTAGGAGCAATGAGGAGGAAAGGTATAATAGTAGAAAGAATTTTAAAATTTTGGTTTACATGCATGAAAATGGAGGAAGGTGAAATCTTAAACATATGCCTGACTCAGCAAAAGGTCCTAACAAACATAAACAGCTGGTGGAAGGAAATCAACAAGTAAAGGAGTCAATTGGAATGGGGATTGGAGGAAAGAAATAAAAACTAACTTTGGAAAGTAGTAAGAAACAGAGTGGAAGATATGGAATGACAAGAGATATGCGGAAGCCTTGAGAAGAAAAATCATTAAGCTTCTATAAATTCATAAAGGAGTGGGGAAGAGAGGTATTTTGATTGCTGAAATAGACAAGAAAGGGAAGGTTTAGCATGGATGAGAATGGGATCAATGTGTTTAAGAGGAATGAGAGGCAGCAGAAGAGGGATATGCAAGTTGTGTGGAGGAAGAGAAAGTACAGAACACTATATGACAGAATGTATGGAAATAAGCTGGAGGAAAAAAGTGTGGGAGAAGAAATGGGAAAATATGGATAGAAAAACAGTAACTATACAGGTGCTGACAGGGAAAGAAGAAAAGAAAATCAAGGGCATGTGAGAATTTTTAAGGAAGGTAAAAGAAAAATTGTTTACAAAAGTAAGAGACGCAAGGGCCGCTCAGCGAGCAATACAGCCTGGGAGCCAAGCCATCCGAGAGACTCAATAAAAAACAAGCACCAGAAAAAATTCTACATAAGATGTAAGGGTACAGTGATATTGTGGCGTATGCCTAAGATGATAAGATACACGACTCTCTGGGCACCGAGATCCGTGACAGCAGTCTGCCTGGGAGTAGGGGAACTAAGTGTTAGGGAGGGGATAGCGTCAGTGACGCCTGAGTTTTTAGCATTGGTTTAACAGTCAGTAAGTAAGATTCGTGCAGGAAAGACGTGCGAATGCTAAAGCACGATGTCCTCGTCGGTAGACAATGGCAAAAGAATGTAAGTAATTGTACCAGTTGTTATCTCATTAAACCCTTAGCCATCCACTCTTTTGGAGTCTTAATTTGGTAGTGTAGTGTCCTTCCTCTCCTTTAAAGCCAGGTATTATGTTGGGATAGCCATTATTTTCTGTACTTTCTTTAGCTGCGTCCCTCGTCGTAGCCTCGCCATGTGAAGTTTTTGTTTAATTTGTCCGCACCTCTTGCAAGCGAGTAGCTCCCATCTGTTCTTGTAAAGTAACTTAAAGAGAGGCATACGACAGTTGGTGGAGGGCCAGGCATAATTTAATTTTTTTTGAGAGATTTTTAAGTGCAAAATTTTTTTCCCCTCTGAAATGTAACGGTTTGTGGTCCTCCACGTGGTCGCTAAAAATCTAAATTTGTTTCTGGCTTAAGGGTAAGGATTTTTATGCTTTAATTTGTGATTTCCATATTCTAAATTTTGTTGCTATAATTTCTGAAAGTCTCGTTTCTAAATTTTAATTTTGAGTTCATTTTTGCATTTTTTCCATTGTCTGTCGGCGTGACGCTAAAACTTCTGACTCCATTTTCCTCTTATTTTGGCTTTATTTCTATTAAATTGTATTGCTGTGCTAAGTGGTTCGTGCTGGTTATTTTCAAATATATTTTTGTGAAAGGTGAGTTGTGAAACGAGTGAGATATTTGCAACTTTGAAAATGTGCTCGTCACGTGTTGGCCATCTAGGTGAAAATATTGTTTTCTGTGCTTATTAGCAGTGGTTCTGGAAACTTATAACTTTATATTCCAGTGCTTGTGATTTCTAGCTGTTTACTATACTTTTATGGGACATTTTTCGTGTAACTTTTATGTACGCACGTGTGTTATGTAATTCCCACGTGGTCATGAATTTCAGCACTAATTCTAGCTTGTGAAACCAGTCTTCATCAGCACGTGTTTTGGCGCGTTTATTTGCGTGTGTATATCAGGTCAGATGCATTTGTTTTAAAGGAAAAAAAAGAAGGAATTTTTTGTGCTACGTACAAATTGCAAGTCTGTATTCTGCTCTTTCTGAGATAATGTTAGCGGGGTCACAGTAGGTGTGACGTGGTTTTTTTAACTTCCAGTTCGAGGTTTCTCACTGAAGATATCATTTTGGTTTCTCTTCCATGTGTTCATTCTGTTTAAAAAAATCTTGGTATTGTGTCCAAGTGGTTTGCGTGTCATGCTTGTGTAGATCGTATGTTGGTATAATTTTCTGATATTTCGCCGTGGGCACTTAATTGTAATACTTCTGGTACTGTTTTATTTGGCTATGTTCTGATCTTGCTACTTACATTCATGAGATGCTATGTGTGTTTAGTTTGGTGTAATCTGTATCGCTTTGTCATACTGTTTATTTACTGATTGTGTTATCTTTTGTGCTGCAATCATGCCTAAGCGACGTACTACGCAGAAATCTGATATGGCAATTGCCCCAGTTAGCGAGCACAGTGAAGTAGAATCTATGTCCAGTATTAGTACGCCTGTTGTTACTCAGTTATCAGTGATGTCTAACCGCCTGTCGTGGCCAGTACAATGCAGTCAGCTGTGTGTCGCCCGGTCATTGACCCCTCTTACTTTGAGAATTCCAGCAAGTTGTCAGCGCATGAATTTCTGCAGAACTTTGAAATGGTCGCTGCTGCTAATGGCTGGTCAGAAGAAATGAAATTGAAATGCTTTCCATGCTGTTTACGAGACACTGCCGCATCATGGTTTCAAACTTTTCGTCATCGCCACCCTCACCATGATTGGGTTTTCTTGTCTACACAATTTCTAAATGCATTTCAGATAACAAACCAGAGTGATATTCTGGAAATGAAACTCAGACAGCGGGTACAGTTGGATGATGAACCTGTTATTAGTTACATCTATGACGTGCTATCTTTATGTGACCAAGTCAACCCAGCTATGTTGCAGTTGGAACAAATTAAACACTTGCTTAAAGGTCTTAGACCTCTGTATGTACAATCTTTATTGCCATTAAATCCTAAAACTGTTGATGAGGTAATACAAATCATTCGACGAGTGGACAAAGCACAGTTTTATATGCAGAACCGTGAACATCTAGTGTCTGCTCAATCTCAGGCTGCAGTGGTTACGCCACCCTCTGTTCTATTTAATAATGCATCTGTTCCTGCTGTTACTTTATCAGCTTCTCCTCAGCCTTCTTCTCTTGTGGACGTACCTATTGATCCTATGCATCAGCTGATTGATCGTGTGGAACAGTTATGTAACAGAGTTAACCAGTTTCAATTACCATCTTCGGAGAGAACTTCACAGCATTCACGGTCATCTGACTTCAACTGGAGGGATCCACCCGTCACCTGCTATAGATGCAACAGGCAGGGCCACCTGGCTCGGTTTTGCCGGAGGCGCCTCCCGCAGTCAAAAAACGACTGGCGCCGAGCCTCATACAACGAGACGTAGCAGCACCACCACCGCCCACCAGCATGGCTGCACCTCAACGGGATGTGTCTGCATTATCAGGTCAGATCTTGCAAGTCACTGGTCGTATTGCCCAGACAGAGCTCTCCATCTTGCTCGATACAGGAAGCGCAGTGAGTATTGTGAATGCTGTACATGTTCCTGACCATTCTACATTAAAACCTATAGAGATGATGCTCCGCACTGCAGGAAACAAGTTACTTGATGCGCCTTACCACACTGTGTTAGCTTTCTATACTAATGATGTTCTTTTTCAGGAGGATGTACTAGTTGTGAAAGATGTCCCATGATTTAATTTTAGGCAATGACTTTTTGCAGACCCATGATGTTATAATTGACTATGCACATAATCTGATAACTCTGAACTCTTCTAAGAATGATGCTTTCAGTATACCAATAACTCTAACACAAGGACCTTTTGTTGATATGGCAGTAAACCCTCTCCAAGATAATGATTGTGCAGATTCTGGTGTTAAAATGGCAGTTATGAATGATGTTAAAATTCCACCTCTGTCTACATGCTATATATCAGTTAAGCCTTTGTCAGCCATTAGCAATGAGGTTATGTTTGAACACGCTCTTAACATAATGCAAAAGAAGAACCTTTCCATTCCACCGTTGTTGTGTCATTCTGCCTCTGAACTTACTATTCCAGTGCACAATAATACTTCAGTTCCACAAACATTGTTTGCAAATACAGTCTTAGCTAAAGCTTATGATGTTGCACTCGTTCAGAGTAATTCTGTTTTATCATCCGATGTTACTCCTCTGCCAGCTCCAAATTGTAATTTTAATGTTAATGGTAAACTCCTGGAAACCCAAAAGGCTGACTTACATGCTTTATTATTGAAATATAGTGATCTTTTTGCCACAACATTACAAGCACTTGGTACTACGGATGTTGCAGAATTTGATATCAAAGTAAATGACCCTAAGCCAATTAAGCAAAGACCATATAGAGTTCCTCATAAACAAAAGGAAATTATTGCTGAGCAAGTTAAAGAGATGCAAGATGCTGGCATTATCAAGGAATCACAGTCCTCCTGGGCTTCTCCTCTAGTACTTGTCAAAAAGAAAGATGGCTCCATGAGATATTGTGTCGACTATAGAAAATTGAATGATGTTACAGAGACCTCCTCTTTCCCTTTAACATTGATAGATGATTTGTTAAGTTATTTGGGGGAGGCTAAATGGTTTGTCTCATTAGATTTACTGTCAGCATACTTTCAGGTACCTATTGCAGAGGATAGCCAGAAATACACCTCTTTTGTTACTTTTCAGGGTCAATATCAATTTACACGCTTGAGTTTTGGGTTGGCAAATGCCCCTAGGTTTTTCAGTTACATCGCAGACAAGTTGTTAGGCGATTTGAATTTTAAAAACGCTATTGCATATCTGGATGACATTGTTGTTTTTGCTAAAACCTTTGAGGAGTTGTTACAAAATCTTGAGGCTGTTTTTCAACGCACCACAAGTTTAAACTTAAACCGGAAAAATGTTTCTTCGCTATGCAAAAGATCAAACTCTTAGGCTTTGAAGTTTTTAAAGATGGCATTTCACCTGATTCTGACAAAGTTGTTTCCATTCAAAATTTGCCTCGTCCTAAAAATGTTCGAGATGTGAGAAAAGTTTTGGGATTGTTTAATTTTTACAAGAAATTCATCAAGGACTATGCTAATATTGCTCAACCACTAATTCAGTTGACTAGGAAGAATCAAAGTTTTATTTGGGGATCTGATCAGCAAACTGCATTTCAAAATTTGAAGGACTTATTAGTTTCGGCCCCTGTCTTAGCTCACTATACTCCTGGTGCTTATACCGAACTACACTCTGATGCCAGTGGACTAGGGGTTGCCTCAGTGTTGTATCAAAAGATTGATAATGTGTTGAAACCAGTGGGCTATGCTTCGAGGACACTATCTAAATGTGAACGTAATTACAGTGTTCCTGAGTTGGAATTGTTGGCCATCCTGTTTGGACTTACCCACTTCCGCAGTTTTGTTTATGGCTACAAGGTTCATATTGTATCTGATCATCACTCCCTTTGTTATTTAAATAATTTAAAAGATTTGACTGGGCATTTGGCACGACGGAATTTGAAATTGCAAGTGTTTGATTACACCATTTCTTATAAATCTGGCAAGAAACATCATGATGCTGATACTCTATCGAGATTTCCTGTGTTACAACCTACAGAAAGTGATCCTGAACAGCTTGAAGAACTTCCCACATGTTTACTGTCATCAGTTGAAGTTGCTGACCACCAGAAGAAAGATACTGGGTTACTTGAGCTTATTAATGCTCCCCATGATCCTCCGTCGGCCCCTGCTAAGCTTCAGAGACAAATTTCCAACTACACACTCAAATCAGGGGTTCTTCATCGTAAAAATGCTGGCTCCACTGGCCCTCTCCATCTGCTGGTTATTCCAGAAGCTCTCAAACATGAAATTCTTTCTTCATGTCACGATGATCCTCTTTCAGGCCACTTAGGATTCTCAAAAACATTTGCCAAAATTCACTTCAGATATTACTGGATTGGTATGAAGAAAGATATTGAACATTTTGTCCGAACCTGTCCCAGCTGTCAAACAAGAAAAGGACCGAAGAATCAGAAACCAGCAGGCTTATTACAACCAATTCCGATTACATCTGTAGGCGAGCGGTGGGGTATTGATTTGCTTGGGCCTCTCCCACGCTCAAATTCTGGACACAAGTATGTTGTCGTTGCGACCGAGTATGCTTCTCGCTGGGTCGAGTCTGCGTCGCTTTCTTCAGCAACAATCCCTCAAGTTGCTAAATTTATTTTGCATAACATCATCTGTAAGCATGGAGCCCCTGCTGCCTTGTTATGTGATCGTGGCTCAGTTTTCTTAAGTGAGGTGACACAAGAATTGTTGAGATCTTTATCAGTGTCTTCCAATTTCACCAGTGCTTATCATCCAGCTTGAAACGGACTTACTGAAAGATTTAACCAAACCCTCTTAAATATGCTCAGCCATTTTGTGGACAATAATCAGAAGAATTGGGACTCAATTTTGCCCTATGTTATCTTTTCGTATAACTCAAGTGTTCAAGAGTCCACTAAATTTTCACCCTTTTTCTTGATATATGGTCAAGAACCTTCTTTACCTAACCAGGTTCAGCTACAAGCTACGTCTAATGACCTTTTGTGAGACAGACGTTGCAAGAGATTCAGAAGGCACGGGAGGTTGCTGTTGCTAACATTACAAAGCAGCAGGTGAAGCAAAAAGAAGCATTTGATGCTAAACACAGAGATGTGGTTTATAATGTAGGTCAATTAGTTAAAGTTTTCACTCCTATTAGGAAGAAAGGTAAATGTACAAAGTTGCTACATAGATATTTTGGCCCTTTTGAAATTATCCGACAGATCACTCCCGTTACCTACCTTGTTGGTCGACCTCATGCTCCCCGTACCAAACATCAGATTGTTCATGTGTCATGCCTTTACCCTTACTATGATCCTGTGGGTCCTTATAGACTGTAAAGTCTGAGTTTGTGATGCTTAATTAAGCTTTGCTTTTCAGGAATAATATGTGCTATGAATGTCTCTGCTAAATTAAAAGTGTATTATTCTTTTGGTGTAACTTAAATTTTGAATTATGTTTTGGGAACTGCAAATCATTTGTTTTGTTGTTGTGTCATGCTGCAGGAATGTGTTTCATGTGTACTATGTGCTTAATTGAGCTTTCATTTTCAGGAATGTTCTGTGACAATACTGTTTTGAGTAATGATGTGATGTTGTTTTGTTGCATTCGATTTGATTTGATTTGACTCGATTTGATTTTGGGTTTCATAATGATGCTGTGATTTTTATTTACAGAAAATTGTTGCATGAATAGTGTGTGTATGTATGTGTGTATCTGAGGTTATGTGATATATGTGAGATTTGCCTCGGTGGGAGTGCCAAAGAGTAACCCTGATAGCGTAGTGTGAGGTTATGTGAGAAATATGAGTTGAGATTTGCCTCGGTGGATGTGCGTAAGAATAACCCCGACGGTTCTAATGTGAGAGATGAGATGAGGAGAGATGAGATGATGTCAGCTTCGGTGGAAGTGCCAAAGAGTAACCCCGATAGTTGAAGTGTATGAATGTGTTGATTTTTTCAGGAGGGCTACATGTACCTGGAAAGTTGATGTGATGTGATGATTTCAGAGATTTTGGCTTATTGGTGTTGCTGTAATGTGCCCAGTATAGCGTGTGTGATGAATTCACATGAGAGATTAAATGGATGGAAGTGATTGTAATGTGAATAATTTTTTTTTCTGTTTATGCAACAAGTTCATTACCATCTTAGATAGCAAATTTTAATACCAACTGTTTTCCAGCTTAATTTTGATTCGGAGGATGTGGATGCAACAGTATAATGTCATGTTATTTGTGTCATTCCTAAAATTTTAATGTGATTTCTTGAAGGTTATGCCTATGTTAGATGTTTTTGAATTTACAGCATGGTGAATGAGACACGTCAGTGAAGATGTTTTGTTTTTGAAGAGAAAATTGAAAGTTGAGAAAAAGATGATAATGACTGAAGTAATGATGCTGATTGAAATACTGATGATGATGATGATTATGATTGAGTTGATGATATTAATGAGATGAGGAAGATAGTAATGTAGAGGAGAAATTGTATTAGTGACAAGAGTATGATAATAGTAGTTGAAAGCATGTCACGTGGTGTAGTTTGCAGATGTATTGTGGATGTATTTTGTAGTTTGTAGTAATGCATACAGTAGTTTTCAGCAGTTAGTTAAGTGAGTGTTGTGTGTAATTTGGGCCATGGTCAATGTGAATGAGTTCATTTCATTGTCATGTGTGATTGTCTTGTAAGTGCACTTATTTTCTTTTGTTAGTGATACCAGCTGGTTATTAAGATTTCATATTGGGATCCCAAATAAGGTTATGTTTTTCTGTCATGTTATTGTATGAAAAAGTCACTGCTCTTGATATAATGTTAAAGTATTCTGAGTCTGTTTTAATGTTTTATTTGGATTGTGAAGCATTGTGAGTTAAATTTTGGATGGCAACTCTCTATAAAATTTAGTTCTTATGCCAATTTGTACTTATTTTTTTTTTCTCTTTCTTTGCCCATGTCAAAAGAATTTTAGTGCAAACCTTTCAATATCTAATTGTACATGACATACCGTTCTTTTTTATGTGTGATTGCTTGTTGGAGCACCGTTTTTATTCTTTGGTGGTTTTGTTGTAGTATTTTGCTGTGGCGGAGCTCAAAAGGATAAGCGAGCAACCCACGTGGCACACCAGAAGTTCAAGACACACCACAAGGAAGCTGTCGGGCAGCCACTACACTGCCGTGGCATGAGGAGCCACCATGTCGGGGGGCAGTCCAAGCCAGCGACTGCCCACCCCGTTGTTATCACCAGCGACCTGCAGGAACAACAATTCTACAGCCAATACAAGTCGTCGTTGTGGGCACATTATAAACTCACACACAAACAGTTCCAGCGGACCATCAATATCTTGTGCAGTGTAGTGTGCAGGTGAACTGAGGCAGCGTGGTGTGTGTGCGTCTGCGGGGTGCTCGAGCATTACTGCTCCAACAATATTATCTGATAGAACTCAAGATTCTCGAGACTCCACTACGCCCAGTAATATTCTTTGTCGTCGTCTGGGTGTTTATCACACATGTGTTTTGTTCCTTATTGTATGTCATTTTTTGTTATTTTAATGTCTTTTATTTTGTTTGTTTGCCTTGTGTCGACGGGGGCGTCGATCTCGGTGGCCAGGGGGA
The DNA here is from genome assembly GCA_030765065.1 of Deroplatys truncata. NCBI lineage: Eukaryota > Metazoa > Arthropoda > Insecta > Mantodea > Mantidae > Deroplatys > Deroplatys truncata. The sequence continues at coordinate 90,239,133 of CM060989.1, read as the reverse complement.
GATGTGGCGTATGCCTAAGATGATAAGATACACGACTCTCTGGGCACCGAGATCCGTGACAGCAGTCTGCCTGGGAGTAGGGGAACTAAGTGTTAGGGAGGGGATAGTGTCAGTGACGCCTGAGTTTTTAGCGTTGGTTTAACAGTCAGTAAGATTCATGCAGGAAAGACGTGTGACTGCTAAAGCACGATGTCCTCGTCGGTAGACAATGGGAAAAGAATGTAAGTAATTGTACCAGTTGTTATCTCATTAAACCCTTAGCCATCCACTCTTTTGGAGTCTTAATTTGGTAGTGTAGTGTCCTTCCTCTCCTTTAAAGCCAGGTATTATGTTGGGATAGCCATTATTTTCTGTACTTTCTTTAGCTGCGTCCCTCGTCGTAGCCTCGCCATGTGAAGTTTTTGTTTAATTTGTCCGCACCTCTTGTAAGCGAGTAGCTCCCATCTGTTCTTGTAAAGTAATTTAAAGAGAGACATACGACAATATGTTAATACACATTGTATATATTGTAAACCAAATTGTACAGTAAATTCAATTCAATATTCTGACTATTCAAATGTAACATTTGAGTAAAGCTCTTCTCACAAATTTCACACTTACACCTGCGAGGTCTTTTACCCTAATGTATGAAAATGAGCTTCTTTAAATTTCACAATTCAGTAAAGCTCTTCTCAAAGATTGGTACTTGGAGACTTTACCAGGAAATGGGTAAGAGGAAGCAACGATGAATTGCTGACTCTGCAGCCCGAGAAATGGCTGCAGCTCCCCCTGCAATTCCCAAGGAGGAAAGTCGCCGCCCGCCGACCATGGGCCGAGCCAGAGCCAACTCGCCGGCCGCTCCCATGGCATCTGCTGGATGTGCGGCCCATTCAGCGCTGCTAGTAGAGACTAGAAGTGCATCGCCCACTTCTTTGCCACATCAGAGGCAGCTGATGTCGCATATGCTGAGCAAGACAGGGAGCACTGCCACTGCTCTGCCCCTGCAGGGGACTAGCTATTCCTCGGTTGCTGCTTTGTCCACTCTACAAATAGTACTGATGCCACTCCAACCGGCCAACTCCAGTCTCACTGAGGAAACTGAACCACCTCAACTTCAACCGATGCTGCCTGTGCAGACTACATTTTCGGGAAGGTTCAGCATCGTAATTTGCGGTGTACCTTGAGACCTTCCTACAGTTCTGCCTCAATGCTGCACAGCAACAGTGGTCCTCTGCAATGAAGGGCATCAGAATATTCAATAGAAGAAGACCATCGCCGCTCATCAGATTGGAGTTTGCTGACCATGGTGACTACCAAGCTGTATTAAGGGCGGGCCTGCCCTTGTTAGGGCAGTGCATACGTATTAAGTCCAGCAAGGTAGTCTGCCAGGTACTTTGTTCCCACTGCTGCAAATTCGGACACACTGCTTCGTCCTGCACTGCCCAGCCAAAGTGCCACTATTCTGGCTCCTCCAATCTCACGTCCAACTGCACATGTCACGACCTGAGGACCCGCTGCCAGATCTATGCCACCTGTGATGGTTATGGCCATTACACAGGACAGGCACAGTGCCGTCAGCCACCGCAGCCGCCATCATCAACTACACCACCAGAGGCACTACTCAATACCAAACAACCACCACAGCAGCTGCCACCATTCACTGATGAGAGAGTCCGAGAGGCCATTCAGGACCTCCACTCTGAGGTCTTGAACATCAGCGGCCGCCTCGGAAGCGTCACGGAGGACCTCCATCTCCACTCGAACTTCACTGCGGAACATACGGAAGCCTGCCTTCACAGTCACCAAGAAACTGCACAAGCTCTACAAGATCTCCAGACTCACACCATCACATTCTCCACCAAACTAGACATCATCAATCACCTGGAACATCTGGAAACCCAGCTAAACATTCTTAAAGATCAGATTAATAGCAGCAATGAGGAAACAATACAGAGTATACAGAGCAAACTATTATGACTGAAATTGAGTTTTATTTATGGATGCTCTTTAACTACTATGGTTTTTAGCGTACCATTCTATATTTGGCGTGAAACACCGGTAATTTTGCTCAGAGGACTCTTTATCAGGCCTGAGATTCTTTTACGTGCCGTAAATCTACAAGGGATCACCGGCTTTACTTCCCTTCTGGAGAAAGCTGTGTTAAGGATTTTTACGCCCGAAAAAAATCCATTGCCCTCCATTGAACCGCAACCTTGGGAACCAGAGGCTAGCACGGTACTAGTCCATGGAGGACAAAAAATATTATGACTAGACACCCAGAGAACCACCATACCACAGGCAACACAACAGACTACAGAACCGCAACTCCAGCTTCAAAACTTTGTCTATAACATACGCCATATCACGAATGCCACCTTGCTTGCTGCATTGTACCTCCAACATACACAGAACAGTCGAATTACCCATCAACATACACAAGGATACTTCATTTCATTCAATCACCGCCACTTCAACAAACCAAAGAATGATTAAAGACAAAAATGTACTCCTTCCAAATTCTTTCTCACCCACTCCTCCGGGGGCGGTCAGGGACTTGGTCATGGCTGTCACCCGGACATTTCCTTGACCCTCTGCCAGTGCAATAAGTTGGCAGTTACCTTTCGCACTATTGGGGGTGCTCATGGGAATCCCAAAACCTTTCCTCACTTCTCCTGTTAAACTCCTCTCCTTAACTCCACTTACCTATTCCCATCACTACCAAAAAGAAAAAAACAAATAAATAAAAAAAATTGACATCTGACTCAAACCTTCCCATGTATTCTACACTCGTGAAGCTCTTTACCCTCATGTATCCAATTATGCAATGAAACAGACGTCTGAGTGAAGTTCTTCGCAATAGCTTTACACTGTGAGGCTTTTTACCCTCATGTGTAAAATTATGCTTTTCCAAACTTCCCACTCCATAAAGCTCTTCTCACAGGTTTCACACTACAGAAGCTTTTTACCCTGATGTAACATATTATGACTTTTCAAATTTGACAACCGAGTAAAGCCCTTCTTACAAATTTCACATTTGTGAGGCTTTTTACCCTCATGTACCAAATTATGTCGTCTCAAGTTTGCCAACTGAGCAAAGGTCTTCTCACAAATTTCACACTTGTAAGGTTTTTTACCTTCATGTATCAAATTATGCACTCTTAAATTTGACATCTGAGTAAAGCTCTTCTCACAAATTTTACACTTGTGAGGCTTGTTACCCTCATGCACCAAAATGTGTTTTTTCAAACTTGACGATTCAGTGAAGTTCTTCTCGCAGATTTCACACTTGTGAGGCTTTTTGCCCTCATGTATCATATTATGACGTTTCAAATTTGATATCAAAGTAAAGCTCTTCATACAAATTTCACATTTGTGAGGCTTTTTATCCTGGTGTGTCATATTATGACTTTTCAAATGTGCCAATTGAGTAAAGCTCTTCTCACAAATTTCACACTTGTGAGGCTTTTTATTCTCATGTATCAAAATATGCATTTTTAAACTTGACAAAGAAATAAAGCTCTTTTCACAAATGTCACACTTGTGAGGCTTTTTACCATTATGTAGCATATTATGACCTTTCAAATGTGACTTTTGAGTAAAGCTCTTCTCGCAAATTTTACACTTGTAAGGCTTTCTACCCTCATGTATCAAATTATGTTGTTTCAAAGTTGACAACTCAGTAAAGCTCTTCTCGCAGATTTCACACTTATGAGGCTTTGTACCCTCATGTATCATATAATGACTTTTCAAATTTGATATCTGAGTAAAGCATTTCTCACAAATTTTACACTTGTGAGGCCTTTTACCCTCATGTATCAAATTATGCCTTTTCAATTCTGATATCCGAGTAAAACTCTTCTCACAAATTTTACACTTGTGACGCTTTTTACCATCATGCATCATATAATGATTTTTCAAATTTGACATCTGACTAAAACTCTTCTCACAAATTTCACACTTGTGAGGCTTTTTACTCTCATGTTTCAAATTATGCCTTTTCAATTTTGATATCCAAGGAAAGCTCTTCTCACAAATTTTTCCCTTATCAATCAATGAAGCCCTGCTGTAAATTTTCCCCCTATCACTACATTTACCAGTATGCTCTGAGTGAACATCTATTTCTACAGGTAGTATTTTTGTGACATCACTTTCCTGACATTCATATTCAAGCACTTTTCCATAACTGAAGCTCGTGTCTTTCCCGGACAACTCAGCAGAAGACAATGGTGAATCCCCACAGCTATTGCCAGAAACTGCTTCTGTGCGTAATCTGAAATGTTGGAAGATTTACAATTAGGTACAATAATCAAACAATGAAATTGAATTAAATCTGACCAATTGTCAGATACCAACTGTTAACTGTAGTTAGAAATTCTGCATGTAGAACAACCCCACTGTTTATTACAGTCAAAATGACTGTTAAATTGCAATAGTTTAAAGTAATTCCAAGAAGGTAAAGTAAAAGATTGTATACACATAAATTCACATGTTTTCGTTAATCATATACATAAGTCAGTATCAGAAAACAAGTGTAAATACAAAGCTTATGAGGTCTTACACCAAAACATTGTAAATATGCATCCAGACACTATAATTTATTTAAGCATTGTCTTAAGGCAGAGAAAATAAAAGTAAAATATAATGAAAATTACACCTTAGGGTTTAGCTTTTGCAGGAAAAAACACATAAGTGGGTGGCAATTTATGATTGAAATAGGATGAAATATAAAGAAAGAGACTATAAAAAATATTGTGAGAAAAACTGTGTTATCCGCAATTGAAGTTACCTTACAAAAGAAAAAAGGTTTCCTTAAAAGATTAGAAGGTTGTTTTAAATAATAGAATTAAAAACAAGTATATCATTACTCTGTACAGTTTTTGTGAGAAACTTTCACTGTCACTTTGCTTTTCTTTGTGACTGAACTGAAGCAACAAACAGGTTGATAGAAATTAACAGAATAGTAAATGAAAAAACATGCTTACATTGAGAAAAACCTCAAAAAGAAAAAAAAACACACAATGAGCAGGGATATATAGAAGAAAAGAAAAAAATGAAAATGACTTCTGCAAAACTTTAAAAAATTGTCTGGATGCAACTTTGCCACTGCAGAAGTTAACTGTAATAAAAAAACATGTGACACTTGGTCCTCCCAAAGTGTATGCAATTTCTCAACAGTCTAAAACACTGTAAACTTATGGGAAATCCTCTACCTGCATAGAAAAATGCAAGCAAATTCTACATAATGTAATAAATGAAGAAAAAGGTTATATAATAAAAATCATAATAATAAAAATTATTAATAAAAAAAATTGCAGAAAATAAAATTAAAGTAAAACATGGAAAATCATAAAAGCAGCACACAAAGAAAACAAGCTAAGATGGCTACAAAATATGCTTTAGTGAATACTATATAAATATTGTAAAAACTCTGGGAATTAAACAAATTTATAATGAGCAAGTAAATAAATATAACTTATGTAACATACAGTGCTACACCAAGGGAAGCTATTAGACACTCAATAAAATGCAAAAGAACTAGGGGCTGGAGGAATTCCCAAATCAGATGTGAAAATACTGTAAATTTGAACCATTCATGTCACTAATCAACCTTTTAAAATCTTGAACATTCCCCATTAAGTTACAACAAATAGTACACCATATATAAAAAAAATTCAAAACTTCAATGGAAAATCACAAATCAATTTATGCTAGACCTTTTTCAAAATAAAATAGAGATTATTTTTAGAACAGCTATGGAATTCATGCAGCAAATTTCAAACTCTTTCAGAATACCAGTTTGGGGAAAAAAATTAAATTGATTTTATTTATGGCCGTTCTTTAACTACTATGGGCCTTAAAGTCCCATTCTATATTGGGCATGAAACAATGGAAAATTTGCTCAGAAGCCTCTTTATCAGACTTGAGGTTCTTTTACGTGTTGTACATCAACAACACAGGACCACCAGATTTACTTCCCTTCCAAAGGAAGCCATGAGGGATTTTTATACCTGAAAAAATCCATAACCCTCCGCTGGATTGGAACCTGCAACTGTCTAGCCCTCTATGACAGTGCTGGTAGGCACAACCAACCTTGAGGAGGGAGCGGTGTGACTTTGAAGCTACCTGAGTAAAGGTGCTGCTGGTAAAACTAGACTATCCAGCCCACTGTGACAGTGCTGTTCAGCATGACCAGCCTTGAGGAGGGAGCAGTGAGATCGTGAAGCTAGCTGAGCGAAGATGCTGGTGGTATACCTAGACCATTTTAGACTGCTTTGACGGTCTTGAGGAGGCAGCAGAGTGCCCATTAAGTTACCTGAAGGAAGATGATTGTGGTACACTGAAACCGTCTAGCCCGCTTTGACAGTGCTGGTCGGCATGTCCAACCTTGAGGGAGCAGTGCAACCCTGAAGCTATGTGAGGGAAGATGCTGGTGCCCACCATGACAGTGGTGGTCAGGATGAACATCTTTGAGGAGGGAGCAGTGTGATGTGAACTTGTGTGAAAGAACAATTAATCTCATTCCTACATTTCCTCATAGATTATACTTTGTAAAGGAACCAAAATGTTGAGAGTGTCAAATAAAAATGAACACTTGAATATGTAAGTTTTGAAACAAACAGCACAAATAATGGATAGAAAATGTATCATAGAAGCATACTCTGCCTTCATCCACTCTCACTTAAATTATTGGATCGTTCTATGGCACATGCACACATATTACGTGTAACAAGTTTAGTACTCATTATAGTGCATGTTACTATTAACCGTGATTAAGTAATGAGGGAGTTACAGAACAAAACAGACGGTATGCACTATGTGCAATCCGAGGTCTTACCATACAATACCACTCTGTTTATATATGAAGTTTTGACTTGACTGTAAAAATACATAACACAAAAACATGAATCCAATGCAGGAAGAATTTAACAGTGAAACGAATATCAAATACTTAAGGTTTAAAATTGGTTGACTGAACACTCAGGGTTTCACTTAAACGTAATTAATGGAGGAAAATGTTTTTGTAGCACCTTGTCTACATTATAAAACAGTTAACAGCAGCTAATGATGTACACAAGGTGCTACGAAAACACGTTCTTGCATTACTTATGTGTAAAACCCATGAGTGTTAAGTCAACCAATTCAAAATCTTATAAACATGAATGTTCATAACCATAATACTAGGAACAAAACACTGTTAATTCAGAAATAGATAAAGAGAAACTGTAAATCGCAAAAATGTAAAAAACAACACCAAATTTATGTGCAAATTGTATACCTTCAGAAATAAAACACATAACAAATGAAACAATCAAGTGTTATCCAAGAGAGAATGCCTTCTACTCCTCAGAAGAGTACAAATGACCAAATGCATCTAAAATATAGTATTTTTGTACTTCTCATTTCTTTTATAAAGATATATTCCTTGTAATATTTTTCTATGCTTGTGTTTCCTTTTTCTTTGCGTATTTATTTATTACATTTTGTGTAGTCGAAAGATGGTTGTAAAATATATTTACAATAGAGAAATAAAATGCAATACAAAACTAGTCTGATGTCTATGATAATAAAAGCAATGAGAATTAGATCAACTTTTAAGTTTGCTTTAATTTAATTGAGTTTTATTTACACACACTCGAACTATTAAGGTCCATAGTTTCCCATTCTATATTGGGTTTGAAAGGCCAGAAATTTTGCTCAAAGGCCTCATTATCAGGCTTGAGGTTCCTTTACATGCTGTAAATCTATGACACGGGACCACCGGGTTTACTTCCCTTTCGAAGGAAGCCATGCTAAGGATTTTTATGCCTGAAAAAATTCATCATACTCCACCAGATTTGAACCTATGACATCAGGAACCAGAGGCTAACATGATACACCTAGACCACAGAGGACGACATATTTGCTTTAAAAACAACTATTCAAAGTAATTCCTGTGTTTGTTGAACTTGGCAAGAAAATATTTTCATTACGAAGTGGTTATCAACAAGTCACCAGTCAATACAATGGACAGAATGTTTATCACAGATTCTGAAGTATGAATGGAAGATCAACTACACATCACATATTCAAAAGCAAATGTTTCAATAACAATTAATGCACTTCAAAAGCTTTCATGTGTCACACGAGTTTCTCTACACACTTCTACAAAAACACATTTTTCTATCTACTTCATTTTAATCAAGATAAAATTAAATTGTGTTTTATTTATGGGCAATCTTTAACTACTATGTTTCTTATGCCGGGTTTCACCAACCGTCAGCAAGGCATTTGAAGATCAAACAAACTGTTGACAGCTCATTAAAAGTGGAAGTTCCTATAAACTTTTGCGGTTCCATTTTCCTGTCTTCAAATCATTGATGTATCATCAATTCTAGTTTAAACATTATGTATGTACTCTAGCTCTTGAGAAATACTTTCATTCCAGTAAGTGAAGATGGATATATTTGGTATTGAAATGTTGTTCAACGAATTTATTGAAACTATGGGTCCAGAACCTATTATATGGGATAGAAATAACCATAACTATGAAGTGAATGATGTAAAATTTGTGACTCATTACAGATTATCAAAACAGGAGTGTTGAAAATATTAGAGGATACTGAACCAAGAGAGAATACCCTATGAACAGAAATCGGTTACTTTTACCGATTCAGCTGTTATTGGTAACACTCAAGATATTTCTCCAGAGGGTCATTCCATATTAATGGTGACTGCAATGGAGTTTTGAAACCCACAGTGTGCAGATACATGGAGAAAGTAAAAGAAGCAATCGCTTTATGACCACACGATTCAAGAATTTTATAAAATTGCAAATTTTCCTGACATTGTAGACACAATTGACTGAACTCATGTGTCCATTTTGTCACCCAGTGGGCACAATGCTGTATATTCAGACAGTGTGCAGTGCAAGTTTACTAATTAACAATATTGTGGCACACTGGTCAGATTCTGTTCATGACAGTTTATATTTGACAATGGTTGGTTGAGACTGCTATTCAAGACAGGGAGATGCATTTTGTACTTGGTGACAGTGGTTACAGAGGGGGCATGGCTTAGCTTAAGCATACGCTTTGCACTTATGTTTTGTTTTTGAAGCCACAATCTTAATAAATGAAAATAGACATAGCAAACATTACTATTGCCAACCTTGACACACTTATGTAACGAGTCGTCATAGTTAACAAACCGTTATTTTGATGTGATTGTCATTGACAATACAGCAAAAACTGACCAACTGTTACTTTGACGTCCCTCAAGCTAAATTTGCCGAAGGTTGGTGAAACCGGAATTAGTGTCCCATTCTATATTGGGCACGAAAGACAAGAAATTTTGCTCAGAGGCCTCTTTATCACGTTTGAGGTTCTTTTACATGCCATAAATCTAGAACATGTGATTAACAGCTTTATTTCCCTTCTAAAGAAAGCCATGCAAAGGATTTTTATGCCTGAAAAAAATCTATCGCCCTCCGCCAAGTTTGAACCCGTTGCCTTGGGAACCAAACTCTAGTAAGGTATCCCTAGTCCATGGAGTAAACCTAATTGAGATAAATTAAATTGAGTTTTATTTATGGACGCTCTGTAACTCCTATGGTCCTTAGCATTCCATTCTATATTGGGCGTGAAAGACCGGAAATTTTGCTCAGAGGCCTCTTATCAGGCTTGAGGTTCTTTTGTGTGTTGTAAATCTATGACATGGGACCACCGGCTTTACTCCCCTTCCAAAGGAAGGCATGCTAAGGATTTTTACGCCTGAAAAAATCCATTGCCCTCCTCTGGGTTTGAACCCGCGACCTTGGGATCTAGAGGCTAGCACAGTACCACTAGTCCACGGAGGACGACTAATTGAGATAAAGGTTTACAGAAATGGATTCATTACACATTTTGTTGTACGTACAAAATGGAAACTGATGGCTTAAGCAAAAGGAAAGTCTTTAAAAAGTGGATCGCTATATGCTGGCTTTGACACTCCATACTCTTTCCATGATACCACAATAAACAAATGAATGGCCACATAACATTACAAAATAATGAGTATTCAAATACTCTATACTTAATAACTATCGTAGAAATTGTTAATGTTACAAAATATATTTGATATAAGCTGCACATTCTAATAAGATCTGTATTTTTGATTTGTTTAATTTTTACGTATCTCTGTTTACCAGTAACACAATATCCTACAAAATTAATTCAGAATTCAGAGAAAATTCAATTTAATTGCAATAAAACTATCAGATGCTCCAGCAGTCATCAGGCTTGCAGTAAGGCATGGATGAGGATGCATCAAACATAAACCAGAATTTTCTGCTAGTGAGCCAACTGAGTTGGCTATTGCCTTGAATGGGCAATGGTGGAGATGTCTGGAGGATTTCTTCTTATGGTGGTAATGGTTACCCTCTACATACCCAAATAACCTAAACTTGTATGTGAATATGGAATATTTAAGTATTTCATGAATAGAGAACATTAAAAAGTATTTTAATGGGTGATGTTGCTATGTATTATCTGTGTTAATTACTTTTTTCTTAAATAACAAGTAAAACTATTTTCTAAATGGATTTCTGCAAATCATTGTTATTATTTCAGTATCCACATTGGCCTTTCCTAGAGAAGTCTCTTTTCTTATCATTACCACAATTATTGAGCAGAAGGTAAAGACACAAGTTGAGCAATGCATTTTCACAACGTTTATTACCAACGAAAATGTAAAGACATAGAAAATTTTGAGATGCCATGTAAAGTTTGGGAGAGAAACTCTTTTAAAATCCAAAATCAATGAGTACATTGGGTCAGGAAGATGTGGAAAATGATTCCGCAACCAACAACTGCAGGAAGCATCAATGCTGATTGTGATCTGTAACAAACGAAAACACCAGTTACAGCGAAACAAGCTTTATTTACCACCTAGGTACTCAGCACAACACCGTTACACTGGAGTCATCAGCTGATCCATGGAATCAAATCACAACTGAATTGCACTGTCCAGTTTTTATTTTGTCACTTCTTAATTAACAGTACTGTCTGTTGGCAAGAGCAACCCCTTATACAGGATGTAACAAAAATGTGCGGCACAAATTGCACGACACATTCCTCACACATAGACGAAGAAATTATGTTATATGAACATGGGTCTGGAAACACTTTGTTACCATGCTACAACTCATCCTCCCCAACTCATTAATCATGGGAAACACACAAGAATAGAACATACCAGCATACCACATGCAACTTTTTCTCACAGGAGATGTTCAACATGCCCTCCGTGAGTATTGATACATGCATCAACCCGCCATTGTATGAATCCCGGATGTGCTGATGTATCCTTGGAGTACTGCGTATGGTTTTGCAGCCTTCCATAATATGGGCACGAAGACTCTTTAACATCTAGTACTGTGGTTTGATACACAAGAGCTTTCAAATGCCCCCACAAATAAAAGTCCAGTGGGTTTAGGTCCAGGGAGCTTGGAAGCCAGGCAATTGGTCCACCTCTACCTATCCATGTCACCGCTGAATCTGTTGTTTAGAAGCCAACAGACATTAACATTAAAATAAGGAGGTGCTCCATTGTGCATGAAGTACATGTTTTGTCGCAAAGCTAAAGGTACATCTGCTAAAAGATCCAGTAGAACATTCTCTATGAAATTATAGTAACTTTGTCCATTGAGCCTGGGTGGAAGAATGTGAGGTTCTAACAAACAGTCACTAACAATGCCGGCCCAAACATTGACAGAAAATCTTTGTTGATGACTTGCTTAAATAGGTGCGTGAGGATTGACGTAGCCCATACATGCTGATTCTGATTATTTACAATCTGATCTTGTTGAAAAGATACCTCATGTGAACAGTGCTGTTGCACTAAAATTAGGGTTGATACTTTGTTGCATTAGCCATTCGCAGAAGGTACCAATGCAGGAAAATCAGCTGCTAATAGTGCCTGCACATGCTGTAAATGGTATGGATACAGCCGGACATCGTTTAACACTCGCCAGACATTTATGTGGTCAACTTCATTGTTGCAGTTATTTGTCTGTTCTGACGCTAGGGTTGTCATCAACTGCCTGAAGAATTGCTGCCTCCCGTTAAGGTGTGCTTGTCCTTCTAGGCCTCCCCTGGTCATCAGTATCAGGCTGAAATGCTCCATGTGACCTAAGACAACGATCAATGGCTTCAAACGTTTTCCTGTCAGGGCACCTTCGTCCTGGAAATCTCTCCCGGTACAAACATTGAGCACAAGTGCTATTAGTGTCTGCTAATCTATACATCAAATGGGCATCTGCCATCTCTGCATTTGTGTACACTGCCTTTGCACGAGCCAAGTCTGTGATCAACTCAACCTGTGAGCTTGCCAAGGTTGTACTGCTCACTGGAACAGTTGATGTTGCCTGTAAACAAGCAATGATGCATTTTGCATGGCAATAGGAACATGTAAAACAAAACACTGGTAGTGCACCTACGATAATGATAACATAACCAAATGTAACCAAGAGTGCATGTTCCCCATGATTCTAGCGTTCTGTTCGTGTGTGTTTCCCATGATTAATGAGTTGGAGAATATGAGTTGTAACATAGAAACAAAGCGTTTCCAGACTCATGTTCATATAACAACATTTCTTTGTCTACTTGTGAGGAATGTGTCCTGCAATTTGAGCCATACATTTTTTATACACCCCGCATCATACAAAGCAGAACTTTCTAGAAGGGGAACCTACTAGAAAACACCGAAACTAATGTTCCAGGATGTTCAACTGGCACATAATGTATTATTCCACTCTTGCTATTGCTCCAAAGGCTCCACCCAGATGCTGAGCCAAGAGGTGCTTACTGTTGCAGGTAGCTCCGTGCACATGGTCACGGATTTTATGAGGTGAATGGGCACATAACAATCTCCGAAACTGCATCAATTACTTGGTGATGAATTTAACTCTGACAGGTTTCTTCCTTGTCTACTTACTCAAGACTAGGAAGTCTATCTACAGCTACCAAGAGGGAGAGGAAACCTGGTTCCACCACCACACACTTGAGTCTGAACAAGGAACTAAGCAGTAGCAGAAGAAAGGTAAAACTGCACCAATCAGTGCTCATCATTATACTATTGTAGGCTTATGTGAATCCAGCTTATTGGAACAAAAACTTCAGCAACCAGTCCAAAACATAATTTTTTCCTACATGGGACATCTCACTTTGACGTCTGAGAATCACTGGATAATTTATGAACATCCATTGTCCACAATTATCCCCCTGAGGAAAAATCTTCTTTTGTAATTTATTTGGGACATTTAAACATGTACTGAGGGGAAAACGATTCAATGACAATGTATCACTGGAGGTGTTTGTGCTTAACTGGCTGCCAACATAACTTTCTTCTAGAAAGGAATAAAATCTGCCATTTCATTGGAAAATGCATACTTTGAAATAACAAGGCTATGTATAAAAGTGATATACAGTATTGTTGTACCTTCTCCTTGTTTCAATACATTTGTTAAGAATAAAAAATCTAGTTTACGTTTTAATTACCCTGGTACAAGGTATGCAGGATGGAAGTTGACCTATGATCCTCCTTTTAAACTACGAAAGACTAGGTTGATTTGAGTACTTTTCCTTAATACATTTTTTCCATTAGCTTTCCACTGTTGAGATAATTACTATTTTATTTTGCACAATATTGTAACGCAGTAAAATCAACATGATGACAATTGCTCAACTTCTGTTGCTATGGCAAAGAATAAATACATACTTTCGGTATACAAATAAACAGAAAACTACACATGATTGTAATTCAACCTAAATATAATATGGAACTGATGAAGCATTAACAATATTATGGAATTTATTAATAGGAACACTTATTTATAAAGGCAAATAAAGGCTTGAGAAACCCAAATTACAAGACGCCTCATTTCTTTGCGAATTACACAACTCTGTGAATAAGTAAAGCAAGACAAGAACAGAAAAACAATGAGAACTTCCTTTTAGTGTTTTAAAGAAATTGTTCAAAATGTGCACCCCTTGCCAACACAAACTTCACAATGTTTTCTCCAATTCTGCTGCATCTATGAAGTACGTCTGTGTTGCTTTTTTATTTTTTCCGCTGCTCAAAGTAATCTTTCTTGCAATGTTTCCACATCAGGCACTTCTGTAATATTCTGTTCTCCATGGTCTAGGTGTACCATGCTAGCCTCCAGTACCTGAGGTCTCTGGTTCAAACTCAGCAGAGGCTGATGGATTTTTTTTTCAGACATAAAAATCCTTAGCGTGGCTTCTTTCAGAAGGGAAGTAAAGTCAATGGTCCCATGTTATAGATTTACGGCATGTAAAAGAACCCCAAGCCTGATAAAGAGTCATCTGAGCAAAACTTATGGTCTTTCATGCCCAAAATAGATGCTAAGAACCATAGTAGTTAAATTGTGTCCATAAATATAACTCAGTTTATTTATTACCTCTGTAATGTATATGGGGGTTTTCATATTGCCCCAAAGAAAAAAAAATCAAGTTGTTTTATCTCTCATGGTCATCTTACTGGTCCATTCTGAATGATCCAGAGTTCTATGCAGCTGTTGCATAGGTGGTCACACATGGCGCTGCTTATGTGTGGAGGTGTGCCATCATGTAATAGCCACATATCGTTTACTACTGCCAGAGTAACATCCTCAAGCAGAACTGGTAATGTTTCTTGAAGAAACTGGAGATAGACGACTCCTATCAAAACCTGAGGAAGAATCCACTGTCCAATTAATATGTTTCCTATGATTCCCGCCCAAACATTTACAAAAAATCTGTACTGAAAGCTGCCTTGTCTTAATGTGTGTTGATTGTCATAAGCCCATGTGTGCATGTACATTATGCTAATTAATTACTCCAATTGCTTCATCCATTACAAGAATTTTTAATAAAGTGCCCTCCTTGTTGAAGAAACCATTTGGAAGATGCTATCTTTGGCTCATAATCTGATTCAGAGAGTTACTGGACACACTGAGTATGACAAGGGCATAACAATTCATTTAACATTCTCAAAACAGTCAAATGGAATACGCTGATTGTTCGAGCTATATCATAGCTGCTGCTTCCAGGACCTTCTTCCACCAAGTGAAGGAATTCTTCTTCTGCAACATTTCTTTCAGCAAGTCTTTCAACATTCGGAGAATTCCTGTATCTAGAACTCTTTCACAATGAAAACAAAGGTCCTATGATGTGGTGTTGGGCTATTTGGAAATCTTTCTCGATAAATTCTTGACACAGCTGCTCCATTATGATGCATTTCCCATAAAGGAGTAGCATTTCAAGGAATTTGGCATTAGTAAAGTGAGCCATTTTGTAACTGATGAGCTGCTGTTTTGAAAACAAGCCACAAGTAGAATAAACAACAGCTGAAGTGCATTTCTTTATAAACAAACAATTGAAGCGCATTTCTTTTGATCTTACAGTGTTGCCATGTTCTAATGATGTAGGTTCAACTGAGACAAATTTCAAGAGCTCATAATAATTGTAAGAGTGTGAATCCTTCTAATTCAAAATGTATTTAAACATGCAGAAAATATTTATTTTTCACAATCTTCTCTAAGAAATATTTGAAAAAGTACTTAAGTTTCCTAAGACCTTCTTTTAAAATGGACTTAATATTAAGGAATTTTCACTTTTTTCTCAAAAACTACTTTAAAACCAGCAAAACCACTAAGATTTTTTGACCTATTCATTACAGTCATGCTGTTCAAGGATGATCAGAGGTCACCTTTCACCCTGTATAACCTACCAAAGTATCGGTGGACTTGATCATACTACAAGAATTAGTCATGGGACAAATTGTAATATGATATTTGTTGAAGTGATTACTGCAATCCCATGTGTATCAGTTCAAAAATACAAGGCATTTGCATTCTTTGATATTACCCTAAATACATGCCCACATATATACCTACAAGTTTTCTCTCTTTATAGTAATAGTACAGATAAAGAAGTGCCAGTAAAGCAAAATGTAACACAAGAATCAAGTTTCTGACTGAAACATTATCCAAGAATTAACACTTACCTTGGTGATTTTACCACAGTAAAGTCCCCATCCTGTAACAGAATAATGAAACGTACAGTTTCACACAATCATTTATATAGCATTAGTTATATGTCCTGCATCACACAGTTATCTTTAAAGTGCTAGGTTTGATTTAGTTTTAAACTGGTATATAATGTAATGAGGTTATGCAGAAACAAAACCTGACATTATATCATATAATGGGGTTAAAGAGAACCCAGTAATGGATAAAGTATTTAGATCTGAATTGAGGAATGTTTAACAAAATAAATCAAAATCTTTGGTTCAGTTAGCCCAATATTAACAAACATATCTCATATGATGTATTCACATGACTTTCTCAATGTGATTCATTCACATAACTTTCTCTATTAATGACAAATTCACATATGTTAAAATGCATGCAAAGAGTTAAGACCCATTAAAAAGAAAATAAACATAGATGCAGCGCAAATACAATACTTTGCATGCATATTATTTAATGCAAGTATTCATATAGTCACATAAGACTGCATGCTTAAAAGAAGAATTCTGCACTTCTTTCTCCAAGTAGTGCCACCTTTGAACAATGCAAGATTTTCTGCCATCTACTCTACAAACATGGTACTGTCCCACTGAGATGCTGATTTGTTGTTTGCTTGGTACAACACTTTTTATCCTATTTATTTATAAAGAATCTATGACTTTCCATTTTGTTTATTACTGGTTATGTTACACAATTTGAAAATTGAGATCACTCACAAGACTTTCACATGATTCGTACAAATGTAGAACTCCCTGCCAATTTTGTGTTATGCCTATGGCTGCATTGTGAATGGGGCTTTTCTTCAATCCACATTACATTACAGTAGATTTTTTTTTTCCCAAGATGATTTCAAACTAAGCAAGAAGTTCTTTATAATTCAGAAGACACATGTCATGCATATACAAATTTCAATGAATTAGGTATTTACCTCAGAACTACAAATGTGAGCCTATTCTAGAAAGAATAAAAGATACAGTAATTGTGTTTTATTTATGGATGCTGTTTAACTGCTATGGTTCTTAACATCCCATTCTATATTGGGCATGAAATTTTATTCAGAGGCTCTTTATCAGGCTTTAGGTTCTTTTACACGCAGTAAATCGAAGACATAGGACCACCAGCTTTACTTCTCTCTGAAGGAAGACATGCCAAGGATTTTTATGCCCATAAAAATCCACCTCTTCCACCAGGTTTGAACCTGCAACCTTGGGAACTAGAGGCTAGCATGGTTAAAAGATACACACCATAATAGTAAGCCTTTTAGAGAAATTGTGAACAACAAATACCAAACCAGTAGAATTCCAAAACGCCGATAAAGGAAATAAATTTGAATTTTGGATCAAGAAGAGCACACCAAAGGAAGCAGGAGCTTCTACAGTCCTCAGAACTATACCATAAACAAACTCATCTGCAATATGAATGAAAGCTTGGCAGTTGTCAAACACTCTTTGCAATAAAGATAACAAAAGATTAAAAGTGGGTAATCCTACAACTCCTAAAATGTATGGTTTATCAAAACTCAATAAAACTGGAAAAGAAATAAGACCATTCATATCATGTATTGAAGTGCCAACTATAAAGTGGCTAAATGGTTAGCCAACAAATTTCTAGAATTGCAAAATTTGAATCTTTAAGCACTTACTATTCCTTTGCCTTAATAAAGAACACAGAATACACAGCTTAAAGACGACACATTAGTTTCACCTGACATATTTCTAGTATTTCCAAATGTACACAAAAACAGTTTTAGCAGCAATAAAAATTGGTTAAGCTCTATTAACAGAAATGAAATTAATATTGAAGAGCTCATTAGTTTAACGAAATTGTGCACTGAGCAAACTTTTTTTTTTCAGTTTGAGCAAAATACAGTTGTAGTCATGGAAATCAACTGTCACCCTTCATTGCTGATTTATATTGAGTACACTAGAAACAAAAATAGTTAATCCATTCCCAGGAATGTTTAAAAGCTGGGTTAGATATGTTGATGCATTACAATAGTTAAGACGAAAAATTGACAAGATGTTCTAAATTTTTTTAATCAGCAAGATAGAAACACAAAATTCAATATGGGAATAAAATCTGACAACCAGCTATCCTGCACCTAGATCTAAAAATTCTGAAGAAAAATAATAAATTAGCTTTTGCAATATACAGAAAGAACACATAGATACAACTACATAAAAACCCTTAGTTGTAACCTCCATTACACAAAGTTGTGGTATTTACCAGTTTGACTACATATTAGTGAAAATTACTCTTACTTAAAAACAACACAGCTTACAATTCCAGGAAATCTTAAGAACAGCTAGAAAAAATGGTTCAAAAAAGAATTGGTGTATGATTAATCAAACGGTTCCAGCAACAAAATATGATATGAGGAAACATCTGTAATATCAAATAGGGCACACAGAAAATTTCACAAGATCTTCAAAGAAAGTCACGTTACACACATCCCTGAAAATAAATTCAATACAAAATGTCTATTAAAAACTAACCAAAAAGACAAAGTACTCCCTCAAAAAACCGGTATTTACAGGATAGATTGCAAGGACTCTGAAAGTATTTATATAGGTAAAATGAAATGAGACTTATGGAACAGTTAATCCAGAGAAGAGATGCAGAAGTGATGCATTTTTGGACAAAAGGACATGAAATTATCGATTGAGTTACGACACTAATTAAGCCAATCACAAAAATGCAATGAACTGAAAATTTGGGAAAAATCAAATAAGTTAAATGAACTACAAGATCACAATGGACCAAATATCATACAGCCAGCAACAGAAGGCAAGTAGTGAGCCAGGATGATCAGAACAAGCCATCCCGCAACAATAAGTTGTCAAGAAAGACATTCTTTGAAACTAGTTCTGAGGTAAATACCTAATTCAGTGGAATTTGTATATGTGCAATCGCATCTATAACTTTTAAGCAAGAAGTGCTTTAGTTACATGTGGAAACAGCATTCAAATGTTTATTAACAGTAACAAGCTCTTGCAATGGAAAGAACAGGGGAAAAACCAAGAATTGCAAATTTTAAAGCATGTTGAATAGATGACATTTGGGAAATGTTAAACTTGCACATGGAATAATCTGGAAACAGTAAACACTTGAAAAAATTTATAAATTCTGTTTTGTAGAAGCTCTGCATCTTTCGTAATTATGTTTCTGCCCGATTTTAAACGTTTCTTATATATAATTCCACAAACTTCAATCAAATAAAGGGTCTTTATAGGCTATTCACAGAAACATTGATATTTGAAAAGAAGCTAGAAACAGTGATGTATATTGAATTTATTTAAAGGTGAGTCGGAATTGTTACACTAACATCACTTAAGTTTACTCACTTAACATGTTTTGGGAAACGGTTGTTCCATCCTCAGAAGCCAATCCGTGTTGTTGGTGTTCCCATTTTGTGGACTGGATACTGTGGTGGCATCTTGTGGTGGTGAAATGTACTTCCAGAGGGGATTTGGTGGTGGCAAATCAAAATTCATTAGATGTGTTTTGTGTTTTAGAATGGTAATCTTCTCCCATGCATCTAATTCTGCTGCAAATTTGGTTGGTTTGACTAATGTAATATTGGGTTTGATGTTGTGATTAGTGATTCAAAAATGGTGTGAAACTGCAGATTTGTCCATTTGTTCGTATTTGATACATCTCATGTGCTCCTTTAGCCTAGTTTCTAGGTTTCTTTTTGTCTTACCTATATATATTTGAGATACAAACAAATGGACAAATCTGTAGTTTCACACCATTTTTGGATCACTAATCACAACATCAAACCCAATATTACATTAGTCAAACCAACCAAATTTGCAGCAGAATTAGATGCACAGGAGATCACCATTCTAAAACACAACACACATCTAATGAATTTTGATTTGCCGCCACCAAATCCCCTCTGGAAGTACATTTCACCACCACAAGATGCCACCACAGTATCCAGTCCACAAAATGGAAACACCAACAACACGGGCCAGTCGGATTAGCTTCTGAGGATGGGAACAACCGTTTCCCGAAACATGTTAAGTGAGTAAACTTAAGTGATGTTAGTGTAACAATTCTGACTCACCTTTAAATATATTCACAGAAAATCTAACATTACATATCATTTGTCATGAAACCTGTTAAACAGATTGGAAAGGTAAGCTCAGACTGATAAACTTGTTGCCATAGCATCGGAATAGTTGAGAGACATTTCTGAGAAAATAGAAGATAATGAACAACTTTCTTTCGTGGGGTGGGAGAATTTTGTTGAAGACATCTTGTTGTAACCTTGGAAGATGCTGGACTTA
The DNA here is from genome assembly GCA_030765065.1 of Deroplatys truncata. NCBI lineage: Eukaryota > Metazoa > Arthropoda > Insecta > Mantodea > Mantidae > Deroplatys > Deroplatys truncata. Next base: position 90,218,811 of record CM060989.1, on the reverse strand, counting down.
AATACAGAGTATGGTATTTATCCAACTTTTTGTTTTTGAGTTATCCTGTTCTCTCTTTCTCTCCGAGATGTGCTTGCATGCACATACATATAAACTTTGTTTTGTTTTTTCTTAAAAGTACTTCTGGGCTCAGTAGAACTCAAAACACATAGTTCCAGTGAAATCTTAAAATTGAATTTCTGAGTAGAATACATTATTTCCTCTATTAACCAAAGTATGTTATAGACAAATTAAAAATGCCCGAGTTGTGTAGGAAGACAGCTGAAGGAGGTAAACTGGGGCTTTTCTACAACAGTACTGGATGTGTAAACAAGTATCTTAGAGTTCATAAACTGTAACCTACAAATTGAAAGCACATTATTAATAACTAGCTGGCTTGCTTAACTTTGCACAGCTAGTTTTTGGAATCTGAATACAAATTAATTTTATTCACTCCCCAATTCTTTAGGATATTATTGTATAATGATATAGAAGATTTGTATGGCAATTCCTCTACCCTTATTCCTTAAAATTGTAATTTCATACAGCCCTGGTTATTCCTAATTACCCATGGAAAACTCCCAGATATTCACACAATTGGATGTGAAACATTGGTGGAACATCTTGACTTCCTCAACGTTCCCCACAAGTCTTACAGGTTAAAAAGGGATGATCATAAGCCACCTTCCATCCAGTATAGTCTGGAATGAAACATAGCCTCCTTTGTCTTATTTTGCAAGCATTTTGATAGTATAGAATTCCCCAAGACACCAGTAGGATCACAAGGGATTGGAAAACTGAGTTTGTGTGAGAGAGAGGATCGACATAAGAAAGAGACAGATACATTGAAGTTACACATATGTCACCAGTGTGTGACAGCAGAAACATGAGCAACTGGACTCTCATACAACACTATGTAAAGCAACAATCAAAATAGTTGTTACAATTATTGATGTGAATGTGCACAGCAAGGCATTTTCATATAAAAGAAGAAATTTTGTACAGCAGTCCACTTCACTACTTCATTGCACTTCATAATGACATTCTGACTTGATAAATTCAATTTTATTTATGGACACTCTTTAAGTGCTATGGTTCTTAGCGGTCCATTCTATATTGGGTGTGAAGGACCTGAAAGTTTGCTCAGAGGCCAATTTATAAGGCTTGAGGATCTTTTATGGTGCCATAATTCTGTGATATGGGACCACCAGATTTATTTCCCTCCTGAAGGAAGCTATGCTAAAAATGTTTACACCCAAAACATATCCATTGTTCTCCCGCAACCTCGGGAACTAGAGGCTAGTATAGAACCCCTAGACCATGGAGGACAACCGAAAAAAAACATACATCAAAAGGAGATGTAAGGGGAAAAAAAATTAAACCAAGTTTTTATTTATGGAGCTCTTTAACTGCTGTGATCCTTAGTGCCCCATTCTATATTGGGCGTGAAAGATCGATTATTTTGCTCAGAGGCCTTTTTACTAGGCTTGAGGTTCTTTTATGTGCTATAAATCTATGAGACGGTACACTGGCTTTACTTCCCTTCCAAAGGAAGCCACACTAAGGATTTTTATGCCGAAAAAAAATCCATCGTCTTCCGCCTCCTTTAAACCCACAACCTCAGGAATTAGGGCTAGCATGGTAACCACTACACCACACAGAACAACTTAACCTCAGGGAGTGACGCTCAGATAGGGGGAAGTATCATGTGATGACAATGAGTTTGCTCCCACAAATTACAACTAGCGGATAGAGGGAAAAGAGAGTTAAGAATGATGTAAAAAAGGGAAATAACTTGCTAGCCAATATTACTTTCTATATCTGGAATAAAGTCTAGCTAATAACCAAACATATGCTTATATCATTGCTTTCACCCACTCCTGAGATAAAGTCGATCAGAATAGACTTAATTTTCAGCATTTACCAGCATGAGAGAGGAGCCAGAGGACTTTGAACCAGAGATCACCATAATACAGGTGAGCATCTACGCTGAAATTAGCGTAACCTGAGTAGAATCCTTTCTGACCTGCTACAAGAAACAAAAACCATTTTCTAGTTCACGATAAACTCAATGAAAAATCAAAACTTTCTTCACAATTATGTTCTTTTACAACTCCAATGAGTTTGTATTCTAGTAGACTTCAATCACTTTTAGGAATTTATGAACAAAACCCCCTTCCCCACACACACCTCAAGAAAGTATCTGCAATTTAAAAAATTCTAGCAGCAGGGAAACATCTAATCTTTTACTTTTCCTACTATGTATAGTAAGCAGGGGAAGTATTGCATTCCATCGAGATTTCATCGCAAATACATCTTTTGACTTTTTAGAAAAAGGTTCATTTGGGTGTGTGTGAATAGCATACCTCAAAAACGAAAAGTCGGTTAAATACCAAACCTAGTATTTAGGTTCAGTATCCTTCAAAGATGACAAATAAAATGTATATCTTGAATTTTCTGGGAATGTCCCAAAAAGTCTTCATTCTGATTGGCTTTTTGTATAACTGGTAAGAGATAGACAAAAGTTTCCAATAAAGAAAATATAGATCTCATTAAAGCACAGAGTTTATGAAATATACTTTTTTTTTTTTTTTTGTGGAGTGAACCATTTTCGAGATATTGCTTGTTATTTCTTTGAATGTTCCAATACTTAATACTTTTTCTCAAATGGAAATTCGTTATTCGTGTTTTTATATCCTGGGCATGCAAAGAGAATTGAACTCTCCACATGGCAACCAGCTCTTAAAAGATTTGACTATAGCTTAAACCCCACCATATTCCCCTTGCATCTACAAGAAAATTAGCAATAATCTGCAAATGTTTATATCACCTTTTATATATATATATATATATATATATATATATATTTATGGACGCTGTAACTGCTGTGGTCCTTAGTGTCCCATTCCATACTGCACGTGAAAGACCACAAATTTTGTTCAGAGGCCTCTTTATCACCTTGAGGTTCTTTTACATGCCATAAATCTATGACACTAGACCACCAGCTTTACTTCCCATCCAAAGGAAGCTATGCTAAGGATTTTTACGCCCCAAAAAAACCCATCGCTCTCCACTGGGTTTGAACCCGTGACCTCGGGAACTAGAGGCTAGCATGGTAACCACTACACCATGGAGGACGACAAAGTAGATGGAGAATAAGCATTTGTAAAAAGAGTTTGCACAGGAGTAGAGAAAGTCATGTAAGTGTAACACATCAGATTTTTTTCACATAAAGACCAAATGGTAATACAGTTTATGTGTTTTGGCTGTTTTCAGATAGTTCATTTTATCAGTTTTATAAGTTTTTAAAAAGCACGCCAAGATTGCAAATTCTTTTGCACATAGTGTTTTCAAAATTATCTTTCATGCACTGGCTAGAGCATTTTTTTTTCACATACATCCACACACTTTCATCAATATATGACTTAAACTGGCAGAGAAATAAATTCCTGAAGTTATAAAAAATGAGCCAAAAATGAGGAATTAAAGAAAAAATTCTGATGTGTTACACTCACATGACTTTCTCTACTCTTGTACAAACTATTTTTACAAACGCTTATTCTCCATCTACTTCATGTTAATCGAGATAAACATTTGCAGAGTCCATCTTATTGCTAATTTTCTTGTAGATGTAAGCGGATAATATATTTACAAGGGCAATATAGAAATACAGTAGCCTTTAAGCACATACATGTCTCTTAATAGCTGGTTGCTAGGTGCAGCACCATTCTCTTTGCCTCAGATTAATACTCTTTGCATATCCAAGACAAAAAAATAAATAATGAATTCCCATTTGAGAAAATAAGTATTGAAAAATTTAAGGGAATAACAAGCAATATCTCGACAAAAAAAATGTATATGACATAAATTGTGTATTTTAACGCGATCTACATTTTTTGTGTAGTAAAATTTTGTCTATCTCTTATGGTTTACCAGTTATGCAAAAGTCGTTCACAATGAAGAATACTTTTGGAGACATTCCCAGAAAATTCAAGATATACATTTTATTTGTCATAAAAATATCTTAAACATATAATATTTTAATCAAAATCGTTAAGAGCTATTTTTGAGAAGATTAAAATTTTCGAAGAATGTTCCATTTAAAGGGTAATCTGGGGGGGGGGGATTTTCTTGAAAACGTTCGTGTCGCATCCTTGAAAGATACTGAACCTAAATACCAAGTTTAGTGTTTATCCGACTGTTCATTTCTGAGTTATGCTGTTCACAGACAGACAGATACACACACACACACGGACATGTTTTCAAAAATGCTTTTTATGGATTCAGGGGGTCTCAAAACATATATTTCCAGTGAAATCTCGGTATCGAATTTTTGGGTGGAATACAATACTTCCCCTACTTACTATACATAGTAGAGAAGTAAAAAGGTTGAAAATTCCCAAGTTTGACACTTTATATCTAAGTCAAACAAAATCCTATTTTCACTGCAAAATCAAGTAATACACAACAAAAATTGCTCTACCCAATGCATGTAAGATAATTTTGAAAACACTGCGTGCAAAAGAGTTGTAATATTGGCATATTTTTCAAAAATGTATAACACTGATAAATTTAACGATCTAAAATAATGCCACAAGTTAACTGTATTACTATTTTATCAAAAAAAAAAAAAAAATCAGATTTTCCTTTGCATTAATTTGGCTGCTACAATCTTTAAAGTGTAGATTAATATTTTCTAGAAGAGGTCTATGTTTTCTCTCTTTATATTATTAATACTGGTAAAATAAAAAAGCAATAAATTGAAATGGGTTTTCAGAAGCATAGCTCTGTCCACAATTTAATCATATTTAAATATATTCTATAGAACATTTTATTACATTTATACCAAAGAGAGTTAAGGTAACTGAATTGTAAAAGCGACAATATTAAATATTTCCAAAATATTCAGATAATTAGGAATACCAAGCATTACAGAGTGTCACAACATATTTGGATGACTCCTTCACCACCGAATCACGTTCTTCCTGCAGGACACACACTATATGATGTTTCCAAACAATTCAAATACAAGCAATTAAGGTATCTACATACTCATATGCAGTTTCACCCTAGTTTTTTCAAATATTTATATCAGCAGATTTTTTTTAACCTTTACTGCAAATAAGGTTGTTTTTTTTTTAATTTGTAGGCCTTGCAGTCTTAAAGGAGAGACATTAAACTTTATAATGGAGTTCTCTGTATTATCAGAATGATTTAACTTCTTTCATTTAATTTAAACTCATTTGTACTTTTCAAGTAGGAAGAAAGTATAGCTGATCATCAGATGCTACACTATCACACAGTATTTTTTATACAACCTCAACAAAACATCCCTCAGATATCTTATAACTTTCAAGAACTATCACCACCATTCCTTTCAACCTTTCAAGTGCACCATCTGGCACACACTGTACACATTCATAAAACTAATTCTTATCCTTATTATTTTGTATTACATAATTCAAGTACTTTATCCAGTGCACAATAAACAAAATTCTAACTGCACTGGATTTCAACAAACTTACCTTAATGTCACCACAAACAGATGAAGTTTCTGTTTCCAGGCACCAAGGTTCTTCTTTAATTTCTATTTTGTTATCCACTTGATGATCGCTGTTGTACTTCTTAACATTCATTACATAATCCACTGGAAGAAATTCTCTCTTGCTGTGTGAAACAAAGTCTGAAACCAGAGTGTGCTCCTCATTTTCAGCCTTGATACCTATCTCATAGTTGTTGCTGTATGTAATAGTTTCAGACTTAATTTGCCTTACGAGATGTTTGATAAAAGATTCTGTCTCTTTCTGAGAACAAAAGTCTGGAAAAGGGGTCTCTGATTTAAAATCTGTTTTGATTGCCACATCACAATCATCATCCAAAGTCACAGCATCATTGTTTGTCTTCACTGTAACATTCTTGGTAAAGAACTCTGTCTGACTTTGTGAGGCGATGTCACCTGAGAAAAGATCCTCTTCTTTGATTTCTATTTTGGTATCCATTTTACAACTGATGCTGCATCTGATAGTACTCAGTCTGTGAAGAAACAAATACATCATGAAATGCAGAACAATGGCAAGCAAAGTGCAGAATACCTGTACAGTCATAAGGCAGGACTACTGTATATACAAGTCATAAACCAGGCTTGGTCTTTAAAATTGAAATTAATTATATATAACAATAATATTCTACTGTATACAGTTGAGGTGGGTGTATGTGCTACTGTTCCACCCACTATTCTCTCTGCAGTCATTAGCTCATCTCAAATATTCTCTAATACAACATACTCAACTGTATGTAGTTGTGCCAGTTACTGTCCCAACTACTCTGTGTTTTACTGCCCTATCCCCTCTCTGCAATCACTGGCTCCATCTTACATATCTTCTAACATCATACCCCCAATAATTGTCTGATGGAACAATAAATATAAAATTAGATCAACTTCTTGTTGATATTTGATAAAATAGCTTCATTATACATTTTTATTTTAGGTAAACATTGGTATAGGAGACAGAAAAGTAAACTTTTCAGAAATTTTATGTGCTACATGACTTTCTCCATGCATCACTTATTTTAATGCAACTCCTACTAATTGCTGTAACAAAAGCTTATTACTTTCTCTACTACTTAACTATAGGAAGAAGAAGAAGAAGAAGAAGAAGAAGAAGAAGAAGAAGAAGAAGAAGAAGAAGAAGAAGAAGAAGAAGAAGAAGAAGAAGAAGAGGAGGAGTTGCATTCCATGCAAAACTTTGATACTCTAAAACATAAGTTATGAGGACCCCTGAATTAAAAAATTACATTTTGCAGATGTATGTGTTTGTGTGCATGTGTCGTTAGCAAATCAAAAGAAAAAATTGGATGAATAGCAAACTTGGTATTTAAGTTTAGAATGGTTCAGACATTGCATGTCTAGTGTGCATGGAGGCTTTCAACAAAATCACCTCACCCCAAACTACACTTTATATGGAACAATTTACATTGTTTTTTATTTTCTTAAAAAATGGGTCTGACAATTTTGATTAAAATACCATATTTGCATGACAAAACGTACATATTGAATTTTTTGGAATATAGTCTGTAAAGTCATCTTCGTTCTTAATGACTTTAATTGGTAAACCGTAAGAGATAGACAAATGTAGATCTTGTTAAATGACACAGTTTATGTTAAATCGTTTTTTGTGACATTAGCCCATCTGAGATGTCCCCTTTTATTGGTAGGAATTTTCGAATATAAAATACCTTTTACTTTCTCTATTTATCTATAATGTCCAAACATCCAGAAGCCATCAAACAAAAAATTTGACATTTGGAATTTGACCCAAAATACAAATTTTAGACCCCCCGAATAGGAAATAAATAAATAAAATAATAGCACTTAAAGGTATGGGAATAGTAGAACTGAAAAACAGAAACTTAGTTAAATACCAACTTGGTATTTAGATTCAACATCTGCATCCTCTAAGGATATGACACTAAGATTTTAAAGAAAATACCTCAGCTGTGAAGTATTCTTTATAAAGTTCATCTTTTTTTATATTTTCAAAAATGACAGTAACGATTTTGAATGATATACCATCTTTTTGAGATATGTGCATGACTAATTAAATGTAAATCTTGAATTTTCTGGGAATAGTCAGTGAGGTGGTCTGTTGTATAGTAAAATTATTAAACTGTGAAAGACAGAATCTACTAAACAAAAATTATAGGTCTCTCTGAAACATACACTTTATTTCAAATAACTTTATCTGTGGCATCAGGCATATCCTAGATATCCATTATAGGAGAAGCTTTCAAACATGTGATGCAAGAAAGATTCTAAGTCGAAAGTACACCAATGACCATGTGCAACCAAGCTGAAATGACAGATGACCACTAGCTCCACTGCATTTCTTATTGCAGCTAACATGCACAACATCTGTAACAACTGCAGCCAACTTCTGCAAAAAACTCCCATACATCTGCACAACTGTGGAAGGAATTGGCAGTAGCCCACCTTTGAGTGAGGAGCTAGCTTGTTTGCCTCACATTCCAGAGATCCCGAACTCTATTCCATTTTTTCCCATACTCTGAAAAGATGAATGTTGGGCAACTTTAAGCTAGGTGGACCCCAGGCTCATTTAAGCATCATTTCACACATTTCATTCATTCATCATCTGATACAACCTAACCAATTAAAGAATTAAAAAAAAAGATAAACAGCCAGTCAGATTTGGAAGACATGCTTGTCTGTGTGCAAAATAACATGGTTCAGGAGGGCAAAATTATTACTTGGTCAAATCTTCTTGCACAACTGCTTTGTATACAAGCAGTCTTATGCTGTGACAATAAAGGAGTGTTCAGTAGGAGACCAATGCATGTGCTTGCCAACAGTATTTGACTGGTTTAGTAATTGTCGTGAAGTGTTCATTACCTCCATGTCACTAAAACGTGTACAATGTATTTCTTTTCCATAATGCTATACAAAATTCTTACAATCTTTCATACATTACTTTGAGTTGCTATTTTATTCTTTAGTCCACCTTGCATTTTAATACCGTGGTTATTTATGCATGGTGGGTCATAACAGATTCATATTACTTTATTTTTCTAAGCAATTTTTTTCTTACTCTCCCCACATATTCTCCTATCCCTTTTATATCCCCCTTTTGTATTTTCATTATCCTAAATTTTAATACTTCTTTGTTAACATTCTCCTATTCTATAGGCAAAAACAACATGAAGGAGGTAGAAAAGTCAGCTTTCTTAAGAATAGTTTGTAGCAGCTATATAAAACTAAACAATAGTGGGTAGAGAAATTCATGTGAATACAACCCCAGATATTTTTAAATTCATAATTAATCACCTTTTGATATGGTAATATGAAACCTTTGACCCTACAGTTTATTTTAAATAATATAAATGAAATATTCATCTTACAACCTCAACAAGCAACTTTATAACCTCACTTTTACTAGAGAATTTTGTAAATAAAAACTAAATGTAGTCATTAATGAAACTACAAAGGGCATATCATAAGTTGGTGATTGACAATTGAAGGAGCGGGGATGCAATTTTGCCGCTTTAGTGCCCTGGTCCACATGCCATGCAGCAAAGAATGCAGGAGTGGGGAGGATATTTGAGCATTTGCATTCTGATCTGAACATTATTGTTGCTGATTTATTTATTGATGCTTTACCCAGTAATTCCAATATCCATGTCTTACATAAGAGAGAGCAAGAAAAGTACAAAAGTGTGGTATTGTCTCCTAGGATGCGAGTTCTACCTAGGGATTATAGTTTTATTTTACATTTGCGGAGAACACTAAGGACTTGTGGTGCTATATGTTGGATGTCTGAACATTTCAAATGCGTGGGAAATTCTGTTAACTGTTATAAACCTCTGAGAGTCATCGTCCCATCCTACTGAGATTGCCACCTTGAAGAATTTCACATTAATAGACGTAATTGGAGCATATAATCTCTGATACTTGTTCCATTAATCGGTATTCTGTGCCCAAAAGCATTTTTTTCATAGATAGGTTCTTTTTGTGTGCTTATGTAACATGAGTGTTCATTGCAGCCATGAGTGGTGAAACAATTTGCTAAATATAAATGTTACACATCACAAATGCACATGCACATATGAACATTCTGAAACCCACAAATGTTGTTGTAATATGCTATTTTAAACTATTGTTAATGTTTTTAACTCAGATATGGACGAGTGACAAACTGACAAGCTGTTCCACCTGGTCACTTATTCACTACTATATATTACAGAGAGCAATAAACAAGTGATATTCCACTACCACTGAATAACAAGCAAAGCATGAATAACAGCAGTAGCTATCAAGCAGTTTACACCAAACATCAGCATGCAGATAGCAAAAGTATCAGTTGCTGGAGTCACGCAAAAAGCACATGGTGTAATGTGATAGTGCTTGGCAATCTAGGTATAATGTATCAGTTGCTGTGACAATTTGCTTTTGATTGGTGGATTACTGGTTACTTGGTGACATGCTAAACCTTCTCTTGTTTTCTGCAGCTCACTACCATGTGGCTGGTAAACGTCAATCACCAACTTGCAATGTACCCACTATAACTGCTGATTTTGTATAATGGGTGTTACATGGTGCAATCACGTTTTTAATATATTACAATTAATTTATAAATTCATACTTAGGCCTTATTTATACCTGCGATTTTGTGGCATTTGACAAGGAATGGTGCGTAGCTCCAGAAATTTTAGTGGTCTATTTATGCATGCAATGTGTATTTGTGTACTGCTGGGAATATCAATTCTACCAGCACCTTTGCACATTTGGTTTGATAGCTAGTAAGCATCCCTGTGTGTTGTACTATTGTTACAAACTCTTAACTAAAAAAAAATGAAAACGAGGTTGGAGTGTACATCCAATAAACAATACAAGGATCATGGACAGTGCTTCTAGGAAGATGTATGGGAAATTGCCTCTTGTTGAAATGATCCTTGCAATTTTCTAATGCAACATCCCAAATTGAATTCCTAATAAGAATTTTTTCTATAAAATGTTCTATATTTATATTTGATAAAAGTCTGAATAATGAAAAACAATCACTGTTACAACCTATTAAAGCACAAATCACACTGAACAATAAAAATGACAACTCTGGATTTCCCAAACTGACTGACTCAACTGTCTCACTCACAATACGATGTGCACAAAAGGCCCATAAACAACCATATTCAGGTCATGTGACTGTCACATGTATCGTGCAAACCGAAAGACCATGCAACAAGTTTCTGAGGTCATATGACAGAGAATATTCTGTGACTGACACGTCACATGGTATAAATCAGTTGCAGGCAGATACCTGCTGTGACAATACTACAGGCAAACTTGTTCTCTGCCCTGCGATTTCTATGTACTGAGCACAATATGGAGAGGAAGGCCATTAAAACTCCAACTGAACAGTGGCAGCACTGTGCTTTAACCAAGTCTGCATTATTCTTCTGAGATGCTATAATGAGTTCAAAGGATTTTCAACTGACTACCAGTTTCAGCCCATAAAAGAGGGAACACAATGATTTCTATGAGAAACATGCTCAGTAAAACAATACAAAGAGGATTTTAATTTAACATACTAACTGAAGCACGTAATGCGTAACTACAGAGGCATTCAATTACATGAATGCGGCTACGAAGCTGCTACAAACGTTTTCAGCATTAGTACCATTTTTTGGCCATTTGGGTATATATATATATCCCTCCCTTTCTCTCTCTCTCTCTGAAATTCTTATCCACAAAATGATTTAATACATTTTGATTTGTACATTGTACATGCATGTGAAACACCATTACCTTGTATCACTGCCCTGCGCAAGCTCGAAACTTCGAACTTTATTCCCCTCTTTTCTACCTCACTAGTTTGTAATATTTCAAGTCATACTCTAGCTAACACAGAAGAGAAAACCTTATATGTATGTTCAGGTCAATGAGTTGGTTTCTATGTTGTTGTTTACAGACCTTCATACAAGAAAAGAACTGTACGTAAACCTATCCAAATATGCTCAACATCCTGGCAGCCAATTTGTGCAACTGTGAGAGCCTTGTTTGGAGGAAATTTCCATAAAGGGAAGACAAAACTATTTCATTTTGAAAGCCACAATGTCGGCACTCTGTCAATATCCAATGAAAATGGTGTTGCAAAGATGTAGATATAGGACAAGATTTACAATATCCTGAAATCTGGTATCAAATTCTTAACTTAGCTCTTCTAGCATTTGTACACACCTAGGCATACCTCTAATTGGACGAATATGTAGATAGCTTTGAAAAATGTGGAGGTTGATGGTCTTTCAATACTACATTCAGATCTCCCCCATGATCAATAAATGAACATAAATAAAAATTGTCAATGATCACCTTTACACTATATAATCCACCACTGTAGTGGTTTGTGTTTATAGTGATATGCCTCTACTGCTCGCTCTGTCGTGTCCTTTCCTCAGATTACGCTCTTATTCACAAACGCACCAGCTTTCGACCACTGGTATAAATGCTTCCATTTAGCTCTATGTACACTTTGAGATCAAATTACACTTGTTGCACGATATGAAATCATTGCATAAATTGGACCTAATGTGCAAGTTTATTTCTCTTTTTTTTCTTCATTTATGGATGTTCTTTAACTGTTCTGCTCCTTAACATCCCGTTCTATATCAGGTATGAAAGACTGGTAATTTTGCTCAGCGGCCTCTTTATCAGGCTTGAGGTTCTTTTAAATCCATGACACAGAACCACTGGCTTTACTTCCCTTACGAAGGAAGCCATGCTAAGGATTTTTACATCTGAAAAAATCCACTGCTGTTTGCTGTGCCTTTGAATCCATGACCTCTGGAACTAAAGACTAGCATGGTAACCACTACACCACGGAGGATGACAAAGCAATGTGTGATTGAATTTAGAAAGCTTTATAGTGTTTCCCTCCAAAGTCAACAATCAATAACAATAGCAGGATCTTAAGCATAGAAAATAACATTTGCTCTCTAAAAAGCTTATCAACAGATAACCTATAGAACTACAAAAATATACATAACAACTTTTCTTTAAGGGAGTGTAACTCATGGTCGTGTGCACCGTCCTCGTTAAACAAATCCTTCAGGGACCTTCAGCTTACCGCAGTAGGAATTGGACTGGAATGTTCACCGCAGTTTAGATGACCGTGGTTACCTGGCAGGCGCTCAACAATCATTGTTGGTAAACTCTACTGAATGCATCCGGATGTACATCATGTCATCTGTTTTTCACTTGTTCTACCTGTTTGCTGATGTGAATCCATGTAGTTCAGCATGCAATGGAGGAAAATAATTTAATTTAGATTATTTCATTGACTTGATGTATTGGTTTGTTAAAAGTTTGTCTATATCTTATGGGGATACATTCCTCCATGTGTAACAACATTGTTGATAATAAGAGTAACATTGAATCCATCACAAACCAACACTCCAGAGTTCAGTCCTAATGGTTTCATTGTAGGTCACCACGTCCTGAAAGCCCGAGCTCACCTTACTCATTTTGAGGTTAAAGCACAGCTAAAGCACTTCTATATAAAACTCAAAACAAATAGGGTAATTCTGTGCAACAACTCTACTTACTATGGTGTCCTTGCGCAGCGCCTTATTGAAATACCAACATCAGAACTGTATATTATTGCCTGCCAAGCACTGCCAACATAACATGTAGCATTACTAGACATTAAACAAGCATGGAACACAAATATATTATATTGAAATGTGCATGATACTTTGAAATGTGGGTTTCGGATAAGAGAAGAAGCTGGATAACCAATGGATGCTACATGCAATGAATAGACACGTAAAATAACTGCCCGTTTTCTATAAGGGGAAATAAAAAGTGAAATGTGCATAAGCAAACACATAAATTTGCTCAGATTGTGTGTAAAAACACAATGAAAAGCAGTAACACTGCAAAACAAAACACATAGATGAAGCAAACAAAGCACTTTTACTTATTCCACTACGTATCTAGCACTAAGTAAAGAAGGTATTGCATTCTGCACAAAAATTTGATACCAAGACTTCATCGTAAATACATGTTTTGAGGCCCCTGAATAAAAACAACAACCTTTACTTATTCTACCATGTAACTAGCAGGTATAGGTATTGTATTCCATACAAAAAATTGACACTGAAATTTCATCAGAAATACATGTTTTGAAGCCCCATGAAAAAAATGAAGGAATTGTACTTGTTCTACCATGTTCAGTAGGTAGAGAAGGTATTGTATTCCACCCAAGAATTCAATACTGAGATTTCACCAAAAATATATGTTCTGAGGCCCCTGAATTCAGAAAAGGCAATTTTACTTATTCTACTATATACCTAGTAGGTAGAGAAGGTATTGCATTCCATCCAAAGCTTGATACTGAGACTCTACCAAAATACATGTTTTGAAGTGCCCTGAATTGAAATTGAGTTTTTATTTATGGACGCTCTTTAACCACTATGGTTCTTAGCATCCCATTCTATATTGGGCATGAAAAACTAGTAATTTTGCTCAGAGGCCTCTTTATCAGGCTTGAGATTCTTTTACGTGCCATAAATCTACGACACGGGACCACCGGCTTTACTTCCCTTCCGAAGGAAACCATGCTAAGGATTTTTACGGCTGAAACAAAATCCATCGCCCTCCACCAGGTTTGAACCCACAACCTTGGGAACTAGATGCTAGCACGGTACCACTAGTCCACAGAGGACGACAGGTCGCCTGAATAAATAATAATAATAATAAAAAAAGCACTTTCTTTTACTTATTTTATCATGAACCTAATAGGTAGAAGAGGTATTGCATTTCACACAAAACATTGTTCCAAGAGTTTACTGGAAATACACGTTTTGATGCCCCTTGAATAAAAAAAAGGCAATGTTACTTATTCTACCTGTACCTAATAAATAGAGAAGGTACTACCTGGCCAAGCGTGCAAGCATATTGACCTTGGCGATGTCACAGCACTGCGATTGGAGGCTTTCTTGGTATCACAAGCTGATAGATAGATATAGATATTTATTGCTAAAAACATTTACACATGTATAGCAACGTCAGATGTTAAATATTACAATAATTTAATCTTATAAAATTCCTGGACCTTATAGAGAGGATTTTTCTTCAATATCATTAAAATCTGTCTTTTAAAAATGTCGTATTTAAGTGCCTTGATTTTATCCGGTAAACTATTGTATAGATTAATGGATGATACTTCAAAGCTTTTTTGTGTTTTACTATACTTACATTTACCAAAACAAATATTGTTGCTACTTCATGTTGGATAATTATGAACAGTTTCACACCAATTATACTGTTGTAGGTTCCTCTTAATGTACAATAGACAATTCAAAATATATACACAAGGAAGAGTGAGGATTATAATGTGGTTTACAATGTGTTTTTGGCGGAACTCCACATACTATTCTTATCGCTCTCTTTTGTAAAATAAAAAGCTTATTAGCATAGGTATGGTTACCCCAAAGTAAGACACCATAATTTAAAATGGAGTATATATTACTGTAATAGACTGACAGTAATGACTTTTTATTTATTGTTTGGCTCAGTACACGTAGCATGAACAGTCCTTTACTCAGTTTCCCTGAGATGTAGTTTATGTGGGATTTCCACCCTAATTTACATTCAAGATAAATGCCTAAGAATTTAACTGTTGAAGGATTAGTCAGCAGAACTGAGATCCACAGTCTTATCTTGATTAAGCATTAATCTGTTAGAGTCACACCAGTGATTTACTCTTAAAGTTATATCTTTAAGTTTACTTGTGAGAGTATCATTGTTATTACAACATATATTCAATGCTAATTCGTTAGCAAATAAAAATCTTTTTAGGCATTCATCTTGTATAGCTTCCGGAAGATCATTGATATACACCAAAAAGAAAACAGGCTCCAGTACTGAGCCCTGCGGGATACCATGCTTTATCCTTTTAAAACTAGATTTTCTGTCACTAACATAAGTAGCCTGATATCTGTCACTTAGGTAAGAGCGTATTAAATTTATACTAATATCATAAAAACCATAGTAGGCTAACTTTTTTAAAAGTATTTCATGTTGAAATTGTATCAAAGGCCTTTGTTAGATCAAAGAAACGGCCATGGGATGGAAAACTACCTTCAAAAGCATCCAAAGTTTGTTTAAAAAAACCTATTACAGCATCAGTAGTACCGTGTCCTGTTCTAAAACCAAATTGACTGGGAGAAAACAGAAAGTTCTCTTCAAAGTACTGAGTTATCTGTTTATTTAATAAGACCTCAAAAACCTTAGACACAACTGGGATGATACTTATAGGTCTATAATTAGCATAGTCAATTCTGCTACCTTTCTTATAGATGGGAATGACTTTAACAAGTTTAAAAGAATCCAGAAAATTACCATTGTCAATAAACATATTGAAGATGTGTGTCAGAGGCTCACTAATAAAAGAGGCAGCATACTTTGAAATTTGTGATTTTAACTCAAATACATCTAGACAAGAACTATTGCTAAGCCCCACTGTAACAGCATAAACATCCTCTACAGTTACATGGTTAAATTTAAAAACACCAGTTGGCTTATTTGTATTCATCATTAAATCAACAGGATTAATGTTGGTACCTCTACTGTTAACACTTTCATCCACAAAATCAAGGAAATAAGAATTTATTTCCTCAACATTTAAGATCAACTTCACAAATATTCTTTGAGGTACTATTTATTACAGTTGAAATAACTAACCATAATGTTTTTAAATTATTTTTAGAATTTGTGAGCATAATGTTTTTAAGTTATTTTTGGAATTTGTATGAAGTTTAGAAAAATAATTGGCCTTGGTAATCTTCCATAGTTGCTTGTAATCTTTTTTAAGATTAATAAAAGTACCTTTATATTCCGTCATTCTATGGTGAGTGTATAAATTATAATAAGAGAGACATTTATCTTTTAAAGCTTTGAGTTCGCCAGTATACCACATTTTATTTATAGTTTTCCTCTCAGGCGCAGAATTACAAACAGTAAGTGGAAAAACTTTATCAGTAATATCAGATACAATCGATAAAAAATAATTAACTTTCTCATTTAAGTTTTTTATACTATTCAGTGTTATCCAAATTATTTGTTTTAACAAAAACATAAAATAATACAAGCTATGAGCATTATAAAAACGTTTACATTTGAAATTACAATTTTTATTCAAGTTAACATTACTTAAAATATTAGTTTTCAGAAGTACTGCATTGTGGTCAGAAACAATAGTTGGAATAACATTAGCATTACATCTATCATCCGATATATTGGAAACAATATTATCAATGCACATACCAACTGAGCCCTCGCATCCAGGTCTAGTAGGTTAAAAAATCAGAGGTCGAAGACCGTAACTGTCAAATATGTTAAAAAGGTTGTTGACCTCATTACTGTTTGATTTAAAATCAACATTAAAATCAGCCGTTAGCACAACGTGTCTATTAAAACTGTCTTTAAAAACAATGAAGGAGTTCGTATAATTTATTTTAAGAAACTATCAAAGCAAGAATTGCCACGATGATATACGGAAATGCATATTGTGTTATAATTATTAATATAGGTTGCACAAGCCTCAAATATACATAATGAACTTAATTCTGAAAGGTCAATTTTACTGTTTGTGATATCATTTCTAACATATATTGCAGAACCTCCAAGCAAATTACTCATTGGTTGGCAGAAACTGCCAGCTAAACAATACCCTGGAATATTTAATAGGTGCTACTCAACTGAAGTTAACCAATGTTCAACTATGCATATTATGTCAACATCATACTCGTTCACTAAATTTAAAAGCTAATCAACTTTGTTTACAAGACTCTGTAAATTCCAGTGTAAAACATTTAATCCACATGACTTTGTTAGATTTATATTTTCATTACTTACGTAACTGCAGTTTGTTTCCAGTAGTGAAAAAAATGCCTAATGCAAACGTTTTTAGGCCACTGTTTTTAGTTTAATAGATTTTCAATATTTTCTTTATTTACACTAACTTTAAAAGAAGCATATATATCAGCATTCCTAGACTCTAATTTTTCACACTTAACCTTCGGACATTTTGACTTCAAGAACTGGATAAGTTGATCTTCAGTCGTTGATGGTGCAAGTCTATATATGTGTAAAGATATCATTTTAGGTACACCTTTTAAAACCTGCATATTAGAATTATTTTCATTACTAGCGTTACTATCATCACTCCCAATCACAATTCGACGCTTTTGTTTCCTTTTCACTACAGCCGACCACAGGGTTTCACTATTTACATTAGCTGCAGAGTCAAGGGTAGTACTCCTGGAGCTGTTGGAAGGATCAAAGACATTCTCATTTTGCTCCTTAATGTTTACCTTACGAGAACTAACTTTTGTGATTCTACTTGCACATTTTCACTTTGCACTGGCTCATTTGATGCACTAATATCACCTTTTTCATTCATGTCGATCTTAACACTTTTAGCACTCGCAAGGGCTTTGTCATCGAACTTTTCACTGCTATTTTCACTTACAAACTTTGCTTTTCTTAGTAGGTCGACATGATCAATTAATAATTTCACTTTCATTTAGCTCTTTAATCATGTTATCCTTCTGTTTTAAAAGGAATTTAACTACACGAATGTCGATTTTGTTGTCGGCACCACCAATTTCATTCAAAGCTTCATAAATATCAGATTCACAATCGTCAAATGATGTAACCTCATCTTCATCACAGGACTTTACTGAAAGCTCATCAATTATTTTTACATTAGTAGTTAGTTTTGCACAGCTATTATGGAAATAGCTATTACAGTCAGTGCATTTTACACCAGTCACCAGTTTTGCTTTACAATGTTTACACGTTGAAATACTAATATTATTTGAGGTAGAATTTGATGCACATCCACCTGTCATTGCACTGTTTCACTATTTCCAGAGTGTAAGGTTAAGTAAGTGGTCACACGAGTGAAGCAAGCACAAGCGTCCACTCACCACAGCGTCCGCATCAGGTGGCTAATGTACAGTCAACGCTAACATACAAATGGACCGCTCTGGTGATATAACGACACAAATTAAATGCATCAGTATGTTAAACTATGCAAAAATGTATTTATTTATATACATTTAGATACTCTATGGCGCCATTAATAATAGAATATCATGTTAGTTTAATAATGATAGGTGTTATGCAAAAAATATTCTGGAAAGGCAACATAAATTAGTAGTAGTTGTATTAACTTTGATGAATTAAAGTACCTGGAGAAAATTAAAGCGATTACAGTGCCATTAGGTACAATCCCAGACAGTTAATGAGCCGTGTCTGTTGAGGCATCACTGAGAAAAGCTTCACTATTTGCATCACTATCATCACTGTCTATTCCTTTGGAAATTATCATCTTCTCAACTTCTTGCTCTATTAACCCATCCTTCTCCCAGTAGTCATCGGCTATTCTCTTTGTCTTCTCAACTGATTTTTTTCCAGTCTGCCATTATGGAACTAATTGGCTCTGATGTCATAGTCTTT
Source organism: Deroplatys truncata (assembly GCA_030765065.1). Lineage (NCBI taxonomy): Eukaryota > Metazoa > Arthropoda > Insecta > Mantodea > Mantidae > Deroplatys > Deroplatys truncata. The sequence continues at coordinate 90,199,796 of CM060989.1, read as the reverse complement.
AAAACTCTTAGTGAAAGAGTTCCCACGTTGTTCTCTGCTATATTCCATTTTAGCTCTATTAGATTTAAATCAGGGTGATATGGAAGAAGTCTTATAGGTGTTATCCCGTGATCTAAAAGCACTTTGTCTATGGCAAATGTTTCTTTACACCTTTTATGTTCAATGAGTTCAAGCAGATTAGCTTTCCTCATTTCTTCCTCAAATGCAATATCATTAATTCTTAGCCAATGCTGAATCACTGCTATGGTAGAGCTCTTGGTAGGTGCTTTGTTGTCTAGTTTGTTATGATATAGTGCATTGTCCATAACAACACATCCTTGTGGCAGCCCTGGTATTGACTAATTACCCATTTTTGAAAATTATTAATATTTATCTCATGAGATAGTCACCTGAAGTTGATTTAGTGTCATACATAAGAATGCGCCAGGAATAAAACCCATGCTCCCACTTGCATTCACGTCAATAAATCACTGGCCAGAACTCTTATTAATATATATATACCTGACACGATCACATCCTGCCAAAATTTATGAACCATGTAGTGGGTGTGAAACTAGGTTTCATCCATGTACACTACATGCTTTCTTTCTACCATCTTGTTTCTCTGCATAAAGCAAAGAAATGTTGCTCTTTTTGGAATAATATCATTTCTATTAGAAAATGCCTCGTGTCTTTACATTATTTAACCTGGAACACCAATGACTTTACAATTTTGCTGAGTGTCTCTCTGCTACCCTTAGAACCAATTTCACTCAGACAAAACCTGTGCATTTTTCGCAAAGTGGAAATTTCCTTATACACAGCATAATAGTTGTGCAATTGCCTCATTATACACAGGTCCACATCATCCAATTCTATCTTGTTTACAGGCTTCTTTGGAGTAGTGATGCTTTCACCTTATCTTGCAAATCATTGCTTTGCTTTTTTTCACCTGCAAATAGTATAAAATATACTGAATCACCACAGAATCTCCATAAATTTAAGTGTTTTACTGAGCCAGTTTTGTAAAGTTAATTCTTTAGTTAAAATAATAACAGTAAAGTTAATTATTTAATGATAACAATAATAACCATTGCAGCTACCCTGTTTGTTGCCTGACAACAACAGTATTTTGATCCCCTGTTCTTTTTTTCCTTCCAAAAAATTCAATTACATTACATATTATCTCTTGCACCTGCTGATGTACGAGGGTAATCCCAAAAGTAAAGTCTCCAAAGCACTGGGATCACAGGGAAACTGTTTGTGTGGATGTTGGCCATGCTACTTTTTTCCTTCCTCCCTCCACTCTCTTCAGAAACCACCGCACATCCCTTAGTGCCCTCATTCTTGGCTTGGCAGCCAGTTATAATGGAGCTCCCGTTAGTCACTACCACCAGGTGCAAAGTTCGTGCAGTTATTTACTTTTTGAGTGCAAAAGGGGTTAAACCTGTCGAAATTCATCGACAGTTGATGGAAGTGTATGGAGAGTCTTGTATGGATGTCAAAAATGTCCGCAAGTGATGTAGAGAATTTGCAAATGGTCGCACAGAAATTCATGACGAGGAAAGAAGCGGGAGACCATCCATTCTGACGAAACAATCGCAAAGGTTGAACAAATCATGCTTCAAGATCGGCGGATCACTCTCGATGAGCTCTGCATTGTTGTTCCTGAGATTTCTCGAAGCACTATTCATCGGACTTTGATTGAAGAGTTGAAATTTCGGAAGGTATGCGCAAGATGGGTCCCAAGAATGCTGACAGAAGATCACAAAAAGCAACGCGCTGAAACTTCCCGCCAATTTCTTCAACGTTATGCAGATGAAACGGACAACCTTTTGGATTCAATAGTCACAGGTGATGAAACCTGGGCTTTCACACCTGAGACCAAACAACAATCACGTGAGTGGCGGCATTCCGGTTCACCCAAGCCGCGAAAATTCAAGAGAACACAGTTTGCTGGTAAAGTCATGGCAACTGTGTTTTGGGATTGAAAGGGGATATTGTTGGTCAACATTATGGATCCTGGGACAACAATAAGTGCCGACAGGTAATGTCAGACATTAAAAAAACTCAGACGGGCAATTCAGAACTGTAGAAGAGGAATGTTGAGCAAGGGCATAAGCCTTCTCCATGACAATGCTTGCCCCCACACCGCACATCAAACCATGAATCTTCTGCAACAGTTTGGATGGGAAACCATCACCCATCCACCCTATAGTCCGGACTTAGCACCCAGTGACTACCACTTGTTTCCCAAGTTGAAAGAACACTTGGCTGGAAGGCGCTTTGGTGACGACGATGAAGTAAAAAATGAGGTCCATCACTTTTTCAAGAGCATGGCGGCAAGCTGGTATGACATGGGCATACAAAAACTGCCAAAGCGTCTACAATAATGCATCAACCGAAATGGCGATTATGTGGAAAAATAGACAAATGTTAAAGCTTCAAAACTATGTACCATTTGTTGTTAATAAAAGTTTCTTTGTATTTTAAAAAAAATTGGAGACCTTATTTTTGGGATTACCCTCGTATGACACGTTTACTCCTGGAAGACATGATATTCTGAATAGTGTGTACATGCACGACTCAGTATGTATGTGCAAGAGCAAGAGGCTCGCATAAATAACTGCTGCTTCACGTTCTTTTCGATAGGCTTCGTCACTTTGGCAGGTAGTATTGCAATCTACCCAAAATTCTGTACTGAGATTTCACCAAAAATATATGTTTTGAGGCCCCCTGAATCTAAAAAGATATTGTTAGAAAAAGACCCTTGTGTGTGTCTGGACAGCATAACTCAAAATCAGATAAGCACCAAACTTGGTATTTAAGTTCATCACCTTCCAAAGATGTGACACAAAGTTTTTAAGAGAATACTCCCACCCCAAACTTTCTTTTATAAGGAAGAAGTTTTGGAATTTTTTATTTTCTAAAAAATGGTTCTAATGATTTTGATTAAAATACCATATATTAAATATATTTACATGAAAAATAAAACGTATATCTTGAATTTTCTGGGCATAGCCTCTGAAGTCATCTTCATTCAGAAGGACTTTTGTATAATCTTGTATACATAGATACATTAAGCGATGGACAGAAATATACAGCACAAGAAATGTGGTTCTCTTTAAAACACACTATTTAAGTGAAATAACTTTTTTGTGGCATAAGCAATTTCCAAGATCTACTGTTAATGGTTCAAAATGTTCAATACTTAGCACTCGATTTTCAATTGTTTCTCACAATGTCATGGAAACAATATGAAATTTTAAGGCCAGCATATAGCGTCCAGTTCTAAAACATTTGAATATTGCATTCTGCTTTTTATGTATAACAAAATGGTAATGTAAAACTTTATCTCCATCAAAATAAAGTAGATACAGATAATTCTTTTACAAGAATTATTTTTATTAGACTTATCTACCATTTGTATTTCCATGCTACCTACAGAAATGTTTTTTTAATATCAACGATTTTACAGCCACAAATGGCTACACATTAAACTTGGGGTCAAAGGAGAATTTCATATTAGCATATCAAAAGATATAATAATTATAGTAGATATAATAATATTAGTATTCAAAAGTTATGAATATAAGATTCTGATGTGTTACATTCACATGAATTTCCCTATGCCCACTATTGTTTGTGTTACACAGTTATGCAAACAACTCCTAGGAGAGCTTACTTTTCTATCTACTTTATGTTATCAAAATAAACCTTTGTAGAAATAGTTTCATTATACATTTTGTTGTAGGCAATAGCAGCTCATTGGTAGAATGATTGATAGGGTTATGCGGTCAGTGAAACAATAAATTATTTATTAATTATTATTATTATTATTATTATTATTATTATTATTATTATTATTATTATTAATATTATTCAATGGTGTAACATGTATTTCAAAATGAATGCTTAAATTACAATGTTAGTCTCAATAACTTTGTAAATGGCAGTCATTCAATCAAAATGTTTAATTCAACTAACGGAAACACAGTGCTAGGTTTACATGGTTTGTTCAAAGAAAATAAACTAAAAACAGCTATATCTAAAGTAACCAAACTTGTTGAAGTAGATATATTCCTTCACCCGCTTTTGTTGTACCTGCTGACCTGGGTGCCAGCTTACAGGAAATGAGCCAGCCCTGGGGTTGTAAGCCTATTGTGCTGGAATTCCAATGCTTGCATAAGCTAGCCCCCAGGAGCAAATGCTGCTCGGTGCCAAACTCAAGATTTTTTAATGCTTTAGGCCTAATCAGACCATATCTCACATAACATGCACTTCAGGCATACATTTTAGGAACATGCTTAGAATGAGATTAGTAAGGAGCTTTAAGTAAAATTATACATTTTTAAAATACAAGATGGTATTTGTTGTTTTTGTGGTTGATGCAGAAAAAATCTGGTGGATCTAAACACCATCAGCCCCTTAAAAGGAATTGTTCCTGGTTGAGGTTCAAGGGACATACAGGAAGCAGAATTGATAGTCATATGTCTGCATATGCTGCCCTTGAAATTCCATATTCTTCACATGACATTGTGAGAGACAACTCAATAACAGCAACAGTTCAAAAAATGAGGACTGAAAAATTCAAACCAATAATAACAGACATCTAGCATATGATGCCACAGAAGAGGTTATTTGAAATAAAGTCTGTGTTTTAAAGATATTTGCATTTTTTGTGTATATCTTAAGATTGAATCATTATACGAAATTACATAAAATCTTCCTGAGGAGCGGACTTCACAAAAAATTCAAGATACACATTTTATTTGTCATGTAAATATCTTAAACAGGTGGTATTTTAATAAAAAAAAGTTAAGAGCATTTTCTGAAAAAATTACAAATATCAACAATTGTTTCATGTAAAGGGTAGTTTGAGGTGCAGGATATTCTTGAAAATCTTCATCTTCATGTTAAACCCTTGGAAGATGCTGAGTTTTGTATTTATTGGCTTTTTTGTTTTTGAGATATGCTGTTCACAGTCACATGTGCAGATAATTTTTTTAAGAAAGCGTGTCTTGGTTTATTATTCAGGGAGCTACAAAACACACATTTTTTGGTGAAATCTCAACATGGAATTTTTGGGTGGAATACAGTGCTTCTATTTACTTTAAGTATGTAATAGAGAAAGTATAAAAATAGTGTAGTAAGAATACTGGAAACAAAGTAAACATTGAAGAGGTAACAAATATGCATGGAGTATGCATATGCCAAAGTATGAGTCTGAAAGGCAGGAATATTTAAAGCCAAACAAGTGTATAATAGAAATAAATGTGCACAAATTATATGAGAAAAGACAAAGCTGTAAATCTTTCTTGGCACACAGTTTTTGTACACACACTCATGCAGGTATGATGAAACATCATTACAATTGCCTTTTTGGGACAAATAATTAATGTGCCATATGGTGTAGAAACTTGTGGGCGAGATGCAAATAACACTAGTGAAATTGTACTAGATGGAGCTCATTAAATTACACAATCTAATATAATATCATAGTGTTGACTGTTTTCCCAATATTGCATGTTGCAAGTTTAGACCTAATGTACATGCTTGAAAGTTTGCAATTTTTGCTTTTGTTTCTCCATTCTTTTCTTTTCGGCACAAGAGCTTGTCAGCAAGAATAAACATTAGAATGTTGCTTCCACATATTACATCTTTTTACTTTCTCTACTACGTATAGTAAGTAGGGGAAGTATTGTATTCCACCAAAAAATCCGATACCGAGATTTCACCGGAAATACATGTTTTGAGACCCCCTGAATCCAAAAAAAAAGCATTTTTGGAAACATGTCCGTGTGTGTGTCTGTGAACAGCATAACTCAGAAACGAACAGTCGGATAAACACTAAACTTGGTATTTAGGTTCAGCATCTTCCAGAGATGCGACACGCAGGTTTTCAAGAAAATCCCCCCACCCCAGATTACTCTTTACATGGAACATTTTTCGAAAATGGCTCTAACGATTTTGATTAAAATATCATATGTTTAAGATATTTTCATGACAAATGAAATGTATATCTTGAATTTTTTGGGAATGTCTCCAAAAGTATTCTTCATTGTGAACCACTTTTGCATAACTTGTAAATCATAAGAGATAGACAAAATTTTATTACACAAAAAATGTAGATCGCATTAAAATATACAATTTATATCATATACATTTCTTTTGTTGGGTGAACCATTTTCGAGATATTGCTTGTTATTCCCTTAAATTTTCCAATACTTATACTTTTTCTCAAATTCGTTATTCATTTTGTTTTGTCCTGGTAATGCAAAGAGAATGGAATACTCCACATAGCAACCACCTCTTAAAATATTTGACTATCGCTTAAAGCCTAGCAATTCCCCTTGCCTCTACAAGAAAATTAGCAATAAGATTAACATCTCGATTAACATGAAGCATATGGAGAATAAGCGTTTGTAAAAAATAGTTTGTACAAGAGTAGAGAAAGTCATGTGAGTGTAACACATCAGATTTTTTAATTTGGAACAATTGCTAGGTAAAGATATACAGTGAAAAATCTAACACAGAAGAATCACTTTTATATGAATAGTTTTACTTTCTCTGTTAAGTACTTAACAGTAAATAGAAGATTTGTGATCCACTAAAACATTTGATGTCAAAATTTCACCCAAAATGCACGTTTTGAGGTTCAGTGAATTAAAAAAAGCATTTTAGGAAAAGGTCCATGTGTGTGTTTGTGAACAGCATAATTCAAACTGAAGACTTCAATAAATACCAAACTTGGTAATTCAATTCATTATCTTCCTGAGATGGTATAAGAAGATTTTCCAGAACACCTCCCCTCCACGTAAAGCTACCTTTTTTTTTTTTTTTTTTTTTTTTTTTTTTTTTTTTTTTTTTTTTTTTTTACTTTCTCAAAAATGCCATTTGCGATTTTGGAACATACTTATGTGACAGATAAAATGTACGTATATCTTAAATTTTCCAGGAATTGCCAGTTAGATTGTGTTAATTCGGAGGGAATTTTGCGTAATTTTATATGGGTAAACCATGAGAAAGAGAGAGACACACACACACAAGAATGCACTACACAAAAAAATTTAAATCTATTCAAAACATATAATTTATCTTAATTTTCTTCTTCCTCTTTTTTTTTTGGCATCGGCCATTTCCAAGATATTTGTTATTGGTTTAAATTTTTTAATACTTTTGTAATTTTTTAAAATACTGTCGTTTAACAGTGGTTTCTCGCAATGTCATTGAAAGAATATGTATTTCAAGGCCAGTATACAGGGACTCGCTTTTTAAACTTATGGTTAACTCTATCCCTCTTGTATCTACAATGAAATATGTTAACAAAAACATTTATACAGATTTATCTCGATTAACATGAAGTAGTTAAAAAATATAAGCTTTCATATGAATAGTTTGTAGAAGCTATAAAAAGTAAATGGTAGTAAGTAGAGAAACTCTTGTGAATGGAACAGATTTTTGTAGTAGTGTTTAATGCCTTTCCTCATGATAAATGACACTGGTGATACTTGAAATCAAATAATTAGGGAAAGAAAATTAGGAAGGAAACATTCAAGGCTAAGTTTATGACCACCCTGGGATTTGCCAGTTATGAGGATTGATGAAAACCTGGAAAGAAAACCTCAGTTATGGTGGATGGTCCTGGGTGAATGTAAATCGCAGACCTATTTACTAGTCCATGTCTTAATGCCCTCAGCTACCTGTGTCAGTTTATTAGAATGTTACAATATAATGAAGTTATGTGAATTTGTCTTTGGTAGGGAAAGTCATGTGAATCTCTCCATATATTTTCATTATACACATAGATTGTAAATATTTGTGAACATTAACAATTAATTATGTATGTGAACATTATAGCAATTATATATATTAGTTATGTTTTGAAAAAATAATATCCTAATAGATGGATAGCTACGATTAATGAATCATACATGAATTCCTGCGACCTATCCAAGGAAAAAAATACATCAATTACCTTTAGATAATTCACAAGCAATACTTTCTCTGTTTGACTAATTTACTACTACTGAAAAACATAGTTATTATAATTCTTACTCTGCAAAATTTGCCCAATTTAAAGTGGCAATAGCGATGTAAGCAACGGTTCCCAACCAGCAGAAAAGCCATGGGGGGGAACAATAGGCTACATAAACTGTCGTGCCGAAGAATGTGCTACAGAGTGGATCAGGTTCAAGTATTACATCAAGCAGAAAACATATGCTCACATCTGCATTGATTTTGAATGGTAAATAATATGTATATCTTAAAATTTCTGGGAATAGCCTGTGAACACATCTTGGTTTGAATGACTTTTTTACAACTTTTAAACCGCAAATCCCTACTAATCAAAACATTTAGGTCTCGTTAAAGCATACAATTTGGATATTGCTGGACTGGTGGGAATTTTTATATTTAACCGAGAATGATAACTATAATGGCATTAACTAACTGAATGTGAGAAAACACAAGGGACATGCAATAATGTGTTTCACTCCATATGGAGTTAAGTCTATGTGATTTCTTTGCATTCAATGGTTGAAATGACACACTCAATGGTGCAATGTGAAACACCAGCTACATCCAAGAATAAACAAGGCGTATGGTGTGTCCTAACCGAAAGGCTTCTACTAAACAAAGACAAAGTGCATGTTAGCCAAAACAGTACAATAATATCCTCCCCTTCCGTCAGCGCCGGACAGTTTTTCATGATTGCAATACACCGCAATTTCATTTCTGTCACGAGTTAACTTTGTAACAGTTCACAGTGCATCGTTTACAATGGATGGAAGACTGAGGTATGCAACTTGGATTGTTCAACCTAACAAAGTAATGGAGGTGGCAGCAATTAGAGAAGAGGACTTTCTCTATGCAGATTTGTTTCAGGCGCTGGAAACAGCACAGAAAGTCATCCAAGTGACTAGCAAGACACCGACTTTTGAAAAACACTGCACAGTGTGAGCCAGATAGGCTCACCCTTCATAGACATTATTATGGTGGTTTGGGTTTTGGAACGCCTCTGCCATGCTGAACATTATATATGGTGGATTCCTTCCATCTGCCTTGGAGCAATTATCAGAAGTAAAAGCTTGCTGTTTTACTGGCTGGATTCCTGTAGAAAACTCTCAACAGATGTCAGTGTAGAGAAGTATGAGCATGGCTCTGTGTGACTCCATGACATCAGGATCACGTGAGGAGAAGGCTCGAGTCACCCTGCACATACGAGGACGAGTGGAATATTTTTCTGTCCTGTGATCGCCAGCCATGAGGAAGAGAAGCCTTAAAGTCAGGTCTAAGGAAGCAGTATCGTACACAAGCTAAGTTTTCAGCCTTTTTAAACTTGACTTGAAACATGTTTGTAAGTACTTCCCAAAATTTAACATTACAGTGTGTGCCGATTTAACTTGGAACCATGGAATAGTGCAGGAATAATTATTCCTTGTATATAATAGTAAAACTTTGTAATTTGTTTGTTTGTTTGTTCATTTGGTCCCACTGTGAGCAATACTCAGGGACATTGAACACGTCATAAAATTATGAAATATGCAGCATAACTAATAAACATACTCAGCACCAAGAACTTGTTTAACTAATAAACATACCAACACCAAGAACATTTCTCCCTCTCCACACCATGCATTATTTAAGAATTGAAAATTTGCAAACCATCACCATTTTTTTCTTCTTTTTTTTTTCCTTTTTTTCCCCAAGAACCATCTCAACATGCATTACAGTCGAACAATAACAAATAAGTGTAGGTCACTATCATATGCCATCTGCCTAAGTATTGAAAATTTTGTCATAGTTTGTGGGGAGTGAGTATATAAGAAAGACTTCAGCTTTTCTTAAAGATGTTATGTTGATTAGGCTTGCCTAATAGTTTTAAGTAGCATGGAAGGTTATTGTAAATTGTTATTGCAGAATAGTAACATCCTTTTTGGAACAGTTTTAAGCTATTTGCTGGTCTATGCAAATCACCTGCATGCCTTGTATTGTGGTCATGCACAGCAAGGTTCATTGTGAAGTTATCATAATTATCTGTAAGGTAGCTCAAGAGAGAATATACATATTCACCTGTGAGAGTAAGAATTTTTGGGGTTTTGAACAAGGGTCTAAAGGAGTGATGGGGCCCAACACCACAGATAATATGCATGGCCTTTTTTTGTAATATAATTACCTGCTTGCTATGTGCTGAATTACCCCAGAACATTATTCCATATCGCAACAGGGAGTGAAAGTAGGCAAAATATGCTGTTCTTAAGGCATTTTGGTGGAGCACGGAAATATAGCAAGAGGAACTAAATACTTGAGGGGGAATTTGTAAAAGTATTTCATTTGCATGTAATGTTGAAACATGTTACATTTCTTTGAGAAAGAATACATTTTATTGTATGGCTGTAAGAATTTGTTGTGGAAGCCTTAAATTATATATTTTCCTGCTTTACCAATAAATTAAAAATTTGTATCCTCTGGGGCACTTCAAGTTTGTAGTGTAGGAAATTTGCCTAGCATTTTTGTATTATGTATTCTATCAGCATAATGTGAATTTATCTTTAATATCTTATATATAGATAACATTTAAAGTAAAATTAGAATCCACATTTACAATATTGTAGCAGAATGATAGAGCATTTTAGTAAAAGACAAACATATAGTATTATCATGCTGCAATAATTGGTAGCGTTAGTGTGGGACCAATAAATGGTAGCAGAGCATGGTCCCAAAGGGGCAATGGGGAATGCACTATAACCACTCATAATAGCATCACAGACAGCAAACGGTGCCTCTGCACAATGTGCAAGGCTTTTAAACCAATGAGGGAAGGCTCGTTCTTTGCCAGCAGCAAGCTCCCATTTAAGCAGATAATTATATTTGTTTATGGTTGGGTGAAGTATCATCTTCTACAAGATGCAGCCACTGAAGCTTGCATCAGCGAGTTTCATGCTGCCACAGATTGGGCAAATTTTTGTCAAGAGGTGTGTCAAACTCGCTTGAAGCATCATGCTGCTCCCATAAGAGGCTTAGATGAGAATGGCAATCTTGTAATTGTTGAGATAGACAATCAAAATTCTTCCACCAAAATATCACAGGGAAATGGTGAGAAGGCCACTGGGTCTTTGGAGGCACCAAAAGGCCAAGTGGAAGGTGCTTCCTTGTAGAGGTATCTGACAGAAGGTTTGCTACACTGGAGCAGCTAATCCTGCAGCACATTCCGCCAGAAAAGCACATTGTTTACAAGCGATGGCTGGGTTGCTTATGGCAACATAGAGCTACTCATATCGTTGATTCAATCTATCCTCTGTTTGCTAATTCTCCATATTTATCACAAATTCATATGTCACAAAGTCAAAGAGCAACATGTGCTTGAACAAACATGAAACTCTGTGACAGGTGACACATGGTAACTGTGTTTGTAAAATGGAACCAAGCACTTTGGAAGGAGACGGTTTCAGTTCCTGCAATGGGTGTGTAGTTACAGCTACTAGCTTTATACAAACCAGTCAAATTTAAAAACTGTAGTTCGGCTTTGATTAACCATGGAGTATTATCACATATTCATAGTTGTACAAACTGTGGTGCTCCACTAGCTGCAAATTTGAACACAAAAAGTTTCAGGTGCAGGATGAAAGATAACGCCGGCAAAACGAAGAGCAAAGATTGCAGCTTCACAGCCTCTGTTTGACAACACCTTCTTCTCCTACGTACATTTAGCACTATCAACAGTGTGTTTGTAGTGTACTGGTTACCGAGAGATCCACCACAACTTATTTGGAGGGTGCTCATACAGTGGTTGTTTGGTCTTCATTTTCCAGGGAAGTTTGCTTAGACTGGTGCTTTAGAAATAAAAAGCAAATTGGGGGAATCAGTGTTACTGTGAAAATCGATAAAGCAAAGATGGGCAAAAGAAAGCACAATTATGGGGGCATGTAATTAAGGGGCAGTGGATTTTTATTAGAGGAGCAGAACATGGAAATCCACTGAACATTGACTGATTTTGAAGATTTAGAAGCTAGTAACAGTGATGTGTCATAATTTAAAATAAAGTAAGAACATTTTAGTGATGTAGTGTAACAACCTTCAACTCTCTTTATTTTCCACTGAACATGTTTGTAGTGCCCATAGAAAGTCGTGACAGTGCCTCTCTCTCAGCTGCAATAATGGAATACATTATACCAGGCAGCACAATATTAAGTGATTGCTGGAAAGCTTACAACTGCCTTACAGATAAAGGTTTTATGCACCTAACAGTTAACCACAGTGTTACTTTTGTGGATCCTGATACCGGAGTACACACTAAAAGCATTCAATGGGCCTGGAGAGAGGTACAGTCCATAGTTCCCCAGTAAGATCATAAAAAGGCGCACTACAGCAGGTATCTCACTGAATTTATGTCAAGCAAGCATACCCAGAAAATCTCCTCCACCTTCATGCGTTCTTCAAAGCAGATAGACAACTGTATCCTCCACATCATTCGTAAAAGATAATTTTTTGACAGAAGGTCAAAGCTTATATTACACAGCTTAAAAGTAGATGTGATAATTAGAAATGCCTGCAAATTACCCACCCTCCACTTTTATGACACTTTCTTATATACAAAACAAGTCTCTAAAGTAAACGTTTGTTACACGCATGCACGGAGGAAAGTGACAACCATCAATACTAGCAAAACCTGTGATTTATCAAAGTTCTTACTCCAAACACACTCGTTACCGTCAGTTCATACACACATCTAACCCTAAAGTTTAACTCAGGTTAAATCGAAAACACAGGACCCCTTGGTTTCACTGAGACTCGCTACTCGCGACCTGATGGCCTCTCCATGTCTCCTACTTGTTTTAAAGCTAAAAGTAAGTGCAAATATTGTTGCCATAAACTTCCGAAAACTTAACAAAACTGTCAAAAGAAACATGCTGGTACAAGTACAACAGCAAAAAATAAAAATGCTTAAGCTAATCTAAAGTTTTCTTTAATTTCTCTCAAGAATTCTTAACCAAAGTATGTGCTACTTGCTTCACTGAACGACTATTAATCACATAGAACCTGCAGAACCAGTCTCAAGCGACATTTGCTGCAGAGCATAAGATTTAAAGTCTTCCGCCGACAATTAAACCCAGGTTTTAGGCAATTAAAATGTAATACTTACTATATGCTTATACCTCAAATGTGCCATAACATTTCTTTATTCATATCCTGCTCCTAGGAGACAGTATACTTAATAAATATCAACAAATAACCATCACCATGCACATGTTATAAATTAGTGTCTGACTCCCATTATGGAACCTTTCTGACAAACAAAACTGATAAAAACATAATCAGCATAAAAGAGTCTACAATTAACACTGCAATTCATTCATTTCTTTTACAGCAGTCCATGTTCTGCATAATAACTCTTTTTTTTTTATTCAGGTGCCTCAAAACTATGTATTTCCAGTGAAATCTCGGTATAGAGTTTTCGAGCAGAATACAGTACCTTCTCTCCTAATGTAAATAGTATAATAAGTAAACATTCGTTTTTTGGACTCAGGCGGCCTCAAAACAGGTATTTCCGATGAAATCTCAGTATCGAATTTTTGGGGTGGAATGCAGTAGGTATGTGATACAATAAGTAAAAATTCTTTTTTGGATTCAGGGGGCCTAACAACATGTATTTCTGGTGAAATCTCGGTATCAAACTTTTGTGTGAAATGTGGTATCTCCTCTGTATGTGGAAGAATAAATTAATTTTGTTACTTTCTCTACTACGTATAGTAAGTAGGGGAAGTATTGTATTCCACCCAAAAATTTGATACCGAGATTTCACCGGAAATATATGTTTTGAGACCCCCTGAATCCAAAAAAAGCATTTTTGGAAACATGTCCATGTGTGTGTGTGTGTGTGTGTGTGTGTGTGTGTGTGTGTGTGTGTGTGTGTCTGTGAACAGCATAACTCAGAAATGAACAGTCAGATAAACACCAAACTTGGTATTTAGGTTCAGTATCTTCCAGAGACGCAACACGAAGGTTTTCAAGAAAATCCCCCCACCCCAGATTACCATTTACATGGAACATTCTTCAAAAATTTTTATTTTCTCAAAACGATTTTGATTAAAATATCATATGTTTAAGATATTTTCATGACAAATGAAACGTATATCTCGAATTTTCTGGGAATGTCTCCAGAAGTAATCTTCATTGTGAACCACTTTTGCATAACTGGTAAACCATAAGAGATAGACAAAATTTTACTACACAAAAAATGTAGATCACGTTAAAATACACAATTTATGTCATATACATTTTTTTTGTTGGGTAAACCATTTTTGAGATATTGCTTGTTATTCCCTTAAATTTTCCAATACTTATACCTTTTCTCAAATTTGTTATTCATTTTTTTTGTCCTGCTAATGCAAAGAGAATGGAATACTCCACAGAGCAACCACCTCATAAAATATTTGACTATCGCTTAAAGCCTAGCAATTCCCCTTGCATCTACAAGGAAATTAGCATAAGATTAACATCTCGATATCTTGATTAACATGAAGCATATGAAGAATAAGCGTTTGTAAAAATAGTTTGCACAAGAGTAGAGAAAGTCATGTGAGTGTAGTGAATCAGATTTTTTTTATTCAGGAGGCCTCAACCCATGTATTTTGGTAAAATCTTGACATCGATTTTATTAATTCCAATCAGCTAGTACTATAATTACCCATTTTTGTGTTTTCTATGTGCGTTACAACCATGTTTATGCACATTTCACTTTTATTTCCCCTTATAGTGTACATAATACCAAATACATAAAACCCAGATTTCAATATCATCTGTATATGTTCCCTGCTTGTTTAACGTCTAGCAATGTTTACCAGTTTCAGATGTTACCTCTAGTTCCCAAGTTCAAACCCGGTGGAGGGCAATGGATTTTTTCTTTCGGAGCTAAAATCCTTACCGTGGCTTCTTTTGGAAGGGAAGCAAAGACAGTGGTACCGTGTCGTAGATTTATGGCACGTAAAAGAACTTCAAACCTGATAAAGGAACCTCTGAGCAAATTTCCTGGTCTTTCATACCCAATATACGAGGGCTGATCAATAACGACTGAGACTGATTTTTTTTCACAGATATTTATTACTCCATTTCAATGTTGTCACGCTATTTTTCAAAGTAGTCCCCTCCTACTTCAGTGCACTTTTTATAGCATCTCTGCCAGTTCTCAAACATATGGTGCAGGCCATTCTTTGTCAGGTCTTTGAGAATCGCCTCACTTTTCTTCAGCACTGCTTCAGTGCTCTCAAATCGAATGCCCCGGAGCTTTGCCTTTAGTGATGGGAATAAAAAGAAATCACAGGTGGCAAGATCTGGGCTATAAGGCGGATGCGCACACAGGTAATGTTGAATTTAGCCAAAAATGTCTAGACTTGATTGGCGATGTGAGGCCGCGCGTTGTCGTGATGAAGCCGCCACTCATTTCGATGTAGTTCTGGACGTTTCCTTGCAATGTGTTTCCTCAGTGTAGCCAATACTGACCTGTAGTCCGCTGCTGCAACAGTAGTGTGAGGGGGAACAACAATCACAGCAGCTGTGTTGATGTTGACTTCAGTCATAGCAGAAGACAAAACACCAGGCCCACCTTGCTTAGCACAGAGGACTCGCCCTTCTTTGAAGTCCTTGAACCACCTAAACACTGTTGCACGAGGTAGTGCATCTTCACCGTATGCTTGCTTCAGCTTTTTGAAAATTTCAGAGGCTGTATGATTTAAACAAAAACAAAATTTTATTGCGCTGTATTGCTCCTCCATTTTGTGGTATGCAAAATTCAAGTAGGGTCAATAATATACAGCATTACTACCAACCTACCGATACGAGAGTGCTGCCGCCTATGAACATTATCATGAAACCCCGCTCTTTTCAAATATTTATAGTAGAGACAGGAAACTATCAGAACACTTCAGGAAAAAATCAGTCTCAGTCTTTATTGATCAGCCCTCATAGATTGGGACGTTAAGGACCACAGCAATTAAGGAGCATCGATAAATAAAACTCAATTACAATTATCTAGCGATGTTGTTAAATATTATGTTGGTAGCGGTTGGCATCCAGCGAAATACAGGTTATGTTGATACTTCAATAACCCATAATAAATAAAGTCGCCGCATGGAATAGTAATATGCGTAATTACCAGAATATTGATGCACTGCAAGGGATTTCATTTGACTTAATAGGTGCAGATGCAAACCACGTAAAAGGGTCCTTACTGTTATCGACAATACTCTTCACATGTGCAGGAAAGTTAAATGCCATAGTACAGTATTTGGTAATTCTGTGCGACGACTCTATTTACTATGGCGGCAGTGTGCAGCGCATATTGAAGTGCCAATATCAGAACTGTGTTTTTGCTGGATAGCAGCCACTACCAACATAATATGTAACAAAATCACTAGGCGTTAAACAAGTAGGGAACACACAGGTGATGCTGAAATGTGCATATGATGAATTTTAACTTTTGTACACGCGTAAAATAAGTAATGCATGTTTCTATAAGGGTAAATAAAAAGTGAAATGTGCATAAACATGGGTATAACACACAGAAATATGCGTGGATTGTGTGCGAAAACACAAAAATGAAATGCAATAAATAACCCGTAAAACAAAACATGTAGATGGAGCCAAACATGTATAATGTTTAAGGCAAAGCGTACGTAAACTCTGGGAAGAAAAATCCAAAATGTTCCACTTTTTTCATTAATTTTGACTTATTCTACCGCGTATGCCTTAGGTAGAAGTATTGCATTTCACACAAAGATTTCACCAGAAATACATGTTTTGAGGCCATTAAATAAAAAAAAAAAGACTTTTACTTACTCTACCACGTACCTAAAAAGGTAGAGGAGGTATTGCATTCCACGCAATGAAATACCACTTCTGACTACTAGGTACGTGGTAGAATAAGTAAAAGTTATTTTTCTTTTCATTCAAGGGTCCTCAAACATGTATTTCCGCTGAAATTTCGGTATAGAATTTTTGTGGAATGCCATACCTCCTCTACCTACCATTTACGTGGTAGAATAATGAATGAGAAAAAGAATAAGTAAAACGCATTTTAAAAAATCCACAACTCTAAACTTCATATATTGCATATATTTCCCAATGCACCAACCTATATTAGGTATAAGGAAGTGAATAAATTACCTTAGGAGTGAGTTTAGAACATGATATGGTCCCTTCTATATCTGGTGTCCACCTACCCGCCCGTTTGAGGTGGTTTACTTATATAGGCAAATCGCGTCAGTAACACAACAAACGTAGCCATTTTTCTGATAAGTCACATGCAAAGTGGGTACTGTCAACCTAAATAATAAGTGAAATGCACTAAATATGCGATGTGCTGTTGTTTCTGCGAACATGATTTGAGCTTTAGACGTGCAGATCCCTCGGCTATGCCCTGTCGTCGCTTCGCAGCTGCGGCCTATTGGCCGCAACTTGCTACACTCCTCTCCTTCTAAAAAACATCCCTCGGCTACGCTTTGAGGCTGAGTATCTTACCGTCTTCGGTGGCATTATTCATATGTTGCCAGCATTGCGTTAAAGTCAGAGAATGAGATACAGTGCCATCTGTAGTACACCCAGGGACATACATTGGACATCTAAGACCACTTTCGTCGCTAATTCCGGTGCAAGTAAGGCAATTTACCCAATTTCATGCATATTTATTGTGAGTTTACATGTGATTTGCTTTTAACATTATTTATGTTTGGCTTCATCTACGTGTTTTGTGTTATGGCATCATTGCTTTTCATTTTTTATTTCAGACAATCCGGGCATATTTATGTGCGTTATACCCATGCTTATGTAGATTTCACTTTTTATTTTTCCTTACAGAAAACACGCATTAGTTATTTTACACGTGTCTACAATGCGTGTGACATCCATTGGTTATCCAGGTTTTTCTCTTATTCGAAATGCGCATTTCAAAATATCATGGACATTTCAAGGTGTGTGTGTTCCACGTTTGTTTAATGTCTAGCGATATTAAATATTACCTTGGTAACGGCTGGCATACTGCAAATATACAGTTCTGATGTTGGCACTTCAATAAGGCTCTGCGCGCGGACGCCATAGTAAATAGTGTCGTCGCACAGAATTACCCAGTATTGTTCTTCAGTAACCTTTTATAATTGAGGATGCCAATTCACCCTACATATTGTCTTAAAACTTTCGTCATGGGTGGACCTATTAAATAGGAAAACATACATTATAGATATACTTATAACCCACGCGAACTTTTATATAGCTTCGTGATGCTGTTAGGAAAGATGCATAGGAAGATTAGCCTCTATCACATTAAGCTGAAAGTACTGATATGTCATACCTGCGAAAAGAGAACACCACTTCAGTCTCCGTAATTCTTGTACGGCTCTTTAATTTACCTTGACTTGTAGGGTGCTCATTTTGAGGTGCGACTGTCAGCCATCACAGTTAGCTACAGAGCAGTGTTGCCAACAGGAAAATATTTTTCCAACCATATTTGGCGTAAAAAAAACACTAAAATGGCCTCAAAAGAACCAGATTTCTATTATTAATTCTGTATCTTAAAAATAATGTCACAGGCCATTGCGTTCAATTAAAAGACAAAATAATATCTCTTACATAAAAATTGAGGAGCACATCAAGGTTCAAAAAGAATCGTAAGAATCGTGCATGAATCGTCGTTCAGAAAGAATCGCAAGAATCGTACATGAATCGTCGTTAAAAAAGAATCCCGATCAGGAAATTCTCGATTCATTCTCGCTCGCGCTTTGTTTACATCCACTCTAAGCTTTGGCTGCCAAGCCGAGTCCGGACGAATGTTGCCGACTGAGTACGATGATGAGCAAGGAAATTACCAAGCGGCAAGCATTGCGATGCTGCAACATGGTATACGAAAACAGAACAACAGTATTGCCGATTTCCGTCGATTCCTATGATGAAAGTATTGAGGGAATTGCACAGATCTAAAAAATTGCTAGAATTCATAATATGACTTGGTAGATCAACACGATTCTTTGAGATGCTGATGCCATAACCTAGGAGTACCGAGTTCAGCCGAGAATAATTCTTAAAAGCAAATTGTGTAAATAGCAGTAAAGCGCAGTAAAATGAAACGTAAGCATTGCCAATGGATGAACGTAGGCTGCAGCACGTGGTATAAGCAATTGAAGTAATTTTCAATGCTTTACTGAGAGATTTGATACACAGTATTGCATGATTACAGTGTAGTAGATATTATAATATACAATACCAAAATATATGCAAATGAAGGAAAAATAGATAATTTTAGAATTCTTGGTTTCAAAAACATTGTGATTATAAAACATTAAAGTGTTTAAAATTATATAATTGAAAAGCATTAATTTATATACTATAATCTACATTAAATGTATCGGAACATGTATCGATATAACTAAGCTAAGAACTTAAGGATGCACTTGATTAGATCTAATAATAAATGAAACATAAAATTATAGAACTGAATATTTATAAATTGTATGATAAAATCGAAGGAAATTAATTTAATTGAAAAGAGCATATGAACTACACTACACCACTATTAATTAATAAGTACAGATCCTCAGAAAAAAGACACATCGGACACCCCAGGAAAAGATGGGAGTAAAGAATGCAAAGGGAGGTGGAATGCCTAATCATCGAAATGAAGAAGAATATAATAATAATAATAATAATAATAATAATAATAATAATGTCTTCATAATTACTTTGTATAGTATCCTTATGTAATCGCAACTTAAATGTAATCACAAAGGATGGCTTCATTGACAAATTCAGGAAACTCCAAGTGTATTACCCAAAATAGCGCGGAAAGCACTATTATACACATTGTCTATTTTACGTGAAAGAAAAACGAGCATAACCCTCATCGTAAATACAAACTCCTAATTCCGTATTTTGTCTGCAAAGTACAAACGGGGGACTGTTCATATAAGAATTGTGAGTGAGAATAGGCGGCAGTCAAGCGGACGCTTCATGATTGAATCGTGCAGTGGGTTAGACCAGCAGGCAAGCGAACGATTCATGAACGAATCGTGCACTAAAGCAAGCGAGCAGACAAGGATACGATTCAATCTGATTCATGGTTGAATCGTGTAGTAGGGTACACCAGCATACAAGGGGAGGTATCATGAATTATGAACGAATCGTATGAATCGATTACTGTAAAAGAATTGCTCGACCCAACCCTAGTAATCAACACTGTCGGTGAATATAAATGATTGCAGATCCGACTCACTCAGTAGCCCGATCCGCTTACAAAAATTTTTGAAAAGAAAACAACCCGTGAGGATGCACATATAGGTATTAACGCTACATTTATATTCCATGTATCACCGAAACTAACGTGCAACATGTTTGCTTTGTGTACATGTAAAAAAAGAAATGGCAAAACCTTGAACATCAAAATTATCAAATATCAATGTATTTATTATTTTAAAACATTTATCATTAACTTTCTTTGTACATTTCTTTTGTATTTGACCATTTTTTTGTCATTTTCTCAAACAAACTGAATTAACTATACCGTCCTGCCATCTATACTTGAAGCAAACTGATATAGTTTGGGTCCGCATATGTAGATGGCAGAAGTAGCGGATGTTTATTAAAAGAACTAATCTGGCTGTATACATGTGGCTGTATGCACCATACTCGCAAAACAAATTCTTCATGGATCTTCAGCCTACCGCAGTAAGAATTTGACCGCGTAATCATCCAATAGCCATCCACTACTGTTCACCGCAGTTTATGCCCCCGCCGTTGAAACGTTGAACTTGACAGCTAGCGATTAAGTTGGTACACTCGCAAAAAATAGATGAAAAGCTTTAACCGTTAGACTTCCTATACCAACAACAAGGCATCATTTCGGGTGGTGTATGACAGAGCAAGCGGCTCTGTTACCTGATGTAGATATTTCCAACCTCGTGTGTCGAGTTGTTGTTTGCAAGCTAATATTGTTCATTGTTATTTATATTTGTGGTTATTGTTGGTATTCGTTTATACAGATATATATTTTTACTTTCTCTATACGTATAGTAAGTAGGGGAAGTACTGCGTTCCACTCAAAATTTCGATACTGAGATTTCACCAGAAATACATGTTTTGGGGTTTCCTGAATCCAAAAAAAGTATTTTTGGAAATATGTCCGTGTGCGTGTCCGTGTGCCTGTGAACAGCATAACTCAGAAACGAACAGTCGGATAAACACCAAACTTGGTATTTAAGTTCAGTATCCTCCAGAGATGCGACGAAGGTTTTCAAGAAAATCCCCCCACCCCGGATTACCCTTTACATGGAACATTCTTCGAAAATGTTTATTTTCTCAAAAACGGCTCTAACGGTTTTGATTAAAGTATCATATGTTTAAGACATTTTTATGGAAAATAAAATGTATATCTTGAATTTTCTGGGAATGTCTCCAAAAGTATTCTTCATTGTAAACGACTTTTGCAACTTTTGCAAAACTGGTAAGCCATAAGAGATGGACAAAGGTTTACTACATGAAAATTTAGATCGCGTTAAAATACACAATTTATGTCATATACATTTTTTTTGTCGAGTGAACCATTTTCGAGATATTGTTTGTTATTCCCTTAAACTTCCCAATACTTATCTTTTTCTCAAATGGGAATTCGTTATTCATTTTTTTGTCTTGGATAAGCAACGAGTGTTAACCTGTGGCAAAGAGAATGGTGCTGCACATAGCAACCAGCTATTAAGAGACATTTCTATGCTTAAAGGCTACTGTGTTTCTATGTTGCCCTTGCAAATACAAAACAAGGGGAACACAGTACGCCTTAAGCGATAGTCAAATGTTCTTAGAACTGGTGGCTATGTGTAAAATGTGATTCTCTTTGCATGTTAAGAACATAAAAATAGAACAACGAATTCTCAGTTGAGAAAAAGTGTAAGTATTGTAAAATTCAAAGAAATAACAAGGAATACCTCGAAAATGGATCACTTTACAAAAACAATGTTTATGACATATATTGTATGTTTTAACGAGATCTGCATTCTGTATGTAGTAAAATGTTGTTTACCAGTTATGCAAAAGTCGTTCAGAATGAAGAGGTCTTTTGGGGACATCCCCAGAACATTCAACATAGGTATACATTTTATTTGCCATAAAAATGTCTTAAACATATGATACTTTAATCAAAATCGTTAGAGCCGTTTTTGAGAAAATAAGAATTTTCGAAAACTTTTCCATGTTAGGGGTGATTTGGGGTGGGGTGATTTTCTTTAAAACGTTTATGTCGCATCCCTGTAACATACTGAACCTGAATACGAAGTTTGGTGTTTATCCGACGTTTCGTTTTTGAGTTATGCTGTTCACAAACAGACACACTCACAGACACACAAGACATACACACGGATATGTTTCCAAAAATGCTTTATTTCTTTATGTCCTGGAAATGCAAAGAGAGTGCAATGCTCCACATAGCAACCAGCTCTTAAAACATTTGACTATCTCTTAAAGCCTATCATATGCCCCTTACACCTACAAGAAAATTAGCAATAAGATAGAATCTGCAAATGTTTATCTCGATTAACATGAAGTAGATGGAGAATAAGCGTTTGTAAAAATAGTTTCTACAAGAATAGAGAAATTCATGTGAGTGTAACACATAAAATGTTTTAATATATATTTAATTCATGTTATTTATACCAGATTTGAAGTGCGACAATGTGTGGTATTAATAAAAGGGAGCCATAGCTTTTAGGAAAACCGAGTCATCGGTAGCAGCGAGTCGGGAGTCACAGATTTGGTATTAATAAAAGCTTCCCCTCCGTGCTGAGCCTTGGCTCTATGGATGCGAGTCTCTAACTTGTGTTTCCCTTCTTCCTTTGATGCTTGATAGGTTTCGACAATGCGAAATGTGGACTTACATGAAGTTAAAAATCAAACGTTATTCTTCCAAAAAGAAATTAATTTTCCAAAACAAATAGCCTATCATACACAAAATGCATAGGTACATAAAAATATAATCCTTTCAAACAAATAAGAAAAATTTGTATGTAAAAATACAAGCATATCTGCCCGTCTTGAGCTAAGAAATGGCATTCTCTCGGAAATTATCTGCCCTGCTGCAGAAAAGATTTCCTCAGCTGGCACGGAGGTGTCAATATTAATTGAATAGGTATAACTTTGAATATTTATGTGAACTTTTTATCTAAAGAAGACTTTACAACAAAACGAAGAAAAAATATTCCACCGAGGGAGTGGCTCAGGCGGTAAAATCTGTGGCCCGCATTCGGGACGTTGGTTCAAATCGTGGTTTTCCTCAGTCGCCAAGGTAAATGCCGGATTGGATATTTCATACCACGACCCAAAGTTCCACCCTAAGTCTAAAACAATAAGTAAAAAAGAAAAATAAGTGGTAATAGCGAATACTATGTCATCTATCCACAGACATCTATCATGTAAGCAGTTGGACTGGATGACACCCTAACGCCATCTGCACGGCACAAAGCAGAAGATACGGATGCCATGCCCTGGGGGACTCTGTGGGCACGTGACGAAGCAAGATGGAATTTTCAGGGATAAGACCTAGAAGGATAACTGTCCGCCCCTCTGTGTAAGGGTGTCGGTTAGACTGGACGGCACCGTAATGCCATCTGCACGGCATGAAGCAGGTGGTTACAGGGATGAGACCTTGAAGGCTAACTGTCCGCCTTTCTGTGTAAAGGCGTCGGTTAGACTGGACGGACCGTAATGCCATCTGCACGGCATGAAGCAGGTGGTTACAGGGATGAGACCTACAAGGCTAACTGTCCGCCTTTCTATGTAAGGGCGGAGGTTAGACGGCACCCTAATGCCATCTGCACGGCATGAAACAAGTGGTTACAGCGATGAGACCTAGAAGGCTAACAGTCCGCCTTTATATGTGGGCGGTGGTTGTATTGGACGGCACCCTAATGCCATCTGCACGGCATGAAGCAGGTAGTTACAGGGATGAGACCTAGAAGGCTAACAGTCCGCCTTTATATGGGAGCGACGTTTGGACTGGACGGCACCCTAATGCCATCTGCAGGGCATGAAGCAGGTAGTTACAGGGATGAGACCTAGAAGGCTAACATTCCGCCTTTATATGGGGGCGGCGGTTAGACTGGACGGCAACCTAATGTTGTCAGCATGGCACGAAGCAGAAGATTCGGTAGCTATGCGCTAGGGTCTCTGTGACACGTGACGGAGCGGGTGGTTATAGGGATGAGACCTAGAAGGCTAACTGTCTGACACATATCGTTGTAAGAGCTATCCACCAACAGATCTGTCGCAATATGACCAAGGAGTTAAGCGACGTAAAATAAAAAACAGTAGAAAATATATATTTCGAAATAGACATGGGGCGAATCATGAACGAATCGTGCATACGAACGACTACAAGGAAATAATCCCATGAATCGATCGTCGTTCAAAAAGAATCGTAAGAACCGTGCATGAATTGTCTTAAAAAGAATCGTTATTAGGACAATCTCAGGCCTGGGCGAATACTGCCGAGTGAGGACGACGATGTGTAGGGAAATTACCACACATTGTGAAGCCAAAACATGTTATACGAAAACAGAACAGCAGTAACAGAAATCTGATGTGTTACACTCACATGACTTTCTCTACTCTTGTACAAACTATTTTTACAAACTCTTATTCTCCATCTATTTCATATTAATCGAGATAAACATTTGTAGAAACGATCTTTTGACATGCAAAGAGAATTACATTTTACACATAGCGACCAGTTCTAAAAATATTTGACTATCGCTTAAGGCGTACTATGTTCCCCTTGTTTTGTAATTGTAACAGCAACATAGTAATACAGTAGACTTTAAGCATATACATATCTCTTAATAGCTGGTTGCTAGGTGGAGCACCATTCTCTTTGACACAGATTAATACTCATTGCATATAGAAGACAAAAAATGAATAACGAATTCCCATTGAGAAAAAGTATAAGTATTGTAAAATTTAAGGGAAAAACAAGCAATATCTCGAAAATGGTTCACTCAACAAAACACCTGTATATGACATAAGTTGTGTATTTTAACGCGATCTACATTTTTTGTGTAGTAAAACTTTGTCTATCTCTTAAGGTTTACCAGTTATGCAAAAGTCGTTCACAATGAAGAACACTTGTGGAGACATTCCCAGAAAATTCAAGATATACATTTTATTTGTCATGAAAACATCTTAAACACATGATATTTTAATCAAAATCGTTAGAGCCATTTTGATAAAATTAAAATTTTCGAAGAATGTTCCATGCAAAGGGTAATCTGGGGTGGGGGGATTTTCTTGAAAACCTTCGTGTCGCATCTCTGGAAGATACTGAACCAAAATACCAAGTTTGGTGTTTATCCGACTGTTCGTTTCTGAGTTATGCTGCTCACAGACACACACACAGACACACACACATGGACATATTTCCGAAAATGCTTTTTTTGGATTCAGGGGGTCTCAAAACATACATTTCCGGTGAAATCTCGGTATCGAATTTTTGGGTGGAATACAATATTTCCCCTACTTACTATACGTAGTAGAGAAAGTAATATATATATTTTGCCGAGTTCTTGTCAATTCGTGGTAGAGATGAATCGTTAGAATTTACAATATGAATTGGTAGATCAACATGATTCTTTGAGATTCTGATGTCATAACCTAGGAGTACCGAGTTCAGCCGAGAAAGATTAATTCTTAAAAACAAATTGCATAAATAGCTGTGAACCTCCGTAAAATGAATCGGAAACGTTGCCAATGGATGAACGGAGGCTGCAGCACGTGATATAAACAAACAATAGAAGTGATTTTCAGTACTTTACTGAGAGATCTGATACACAGCATTGCATGATTACAGTGCAGTAGGTATTATAATATATAATACTATAATATATTGTAACACCCCACGGGGTGGTTACCCCCGCAGTAGGTGATTACACGAGGGGGGTTGGTAGCTCAGAGGTAGGGGGGATGCGTTGGTACCGGGGTGGTAGGCAGGCCAGGGTGGCGTTCTAGGATAGGGGGTATTTAAATGATGCACAGGGGATGCATTGACCCAGTAAATTATATTGTTACTTTAAGTGTGAGTACATTCAGTTTGGAGTGAAGCCCAGGCAAATAAACAGAACTTAGATTAGACGCATGCTTACCTGATTAACTGGTGGCGATGGGTCTCGAGTCTGACAACTGATCTGACGACTCTTTGATAACTGCTCATTGACTAATCTTTGATAACTGCCACCTGATCACTCTTTGATCACTCTCACGACCGAGTCAAAACCCTGTAGTATAAATGCGTACAGAAGAGCTGACTCGGCGTTGTTCAGCGTGGTCGTGTTCTGTTAACCTGGTTTCCACACTTTGCGCTGGTTTACGACATGTGCTGCAATACTCGGTGCTCAACCTGGTCCGCTACATCGGTCCAAGTTTCGCCAAATTCCGACCCGGAATTTAAAATTGAAAAGGAGGACAAACATCTTTGGGGGTACTAAAACTGTCTGCTTAGACGAGGGTTGATAGAAAAAGAAAAAAAACAAAATATGGTTTGAGCCTTATACAATTGAAATGCTCGGGGGTCCTCTGCTGTCCAAGACTCGGATACCAGGGAAATATTTTTAAGGGTTGGTGAGTACGTTAGGGTGGGTTTGACTGCGCACCGCAGCCTGCTGCAAATCTTTGACTCTTCTCAGCTGGTTGCTTACTTTTGTGCCCGAAGGTGAACTTTGCCTTGAATGATTGAGGTTCTGTACAGAACTGCTGAGTGACTCTGCATATTTAGCTATTTTCTTGGTAACGTAAGATTTATTTCCGCGCATGCTGCATTTCTTTGGTCAAGCAGTGGCGTTCCCTCAGAGCGCACCAATTCTTCGTGTTCTGGCGCGGCTCCCGTGGTGAGTTACCGGCGTTCGTATACTGGTGGGCACTGTTCGACCTGGGTCTTTTTTGTCGGTTGCTTCTCTTCTGGCGATCTCTTGGTGCGCAGCAACAGGGTTGTTTTTCAAAGATGGATTTCACTTAGGAAAGGTGGGAAGGATTATATTGCGTTTTAAATTTTCACGGGATGAGACGAAACACAGCAGAGAAAAGGTAAATTTAGAAAGTGAGTCGGTACCCCTGCCGATTCCTTGTCTCTCCAAATTTTGAAAAAGAGGGGAAAAACACGGAACAGAACAAAAACATTAAGTTCTGTTATCCAGGTGTGATGCGACTACTCATAAGTTCTGCTTGCCTTGGTATGTTCGTTCGAACAAAAAAAATCAAATATGTACATAAATACAATCATTATTGTCTGTAACTGTACAAAAACTTTTTGTGTGTGTTTCATTGTATGTAAGCGGTGTTTAGATGTCCGCTTTTTGGCATTTTACTGATTACTTGCTTCCGTAACCCGGGGAAGAGGGTCGCTGAGGCTGCTGTAGACTGTGGTTTCTCTTGCATGCTTGAGGACATCCTCTAAAACAGACTTAATTTTTGACTTTAGTTCACAGAAATATTAATATTGTAGAAGTTGTGTCCAATGAAACACAGCAAAAAAAGTAAAAACCATATTTACACTCCATTTTCTATTCATATACCTGTCGCAGTGCTACACGCCACTGAGAGGTGCGAAGTCAAGCTCTGTGTCTGAGGCGACAAATACTTGTGTCAGCGAAACTCATGAGAAGACTGCTGCTTTCGAGACTTACCGTTCATGCAAAATTGGATGTTTATGAAGGCGATATCTGTGTTTCTTAGTTTGTGAACAGAATTTCTGTACCCATTCGCGTGTGTGAAATGTGTTACGTATCTTGTGTTGCGTAATTCGTGGAGGATACCTGTGCCTTTCCCGCCTTCATCCCCTTGTTTATTTTGAGCCATTTTGATTGATTTATTTTATTTATGTCTCTTATTTATTTCTCCCGCTATGTTAGTGTTGATTCTGAGGCGGGATGCGAGATTCAAAATTTCTATATTCCTGGTTCATGTCGTGTTTTATTTGCCCTAGTCTTGTGAGAAATCTTTTGATTTTAATTTGCTTAATTGTCACGTTACATTTATCTACTATTTTGCACGTTGATTTGCTTCGCCTTATCTGTTAATTGACATTTATTTATTTAATAGCGCTTGGTTGTCGTACCAGAGTATACGTTATTCGATTTTTTCCTACTATTATTTATTCTATATGCGCTAACGCATGTGTAAGGTGCGGAGAAAAGAATTCCTGGCATCAACCTATAGTTCTCAAAACACATTATCAAATACCTATCTTAAATTAATCTTATACTAACAATTATATAAATAAAAGTACTATGAAATAACTTCTCGACCTCCACTAAATCTTACTTCCTATTCTATTTCCTATTTATTTAACTCTGCTCCCAAACTTAAGAACAACGACAATACTTCTTTATACTTGCTCTCTGTTGTGTCCCCCGGCCCTACTCTGAACTCCTGTAGGGATAATGTATATTGTTCATATTCCTGTATCTGAACAAAGATATCTGTATTAAGCGAATAACAGGGTCCCGTCTCGGATTTCCCATTATATTTTCACTTCCAGATATATTTTCTCTTCATCACGAGAAAGAGAGAGCAACAAAAAAATTAAAACAGTAAAAGTGAATCGCGTGGATTATCACTTTTAGCCTAACTTAAGCTGGAGGTCCGAAGATATACGTCTTGCATTGTAACCTATTACTTAACCTATTTGAGAACTATTGCTGATGTTTAATGTTTTAACTTCTTTCTTTTTCTTGTTTGTTTGTTTTTATGCCTCAGCCTTACTGCAGCGTGGATGCATTTCGTCATGTAATAATGTCAGCACTTGTGTATTGATGGACATTGAGTGATGCGTAGGCGATTTTTTTGTCATTTATATGTGGCAATAAGATTGTGTTTACTCGCTGTGCATCTGTCGCAAGTGTGGTGTATACTCATGCGTAATATGGTGAAATTCTACTAACGTGGACATTATGGCGTTTCACGGAATTTCTGGCCTTAATTACGTAATTCAGGAGGCTGAGTTTTTTCATTACCCTATACGGTCCTGTGTAGTTCATCAAAAGTTTCGTGACTCTACCTACCCTCCTTTTAGGGGTATATAGCGTCACCAAATCGCCGACTTTATACTCGACGTGCCGCCTCTTTGAATCATATACATTTTTATTTTTCCTCTGGCTCTTTACTATGTTTTGGGATGCTAACGCCCTTGCTTTTACTATTGCCTCCCGTGTTTGCTGCACAAATAGGTTTTGTGAGGTGCCCTGTAATTGAACGTCTGGGGGTGATACCGGTTTCCGTGCATACAGTAATTCAAAGGGTGTGAACTTAGTACTCCCCTGTTTGCTTGTGTTTATGGCAAACCGAATTTGATGTAAATTATTATCCCAGTCTGTGTGCTGTGTGTTTACGTAGTTACTGATTACTTGCGCGATAGTTCTATTCGCCCTTTCTATTAGACCATTAGTTTGGGGTCTGTAGGCTGTTGTGAAAGTCGGTATTGTTCCCATCATCTTAAGTAGTTCTTGTGTCACTTCGCTCATAAATACGGACCCTCTGTCCGACAGAATATATTTTGGTGCGCCGTGACGACAGATGACGTCGTCCAAGATAAATTCGGTGACATGCTCAACAGAAGCTTTTGGGATTGCCCTTAATGCAAAATATTTTGAAAAGTAATCACTTGCCGCAATTATGTATCTGTTATCTCTAGAGGACTTTGGGAAAGGCCCCAAGATATCTATGGAGAACCTTTCTCCTATATAGTTGACCTTTATGGGTTGCATTAAACCTGCGGGTCGCTGATTAACTGGACCTTTTCGTTGCTGACAGGAAGTGCATCTTCTTACATAATTTTGCATGTCCCTCTTCATTCCAATCCAATAGTAATGTGAATTAATTTTGTGAAAAGTTTTTGAAGACTCCTCCTAGCGGATCGTCATGACTATTATATAGTATTTCCTGCTTTAAACTATCAGGTCCTACTAACAAGTGCATGTTCCCTGTACTACCAGCATTTTTTCGGTACAGGACATTCGATTTCAGCACGTATGTTGCAGCTTGTCGTGCTAGTTTAGCATTCGCTGTATCCGGCTGTCTTACGGCTTGTATTAGGGGTTTTAGCTGGGGATCGTCCTCTTGTTTTTTAGCTAATTCTATGGGTTCTATGAGACAGGTAATTCTGTCTTCCTGCTCTTGTGCTGTTTCGGGTTCAGGGGGGTCTATTGGCATTCTAGACAAACAATCTGCGTCCTTATGTTTAATCCCTGATTTATGTTGAATTGTGTAATCAAATTCCTGTAGCATCAAGCTGTAACGTGCCAGTCTCCCTGTTAGATCTCTCAACCTATTTAGGTGGCGCAGGCAAGCATGGTCTGTAACTACACTTACAGGGTAAACATATATGTACTGGCGGAACTTCGAAAAGCCGTACATAACTGCTAACAGCTCTTGTTCCGAAACGCTATAGTTCTTTTCAGCTTTGCTTAGACTTCAGGACACAAAGCCTACTGGGTGCATTTCTCCATCTGGTTCTTGGAGGAGGCAACTGCCTGTGTCGTGCATGCTGGCATCGCAGTTCATTTGGGTTTTGGCTCCCGGCATAAAATGTGCCAACAGGGAGCTCTAACCATTAAATCCTTCAGCTTTTGGAAGGTTTCTTGCTGTTCTTGGCCCCATACAAACTTTTGGTCTGCCTTTGTTAGTTCGTTTAGTGGCCTCGCGACCGCTGCAAAGTTATTAATCAACCTCCTGTAGAAAGAAAATAAACCTAAGACCTGCCTTACTTCTTTGACGTTCCTAGGCGTTCTGAGCTGTGTAATAGCTTGAATTTTGTCTTTATCAGGTTCTATGCCTGCTGCCGATACTTCGTATCCTAGGAGTTTTATTTTGTCCATACCGAAAAAATATTTTTGGGGTTTTAGCTTAAACGTATGTTCTAATTTCTTAAATACTGCTTCCAGGTTTGCCAATAAGTCCTGAAATGTATTTGCGAACACTATTATATCGTCTAGATATATGAGTGCTTTTTCGTATCGCAGGTCGCCTAACAGTTTATTTCCGATCTCTGTGAATGCTCTAGGGTCATTCGCGAGCCCGAAGCTCAAGGTTTGGAATTCGTACTGTCCGTACGACGTACAAAAGTCCGAATATTTCTTACTTTCTTGAGCTTGAGGTACTTGAAAGTATGCACTTAGCAGGTCAAGCGTACAGTAAAATTTTGAACCTCCTAAATAGCTAAGTAGGTCGTCAATCAGTGGTAAGGGATAGGCGGGTGCAGCTGTTTGTGCATTGAATTTTCTGTAATCTACACAAAACCGATACTCTCCTGATTTCTTTTTGACCAAAATTACTGGTGACCACCAGCTACTCTGCGAGTCTTTTATTATCCCAGCCTCTTTCATTTCTTCCACTTGTTGGTTTATTATTTCCCGCTGTTTATGGGACACCCTGTATGGCTTCTGTCTAATTGGTGTCGTGTTTGTCAACTCTATTTTGAACTCCGCAATGTTTGTTGCCCCTAACTCTTGTAGGCTAGTGGCGAAGGTATGTCTGTACCTGTCGAGTAAATTTCATAGCTGTTCGTGTTGTCCTGGTTCTAGTCGTGAATTAATATTAAATTTGGCGTTTTTGATGTCTATTTGTTTTGCTGTCTCACGTGTGAAAGTGTCTGCCTGGACTAATGCAACTTCGTGTACGAGTGCTAGTGTTGTCCCTTTAAATATTCTCTGAGGGGCGGCGGTATTAATGTGGACTTGTATCTTTTGATTATTATTGCACAGACCCGGTATAATGTTAACGTGTTTTTTCTGCATAGTGTTAATGCATGGTTCCAGTAATAATGTGTGTGTAGGAAGTGAGGGTATTTTGACGTCTATCTGTGTGGTTGCAAATGGAAGGATTTCTACGTCATGCTGACATGTTGCTTTAATTTTTGTCTCTTCAGCATCTGCTTCAAGTGTAATTTGCATGAGAGGACACTCTCGCTTTCGCTGGCAGCTTACCGTGACCTTCTTCGAATTTTGCAGTGTTAGTGTAATTGTTTTGTTCCCTAGATCTATAACGGCTTGGTGTTTCTGAAGGAAGTCCATGCCCAGCAATAAACTATGCGGGAAGTGTTTTACTACTATTAGTTGTTCTTTGAATTCCACGTCACCCATTTGGAAGTTAGTGTTAGTTTGGTATTGTGCAGCAAGTAAATTGTTATTTGCAGTTCGCAAAATCATATTTGGGGGTGCTGGTTGCTTGCTTGTACCTACCAGGTCGTCATTGATTATGCTTACTGAGCTGCCTGTGTCTATGAGAATGTCGATCCTTGTCCCTGCTAATGTTCCCATAGTTTTTAATGTGTGCACAGAGTTGACGTTTTCTGTTATGCTTGTTACTGCGGCCCTTATGGGGGGTGATTGCTTCGAGGCTGCGCGTGAAAATTTGCATTCCTCCTTCGTGTCTGGCAATTAGCGATTACGTGGCCTACCCGTTTGCAGTAGGCACACACAGGCCTCGCGGACACCGTTCTTCTTTGACTATATGTGCTCCTATAGCCGCTGGGGGGCTGTCCGTAATTCCTAACGGATTGATGCTGTGGATTGTAATTCTGGGGTGGAGGGCGGGGGTTCATTGTCAGGTTTTGCAACTGTTTTGCTAACTCACCCACCATCTTTGACATCTCTGATACCTGCTTCTGGAGGGTATCGTCTGGCATGCTAGGGGGAATTCCCTGTGCATCGATTAGGTCCACCCTTTTTCCTGCCAGGTAGCGGGCTGATTCTACCCTGCGGACGAACTGTATGAGAGCGTCCACTGTTTGTGGGTTGTAGGGCAGTACCTGTTCTATTAGTGATGGTTTAAGGCCCCTCACGATGTGTTTTACCCGTTCCTTCTCTGTCATTTCGGGGTTGACTAGATCACACAGAGCTATAATGTCATAAGCGTATTGCTCTGTGGGCTCACTAAGGTCCTGCACCCTCTGCCTTAGTCTGACCTCCATCATTTCCTCTTCTGCCCCGTGAATGAAGGCTTTTAATAACCCCTGCTTTAATGTTTCCCATTGGGCGTCCCTATTTCTATGGGCAAAAGTTTTGTACCAGTTTAGTGCGGTACTATTAAGGTAGCATGGTAAATACTGCGCCTTATGCTGGTCATCCCAATTATTGGCACGCGCTATCAACTCAAACTTATGGAGATAGTCCCTTACACTTTCCCCTGGTTTCCCCGCGAAGCTACCCGGATCCAATGGTGGACGACTAATGTGCATGGGTTGAGGTGCTTCAGTTACCCTTCTACTTAAAACAGGCGAGTCCATTTTACTCATAGTATTTGTGTGTTCGTCTCCCTTATTCATGGCTAACTGTTTTTCTACCCTACTTGTGCTTGGGCTAGAAGTGTTAATGATCTTGCCGGAGCGGAGACGTATTTGATTTGCCGTCTCAGCGTGTGCCGCGATCTCGTTTGAAATTCCTTTCAAATCTGTGATTAGAAATTCTTGGAATTTAAATTGTTCCCCCTGTATAGCTGCTAATTCTGCGCACAGATTTCTAATCTCTTTAGTAGTAGGACTAGTAGAGTTTTGAGCAGGTTCAGCCATGCATAATAACTTAAATGTACTACACTAAAACAATATACATAACTTGAGAAAAGTTAAAAAAGTTATATTCTGTGTAGGTGACTCATGATGCAAAGGGTGGGAGGGTGGGTCTTCACCAGATAACCTCAGGTAAAAGGTTATCCCAAAATGAGGCGTGTTTTACACCTTGCAAAAAGAAAAGAGAAAAAAATTGATTACATCCCCTGGCTGGAAGAGGTAAGGATGTTTTCCCCAATTATACCCGGCGACTCCGCCACATTGTAACACCCCACGGAGGTGGTTACCCACGCAGTAGGTGATTACACGAGGGGGGTTGGTAGCTCAGAGGTAGGGGGATGCGTTGGTACCGGGGTGGTAGGCAGGCCAGGGTGGCGTTCTAGGATAGGGGGTATTTAAATGATGCACAGGGGATGCATTGACCCAGTAAATTATATTGTTACTTTAAGTGTGAGTGCATTCAGTTTGGGGTGAAGCCCCGGCAAATAAACAGAACTTAGATGAGACGCATGCTTACCTGTTTAACTGGTGGCGATGGGTCTCGAGTCTGACAACTGATCTGACGACTCTTTGATAACTGCTCATTGACTACTCTTTGATAACTGCCACCTGATCACTCTTTGATCACTCTCACGACCGAGTCAAAACCCTGTAGTATAAATACGTACAGAAGAGCTGACTCGGCGTTGTTCAGTGTGGTCGTGTTCTGTTAACCTGGTTTCCACACTTTGCGCTGGTTTACGACATATGCTGCAATACTCGGTGCTCAACCTGGTCCGCTACAATATGCAAAATGGAGAGAAGATAGAGAATTTTAGAATTCTTGGTTTGAATAATATTTTGATTATAAAAGTATTAAAATGTTTAAAATAATATAATTTAAAATCTTTAATTTGTATACTATAATCTACGTTAAAAGTATAGGAACATGCATCGTAATAACTATGCCAATCCTAATACATTAAAAACACCTCGAATATGGTGATGTAAAATTTATATAAAAATTATTATTCTCTGCATACTGGGCTTATATCTTTTCACGTGTGTATAAAAATTATACAGGTTATTTGCGCGCGCAACTTCCGTAGTGGTGACGAATAATAAGAATAATAATTATAATTAATAAAGTAGAAAAAATAAAATTCAGACAGCGGAAATGATATTTTTACGAAGAACTTAATAATGTACTAGATTAGACCTAATAAGATGTGAAACGATAAAATTGGAGATGAACTGAATACTTATAAATTATACGCTAAAATTGAAGGACTGGACTTAAATGGAAAGCGATATGAACTACATGACTGAAGAAACAATTTAATACATACAAACCGTCAGGAAAAAGAGACATCAGATACCCCAGAAAAAGATGGGAGTAAAGTAAAGAATGCGAAGACAGGTGGAAATGACTAATAATTTAAATGAAGAATATAATAATAAAATATTCATAATTACTTTGCACAATACCTTATGTAATTGTAACTTAAGTGGAAGCACACAGGATGATTTTTATTGACAAATTCAGGAAACTCCAAGTGTATTACCCAAAATAAGGCGGAAAGCGCTTTAACAACATTGTCTTTTTTATGCCAAAGAAAAAAGATCAAAGCCCCCATTGTAACAAAACCCTGATTGCGTATTTTGGCTGCAAACTACAAAGCAGAAACCGGAACGATTTCTGTAAGAATCTTGAGTGAGAATAGGCGGCAGACAAGGGGACGATTCGTGAATCGTGAACGAATCGTATGAATTGATTCATGAACCGTGAACACTTCGCATGAATCGATTACTGCAAAAGAATCGCTCGACCCAACCCTATTACTTACAGGCCAAGAACTCTTGATTTCAAGCGGAGCGTCAGTAGAAACGGTTTTCAGAAAGCAAAATTGTGACAGTGAACTACTTCAAGACCCGTAATGTGACACGGAGTTCCTAAATTTCATTTTCGTCGATTTATGCCTTGAACTTGCCAAAGACCTACTGAATGCGAGAAAACGCAGATGTTAGTGAAAATATTCAAATGAAGACCCTTTAATATGGATGCTGTGAAGTATCTTGCTGGTTGTATTGCATAAATGCCGTGCTATTGATAGAACTTTGTGCAGCAAAGACGGCGACTGTGAATATACTCGAAAAAGTGCCAAAAGACTGGACCACAGTTATTTCCAAAGGGGGTTCACTCGGCCAACAGAACAAAGGTGTCAAGAAGTGAAGGAATTGAAGTAATATTTTCCGGTTTCTATGGATTTGGCTTATCGCAGTGACAAAAAATGATGAAAACCCTCACAGGCATAATTCATTAAATGTCCTAACTACGCTAAAAGACTGCTTCCGCACCTTCATCACAATACATCTAAAAAAATATGATGTGTTACACTCACATGACTTTCCCTACTCTTGTACAAACTATTCTTACAAACGCTTATTCTCCATATGCTTCATGTTAATCGAGATGTTAATCTTATTGCTAATTTTCTTGTAGGTGCAAGGGGAATATGGTAGGCTTTAAGCAATAGTCAAATATTTTAAGAGCTGGTTGCAATGTGGCGCATTCCATTCTCTTTGCATGTCCAGGACATAAAAAAATTAATAACGAATTCCCATTTGAGAAAATGTATAAGTATTGGAAAATTTAACGAAATAACAATATTTCGAAAATGGTTCACTCAATTAAAAATTATATAACATAAATTGCGTATTTTAGCGCGATCTACATTTTTTGTGTAGTACAATTTTGTCTATTTCTTATGGTTTACCAGTTATGCAAAAGTCTTTCACAATGAAGAATACTTTTGGAGACATTCCCGGAAAATTCAAGATATACATTTTATTTGTCATGAAAGTATCTTAAATGTATATTTTAAATAAAAATCGTTTGAGCCATTTTTTTGAGAAAATTAACATTTTCGAAAATTGTACCATGTAAAGGAAATCTGGGGTGGGGCGATTTTCTTGAAAACCTTCGTGTCGCATCTCTGGAAGATACTGAACCTAAATACCAAGTTTGGTGTTTATCCGACTGTTCGTTTCTGAGTTATGCTGTTGACAGACAAGTTTACAAAAATGCTTTTTTTGGATTCAGGGGGTCTCAAAACAAGTATTTCTGGTGAAATCTCGGTATCGAATTTTTGGGTGGAATACAATACTTCCCCCAATTACTATACGTAGTAGAGAAGGTAAAAACGAAAACCTCTGCTTAGAGAAACTAAGTTGCAGGAAGAATCTTCAGTGGGTAACACCAGCACTTCTATGACAGCATGAATGATCACTTTTAAATTTAAGTCAAATTTGTGTTATAAAATTGGCTATTTCACTTTATCTTAGCAATACCTAAAATATTAGTTATGGTAGCTATGTTGTGTGTAATCACATAGAAGTTGAGCAGGATAACCCAAGCATTTTCACGGTAAATGGCTTTTTCAATGCATGCTTGTTCATGTTATAGTTGAGTAATTTTTAAGCACCCATTTTCACTATGTATCTTCAAATTTCTACTTTGCAATACACGACTTTACGTATATACTTTCAATTGCTAGTCGAAAAGTGAGCACGGCCAACCTTCCACACTAGGTGTTTATCGGCTGCCAATGGGAGCAAAATGTGCCGGAATTGACTACCTTCCCTATTCCACGTGATGAATACTGCGTATTCGTATTGTTTGGAAATCGGCATTACGTTGGATATCATTTCATTTACGGTAAATTACATGGCATCAATGCAGGCTACGTCACCTTTATTATGACAAAAATATTTAAATAAATTAAGCCAATAATTATTACCCAGAAACTGATGAATTCGAGTTTGAATCATTTATAGAAAACTGAGGTTAAATGTCTTACTCACTGATGCGGCAAATGCAATGAACGCTTTGGATGAATGCTAATATAGAATTCCAAAAATTTGCATAAGCTTCTTTTCTGATGTAATGGTTTAATGCCAATCACGATTCTATGAGAAAAGACAAATGTTTAGTTGTGTTTCATTTACTCGTACTTGACACGTCATGTAGCAGTGATAATGAGGGAATATTGTAGTAAGTTGAACCTTATATAGGGAATTTATAAAAAAGCGCAGAGGTTTGGATTTTTCTGATGTAATTTTTACTTTCTCTACTACGTACAGTAAGTAGGGGAAGTATTGTATTCCACCCAAAAATTCGATACCGAGATTTCACCAGAAATACATGTTTTGAGACCCCCTGAATCCAAAAAAAGCATTTTTGTAAACTTGTCTGTGAACAGCATAACTCAGAAACGAACAGTCGGATAGACACCAAACTTGGTATTTAGGTTCAGTATCTTCCAAGAATGCGACACGAAGGTTTTCAAGAAAATCCCCCCATCCCAGATTACCCTTTACATGGCAGATTTTTCGAAAATTTTAATTTTCTCAAAAAATGGCTGTAACGATTTTGATTAAAATATCACATGTTTAACATATTTTCATTAAAAATAAAATGTATATCTTGAATTTTCTGGGAATGTCTCCAAAAGTATTCTTCATTGTGAACGACTTTTGCATAACTGGTAAACCATAAGAGATAGACAAAATGTTACTACACAAAAAATGTAGATCGCGTTAAAATACACAATTTATGTCATATACATTTTTTGTTGAGTGAACCATTTTCGAGATATTGCTTGTTATTCCCTTAAATTTTTCAATACTTATTTTCTCAAATGGGAATTCGTTATTCATTTTTTTGTCTTGGATATGCAAAGAGAATTAATCTGTTGGAAAGGGAATGGTGCTGCACATAGCAACCAGCTATTAAGAGATATGTATGTGCTTAAAGGCTACTGTATTTCCAAATTGCCCTTGTAAATATATTATCCCCTTACATCTATAAGAAAGTTAGGAATAAGATAGACTCTGCAAACGTTTATCTAGATTAACATGAAGTAGATGGAGAATAAGCGTTTGTAAAAATAGTTTGTACAAGAGTAGAGAAAGTCATGTGAGTGTAACACATCAGATTTTTTAATGTCGATTATACTTCTGTAGAAAATACTAATTTCTAGTTACATTTCCATTTACTTGTACTTCCCAAGTCATGTAGTAGTGATAATAAAGGAATATTATAGTATGCCTGTAAGCAAATATTGCATTTTAACTCCCCAAAGCAACTAGCGAGGTTTAGCCCTAAAACTAGTAGATGAGGCCTTTACATGAGAAGCAGAGCTTATGCATAATTACCCATTCCGAAATATATTTTTCATTGTTAAATTGCCGCTATAAGTAAAATAAGTTAGTGAAACCAGGAAATTCTTAAAACACCATAATTAGCAACCATAGAGCTTTAACAACTTTAAGCATGAATTCTCATAGTAACGTAATCAGTTATTTGTAAAACGAGTTATTTGTAATTTGTATTATTCTATATCTGCTGATCTAGTTTTTATTTCATAAAGTTTGAGTAACATCTTGAGAATTGCCTACTAATCGACCAAAAGGCAGTAGCTTTTCATCCCGTAGGCTTATGGTTCAGAGGGGTAAATAAAATACAGGTAAATCGAAGCATGCCTTTATTTATTATTGAATTCTCAAATGTTCCGTCTCACTATAACCTAACAATCAGGTCCTAGATATTATGAGTACATTTAACTTCATTTCCAAAAGAATATTTTATATTTGCTGAAACCACATTAATGTGAGTGTAGTTCTATGTTAACCATGCTAGCTACTAGTTTGCGAGGTCGCGGGTTCAAACCCGGCTGAAGGTGATTGATTTTTTCGAGCGTAAAAATCCTTAGCATGACTCCCTACAGAAGGGAAGTAAAGCCGGTGGTCCCGTGCCAGGGATTTACGGCACGTAAAAGAACCTAAAGCTTCATAAAGATCCCTTTTAGAATAATCACCGGTCTTTCAAGCCAAATATAGATTGGGAGCTAAGGATCACAGCAGTTAAAGAACGTCCATAAATAAAACTCAGTTTAATTTTTCACATGTTAACCTAAACGTTACACACCAAATAATGCAATATTTTAAAGCAACATGTATCTAGACATAAGCTTCAATCTTAAATCCGAGTGTTGCATTCCGTTGGTTAGATTTGTTTTACAGCAAATGCAATTGCAATTTATTAATGTACGTAGGGTATACATTACTATAAGATATTACCAATATTACTTTGTAGTTTAATACACAACGGGGATAATAGTACAGTATACTGGCATAGAACTGGAAGCTATTAAATCACAATCATTTGTTTATGCGACGGTTGACATGAATTGTACAGTGCGGCATCTCATTGGATATAATTTGCTTTAAACTGGCAATGCCTTAGGCCATTTTAATTTGCAACACCGCCTGCTTATTAAGCAGAGGAAGTCATTCCGGCAGCATTCCGGAGTAAACCACTGGAAATACTTTCACACGTACTTCGGAGTGGAAAAGTGGAAGCACTTCCTATGGAACTAATTCCATTAAAATTCGGAACTACTTCCTCGAAACGACTCCGAATGCGGAATAGGAGCTGTGGAAGTAAATTCGGTAAAGTAACGTGCTCGATATTCACCAGTAGTAGTGTGGAAACAAAACACTATAACAGGGGACATGGAGGAGGTCAATACAAAGGAACGTTTTACAGCTTCATTCCTGTGCATGTTATAAATCGAAATAAACCTTTACAAATCGAAGTGGAAAAAGATACTACAACGAACGTAAACTGAAAACGGACTGTTGGGTAAACCTAATACAACTGATACAGACAGACAGTAGTCCCTGCAGAATGTAAAGGGCAATAAAGAAAAGGCGGTTGAGATCTCCTATGTGACCAATACACACCTGTTGGATTCGCGACGGTGGATCCGATGTAAATACGCTGGGATCAAAACCACGTTTAATAAGGCGCGAAACTAATATAAAGGAGGAGAGGTTTATGAAAAATTAAGTTTAATAGTGGCCACGAACAGCAACAGTCCGGGCGGTATGTCGAAAGGTGGTACTACCAATGAAGTCCACAGCCATGTCACATGGAGACTTTAAAAGCACAGCGGTGATGAAAGGCGCAAAATTCTTTGTCCTAGCGGCGGCACCAACGATGACATTTTGAGATATGCCGACATGGCTGAACAGGAAATTGTACGAGAGAGTTGGTGGAGTAGATTAAGTATAAGGAACTCATATATTTCCCGTTTTATATGACGATAAGAACGACAAAGGGCCAACGAAAGGCTCAGACAGTCGGAAACAATATTTACGCGCAAAGCTGGTTGTCGCTGAGCGAAATTCAGTGCCTTAAAAAGAGCTGTAACTTCCGGCTTATAAACAGAGATCCTGTCAAATAAGCGCCAAGTGTAAGTTTCCTACGTAGACCAACACACACACACACACATACCAGAACCGACCCCGTAATCGCTCTGGAGCCGTTCGTAAAAATAATCTGGAAGAAATTTGAGCGCAAGGATAAAATTATCGGGAAAATAAAGTCCAGGCTTGCGCACGAATGGTGAATCCAATGTTCCTGAACAGTATGAGTGTCAATAGACACAGCAGTAGGTACCGGATAAACTGTCATGTCTAACAGGAATACGGGTCTGGTGGGCGTCCGGTAAATATGTTCGCTGGCTATAAAAGCTATTTATTATTAGTAAATGCATTCGCAAACAGTTTTGCTCTTACAAAATATCCAACAAGACCTTTTTATTCTGTAACTTAATTTATGAATGATCAATGAACGTCATTGCATAAGTGGCATAAATGCATTGTGATGTTATATTTGTTAATACGTTTCAACTATGAAGTTTTGTATTTAGGCTGGTATCTTTATGGTGTATATGATTCCATGTTCCTTGATTGTGCACTGAAATAAACGATGATAGGTGAAAAAACTATAGCTTACTTCCTATCTTACTATTGACAGTGTCATATGACATCACAGAATACCAATTTATAATGCGATTAAAAGAAAAACAAAGCAAATCATCATACATAGTTTTTCTGAAACTTCTCTTATGAAAAGTCATTTACAATATTTTCAAAGCTTTATATATTAATTTCTTCAACTGAACATGTAGTCACATAAAATTAGGGTATATATGGTTTAATTCTTAATTAACATCTCAAGTCACAGTGACCCCATCTCAGCCCTGTAGTTCATAGAGGAAATTGTTATAAACTGAGAGAATATAACTCACAAGTGATGGCAGATTTTCATTTTTTTATTGTTTATTTTGAATGTTGGTTGGTATTTAATGTTGCGCAATCGGCAATAAAGCCTTTTGCTCTCTAGCACTCCAGTATTTTGATGATAGGTTGGTATGTGGATTGAAAGCTGGGCAGTGGAGCAGATGGTTTCTCTGCATAACTTCAAGTTCACAGAAAGGGCATATAGGAGATTCTGCTATGCCAATCCTGTGTAGATGTTTGTCATGGCTTGTTAATAATCTAAAAACTGCTACAGAGGATTTTCTTGGTAGTGTAGCAATTCTAGTTATGTTATTGGATTTTCCCATTGTTTTCCTTGTGCTTGTGATACATATTCTTCTTTCATTTTTGTATTATGTTGATGTAATTACTCTTTTGATAGTATGATAAGATGGTAGACTAGATGATTCTGATGTAATTTTACTATTTTGGTCAGAAAATCAGCTGTTTAATTATCATCTATTCCACATTATGCTGTATCCATTGAAGTACTACTCTTTTATTTAAATTAGTTAATTGTTTTATAATTTCTTGGCATTTTAGGACATTTAGGCTTTTGGCTATAATATCAGATGCTATGGATATTATAGCTGCTTTAGACTCAGGTAATATTACAACTCCCATAAATTTGTTTATTTGATATATAAAATTTTGTAAGCTCAGAAGAATTCCTAAAATTTCACCATCAAAATTTGTGGAATTTGAACTTAATCTTCTATGAAAAGAAAAGAGTGGAGATACAGGCATATCAGCACCTGTACCACCATTACTTGGTATGCTGGATCTATCAGTGTAAACATGTAGCCATTCATTAACAGGATATTTTAATTTATTATTTATAGTGACAAGGCGGCGCCGTGGCCGAGTGGTTAGACCGCTCGCCTCCCACCAAAGCAGCCCGGGTTCAATCCCAGGGACCTGCATGTGGGATTTGTGGTGGACGAAGCGGCGTCTGGGCGGGTTTTCTCCGGGTTCTCCGGTTTCCCCCGCCATTCACTCCACCAACTGCTCCATCATCACCTTTCCTTTCATCCATTTCACCAACATTTCGTTTCATCTACTTCCTTCATCCCATACCAGGCATCGGGCTGATCACCCATCCTGGATGTTCTGTCTGATCCATGAGTGTCTGCTCCTTGACGGGCCTCTGAGCCCAGGCACCCGCTTGTAAGTCCTGGGGGGTGTAAGTCCTACATAAGAGGAGGGTAAACAGATAATGAATGAATGAATTTATAGTGACATTTGTTTCAAAACACATGAAGAGGTTTCAGGTTTTTTAAATTATTCTGCTAAATGTATATAGTGTTCAATATTAAATAAGTCTAAAGTATGGGGGGAGTTTTAATTTTGGTTTGATTTCTTGGGTTTTATTAAAAAAGCTTTGTTGAGTTTTTAAGTTCACTTGGGATGTTTATTCTTTTTCTCAATTTCTGTAGGGTAGTTTGATTCATTCTTCATATTGTATGATAGCTGCTTTTTCATTGTCAAGATTAAGTCTTTTGTTATTTGTTAGAATCTGCACAGGAAGTACTGGGATAGTTTTTACAGCTTCCGTTACTAAACGAAGAATTTTGTTTCGTAGAATATTAAACTTTTCTACATTTGCTGTTATTAATATCTCTTCACAATATTTGAAAGTTGATTTAATATACTTCTTATAATAGGTGTTCAAAGTTTGTGAAGTACTTCCCCATTTCTTTTCCTGTTATTCTTTTTAATAGTGGTAGTATTTTCTAATTTGTTGCATATTTATCAATGTGCTGTCTCTATACTAATTTTGTATTGAAAACAATACCTAAATATTGGACTTCAGAAATTTCTGCAAGTGTTTTCCCTTCTAGTCTTAGTGAAATACTTAATGGCTTCTTCCATCTGAGAGGAGCTGATAATTAGTTTTATGGATATTTATTTTCATCAAATTATGTTGTTGTTCACCAATGGCACTGGGGATTAATTGATCTGCATCATTTTCCCTCTGGCTTCCCGATATAAAGTCTGTAAGTTATCACTTTTAAGGCCTTTGCATTTGGCGAGATGTTGTTTGTTCAGGATGAGGATGACATCTTCTTCACAGAGAGTGCACTTGGGTGTGGGTGGGCATCCTATCTTGTAGAGGTGTTCTGCAGGGCAATCATGGCCACC
Source organism: Deroplatys truncata (assembly GCA_030765065.1). Lineage (NCBI taxonomy): Eukaryota > Metazoa > Arthropoda > Insecta > Mantodea > Mantidae > Deroplatys > Deroplatys truncata. The sequence continues at coordinate 90,155,953 of CM060989.1, read as the reverse complement.
ATCCTAAATAAGGCCACTGCAGTCTGCCTTGGCATTTTTTGTATATCAACTCTATCTTTAATATTCTTATAATTTTTATCCTTTAATTTATCTTAATCTAGTCTCTGCCGTCTTTTGAAATGTTGTTTAATGTTATTTAATTGTTTATTTATTTCTATTTGTCCTACAGGTTTTATTGCACCATTCTTTGCAAATTGATCCGCATGTCCATTGCTCGAAATTCCAACATGAGCTGGGATCCATTGTAGAGTAACATGATTTCTAGTTTCAACTGCTTTAATTAGGCTTCTTATTTCTTTAATATTTCTTGTTGTTTTATTATTGTAATTTACTCTTCCATCTATGGCTGATTTTGAGTCTGATAAGATGACTATTTTTTGTTTCATGTATGGTCTATATAAAATGTTCTGTAATGCTGCTTTTATAGCTGTTAATTCTCCATCATAGTGGTTTGACGTTTCATCTAATGTTAGATACTGTGCAAAATGTTTACAGAATACTCCTGCATTGGCAATTATTTTTATTGATGCGGGATCCATCTGTATATATTTGTAGCCATTCTTTTTCTGAGTATCTTTCATTTTCCGTAGCTATTGCTATGGCTCTCATTTCATCTGGTATATTGTTTTGTTTGTGTATTATATATATCAGGTCATTCTGATCCGGCCTGGAAGACCATAGGGGAACAATGTAGTCGCCTCCATGTGGTGTTTCCTGGGTAACGCTAAATAACTACAACATAGACATGCTTCCCAAGCCCAAAAAGAATTTAACATAATTACGTACTTTAGTAGTATTTGTTCTATAGTCTAGTTTGTTTATAAATTCTTCAAAGCTCTGTTTTTTTTTACATTTTTATAGCCTGTTTTAACTCTGCATTTGATTTTTGGCATTCTATAACATCTGCTTTGTCTTGTGTCCTTTCTGCTTTTTCTCTAGTTTTATCTCGTTTTGATTTGAGTTGTGCTAACTGTTCATTCCAGAAGGATTTGTATTTATGTATTTTCATCTTGGGATACATTGTTTTGCAGCTTTTAAAATTGTGGCATTTAGTTCTTTCACTAGTTTGTTTGTTTATGTTTTGTTCCAATTTCATTTCTTTGAAAAGTTTGTTTTTGTTTTATATTCTTCCCAGTGTACCGTTTTGAAATTCCATTTAGGTTTTATTCTTCCTTTTGTTCTAGGCGGTTGATGTTTTGGATGTTTTTGTTATTATGGCTCCATGCCCACTGCCACTATCTTTGATTAATTTTTTGTAGTATTATCTTCTAAATCAGTTGATATGATAGCAATGTCTGGATTGGTTGACTGTCATGAGTAGTGTATGTAGGTTTTTGGGTCTTCATCCCTATGTAATGTTTTCATTAAGTTGGAGCCTACAAATTCTTCGATAATTTCACCACCTTTACTGTTATCACTATAGCCCTATCTTGGAAAATGTCCATTGAGATCACCAATTATAACTGTTTTATTGCCGATATCAATTACATCCAGGTTGAGGTGATTGTTATTGGGTGGGCTGTAGATACCATTGATTTTAAATTTATGTTTTTGTTTAGAAGCTGTTATCCTTATTTTTCAGAAGTGTCATCTTGGTTCATTTCTTTTATAATTTCAAATTTTCTATTTATGCATTGTTTAATGCCAGCAAGTATACCACTTGCTATCTCTCTGTGTTTTTCTAATATATTTGTGTTGTATTTTGGAAAATGATAAAATTTTCCTTTTGTTGATCTATATTTGCTTCAGCTATAATGAATACATCTATGTCATTGTCTCTTAAAAGGTTGTCTATCATGGTTTTTTTTACTTTGATTCATTCCACCGGCATTCCAAAATAGCACTAAAAAGTGCTTTTTTAAACTTTTTGGCTTGGGAAGCATGTCTTTTTTGTAGTCCATTTAGCGTTACCCAGGGAGCACCACGTGGAGGCGGACTACGTTGTTTCTCTTTAATCAAATTATGTGCCCAATTCTGTAATTTTATCAAGGGCTGCTGTCCTGTATTTATTGATTAAATTAACTGATTTTGAATGTTCCGACAAGAAAATCTATTTTGCAGAAGATATTTACTACTTCATATTCCACTTTATGTTAGAGCAGGATTGAATCCTATGGTAATAGCATTTTCTAGAAATGTATTACTTATCTTGATTTCTTCTCCTTTTAGCCTTTGCCCAGAATTTATTCTTATTTTTCTTCCTGGATTTTTTTAAATTTAAAAAGGATTCTTCCTTTTCGTTTTTATGGTGTTATCTAGAGCTAAGGCCATGCATGGACAGTGCAACACTTTTAAAAAAGCCAAAGTATTGGGGCATTGGCAATCAGACCTTTAAAATTAATTTACTGAGAAATTAAGGTAAATGGAAAGCACAGTGTATCTTATAGGAAATGCACATTTTGTTCAATTAAAACTGCCTCATTTAATGAGTTTCTTTTGTAAGTATGGAATAGGTTTTACTAACTATTCGTACTATCAAATAAGTGATGAGAAAGCACAATGAAGTAATTAGTTACCACTAAACATTTAGCATTCAAAATTTCACTAATTTATCTATACAGTCACAACTGAGCACACAAGTAATTGCCTTCTAGAAACTAAAGGTATGTTGAAGTTGCAGACTATTTTGGGTTTTTGAAAGTTGAAGCAGTATTTTAATGCCTAAAGAATATTAATTGTATTTTTTATTAATTAAATTCAATAACAGCTCACCTAGAAAACAATATTTATATAATTATTATATAAATTGTATGTAAAGTCATTGTAAATACTTATTTTTATTGTAAACGTATTTATTAGTGATATGTAAATGTTTATATACTCTAGCAGTGCAAAAACTGTGAGAATACTATGTTTTAGGATGTTAATAATGAGGCAATAATGTATTTTTGGTGACAATAGTGTGTTTGGAGTTTTAAAAGTACTGGTTATGAAAAAGATCAGTAATTACGTAATTTCGCTTACAGTTTGGAATTAGCCAATCAAAAGTAAAGAAAGATTTTTAGTTCGAATACTTAAATTCTGTTGGACTAGAATTAGCCAATAAGAGAATGGCAATACCGATGCTAAAGGTTTTCACCGTTGAATCTAGTCAGTGGCAAAATATTAGACAGAGCAGACGTGAAAGTCGTGGACATTAAGTTGTAGACAGTAGTCGTGAAAGTTGTGGGTAAAAAATGTTGTAAAGTATAAATGATAAAATTTGTGTTCATCGCCAAAAATGTATTAAGTGCTCACAGTTTTTATTTTATAAAGTGTTGCGTTTATAAAATGTGCAAATATAAAGTGAAATAAAAAGAAATAAAAAATTAAAAAGTAAATTGTGTGGCGTCTTATAATTTGAGTCTTATCACAACCCTGCAGGAACTCGTGTTTCTATAGTGCGACTGAAGGCAGCCGAGGCAAATAACTTTAATAATATTACGTAAAAACAAGCATCATCTTCACTCTAAAGTTTGGCGTCCTAAAATTCAAATAACATCAAAGTGTATCTTCATTACGTAACCTTAATAATATTTTATGTAAACAAGTAACCTTCTGCAAATTGGTATACAACTGTGGGGCAAACAAATAAAAATAATTACGTAACCTACAAACTGCAAATTGAAGAATAATACTTCTTCAAAGTAACATCACTGTAGGTGTGCAGGATTTTGTTCTGATTGGACATTATTTTGCAGACAATAAAACAATAAATTATCACTATGAATATATATTTAAAGAGAGAAATATATATATATATATATATATATATATATATATATAGAGAGAGAGAGAGAGAGAGAGAGAGAGGGAGAGGGAGAGCATTATTTCACCTCACTTGGTATCAGCGTGATGCTACATTTCATGTGTCAGCATAATCAAATGCAAGAGCCAAAATAAACACATTTCTTTGAAAGTTGTATCTTCAAGTTTAAGATGCTATAGATCAAATGCTAAGTAGTATACTTTTAATCAATAAATATTATTTAATAAAATGTGATAAAAGGCATTACTTTTGTTTTATTATATTATACACATAACTGATTATTCTAGTTGGTTCCAAACCACAAACAATGAATTACTAAATGGAATTTGTCTCATATACATGTACATGGATGCCGGGAACTTTTAAGTGACTACCAGCAAACAGGTTAATGTTAATATCCTTTCATTCATTTATCCAGATCATACATGCTTGTATATGTGGCATAATGCAAGTTTGGTAGAACAGATTAACCTACAATTTGTAGGCCAACTATTGCAGAAATATTGAATTGACTATATACATTAACAGCTGCTGTATAAGAGCACATGAACCCAAGTTTTGACACTGTGCAGATTTATTGGCTATTTTTTGTTTGAATGGTAATAAGTGTAATGTATATAAGGTAATTAATAATCTATGGCATTTAATTTTCAAACTCAATAAAACGTGCACATTTTAGGGATTCTGTGCATGTACAACGGCTATGGCATATACCTTTCGGGTTGAATATATATGGGTTGTTTGCACCAGTCTCCAAACTTCTGTCATGTTCTATTTTCATACTATTACTACATTTCATATCAAGCACGAGCATGGAAATTTCTACTAGTTTCTCCATACTCTCAACTACAATTCAATTACACACAATTTCGCTTTTGCCTAAAATGATGTATTTAATTATGTACACAACAACAAACATCCACAAAAACAAATTCATTTTTGTCAGGCAAGCTGTCTGTCTGTCTATTATTATTATTATTATTATTATTATTATTATTATTATTATTATTATTATTATTATTATTATTATTATTTTGTTATTGTGGACGACTACAGTCGTATCAATTTGTTCATAATCATAAGTATTATACAGATGCTATTTCAGTTTCAGGGCTATCTGAATTAAACATTTTGTGAATATCCAAAATTGTACTCAAGAGCCGCTACTGTGTATATACCGGGTGTTTCAGAAATACTTTTACAAACTTCGGGTATGGGTTCCTCACACCGAAAGAAGGAAAAAAGTTCATATGAACATATGTCCCATAATCCTTGGTTTTCGTGTTATTCCTGTCACAATGAAAGTGTGAGTTCAACGGCCTTCAGGGTCCAACCTCAAAACTTCATTTCTCTATGCATTCATAGAAGACGTTGACCCATTGTACTACATACGTTAGATGGCGAAGTGTTGCTATGGAGACTTGTTTACGTTTGTCATTAGTCTGTATTCAACATTTAAAGTGTGTACATGTAGTGAGTTAACTGCACGTCTTTCATTCCACCATGGCTGGATATTCATTTCGTCAACAGTCAGACATGATTTTTATGTATGGTCGCGCAAAGGGTAATGGACGCGAGACTGCACGGCTCAATCAGATGGAGTTTCCAGACCGAAGACAACCGAGGCATCTAACCTTTGTCGCTGTTTATCGTCGCCTTGCTGAGACAGGAACCGTTGCACCACCGACTATTGATCGAGGAAGACCAAGAGTTGTTTGTACGCCGGAACGCGAAGAACAGATGTTAAAGTGTGTCGAAGACGATCCAGTATCAGTACAAGACAATTGGCTGTGGCATCTGGTACATCACACGTGACAACATGGAGGGTACTTAACGAGCAGCTCCTGTATCCATATCATATTCAACGTGTGCAGGGCCTTTCGCCTGCCGATTATCCACCACGGGAAAACTTTTGCCAATGGTTTGTAGCACAAACAGCCAATCCATTGTTTGTCTCGTCAGTTTTGTTTACAGACGAGGCAACGTTTGGGAGAGATGGAGTTACTAATTCCCACAATGTACATGTATGGGCAGATCGTAATCCTCATGCTGTACTTCAGGCTAGACATCAGTTTAGTCTGAATGTATGGGCTGGTACTGTAGGTGACTGTCTGGTAGGTCCATACGTTTTTCCAGCACGTCTTACTGGTGCTGCCTACAGGGACTTTATCCAGCACACTCTTCCCGACTTACTTCACGAAGATGTGCCCCTGCAAATAAGAAAAAACATGTGGTTTATGCATGATGGGGCTCTGGCACATTTTAGTCGCATTGTTCGAGATGCACTGACTGGTATCTACCATGACTGATGGATAGGCAGAGGAGGACCAGGTCCATGGCCTGCACGTTCTTCCGATGTCAATCCTATGGATTTTTACTTCTGGAGGCATCTTAAATCATTGGTTTATGCAGCAGCCATCCCAGGTGCAGAAACGCTTCATTGACGTGTCATGAAAGCCTGCAAAACCATTCGACACCATCCCGGAGGTTTTGACAGGGTGTGACATTCTATGATTCGATGAATACAGGCATGCATAGAAGCAAGAGGACATTTCGAGCATTTATTATGAGTTTTGTGTGTTATAAGTGTACCACTGTGTTGAACACCTCCTAACGAGAAAACAAAGGATTATGGGACATATGTTCACACGAACTTTTTTCCTTCTTGTGGTGTAAGGAACCCATATCTGAAGTTTGTAAAAGTATTTCTGAAGCACTCTGCACATTCTCATCCTTTACACAATTTCATGAATGTATACACACACACACACACAAACAAAACAGCAGAAACATTTTTTACATTTTGTTACAATTACAGCTAAAGTGCTTAAACAAAAATTATAAACTAACAAGCCCCAGGATTATTGCAGAAATATTAACTTAAGTTTTAAGAAAGGAACAACTTAGAGAAGATCCCATTATTATACAAATATATGCGTCAGAGCTTGGTAAATCCTTCTGCAGATACATACATCCTTGCAAAATCAGAAAATTTTATGAGTATTTCTGGCACAGTTCCTCAATCAGAACACAATATAATAAACATTTAAAAGAAACAAGTACAGGGTTGCCATGCCCCAAGAAACTTCCAGCACCTGATTGAAAGTATGCCTGCGAGAGTGAACACTGTCATCAAGGCTAAGGGTGGCCCAAACATATTGACTTCCAGCATTACCGATGGAGGGTGCCAAGAACTTGTACATCATTTTCAGTCAGGTGTCCGGATACTTTTGATCACGTAGTGTATAGTATAAGTTTAGTGAACTAGAATCATACCATAATGATTTTTACTAGGGGAGATATAATTTTTTTCCTTGATGGTATTTTTTTGAAAATTCATCAGTAATTAATTTTTAAAAATTAACCATCTTATTAGCGCATTCTGTCCAGTGTTTCATTAATGGTACAAATGACTGGACTAGACAAACTAATATTTTAGACAACAAACTTCCGAAATTTTGTTATGCTCATTTACACATTGTTGAATATTTTTTCTTTTATTCCTGAATTAGCTCTTCTGAGAAGCAGTACAGTAGAAGCAATTGGAATATGAAATCAAACATTTTTTCTACAGTCTGAATCTCAGCACTCCATGGACTTAAGAGTATATTAAATTAGTTTATAATAAAGGTTCACAAACTGCAAGTAGTTCTTTAATGAACCAATAATGTGTTATTCATTTCAATTTATGCAAAAGACCATTCTTTTAAAGGTTCGAGTGAGACTTTACAGGGTTTTTGTTTCAGAAAGCTTTGGACATACTATATGAAGATGTATCCAATGCCAAGGATAATTTTATTGCTTCACCTGATTTGAATATTTTGACTGATGAAGATTCTGGGGATGAGGAAGAACGAGGTACTCCTGAGAATCCTAGTCAAAGACAACTTCTTGCTGATGCTAGAGCTGGAGATAGAGGGGAGATATTACCTCAACCACATGATGCTCAAACATCAAACTTGCAAAATGAAAATGTACTTCTTCCATCAATGCCAATTCCAGAAACAGTTTTATACAAGCCATACACTCATTGTGATAAAAAGTCTACATAGATTGAAGGAACTTTTGAGACAAGATCGATACAATTTGATGCTTCTCTTCTCCAGCCACAAGGAACTAGTAATGCAGTTGAATGATTTGAGCTATTCTTTGATGATAAAGTTATCAATGTCATAGCCAAGGAAACAAACAGATACACTTTAAAGAAACATGCAGAATACTCCTAGAATCCCTCAGGTATTATTCTTGCAGTTCTCTTAGGATGGTTTCTGTGCTTCTATCCACTTTCACTCCTAGATATTCCAGCACACTAATGCAACCCACATTATCTTGGTGTAGGTTAACACAGCATCACACACACCTAATTCCAAAATGTTTCTTCCTACAAATGTGCTTTTAAAAAATGCCAAGGAAGACTGCATTGGCCTTATTTAGGATGGCAACTGGTCACGATTGCCTTGCAGAACACCTCTACAAGATAGGATGCCTACCTACACCCAAGTGTACTCTCTGTGAAGATGTCATCCTGAACAAACAACATCTTGCCAAATCCAAAGGCCTTAAAAGTAATTACCTATAGGCTTTATATTGGGAAGCCAGACGGAAAATGATGCAGATCAATTAATCCCCAGTGCCATTGGTGAACAACAACAAATGTGCATTTAGGCACAGGAGACCATGTAATGCTGTTGAAAGATTCATTAAAATTCTGTGTCTTGCTATGGAGATTATTTAACAACTGTGAGTAGGCTATTTTAAATACGCGGGCTTTATGACTAACATTAGTTTTATCCAATTAAATGGTGATAGTTGCTAATAGTGACTGCATGAAGCTTCAGTCTAATGATATTTGCACAAGTGACCAAGCACATGTTTCACAGTGGTTTGGAGTTGGAAGAAATTGTGTAAAAACAGATGGCCCAGACCGCTCTCAACATATGTTCCAAATTGTCCACAGTGTTTTTTATGGCTTAGCCATAATAGCCTTGCAGTTTGTCATAGTACCACCCGTGTCATTCTCCACGGACTACAGGTACCATTCTATCCTGTAATTCCTGAGGTCATGGGTTCAAACATGGTGGAGGGCAATAGATTTTTTTCAAACATAAGTCCTTAGCATGGCTTCCTTCGGAAGGGAAGTACAGCCAGTGGTTCAGTGTCATAGATTTACAACACATAAAAGATCCTCGAGCCTTATAGAAGCTTCTGAGCAACATTTCGTCTTTCACACACAATATTCACACTATAGCTAAGAGCTATAGTAATTAAAGAGCATACATAAATAAAACTCAATTCTGTTTAACCTGTGAGTCGATCCCTGATAGCTTTGCCATCAAATAGTGGAGCTTTGGCTAGCTGTTGTTTTATCTTCCTCAGCTGTGTGCCCATTTTCTTCTGGACATGTCCAACACATTCTGTTTTTTTGTGTTGAGTGTAATTTCTCCTTAAAATGAAATAAAACTTACCCCTTTACCACAAGGCATATAAGAGTTAAGAATTTTTCTCTGAAGTGGTGCAGAATATGGAGTACAAAATGGCAGCTGTAGCCTCATTTTAAAAATTTATTTATAACACAGGTAATGTATTACATGATAATTTATGTATTAACTTAAATAGGGCATTTCAAAATACAAAACTGAACAAAATACTACAAAAGCAATTTTCACCATACAATCCCCCTTAATAAATCAAATTATGCAATTTCACAGCTGACAACCAAGTATTGCTCTTTATCATTAAGTGATTAAGTATGTATTTTCTATACCCATGAACAAACTTATGTTTTTCAAATTGACAAAAGAATAAAGCTCTTCTCACAAATTTCACACTAGTGAGGCCTTTACCACCATGCATCAAATTATGCAATATCACAAATGTCAATCGAGTCTGCTGTTCTCACAAATTTCATACATCTAACACTATCTAACCATCATTTAACAAATTATGCTATTGAATTATGAAAAGAAAGCCTTCTTACAAATTTCACCATTGTGAGGTATTTTACCCTCATGTATCAGATTATGCCTTTTCAAATATGAGAAATAAGCAAACTCTTCTCTGAAATTTCACACTTGTGTATCTTTTTACCTTCGTGTCTCAAATTAATGGAATTTCAATTATGGGAAATGAGGAACCCTCTCCTAAAAAATTTCATACACTTTATTGTAAAATGATGCTTTTTCAAACCTGACAAATCAATAAACCTCTTCTCAAAAACTCCATTTTCATGTATCAAATTATGCAGTTTTAAACATAATAGAAGAGCAAGGTACTTCTCACAAATGTCTCAAGTGTAAGGTTATTACCCTCAAGTATCAAATGTTGCAATTTTAAACTTGACAGAAGAGTAAAGCTCTTCTCACAAATATTGCACTTGAGATCTTTTGGCGTAATATACCACAATGTGCTTTTTCAAACTTCACAGTTCAGTAAAGTTCTCAGATTTCAATCTTCTGACTTTTCATATGCGACACCTGAGTAAAGCTTTTCCCACTGGTTTCACAGTGAGGCCAAGCTATCCTCACAGGTTTCACACTAGTGAGGCTTTTTACCCTGATGTATCATACTACAACTTTTGAAATTTGACATATTCTCAGGATTTTTACCCTCGTGTATCATATTTTTACTTTTCAAATGAGACTTCCGAGTAAAGCACTTCTCACAAATTTCACATCAGTGAGGTTTTTGTACCTTTATGTACCAAATTGTGCAATTTCAACTGTGACAATTGAGTAAAACTCTTCTCACAAACTTTTCATTTGTGAGGCTTTTATACCTTCATGCATAAAATTGTGTGTTCTTAAATCTGACATCTGAGTAAAGCTCTTCTCACAAATGTCACACTTGCGAGCCTTTTTACGCTCATGAACCAAAATGTGCTTTTTCAGATTTGATGACTGAATGAAGCTCTTCTCACACATTTCACACTTGTGAGGCTTTTTACCCTCATGTATCATATTATTACGTTTTAAACTTGACATAAAAGTAAAGCTCTTCTCACAAAGTTCACATTTGTGAGGCATTTTACTCTTGTGTATTATACTATGGCTTTTCAAACGTGCCATCTGAGTAAAGCTCTTCTCACAAATTTCACACTTATGAGGCTTTATATTCTCATGTATGAAATTATGCATTTTTAAACTTGACACAAAAGCAAAGCTCTTCTCACAAATGACACATTTGTAAGGCTTTTTACTATCATGTATTATTATATTATGACGTTTCAAATTTGACATAAAAGCAAAGCTCTTCTCACAAATTTCACACTTGTGAGGCTTTAAATCTTCGTGTATCAAATTGTGCAATTTCAAATGTGACAAATGAGTAAAGCTCTTCTCACAAACGTTACATTTTTGAGGCTTTTTACCTTCATGAATCAAATTATGTGTTCTTAAATTTGACATCTGAGTAAAGCTCTTCTCACAAATATCACACTTGTGAGGCTTTAAATCTTCGTGTATCAAATTGTGCAATTTCAAATGTGACAAATGAGTAAAGCTCTTCTCACAAACGTTACATTTTTGAGGCTTTTTACCTTCATGAATCAAATTATGTGTTCTTAAATTTGACATCTGAGTAAAGCTCTTCTCACAAATATCACACTTGTGAGGCTTTATACCATCATGTGTCATACTATGAATTTTTAAATGTGATATCCGAGTAAAACTCCTCTCACAAATTTTGCACTTGTGAGGCCGTTTACCCTGATGTACCATATAATGACTTTTCAAATTAGACATCCGAGTAAAGCTCTTCTCACAAATTTCACACCTGTGAGGCTTTTTACCCTCATGTATCAAATTATGTCTTTTCAAACTTGACAACTGAGTGAAGCTCTTCTCACAAATTTCACACTTGTAATGCTTTCTACCCTCATGTATCATATTATGGCGTTTCAAATGTGACATCTTAGTAAAGCTCTTTTCACAGATTTCACACTTGTGAAGCTTTTTACCCTGATGTATCAAATTATGCCTTTTCAATTCTGATATCCGAGTAAAGCTCTTCTCACAAATTTGACATTTATGAGGGCTTTCGCCCTCGTGTATCAAACTATGCAAAGTAAAGGCTGACAAGTCAGGTATGCTCTTATCACAAATGCTACTCTCTCGTAACCTTCCTCCCTTAAGACTCAATTTAGCCCTGGTATAAATTTCCCCCCTATCACTGTATTTACCAGTATGTTCTGAGCGAACATCTATTTCTACAGGTAGTATTTTTTTAACATCATCTTCCTTATGTTTACATTCAAGCTCTTTTCCATAAGTGAAGGTTGTGTCTTTCCTCGAGGGTTCAGCAGAAGGCAATGGTGAATCACCACATCTATTGCCCGAAACTGCTTCTCTGTGTAATCTGAAATGTTGGAGGATTTAGAAATAGGTACAATAATCAAAGAATAAAAGGAAATTAAATCCTAAGTGGGAATCTTTGTTAACTGTAGTTACAAATTCAAATAGAGCAACCTCATTGTTTATTACAGTCAAAATAACTGCTAATTTGCAATATTTTTATGTAAATTAACAACTTCCTTGAAATGAAAAAGCTGGTAATGGTGCTTCTAACTTGGAAAGAATAACGAATGTTATATGAATTTGTGTACAACACAGGAAAATAAAAGTGAGAGTTAACAAAATCATGTCCAATTTAAAGGAAACAGAAGAGAATGTGCTTGTGACTTAAAACCAACCAAGTAGAGTAAATGATTGTACAAAGGTAAATTCACATAGTTTCATTCAACATATCCATAACTCTGTATCAAAACAAGAGTAAATACAAAGCTAATAAGATCTCACACCAAAACATTGCAAATATGCAGCCAGACATTACAATTTAATCTAAACATGGTCTTAATGCAGAGTAAACAAAAGTAAAATACAATGAAAATTACACCTTAGGTTCTAGTTTTTGCTGGAAAAATGGAAATTTATGATTTAAGTAGGATTAAATATAAAAAACAAACTATAAAAAATATTGCGAACAAATGTGTGCTGAATTATATTGAATTGAAGTTACCTTAGAAAACAAAATGATTTCCTGAAAAGATTAGAAGGATGTCTAAATAATGGAATTAAAAACAAGTATATTGTGACTTTGTACAGTTTTCGTCATCACTTCACTAAATTCTCATTGTCACTTCACATTTCTTAATGACTGAACTGAAGCATAAAACAGGTTGATAGAAATTAATAGAATGGCAAATGAAAAAACGCTAGCTGCAGAGGGGAAAACAAAGAAAAGAGAAAAAGAATACAATGGGCAGGGATTTACAGAAGAAAAGAAATAACTGAAAAATTGAATGATTTTTGTGGAATTTTAAAGAATATCTCAATGCTACTTCGCCACTACAAGAAGTTAATTGTATTAAAAAACACATGATACTTGGTCCTCCAAAAGTACATATTCAGAAACAGTCTAAAACCCATAAACTTATAAGAAATTGTCTATAAGCAAACTTCATATAATGTAATAAATTACTAAACTTTTAATAGAAGAAAATAAAGTTAAAGTAACACGAAAGATCATAAAAGCACCACATAAAGAAAACAAGCCAAAATTTTTGGAAAATATTCTTTAATGAATACTATATAAATATTGTAAAAATCTCTGGGAATTACAGAAATTTTATAACAAGGCAATTAATGAGCATAACTTATTCAACTATATGGTGCTATACAGGGGGAAGCTATTAGTCAAACTCATTAAAATGTAAAAGATCTAGGGGTTGGAGGAATTCCCAAATCTGATGTGAAAATACTGTAAATCTGAACCATTCATCTCACAATCAACCTTTTAATTCTTCAACATTCCCCTGTAAGTTAAAACAGGTAGTAATTAGACCAATATATAAGAAAAAAATTAAAAAACTTGCAATGGAAAATAATAAACCAATTTAAGCTAAACTATTACCAAGATAAAATAAGGATAATTTTTAAAACAGTTATGGAATCTATGCAGTAATATTAAAATTCTTTCAGAATACCAGTTTGGTTAGTAAAGAAAAAAATGCAGTATGGCAATGTCCAAACAAAGCATAATCATTATTCCAACAAACAGAAAAGAACATGTCACAATTTTCCTTGACCTCTTCAAATGCTTTGATTGCATAAACATTGAAACATTACCAGCAAACTTAAAATTTATGCAATTATGGGCACACCATTGAAGTGGTTAAGTTCAAGTTTCAAGTATAAATGGAGAATAATGCTTGGAAGTATTACAAACAAAGGGAAATCTGATCAATATCAAACAATCTTTTAATAGAGTAACACAACGAGCAGAGCCACAAAACTCAAAATTAAGACCATACTTATTCCTACTATATAACAGCTTATGTAAACAAATAAAAATATGAGGGGAATAGCTGTTAGTTATGCAGCTGACACTGTGGCTGTTGTTACAGGAAAAACAGAAATAGACGCACAAAAAGAGAGTAATTTTACCACTAAATACAATCAGCAGCAAGCAACATAAGCATGATACAAAACATAAAAAAACACAGTGTAACAGAACATAGGCCAACATAAAGTTGACAATAGAAAATAAACTTAGCAGGTCACAGAACATACTTTCTAGGGCTAGAAAGGAAGTTCAAGTCCCGGCAATGGCATAGAATTTTTCAGTCATGTGATTCTACCTTCCTAACTTGTCCAAACACGAGCTGTGTTAAAAATTTAATTCAGTTTGATTTATAGACTATCTTTTACTGGTATAGTTCTTAGAGTCCCATTCTTAATTATGGGTTAAAGACCAGAAATGCTGCTCAGAGGCCCCTTTAACAGGCTTGAGATTCTTTTATGTGGCATAAATCCACAACACAGGGCCACCTGCTTTACTTCCATTCTGAAGCAAGCCATGCTAAGGATTTTTAAGCCTAAAAAAATCCATCAATCCTCCACCGGATTTGATCCAGCAACCATTTAGCTCCATGAGGCATGACTAGCCTTAAGGAGAGAGCAGTGAGATCGTGAAGGTACCTGAACGAAGATGCTGGTAGTATAGCTAGCCCATTTAGCCCACTATAGACAGTGTTGTTCATCATGACAAGCCTTGAGGAGTGAGCAATGTGAACATGAAGCTACCTGAGGGAAGATCCTGCTGACTATATTATTACTGATTACCAAGAATTTAGGTATCAAACAGGTTATTTATCCATGTGTTATTGATCATTCTGCATTAATGATAGTATTAAAAAGTAATAGCATTTCTGAGAAAAACATAAGCAAAAAATTAATTAGGCATTATAATTACCAATCATCTTTTTACCTCATTACAGCAATTAACTTGAATTTTGTATATAATTTTGTTATTGATATTGATACAATCTTTACACATTTTATGAACTTATTAAGTGAATTGACTCATTTTGAAGATTTAGAAGCTAGTAACAGTGATGTGTCATAATTTAAAATAAAGAGAGTTGAGGGTTGTTACACTACATCACTAAAATATTCTTACTTGAACGTGTTTCGGGAGATGGCTTGTTCCCATCGTCAGCATGTCCTCAACTGATTTTGCCGGTCATCGTCTGGGGGATGTGTGTGGCTAGTGGTGTTCTCTGGTGCTGGGCTGATGAACCTCCAAAGGCTGCTGGGTGGCGGCAGTTCGAAATTCATTAGGTGATTCCTGTGTTTGACAATATGTATTTTTTCCCAGAAGTCCAATTCATTGCTGCTGTTGATCAGTTTTAAGAGTTTTATGTTTGGAGTGATATCATGGCTTGAAGACCAGAAATGATGTGCTACTGCTGATTTATCTGGCTGCTTTTGGTAAATGCATCTCATGTGCTCATTAAGTCTTATTTCAAGATTTCTTTTGGTTCTTCCTATGTATACCAGGTTACATTCATTACAACCAATTTGATATATACCAGCTGATTTATCGTTGGGGATAGGATCTTTTGTTCTGTTGCATAGTAGTTTCTGTATATTGTGGTTATTCTGTGGAGACAGGGTGATGTTGTATTTTTTGAAAATCCTTTGAAATTTATGATGTGTCCAAGGGTGATAAGTGAATTTTCTATATGCTTGTGGTTTTTGTTGTCTGAGTAAAGTAGTCATTTCTTGGATGTATTTCTGTCTTTCAAACCTTTTTATCTTATCTATTGTTTTTTCTGGTATCCATTCATAGTGGCTATGTTGATAATGTGTTGGTATTCTTCTTTCTCTGTTGGTATATGTACTAACCTGTTTGTAATACTATTTAAAATTGCATGTTTGTGGCTTGTAGGATTGTAGCTATTGTTTTTAATATAATTTTCTGTGTGCATTGGTTTTCTGTAAATGCCAAACGTTAGTTTGTGTGCATTATTTCTGCTGATCCTGATGTCTAGGTAAGGTAATTGGCCATTTTCTTCTTTTTCTATTGTGAATTTAATAGATCTTTTTTGTGAATTTAATAATTTCAATGCATCTTCTCAAAGTTTTTTTGGAACAATAGCAAAAATATCATCGAAATACCTATACCAGGTTTTGAATAGATGTGGGAAAGATTTAGTAATATGGCATTCAAAATGGCTCAATTAGCTTACCTAGACATCAGGATCATCAGAAATAATGCACACAACAAACTAACGTTTGGCATTTACAGAAAACTAATGCCCACAGAAAATTATATTAAAAACAATAGCTACAATCCTACAAACCACAAACATGCAATTTTAAATAGTATTACAAACAGGTTTGTACATATACCAATGGAGAAAGAGGAATACCAGAAAGAATACCAACACATTATCAACATAGCCACTATGAATGGATACCAGAAAAAAACAATAGATAAGAAGATAAAAAGGTTTGAAAGACAGAAATACATCCAAGAAATGACTACTTTACTCAGACAACAAAAACCACAAGCATATAGAAAATTCACTTATCACCCTTGGACACATCTTAAATTTCAAAGGATTTTCAAAAAATACAAAATCACCCTGTCTCCACAGAATAACCACAATATACAGAAACTACTATGCAACAGAACAAAAGATCCTATCCCCAACGATAAATCAGCTGGTATATATCAAATTGGTTGTAATGAATGTAACCTGGTATACATAGGAAGAACCAAAAGAAATCTTGAAATAAGATTTAAAGAGCATATGAGATGCATTTGCCAAAAGCAGCCAGATAAATCAGCAGTAGCACATCATTTCTGGTCTTCAAACCATGATATCACTCCGAACATAAAACTCTTAAAACCGATCAACAGCAGCAATGAATTGGACATCTGGGAAAAAATACATATTGTCAAACACAGGAATCACCTAATGAATTTCGAACTGCCGCCACCCAGCAGCCTTTGGAGGTTCATCAGCCCAGCACCAGAGAACACCACTAGCCACACACCTCCCCCAGACGATGACCGGCAAAATCAGTTGAGGACATGTTGACGATGGGAACAAGCCGTCTCCCGAAACGCGTTCAAGTAAGAATATTTTAGTGATGTAGTGTAACAACCCTCAACTCTCTTTATTTCAAATTATTAAGTGAATGTTTTAATACATCATTTCCCCTGAAATTAGTGAAGAAAGAGCAGGTATACAAAATATGGTGGTTTTCAGAAGAACTAAAGGATCTTAAAAAGTCAGATATTGCTCTATCATGACTTATATAAAGTCAAATATTTTCAGAGAGAATTATGTAAAAGTTAATAACGTATGTAAAAGTAAATTGAAGTTGGCTAAAGGTAATGCTTACTGTGATTTTATTAATCAATCTCTCAATAAGAGTAAAGCCATATGGAAACTTACTAATAGAGAACGAAATGTCATAATGAATCTTAATGTGGATATAATACCTGAGGATTTTAATAATTACTGTGTGCAGTCAGTAAGCAATATTACTTTAAATGTACAGTATAACTTAGATCAAGCTATGCTTTATTATAAAAAAGTTAAATTACAAAACAAGAAATTTTTTAACTAGAGTAGCATTACAGTGGAAGATTGTAATTGAAGCAGCAAATAGTTTATCCCAGTCTTACAGTTCTAATGTTTATGGGCTATCAAATCAATATATTAAGAAATTAATTCCAGTGATTTCAGTTCCCTTGATGGTCATGTTTCATAGATGTCTTCAACAAGGAGGATTCCCTGATTGTGTGAAAATTGTTAAAGTTAGTCCTTTGCATAAAAAGTGTGATGTATCAAATTTCAAAAATTGTCCTGTCACTAGTTCCCATAATGTCTAAGGTTTTTGAAAATATATTACACAAGCGGTTGGTATTAGTTTTTGAAAATAATAATTTATTAGCATCAACACAATTTGGTTTTAGGAAAAAGAAGGCAACCATTCTGGTTTTACAAGATGTAGTACATTATATTTTAAAGGCATTTGAGAACAAAGCATATGTGTCACTTAGATTATGTGATCTTACAAAAGCTCTTGATAGTGTAATTCCGTAATTACTTATATCTAAGTTAAGATATTATGGTTTGAGTAATAATAGTTTAAAAATAATTCAATCTTATTTGTCAGGAAGAAGGCAATATGTTCTGTAAACAATAGAAGTTTGCATACTATCAAGTTAACCCAGGGGGTACCTCTGGGTTCGATATTAGGTCCACTATTGTTTATAATTATGATTAATGATCTTGTTTATACTCTACCAGATGTGCCAATTTTATATGCGGATGATATTACTTTGAGGACTAGAAATGAAAATGTTGATGAATTGAATAATTTAACTCAGGCTAATTTTACAGCTGCTAAGGACTGGTTTCAGAAGAATGGTTTTATGTTGAATCAAGAGAAAACTCAAATAATGAAGTTGGGATTAAAGACTATAGGTGATGAGATTAAAACTGTAAATCCGTTAGGATTTGTACTTGACTCGAAGCTCTCATGGAAAGCGCATGTACATAATGTATGTGGTAACTTGTCAGGAGCCACTTATTTAACTAGAAAATAGAATCTTGTATATCAGTGAAAGGATTAAGAAATGTGTATTTTATACTATTTCAAAGTCATATTATATATAGCATACATTTATGGGGTAGTAGTACCCATGTTAAAGAAATATTGTTGTGTCAAAAAAGAGTTATTAAGATTATGTTAAGTAAGAAGCCAGAAGAACATTGTCAATCATTATTTTTTCAATTGAAGATACTTCTATTTTTAATTTACTTATATTTTTTTTGTTTTGGTATATGTGGATTCCCATTTGCATCTGTATAATTTAAGACTAGACACTCAGAATACTGATACGAAAACAAACAAATTAAATATACTTAATTGTAGACTCGCTATTATGGAGACATATTATTTTAAGGGTGTAGAAGTCTATAATATGTTAGATATTAAATTTAGATCATTGAGTATAAGTGTTTTTAAAAGAATCCTTTTTAATTGGCTAGTGGAAAGGCCATTTTATTCGATTAGTGATTTTAATCATTATTCTGTAATTGAATATTATGTTATGTATGATTATGTTCTTTTCTTATCCAACTATGGTCTTGGATAAATAAACTGATTGACTGATTTCATATAATGTTAAGGATGGAAAAATCCACCACATGCAGAAGATATTAACATCATCTACCTTTTACCTTTTTTGTGTATAATACACACAGACACACACAAAAATATATATACACAGTATATCCGTTTAGAAGATAAAGCCACAGACTGGCTAAGTACGTTATATATACCAGTTCTAAGAAGTTTAGTACTCATAGTGCACATTACTAATCACTTGTGAGCAAGTACTGCGGCAGTTACTGAACGAAAAAACCCCAGTGTAATACACAGTGTAGGGAATGCGCATATACAGAATCTGCAGCCTCACCATAAAATACTGCTCTGTATATATATGAAGTATTAAATTTACTGTAAAAATCTATAATCACAACCGAAACATGAATGCAATGCAGGAAGAACTTAACACAGTGAAACCAATATTAAACATTTAAGGTTTACAATTGGTCGATTTAACACTCATGGGTTTCACTTGTACTTAATGTGCGAACATGTTTTTGTAGCACCTTGTCTACATAATCAAAACAGTCAACAGCAGGTAATGATGCAGACAAAGTGCTACGAAAATATGTTCCTGCATTAATTATGTGTAATTGAAACACATGAGTGTTAAGTCCACAAATTCAAAACCTTAAAAACCATGAATGTTCACAGTCGTAACACCTTCGGAAATGGAGTGATACTGTAAATTGCAAAAGCATAGAAAATAACACCAAAATTATGTGCAAATCATATAACAAACCAAGTCCTATCTGATAGAAAGGCTTGCTACTCCTCCGAAGTGTACAAATAAGCAAATGCATCTAAAGAGTAAGCCAAAAGACTCTGAACCGTCTGCGTGGTATTTTTCCTGTCCGGTCCTCAGTGCTCGTTGCCATCTGCGGCTATCATAAAAAGGCGCAGATGAAACCATATTACATTTTTAGGTCTAATTTTACAGGCTTCACTTACCCACTTTATGAAAGGAGATGCTGAAACTGGCCACCGTTGTGGTCTATACATTTTTACTTTCTCTACTACGTATAGTAAGTAGGGCAAGTATTGCATTCCACCCAAAAATTTGATACCGAGATTTCATCGGAAATACATGTTTTGAGACCTCCTGAATCCAAAAAAAGCATTTTTGGAAACATGTCCGTGTGTGTGTCTGTGTGTGTGTCTGTGTGTGTGTGTGTCTGTGAACAGCATAACTCAAAAACGAACAGTCGGATAAGCACCAAACTTGGTATTTAGGCTCAGTATCTTCCAGAGATGCGACACGAAGGTTTTCAAGAAAATCCCCCCACCCCAGACTACCCTTTACATGGAAGATTTTTCGAAAATTTTAATATTCTCAAAAATGGCTCTAACGATTTTGATTAAAATATCATATGTTTAACATAATGTCATGAGAAATGAAATGTATATCTTGAATTTTCTGGGAATGTCTCCAAAAGTATTCTTCATTGTGAACGACTTTTGCATAACAGGTAAATCATAAGAGATAGACAAAATTTTACTACACAAAAAATGTAGATCGCGTTAAAATACACAACTTACGTCATATACATTTCTTTTGTTGAGTGAACCGTTTGAGATATTGCTTGTTATTTTCTTAAATTTTACAATACTTATACTTTTTCTCAAATTCGTTATTCATATTTTTTATGTCCTGGACATGCACAGAGAATGGAATGCGCCACATAGCAACCAGCATTAAAATATTTGACTATCGCTTAAAACCTACCATATTCCCCTTGCATCTACAAGAAAATTATCAATAAGATTGACATCTCGATATCTCCATTAACATGAAGCATATGGAGAATAAGCGTTTGTAAAAATAGTTTGTACAAGAGTAGAGAAAGTCATGTGAGTGTAACACATCAGACTTTTTGCTGTGCGATAGAAAATATATACCGAGCCATAATATACTTTGTGACTAAGTACAGGACAAAGTAACAAATAACTCGTAATAACTGAACTACATCACATGACTGTCAAGTGAATATTGCACTTCACACTGCAGAGCAAAACTATGATAGCATGACTTTGTTTATAGCAGCAGTGCGTTATGTTTTTATCATATTTCCACATGCCCAGTGGAAAAACACAGTGCAGCTGATATTATTGTTAATAAAATACCCCTGCAGGGTAACTTAAAACAAAGTGTATAAGACAAATCCACCCACCCTGGAGGAATTAAAACAAAATATGCGTCAAGAAATTTTGCAACATGAACTACAGCTAGCGATGGATAGTTTCCTAAAGAGGTGCCAAAAATGTATGGACAATGACGGTGGCCAGTTTCATCATTTCCTTTCGTAAAGTCTTTAAAAGTAGCTTTAAAAATGTTGTGTGGTTTCATCCACACCTCTCTATGATAGTGGCAGACGTCAACCAGCGCCAAGGTTGCAGGCAGGAAAACGCCACGCAGGTGGTTCGGAGTCTTTTGGCTCACTCTGTACATGTAATATCTTTGCACTTCTCATCTTTCATAAAGTTATATTCCTTGTTTTATTTTTCTATCAATGTGCTTCTTTTTTCCTTATTTGTGTTTATTTACTACATTTTGTATAGTCAAATGATCCTTGTAAAAATCATTACAATTAATTTCTCATCAACTATCTTTTGCAGAGAACACATGAAAAATGAGGGTACGCATATTTACGTAAAATCTAAAATTTCACTTTATAAAGGTTATTCGACTTGAGCACTTAAAGTGGAACAGAATTTTGAAGCTAGTATTAAAAGTGATATTACAAAATGATCATAATTTGTGTTTATAGAAATCCAGGTAGCTATTTGCAAATATTATCTCAAAACTTTGAAATTATTCTTGAATATTATAAATCTAAGACTCAAGTTACATTAATTAGACTTTTAATTTAAACTTTTCTTAAGGATAGTAATGAAAACAAACTGCTTGCTGAATTCATATGGCATGTAAGCTGTAATAAATGAACTGCATACAATTTCTTTGTCTTCCTCCATAATCTAGGGTTACCATGCTAGCCTCTCGTTCTGAAGGTTGCGGGTTGTAAACTAGTGGATGGCAATGGATTTTTTCGGGCATAATAATCCTTAGTATGGCTTCCTTCAGAAGGGAAGGTGGTCTCGTGTCATAGATTTACAGCACGTAAAAGAACCTCAAGCCTGATAAAGAGGCCTCTGAGTAAAATTAACAGTCTTTCACGCTTGATATAGAATGGGACGCCAAGGACCACAGCAGTTAAAGAGTGTCCATAAAAATGTTAAAAAAAAGAACTACAATTTCTATTTTAAGTATACACTGGTAATGAAATTGATTGCAACATAATGCAGCAAAACTAACTTACATAAGATTATTAGGTTTTGGCATCCAGAAACTTCAGTGCCTACATATACAGAACTAGAATAAAGCTTATTCAGAGGTTTTGACATTCTTTCATTTCACACGCCTCTGAAGTATTCAATAAATAGCAAATAATGAAATAAATATAACATACAATTTTTACTTTTAAACAGAATCGAACTGTCACCTTAAAACTGTCAGCTTGTCTTCTGTTTGCATATTACATCATAATCATCAACGTATATTACTTGGAAGAAAATGTAACTGGTTTTTATTTTTACAAGCAATCTCTGGAATAACAGCAACTAACCAGCTTTTGTTTCTACACACATTCTCTGTGGAGGTAACTACATTTACTCCATGGCATTTTAAATCCAAGCTTTGTAAATCCTTTTGTCTTTTACTAATTTATGTAGTGAAATTACAAGATGTTCTATAATTCATTCCAGCAGAAAGAATCAGACTTTTCAATGGAGAAAGTATTACAAAAATTGGTAGCCTGGCTTTTGAGATTACCTTAAATATACATGCTCACATATATACATACAAGTTATTTCTCTTTATAGTATTACTTTAAAGAAGCACAGGTAAAGGAAAATGCAACACATGAATCAGAAGGCTTCTATTTGAAACATAATCCAAGAGCCAAATCTTACCTTGGTGATTCTACTGGAGTAAAGTCCCCATCCTGTAACAGAATAATCCAAGCTTATAGTTTCACACAATCACCTATATAACATTAGTTAAATGTCCTGCAGCACACAGTTATCTTTTTAAAGTGCCAGGTTTTATTTATTTTTAAATCGGAATATGGTATTAGGTGTTATGTAGAAACAAGGATTTGACATTACATCTTATAATGGGGTTGAACGGAAAATGTAATGGAAAAGCTTTTTAGATCTGAATAGTTTGGTTTAAATAACAAAAAAGTGGCAAAAGGAATGTTAAGCGAAGGTAAATCAAAATCTATGATTCAGTAAATCTCAAGTGATGCAATCACATGACTTTCTCTACCAATGACAAATTCAGATATGTTAGAATTCCTACAAAGACTTAGGCCCCATTGAAAGGAAAAGCAAGCATAGATGAAGCACAAATACAATACTTTGCATTCATGTTATTTAATGGAAGTATTCACATAGTCACATAAGACTGATTACCAAGAGGCAGAATTTTGCACTTTTTTCTCCAAGTAGTGCCAGCTTTTGAACAATGCAAGATCTTATGCCCTCTGCTGTACAAACACGGTACTCCTCCATTTGACTGTCATATGTGAGATGCTGATCTGTTGTTTGCTTGATACAACAGCTTTTAAATCCTATTTATTTATAAAGAATGGATGACTTTTCATTTTGGGATTACTGGTTGCGTTATCCAGTTTGAAAACTGATGTATGCTCACAAAACCTTCACATGATTTTTACAAATCTAGAAATCTGTGCCAATTTTGTGTTATGCCATTCTTCAATCCACATTGCATTTATAGTACGTTTTTTACAGTAAATGATTTCAAACTAAGCAATAAGTTCTTTGTAATTCAAAGACACATGCAACACATATACAAAGTTCACTGAATGAGGTATTTACCACAGAACTAGAAATGTGAGCCTATTCTAGAAAAATAAAAGATACAGTAATTGTGTTTTATATATGGATGCTCTTTAACTATCATGGTTCTTAGCTTCCCATTCTATATTGGGTGTGAAAGACAGGAAATTTTGCTCAAAGGCCTCTTTACCACGCTTGAGGTTTCTTGCATGTAGTAAATCTATAAAATAGGACCACCAGCTTTACTTTTCTTCTGAAGGAAGCCATGCCGAGGATTTTTATGCCCAAAAAAATCCACTGCTCCAATGCCGTATTTGAACCTGTGACCTTAGGAACTAAAGGCTAGCATGATTAAAATATACACACCATAATAGTAAACCTTTTGGAAAAATTGTAAAAAACCGAAATTTCAAACCAGTAGAATCCCAAAAGGCTGATAAAGGAAATAAATTAGTAATTTTGGATAAAGAAGAGAACACCAAAGAACGCAAGAGTTTCTACAATCCTCAGAACAATCCTATAAACAAACTCATATGCAATACAAATGAAAGCTTAGCAGTTGTCAAACACTCTTTACAAAGATAACAAAAGTTAAAAAGTAGGTTATCCTACAACTCATAAAATGTATGGTTTACCAAAACTCCATAAAACTGGAAAGAAATAAGTAATATTGAACGGCCAACTGTAAAAATGGTTAACCAAGAAATTTCAAGAAATGCTAATATTTGAATCATTAAGCATTAAGAATTCCACTTTGAATTAGTAAAAGGGATAAAGAACACAGCTTACAGATGATACATTGGTATTATCTGACATATTTTCAGTATTGACACATTGGTATCATCTGATATATGTTCAGTATTGATACATTGGCATTATATGACAGAGTTTCAGTATTGGCACATTGGTATTATCTGACATATTTTTAGTATTGACACATTGGTATCATCTGATGTATGTTCAGTATTCCCAAATGTGCACAAAGAGTTTTAGCGGCACTAAAAATTGGTGAACCTCATTCCACAAGAATGAAATAGGAATTAAATAGCTCATTAGCTTAACAAAATTGTGCACTGAGCAAACATTCTTTTTTCAGTTCTGCAGGAAAATACTTTCAGCAAAATATGGTTGTAGTCATAGGAAGTCAGCTATCACCCTTCAATGCGGTTTATTTATGAGCGCTCTAGAGACAAAAGTAGCTAACATATTCCCATGAAAGTTTAAAACCTGGGTTAGACTTGTTGATGATATATCACAATAGTTTAAAGGAAAAATTGACAACATGTTCTAAAATTATTCAATCTGCAAGATAGAAGCACAAAATTCAATAAGGGAATAGAATCTGATGACCAGCTTCCCTACATCTAGATCTAAAAATTATAAGGAAAAAAAAATAGGTTAGCTTTTGGAATATACAAAAACAACACTTATATAGACAAATATATAAAAGCCCATAGTTGTAACCTCCATTACACAAAGTTGCCATACTTTAATGAGAAAACACATCTGTAAAATCAAATACAACACATAGAACATTCCAGAAGATCTTGAAAGAAAGCAACATCACATTCATCCCCTGAAAATAAACTTAATACAAAATTTCTATTAAAAGCTAACCAAAAACATAAAATACTCCCTCATAAAAAGCTGGGGTATTTACAGAATAGATTGCAAGGACTGTGAAAGTATTTATATAGGTAAAATGAAATGAGAATTATAGAACAGCTAATCCAGAGAAGAGGAAAGGTCAGCATAAGTAATGCATTTTCAGGCAGACAGACATGAAATTATCAACTAAGTGATGACACTAATTAGGTAAGCACAAAAATCCACTGAATTGAAAATTTGATAACAATTATTTTTATGGAAAAATCAACCAAGTTAAATGAAATATGAGATCACAATGGACCAAAATCTCATACAGTCAGCAACAGAGGGCAAGTAGCAAGCCGTGCCATCAGGACCAGCTATTCAGCTACAATCAGTTCACAAGAAAGGCATTCCCTGAAACTAGTTCTGAGGTAAATACCTAATTCAGTGAAATTTGTGTATATGCAACCACATCTGTAACTTTTAAGCAAGAAGTACTTTAGTTACATGTGGAAACAGTATTTAAATGTTTATTAACAGTAACAAACTGTTGCAATGAAAATAAAAGGAAGGGAAAAACCAAGAATTGCAAACTTTAAAGCATGTCGAATAGATGACATTTGGTAAATGCTAAACTTGCACATGGAATAATTTGGAAACAGCCAACACTACAAGGAATTTACAAATTCTGTTTTGGACGAGCTCTACATTTTTCCTGTAATAATGCTTTTCTCTATTCTTCACATTTGTTGATATACTTCTACAAACTTCAATAAAATAAAGATTCTGATAGGCTATTCACAAAATCCAACCTATACATATCATATGTCATGGAACCAGTTAAACAGATTGGAAAGGCAAAATCAGACTGAAAACTTTCCATAGCATCAGAATAGCTCATAGACATTTCTGAGAAAATAAAAGATAACGAACAAGTTTCTTCCATGGGGTGGGAGGATTTTGTTGAAAACATCTTGTTGTAAACTTGAAAGTTACTGAACTTAAATACAGTATATGGCATTTATCCATCTTTTTGAGTTATCGTCTTCTCTTTTGCTCTCTCTCTCTCTCTCTCTCTCTCTCTCTCTGAGATATGCTTTATTGCAAGCGCATGCATGCACATACATATAAAATCTTTTGTTTTGATTTTTCTTAAAAGCACTACTTCTGCGTTCAGTGGAACTCAAAATACACTCTTCCAGCAAAATTTTAAAATTGAATTTCTGGGTGGAATACATTATTTCGACTATTAACCAAAAATATAATGTACATAAAGTAAAAGTGCCTGATATGTGTAGGAAGACCAGTGCAGGCAATAAACTGGGTTTTATTTTTTTACAACAGTACTGGGCTTGCAAACATGTATCTTAGAGTTCATAGATTGTAATCTACAAATTATAAGCAGATTATTAATAACTAGCTGGCTTACCTAACCCCTGGAAGTGAAACAATCATCAGTCAGAATAGTTCAATAAGCTTCTGTATAATCACAGAAAGTAAACTTTACACCTTTATACTTTTTCTTTGGTCCCATAATTATTTAATAACATAACAGCTACCTAGTTCCCAAATAATACAGAAACCCTTAACACATACACCAAAACTGAGGTGAAGCTGGTGAATACGAAGATTTGCATTCCCAGGCCACCAGGTTAATAAGCCATTTGGAAAACAATAATAGTAGTAGTAATAGGTCTTTGAGTGGCGGAAAACTAATGTGGTCACCACTGCCACCCTCTGGCTATAGATTTATTCATGTTGATACATAAGCAATACATGCAAACCAATTACACTATTAAGCCACTGAGATTACATAAGTAGAAAACATACACAGAAAATACGTTATATGCTAAAAGGAAACCCACAAATCAATATATACCATAAATAATCCCTTAGGAAACACAAGCAGTTAAGTCAGTTTGAAAGTCATTAACATACCAAACTTACACAATTAAACTTTTGCAAGGAAACCACTGAATTTAATACGGCAAAAAAGCTTAGTGATACAGGCAGAGTCATCCCCATAAACTGTAATTAAATTAGGAGAGCCCAAGTCGTTTGCAAAAGACAAAAATAGTAATGATGCTGGGAGTGGAAATGCTTCACTGTTAAGACCACATTGCAATGGACACATGGACACGGGTGTTCACCTGTAAGGAGGAAGCCATGACTAAAATAAGTGGCCAATATGAAACCGAGCTAGCACGGTCTCCTCACGACATGATAGACAGGAAGAATGCAGAGAAGCGTTGTAGCCTTGACATCTCAGAGTTTGATGGTAGATGTAAACCACTCATCATGCCAATAAGAGAGTACCTTTCTGTGCAATATATCCTTCAAATCCATACATAGCCAGCAGAGAACCTGTTTATCAGGGTGGAGAATCACAGCCTTCACTGCCTGTTCATTTCCTACAATGCCAAGATGTTCAGGAACCTAGACAAAGACCACGCAAAAGCCAGCAAGATAGAGAGAATGCAACTGATCATAGATTTTCTGAACATGTAGTGTTGGCTATAGGGTTCCCGTAAGCTAGGTAAAACACTGAGAGAATCAGAACAAATAACACTGTAGTGCAGGGAAAAGCAGCAGATGAAATATGTGGCCTTAAATATGGTATAGAGTCCTTTTTGGAAAAGAAACGCAGTTACAACCACAGAGAAACATTATCTACACAGCTGTTAACTATAAAATATCAGTTTATTCATTTCTAATGTTAGCTGGATTCTTCTCTCTTTATACAATTTTTTAACAAACTGCTAACAAACTTGATTGCAACAGACAAAAAAAATAAAACAAGACTTTCTTACATCAGGGTTATTACAATATTTTCACGTTGGTATCGTAACATTTTAAGCAGATCTGTTCTGTTTTGCTGTGTCTTAACTTTAAATCATGAACATATATATACAGGGTGGTAAGTAAACAGCCTTGAACAGGATATCCCCTTGAAATGAATAGGACAAAAAATATGCAGTTTTGCTGTTTTTAAAAGAGTTTTTGAGAAAACAGCAAAAATTTCTTCATATTAACTTTCATTTTAAATAAACATTTTAAGAAATTTAAATACTATTTCAAATATTTCTTAAACGATGCTGAAAGATAAATGTTATCTGCATGTTTAAATACACTTTGAATTAAACCAATTCACACTCACTGTTATATAAGGTTTCAAACTTTGTCTCAGTTGAATCTACAATGTTGTCCATGAGAACACACAACATGACAACTCTATAAGATCGAAAAACACACCTCAGCTGTTTGTTTATAAAGAAATGTACTTGGACTGTTATTTCTTGTGCTTATGGCTTGTATTTAAAACAGCAGATTATCAGTACAAAATGGCTCACTTTACTAATACCAAGTATCTTGAAATGCTACACATTTACAGTGAAGCACATTGTAATGCAACAGGTGCGGCAAGAATTTATTGACAAAGATTTCCAAACAGACAAGCACCACATCATAGTACATTTTTTTCATGTATCAGAAAGTTCTAGAAACAGGAAACATATCTCCTCATGCTGGAGTTGGTCAAAGAAATGTTGCAGAAGAAGAAGAAATCCTTCACTTGGTGGAAGTAGATCCGGGAAGCTGCAGCTCACACTACTGACATATCCCAATGGTCTGTTTTTAGAAACATTAAAAGAACTGCTATGCTATTCTGCAGCTCACGCTACTGACATATCCCAATGGCCTGTTTTTAGAACATTAAAAGAACTGCTATACTATTACTATATTCAGCACATCCAGTTAATTCTCTGAAGGAGATTATGCAGCAAGGGTAGCATTTTTCAAGGTTTCTTCAACATCCACCCCTTAAAATTCCTGCAGTGGATGAAGCAACATTTACCATAGCCATAGAAACGTGGTAAGCAATTAGCATAATGCATACATCAGCACACTCACCTCTTTCAGATTCGCAGAACCAGCTACCAATGCCAAAACTGAGTGCACCTCTCAAGGGGCACTCAATAATTTCTCCAAACTGATGCAATAAAGACACACAAAAATCCATACCTAATCCCAATCCACTCCCCGGGGAGCAGTCAGAGCCCTGGTATGGTCATGATTGTCTCCCGGACATCTCCTTCACCCACTTCCAGCGCAATAAGCTGGCAGTTACCTTCCACACTAACAGGGGTGTTCAGCAGAACCCCAATACCTAACCTCACTTCTCCTTACAATTGTTCTTCTTAACTTCACCTACCTATTCCCATCACTACCCAAAAAAAACGGATTTTTTTTTTAAAAAAAAGGAAGAAGCTTAGGAAATCCACGCACAATTAGACGAGACATATTTCATCACAGACTCTCTGTAAAGGTTTGGGAACAAATCATAGGAAACAAGTAAACGGTCCATGAATACTTCAAATCTTAAGAGGAGCCATCTATCTCCAGCTTCTACAAGAAGCATTATCGTTATGCTTGAGGATTTTCCCTTGGCAGTAAGAAATGATGTGTGGCTATTAAAGATGGCGCACCTCTGCACATAAGTAGAGCTGTGTGTGGCCATCTACACAATAGCTATGCAGAATGCTGGATCGCTCAGAATGGATCAATAATATGGCAAACAGTATCACCAGATCTAAACCCAATCGAACTTTTCTTTGAGGCTATATAAAACTTGCATATACATTACAGAAGTGCCTGATGTGGAAACACTGCTTCAAGTAGCAGAAGAAATAAAAAACATCCCACTTCATGCAGTGCAGCAGAACTGGAGAAAATGTTGTCAAGCATGCGTGTTGGCGAGAGGGGCACTTTTGAACAATTTTTATAAATATTAAAAAGGAATTCTCTTTGATTTTCTGTTCTTGTCTTGCATTAATTATTCACAGAGTTTTATAAATCCTAAGAAAGTAAGCATAACCTTTTAACTTGGTTTCTCAAGCTTTTATTCACTTTTACAAATAGGTGTTCCTATTATTAATTTGTGTAATACTGTAAAGCGGTTTCTCAGGTCCACATTCTGTATTTAGGTTATTTATAGTCATGTATAGTTTATTGTCTATTTGTATACCAGAAGTGTTTATTTGTTTGTTGGCATAGCAGCAGAAGCTGAAGAATTAAAAGTTAAGCTGCTGAATGTAAAGTGTAGCTGTTGAATTTGCTGCATTGCAATGTTGTGCTGTGTAAAATAAAATAGTAATCATCTCAAAAGCAGAAAGGATTATGGAAACAATTTATTAAGGAAGAACACTCAAAGCAATGTGTTCTTTCATAGTTTACAAGGATCATTGTAAGTCACCTTCTACCTTGTATAGTACTTGGAATAAAACACTGCCTCTTTTGACTTATTTGCAAGCATTTGTGATAGTGTAGAATTCCCCAAAATGCCAGTAGCAGCAAATGTAAGTTTTTATGAGAGAGAGGACCAACTTAAGAAAGACATAGAGATACATGGAATTCACAGAATGTCACCAAATGTATGAAAGCAGAAATACAAGCAATTGAACTCTCATATAACACCATGTAAAGCACCAATCAGAACAGTCGTTACAATTATGGCACGAATGTGCACATCACAGCATTTTCATATAAAAGGAGGAATTTTGTCTACTTTACTACACTCCATAATGACATTCTGACTAAGAGACAATAAATTAAAATTTATTTATGGACACACTTTACTGTCTTGGTTCTTAGAATTCCATTCTATAATGGGCGTGAAAAACTGGAAATTTTGCTCAGAGGCCTCTTTATCAGGCTTTGGGGTTCTTTTACGTGTCATAAATCTACAAAACAGTACCACCGGCTTTACTTCCCTTCTGAAGGAAGCCATACTTAGGATTTTTACGCGCAAAAAAATACATTGACCTCCGCCGGGATTGAACCCGCAACCACAGGAGCTAGAGACTAGCACAGTATCCAAGACTATAGAGGGCCATAAAAAGAAGACAGATAAAAAAAAATTAAAATAACTTACAGATCAGGGAGTAATGCAAGGTAATGATCAGGAACGGCAGAGTTAACGTGATGACAATGAGTTTGCTCCCATAAATTACTACAAACAGTGGGTATTGGGAAAAAGAGAGTTAAAAATATAGCATAATTATGTGAAATGGGGAAATCAGTTGCTAGCTACTTTTACCTTTTATATGGAATAAAGTTCAATTAAAAACCAAACATTGTGTGTGTGTGTGTGTGTGTGTGCATGTGTGTGCGTGCGCGGGAGTGCTTGTGTGCGTGCGTGCGTACAGAGTTTTCTCTCTTTATATTATTAATAAGAATAAAATAAAAAATTGAAATGGGTTTTCAGAAGAATAGTTTCGTTCAGAATCCAGGTGTTTCTGAATATACCCCATAGAACATTTTATTCCATTGAGAGTTAGGATAACTGGATTGTAAAAGTGACAATATTCATAGTTTTTTTCAAAATATTCAGGTACACATAAAAATTAAGTACACCAAGCATTATAAATGGACATATGTCACAACAGATTTTGATGAATTCTTCACCACTGACTCATGTCCTTCCTGCAGGACACACACTATAAGACATTTCCAAACATTTTAAAAATAAGCAATTAGGTATCTAAATACTACTCATATCCAGCTTCATGCTAGTTTTTCAGATATTAATATCAGATTTTTTTTACCCTTAACTGCAAATAAGCCTAATCTTTTTATCATTATTATTTAATTTAATTGTTAGGCCTTGCAGTTCTAAAGGGTAAAAGGGGAGACATTGAACTTTATAATGGGGTTGTCTATATTCCTCCGTAGACTTTATTTCTCTCTCATTTTATTTACAACACATTTGTATTTTTCAAGTAGCAGGATAGTTTAGCAGATCAGATGCTAAAATATCACAGTATTTTTGTATGATTTCAACAAAACATCCCTTAGATATCTCATAATTTTCAAGAACTATTACCACCATTCCTTTCAACCTTTGAAGTGCACCATCTGGCATACACTGTACACATTCATAAAACTATTTCTTATCATTATCTTGTATTACATAATTCAAGTACTTTATTCAGTGCATAATAAACAAAAAGTGCAACTACACTAAATTTCAACAAACTTACCTTAATGTCATCACAAACCGATGAAGTTTCCCTTTCCAACCACCAAGGTTCTTCTTTAATCTCTATTTTGTTATCCATTTGATGAGCATTGTTGTATTTCTTAACATTCATTACAAGATCCTCTGGAACAAATTCTATCTTGTTCTGCGAAACAATGTCTGAAAACAGAGTCTGCTCCTCATTTTCTGTCTTCATGCCTATCTCATAGTTGTTGTTGTATGCAATACGTTCAGATTTAATATGCTTTACAAGATCTTTGGTAAAAAATTCTGCCTCTTTCCGTGAACAAAAGTCTGGAAAGGTAGTCTCTGATTTAAAATCTGTTTTTATTGCCACATCACAATCACCATCCAAACTCACAGCATCATTGTTTGTCTTCACTGAAACATTCTTGGTAAAGAACTCTGTGTCATTCTGTGAGGTTATGTCATCCGAGAATAGATACCCTCCTTTGATTTCTATTTTGGTATCCATTTTACAACTGTTGCTGCATCTGATAGTGCTAAGTCTGTGGAGAAACAAAAACATCATAAATAACAGAACAATGGCAAGCAAAGTGTAAAATATCTGTACAACCATGAGGCAGAACTACTGCATATAGTAAAGGTGTGACTGTTACTGCTCCATCCCCACTATCCTCTCTGCAGACATTAGCTCATCTCACATGTCCTATAATATGATACACTCAACTGTATGTAGTTGTGCCAATTACTGTCCCACCTCACTCCTCACTCTGCAGTTATTAGCCCATCTCACATGTCCTGTAATATGATACACTCAACTGTATGTAGTTGTGCTGCCAATTACTGTCCCACCTGACTCCTCACTCTGCAGTCATTAGCTCATCTCACATGTCCTGTAATATGATACACTCAACTGTATGTAGTTGTGCTGCCAATTACTGTCCCACCTGACTCCTCACTCTGCAGTCATTAGCTCATCTCACATGTCCTGTAATATGATACACTCAACTGTATGTAGTTGTGCTGCCAATTACTGTCCCACCTGACTCCTCACTCTGCAGTCATTAGCTCATCTCACATGTCCTGTAATATGATACACTCAACTGTATGTAGTTGTGCCAATTACTGTCCCACCTCACTCCTCTCTCTGCAGTCATTAGCTCATCTCACATGTCCTGTAATATGATACACTCAACTGTATGTAGTTGTGCCAATTACTGTCCCACCTAACTCCCCTCTCTGCAGTCATTGGCTCATCTCTTATATTTTTTCTAACACCATATACCCATTAACCATCTGATGCAACAATAAATATAATATTATGATCAACTGCTTGCTAATCCAGATAGATACTTGTTAAAATAGCTTTATTAAACATTTCATTGTAGGCAAAACATGGATACAAAGGACAGAAAAGTCAAAATTTCAGAAATCTTATCTGCCACATTCGCATGACTTTCTTGATGCACTATCACTTATTTTTATGCAACTTCTACAAATTACTTTGAAAAAGTTCATTACTTTCTCTACTACTTAACTATGTTAAGTAGTTGAAATATTACATTTCTCCCAATAATTTGACACACTAAAACAATTTACAGGGACCCCTGAATTAAAAATTACATTTTGCATATGTATGTATTTGTGTGCATCATAAGCAAATCGAAAGAAAAAAATTGAATGAATACCAACCTTAAGTTCAGGATCTTACAGGGATGTGGCATGGAGGCTTTCAACAAAATCACCCGACCACAAACTATATTTTATATGGAAGAATTTATATGATTCTTCATTTTTCCAAAAATGGTTGTAACAATTTTGAATAAAATACCATACTTGCATGACAAAACGATATATTGAATTTTTTGGAAATAGTCTGTAGTCATCTTCATTCTCAATTATTTTTGTATAATTAATGGACCAAAAGAGATACATTAAAGCTCAGTGCACAACAAATGTAGATCTCATTAAAGGACAGTTTATGTCAATTCGTTTTTTGTGGTATTAGCCCTTTCTGATATAACACCTTTTATTCGTAGGAACCTTCAGATATAGAATACTTTTTACTTTCTCTTTTATTTACCTATAGTATTCATCCCTACAAAAATTTGACACTGAGATTTCACCCAAAATATATGTTTGAGACTTCCCAAATAGGGGAAAAAATAAACAAATAAAAAATAAAGCATTTAAGGTGTGTGAACAGCATAACTGAAAAACAGAAAATAAGTAAATATCAACTTGGTATCTAAGTTCAGCATCTGCATCTTTCAAGGAGGAAAAATGTTCAGCATCTTTTATTTTCTTAAAAATGGCACTGACGATTTTGAGTAAAATACCATATTTATAAAATATTTGCATGACTAATTAAAAGTAAATCTTGAATTTTCTGGGAATAACCCATGAAGCCATCTGTTCTGAATGACTTTTGTGTAATAAAATTATGAAACATAATTTATTTCAAGTAACCTGTGGCATCAGGCACATCATAGATATCCATTATACCTACAGAAAAAGTTTTCAAACATGCCACGCAAGAAATATTCTTAGTCCAAAATTCGCTATGAGCATGTGAAACCAAACGGAAATGAAATAACTAGTCCTATTGTGTTTTTCTTATTGCTGCTAACATATACATTTGTAACAATCACAACAACTTTTGAAAAAAATTCCCATACATCTGCACAACTGTGGAAGGAATTAGCAGTAGTCTACCTCCATGGTGTGGACGTAGCATGTATGCTTTACATTCCAAAGGTTCCTGAATTCTATTCTCTGTTTTTCCCATATCCTGAAAAGATTAATCTGGGGTAACTTTAAGCTCTATGGACCCCAGCCTCATTTGAGCATCATTTCACATATTTCATTAATTCATATCCGACTTGAGTGACCCAGTTAAAGGATATAAGAAAACAAGATAAGCATCCGCTCAAACTTGTAAAGTCCTTAACAAGCTGTCTGTACAAAATAACATGGTTCAAGAGGGCAAAATTATTACTTGATCAAATCCTATTCCTCAAACACTGCTTTGCATACAATCACTGCATTCTTCAATATTGCTACAAGTGCAGTAAGTAAATAAATAAAAAGTTATAAGCCTTATGTTAAGGTGTTCTCCAACATCAAATCAACTAAAAATGAATTGTAAATACATATTAGACCAAAATGTGCTTTCAAATAACTTGCAACTCATGTTGGACTTACAAAACATCTCACATCACATGTTGGAAGGTTGAGCCCCAATATTAGTAATTGGTTTCAATGTTTTAGTCTTTGTCATTTTTTTAAAGTGCTGCCCCTATTCGGTTGTTTCTTGCAACATCATGGAAAGAGTATGAAACTTCAAGGCCAGCATATAGAAACATATGACTTGATTCTGCTTAATGCATCACCTTGTACCTAAAACAAAATGTGTACTGCAACTATATTGACAAAGGTTTAACTTAATTAACATGAAGTCAGCTTTCTTAGGAATAGTTTGTTGTAGCTATACAAAAATAAACAATAGTGGGTAGACAAATTCATGTGAACATAATACCAGACATTTTTAAATTCATAATTAATCACTTTTTGTATGGTAATGTGCAATGGTCCTTGGACCTCACAGTTTGTTTTGAATAATATAAATGAAATATTCATCAAGTGAATCTTACGACCTCAACGAGCAAACTTATAAAGTCACCTTCACTAGAGAAATTTGTAAACAAAAAATCTGATGTGTTACACTCACATGACTTTCTCTACTCTTGTACAATCTATTTTACAAACGCCTATTCTCCATATGCTTCATGTTAATCGAGATGTCAATCTTATTGGTAATTTTCTTGTAGATGCAAGGGGAATATGGTAGCTTTTAAGCGATGGTCAAATATTTTAACGCTGGTTGCTATGTGGCACATTCCATTCTCTTTGCATGTCCAGGACAAAAAAATGAATAACGAATTTGAGAAAAAGTATAAGTATTGGAAAATTTAAGGAAAAAACAAGCAATATCTCGAAAACGGTTCACTCAACAAAAGAAATGTATATGACATAAGTTGTGTATTTTAACGCGATCTACATTTTTTGTGTAGTAAAATTTTGTCTATCTCTTATGGTTTACCAGTTATGCAAAAGTCGTTCACAATGAAGAATACTTTTGGAGGCATTCCCAGAAAATTCGAGATATACATTTCATTTCCCATGACATTATCTTAAACATATGATATTTTAATCAAAATCGTTAGAGCCATTTTTGAGAAAATTAAAATTTTCGAAAAATGTTCCATGTAAAGGGTAGTCTGGGGTGGGGGGATTTTCTTGAAAACCTTCGTGTCGCATCTCTGGAAGATACTGAACCTAAATACTAAGTTTGGTGTTTATCCGACTGTTCGTTTTTGAGTTATGCTGTTCACAGACACACACACACACACACAGACACACACACGGACATGTTTCCAAAAATGCTTTTTTTGGATTCAGGGGGCCTCAAAACATATATTTCCGGTGAAATCTCGGTATCGAATTTTTGGGTGGAATGCAATACTTCCCCTACTTACTATACGTAGTAGAGAAAGTAAAAATAGATGTAGTCATTAATGAAACTATATTGGGCGCTTTTTGAGTTGGTGATTGACAGTTGGAGTAAGGATGGCAATTTTACCACTTAAGCCATGTCCACGTGCCATGCAGCAAAGATGGCAGGAAAGGTAGGATATTTGTGTGTTCAAGTTGTGATCCAAACATTATTGTTGTTGGTTTATTTAACAATGCCGTACCCAGTAATGACCAGAATATCCACATCTTACATCAGAGAGAGTGAGAAAAGTACAAAAATGAGGTATTGTATCTCTTAGGATGCAAGCTCTACCTGGGGATTACAATTTCATTTTACATTTGTGAAGAAATCTAAGGAGATGTGGTGATATATGTTGGATGTCTTGTTTAAGCACAATTCACTTTTATTTCCCTTTAAAGAAAATGCACACTCCTCATTTCAGCATGTATTCTTTATTGAGTGTTGAGCTAACACAATACATTTGGGAATGATCAGCGTCGAGCCCTGGCTCCTTTTGCCGATCGTACCCAAGCTTCCGCATTTACAAGGCATGTGTATTGAGTTAGCTTCATATCACTAACGTTTCTCATTTAAATTCACTATACTGCTTACTGTTCTTCTCCCCTTCCCATCTCCCTCCCTTGCTCTCTCCGCCATCTGTAATACTCCACTGTCAGCGGGAAATGGGAACTATTAGATGCAATTTAGAGAATGTTTATTTGTACCCCGTACTAATCGACCATAACAACACCTGCTCGTTCATACTAAGAAATGTACCTCTTCCTCCTAGCCCTCTCGTATTTACCGTCCTTTATATCTAAATCATTCACTTCCGAGTTCATAAAATCTATCACTTGCTTAGCAATACCTTGTCTTTACTTTGCCTAATTTGTTCCCTTCTATACATTCTATAGTCACTCTCCCTCCCTATTCTATTTACTTCATTATTACTGCTTCTGTTTTCCCATACTTCTCACAGAGCCTGCACTATTTCTATATTTATGGCACACTTTCCTACTCCATAAATCTATTTCTGTTGGCTCCTTAAACGGTTCCGCTTTGTTTCTGTCCAAAATCCGTAGACTCCCATTAGGTGTCAACACAATGCTTTCTTCTTCCACCAATTCGCCACTCTGAAACCACGCCTCTGCCCTGCCCGCAATCCAATCACGTGTCGATTGAACTCCCTCCCTCCTTGATGATGCCACTTTCCTAACTTTGCCAGCTGTTGTCCATACATCACTCTGATCTGACGTCACTGCCTCGGCTCTTAATCCCCTCTCTAATTCAGCCATCTTCTTCCCGCCAGCCCCACGTAGCAGTGACGTAACTTCCATTTTCCTTGTTTCGCCAGCTGATGCCCTTACGTCACTCTGATCTGACGTTCTGCCTGCGTCTTGGCCACACCTACTCTCTAACACCGTCATCTTCTTTCTGCCAGCCCCATGTGCCGGTGATGTAACTTCCATATGTCGAACCTTGTCCTCTGGTTTCCAATCGCTCTTTGGACTTCCTCTGCATTCCTTCTCTCTGGTCTCGGATGTATTTTGTTGAATCATATCCTGCTTCTGCGATCTGCTGTTCCTTGTGTCACTTTCGTATCCCATCACAATACGCCCATCGACCCATAATCGTAGATTCTTTATGAAGGTCCGTTTCCCTTCCATTCTTGCCAGCACAATTTGTTGTATTAAATCCTTCTTCAGAGCCCGTTGTTCCACCGATAGATCTCTATTTATAAAGATATTTGTTCCTTTTAATAACTTTGATTTCTTCAATACTTCATAAACAAACTGCACTGATGTAAATCTTGCAACTATCATTCTGGCTCCTCTTGATCTCCCCACTCTAAAAGCTTCTCTAACCTCCCAGCCCTGAAGCTTCAACCCAAGCTTTCCTTCTATAATCTCTCTGACCTCATCTACAGGCCATACTCCATTCCTTTCTTTCACTCCTGCTATAACCAAATTAAATCTTCGGTGTCTCTCTTCCAGCATCTCAACTCTTCTTTTAACTTTCTGTACCTCATTTCGTATATCTTGCATTTCATTTTTAATCTCTCCCTTAATATCCATTAAGTCCTTTTCCATTCCATTGAGTTTATTTCCTAATCTCTCATCCATATCTTTAATGTATGCAAACGTTTGTTCCACGACGTTTCGATCCCCATTTGGCCCAGGGTTGATTTCAACTCCACCAATTACCAATATAATACCTATTACACATGTGAGAAGAAACACGTTTACCATCTCTTCTACACCTTTGTTTGTTTTAAAATCCTTCCATTTTAATTTATTAAATGCTCCAATTCTTGCTCTGTGCACCTCAATACCAATTCCCATGGTTACTTAAGCCCTTCTTTCTTCCACTCCAGGAGCTTCCTCCTCACACATCCACTCTCTTCCACTTGCATGTATTCATTGTGTGTGGCATGCATTGCTTTTCAAGTTTGTTTCTTATTCAAAATGCACATTTCACCAAACACATATATTTTGTTCCATGCTTGCTTAACATCTAGTGATATTACATATTACATGGATAGAGGCATGCATCCAGCAAATATGCAGTTGTTGTTGGCAGTTCATTTAAGTGCTTCGCAAAGTCGCCACAATACATAGAGCCATTGCACCAATTCATTGTTTTGCATTGTAGCCACAATTTGCTTATGGAAAAATTGTTTGCATATTCACTTGAAATTCAACAATGCTAACCGACATTGCAGAAATGCCTTTAGCTTACATTTCATTGTAGATACAAGAGGATTCAGGAGGCTGAAGCAATTGTCAAATGTTTAAAAAGAGGGTCACCAAATCTGGCATTAAAATTCCACCCTTAGAATAATGCCACAAGAAACAATGTTATTTAGCACTTCAGAAAACTATGATAAAGCAAATTGGAAAATTCAAAGCAATAATCAAGAATATCTTAGAAATGATTATTGCCACAGCAAATTTTGTTATAAAGTGCAAGTTTCAAAGATATCTACAATTTGGTCGCAAAACATTTACATACACACCAGTTACATCCAATGTTAATTAAATTATATTTTTAACAGCAAGCATATCATAAAGCTCGAACAAAAAGTTGAACACATTCAAAACTATGGGTTTTGCACCACTTTTAAGAGCTTTGGCAATTTCTGTTTAATTACACTTCTCTGACCTGCTATGCATTCAGCCATGATCCCGGCATTAACAATGCTGATTAGCACAACCCATGATCCCCTCAATAAAAAAATGTGGGAATACTGATGATTGCATGGCCATGATAATAAACAGAAGCTAATTATTTAGGTTATGTTTAAATTAAGAGATTCTTAAAATACTATCATTACTCACCATCTTTAATATTTGAAGTACAAACAGAGTGATAATACATGCAGTGCAGTAAAAAAAACTATTATCGTTCACTTGAAAGGTGTAATGTGGTAACAGCATGTACATTCGTTTATACCAAGATTTTTATTGGGCTGGAGGAATGTAGTATACACATTATCCTTCGCTAAATTACTATTTTTTACCTTATTAATCATCAGGTATCAATCAGAGTGTTGACCTTTACAAACATCTTCTTTGTAGATAACTCAGATAGATTTTAAGACTTAACTTACAAATATGGTTTCTGTTATGTCCTGCAAGTCCAAAACTGGACACGCATGCACAAGTTCTGATGGAACTTGACAAAGCTACCCAGCAATTGCAGTGCAGGTAACATAAGCCATTTGCTGCGAACCCTGCACCAACACCCCAGGCAATACTGAAACTCTACAGGTGTTTGCTATATGTGCTATTTTTACAACCAAATTAGCTTCAATGCTTTTTTGGAAAATGAGTAACATATCAAGTCCCTGACATTTGGTAAAGAACATTCCCATGATGATGCCTAATTTGGATGCAGGTTTCCTGTAAGTGCAACGCCTAAAAGGACTTTTTTGAGAACTTCATGTTTGCCCTTTTTGCTCCCTGTCCTGTCAAACTATAGCAATTGTCTCACTGGATTAGCTTCTTTGTAATTGTGCAGTGGTTCCAGGAACCTGCATATCTTCCGTTCTATGGCTTTGCATTCTATTAAAATATGTTTTTATGTTTGGCAACTAATGGGTTCCATTTTATTTAGCCCCATTGTTTTCAGATGCTTTCAAAACTTTAGTTATGTGCTAGGTTTACATGGGGCTATGTGATCGGTTAAATAATATTAATAATACTACTATAATATTAAATGGTTTAAAATGTATTTAAAAATGAATGGTTAATGTACAATATTACTTTTAATAACATTATAAATGGTAGTTATTCAATCAAAAAGTTTAATTCAACCAACAGAAACACAGTGCTAGGTTTATACAGCTTATTCAAGGAAAATAATCTAGAAACAACTTTATCTAAAGTAACAAACTTGAAGTAGATATATCTCTTTGCCTGCAATTGTTATACCTGCTGACCTGGGTACCTGATTACAGAAAAAGAACCAGCCCTGGGGTTGTAAGTCTATTGTGCCAAAATTCCAATGCTTGTATAAGCTAGCACCAGAAAGACATACTGCTTGGTGCTAAACTAATGCTTTAGGCCTAACCAAACCGTATCTCGTATAACATGTACAGGGAGGGCCAAAAAACTACAAACCGTATGCGCAGTATTTTTCCTGTCTGCATCCTTGGAGCTTGTTGCATTCTGCCGCTATCATAGAAAGGCACGAATGAAATCATACAACATTTTTAAAACTACTTTTAAAGACTTTATGAAAGGAGGTGCTGAAACTGGCCACCGTCATTGTCCATACATTTTTGGCACCTCTTTAGGAAACTATCCATTACTCGCCATAGTTTACGTTGAGAAATGCTGGCAATTTCCTGGCGAATATTTTATTTTAATTCTTCCAGGGTGTGTGGGTTTGTCTTGTACACTTTATGTTTTAAGTTACCCAGAGATAGCAATCGCAGAGGGTTAGGTCAAGGACTGAGGGGATCGTAAATCTCTACAAACAATTCATAGGAGTAAGAAAGGGATGCAAACTGAGTTCATATTAGTAATCTATTCATAGATGATATATTAAGAGTAAAAATAAGAAATTAGCATTATCCAGTAATGAGAGATAAGAAGATTCCAGGTTCATTATACGCAGACAATTTTATGGTAGGCACCATATCGTTGATAGTGTTACAAAAGCAATAAACGAAATTCAAGAAAGTATGAAAAATGGGGAATTGGGGTAAAAATCTTAAAGATGTCTGACTCAATAATAGGTCCTAAGAAACAATACCAAGGACTGAGATAATAATAAAGAAAGTAAAGGGAAGAAAATGGTATAGAAAAATAAGAGAAGCAAGGGCCACTCAGTCAGCGGAAAGGCCAGGGAGCCAAGCAATCTGAGTGGCCCAATAAGAAAACAAGCACCAGACAAATTGTACAATAGATGTAGGGGTATAAACGAATATACATTGTATGTATTATAAACATGTAGAACAAATTGTACAATAAATCCATTCATTCATACAAATAATTCTATACTCAAACACACTTTCAATTGTTCTATTTGAAATATTGGCTGTATGAGATGTTGCAGACTCTTGTTGAAAAACGGCAAAACCATGCTCCTTGTCTGTTAGTTCTCTGAAAAAAGGGGCAGAATTGTATTCATGTTATGTACAGGCATCAACTGTTGACTGAAAGATATTGGATTTATAACTCTTTCTCCACCCAAGGCCCACCGTACACCATTTTTTTCGTAATGAACGGGTACTTCATTAACAGTATTGGGTTTGTCAGAACTCCCATAATGATTATTTTGTGTACACACATATCCATGAAGGTGGAACCAAGCCTCGTCCATGAAA
Source organism: Deroplatys truncata (assembly GCA_030765065.1). NCBI lineage: Eukaryota > Metazoa > Arthropoda > Insecta > Mantodea > Mantidae > Deroplatys > Deroplatys truncata. The sequence continues at coordinate 90,112,915 of CM060989.1, read as the reverse complement.
AATATTAAACATGGGTATATTTTGCCATTGTGTACACTATTGGGACTCCACTCACAAAATGTGTGCCTAATTACAGGATTACCCAGTTGAAGAGCATGTGCCACAGTTATTTTATATGGTCTTAACCTCAGCAATTTGGTAGCTCTTCGCGCCGCACCATAAGAAATGCCTGTCTGTTGTGAAAGATGCCCAAGTGATTTTAGGGAGGAATTCTCCAAACGACCACCAATGTTGTCTTATGTTTCTTTGGTAAGAACTGTACGCCATCTTTTAGATTTCTTAACCTGAACACTTCCTGTGGCCTAAAATGTATTTTAAATTCATGGATTGTTCTTTGACCTAGAACTTTTACACCTGGAAATCTTTCTGCAAGTCATACACTCACTTGGTTAATCAAAAATAAATACATGCTTTGCAGTAGAAAACATATACTGAGTCATAATATACTTTGTGACTAAGTACAGAACAAAATAATAAATAACTCGTAATGACTGAACTACATCAAATCACCGTCAACCCATGACCTTGCTTATAGCAGCAGTGCGTTATCATGTTTCCACATGCCCAGTGGAAAAAAATGTGCAGCTGGTTCGTAATTTTTTGGTTCTCCCATTACTTCAGGCATACATTTCAGAAACCTGCTTACAATGAGATTGGTAAGAAGCTGTAAGCAAAATTACACATTTTTAAAATATGAGCTTATATTTGTTGTTTTTGTGGTTGTTGATGCAGAAAAAATGTGGTGACGTAAATCCTATCAGTCACTTAAAAGGAATCACTCCAGTTATAGGTACAAGGGACATACGGAGAGCAGAATCAATAAGTCATACATCTGCATACGCTGTCCTTGAAATTCCACATTCTTTACAGGATATCACGAGAAACAACATTTCAAAAAACATTAAGAGGACTGAAAAATTTAAACCAATAACAAGAGATATCTGGCACATGATGGCACAAAAAAACTTATTTGAAATAAAGTATGTGCTTTAAAGAGATATGTATTTTTTGTACCTTATTGTTGACCCATTATACAAAATTACATAAAATCCTCCTGAGCTGAGGACTTCACAGGCTATTCATGGAAAATTCAAGATATACAGTTTATTTGTCATGTAAATGCCTTAAACATATGGTATTTTAATAAAAATAGTTAAAGCATTTTCTGAGAATATTAAAAATATCGACAATTGTTTTAAGGGTAGTTTGGGTTGGGGGATATTCCTAAAAATCTTAGTGTTGCATCTTTGGAGATGCTGAACCTAAACACAATTTGTATTTATTGGGTTTTTGAGATATGCTATTCACAGTTATGTGAACCATTTTTTTAAAAGGTGTGTTTTTTTTTATTCAGGGAGCTTCAAAATATGTATTTTCTGGTGAAATATCAACATGGAAGTTTTGAGTGGAATAGAGCACTTCTACTTACTGTAACAACACAACAGAGAAAGTATAAAAATACTGTAGTAAAAATACTGGACACAAAATAAACACTAAAGACATAAACATGCACAGAATATGTATATGCCAAAGCATGAATATTTAAAGCCAAACAAGTGTACAATACAAATAAATATACACAAATTATATGAGAAAACATAAAACTGAAAACTTTTCTTGGCAGGCAGTGTTTGTATATGAACTCGTGCAGGTATGATGAAAGTAAACCATTACAATCGCCTTTTTGGGACAAATAATTAATATGCCATATGGTGTATTCTGCATGTCAAAACTTGTGGGGGGATGCAAATAGCACTAGTGAAATCTCATAACGGCAGCTCTTTTCCAAATATTTTATTTTGCAAGACAAGGCCTGACATACATGATTAAAAGTTTGCAGTGTTTGCATTTGTTTCTCCATTCTTTTCTTTTCAGTACAAGAGCTTATCAATATGAATAAACATTGGAATGTTGTTTCTGCATATTGACACCTTCTTGCTTAACGTTAAACAATTGCTAGGTAAACATATAAAGCGAAAAACCTAATATAGATAGATGAATCACTTTTATATGAATAATTTTACTTTCTCTGATACGTACTTACAGTAGGTAGAAGTAATGCATTCCACTTAAGAAATGTGATCTAGAAATTTCTCCCCAAATACACGTTTTGAGGCTCTCCAAATAAAAGAAAACAACATTTTAGTAAAAGGTTCATGTTTGTGTGTTAGTTAACAGCATAACTCAAAATGAAGAGTCTGATAAAAACACCAAACTTGGCATTTCAATTCAGTATCTTCCAGAGATAGTATACTAAGATTCCCAAGAACCACCCCAACTCAAAATAACCTTTACATTTTTAACAATTCACACCTCAAACTACCCTTTACATTTTTAACAACTCACACCTCAAACTACCCTTTACATTTCTTTAAACATTCTCAAAAATGCCATTAAAGATTTTGAAACATATTTATGTGACAAATAAAATGTAGGTATATCTTAAATTTTCTTGAAATTGCCTGTGAGGTTGTGTTGATTCAGAAAGAATGTTGTATAATGGGTTAACCACAAGAGAGTGAAACAAAAATGCACTACAGAAAAAAAATTTAGATTTCTTTAAAACACACACTTTATCTCAACTTTCTTTTTTCTGGCATCAGCCATTTCCGAGATATCCATTATTATTGATTTGAATTTTTCAATACTTTTAACATTCTTTAAAATACTATAGTTATTCAGTTGTTTCTTGTGACGTCATCAAAAGAATATGAAATTTCAAGGCTAGCATATAGGGACTCGCTTTTAAACTTATGGTTGTCAATTTGGTTTCCTATATCCCTCTTGTATCTACAACTAAATGTGTAATGAAAGTATTTCTGTAAAGATTTTTTTTGATTAACATAAAGTAACCAAAAAAATAAGCTTTTGTATGAATAGTTTGTAGAAGCTATAAAAAGTAAATACAGAAACTCATGTGAATGGAACAGATTTTGGTAGTTGTGCTTAAGGCCTGTTCTCATGACATATGAAACTGGTCAAACTTGAAATTAAATAATTATGAGAGGAAAATTGGGAAGGAAAGGTTCCAAGCCTAAGTTTAGTGACTCCTCGGGATTTCCAGTTATAAGGACTAAGGAAAACCTGGAAAGAAAACCTCAGTTAAGGAGGACTGTTCTGGGTGGATGTGATTCGCAGACCTGTATACTAGTCCATGTCTTAATGCTCTCAGCTAGCCATATTAGTTAATGAGAATACTATAATGAATTTATATGAATTTGTCTTTGGTACAAAAAGTCAGGTGAATGCATGCATAAATTTTTATTATGCACTTAGATTGTAAGTATTAAAATAATATCGTAATGGCTGGATAGCTACTATGACCAATGAATCGTATATGAATTCCTGTGACTTATCCAAGGAAGATAATACATCAATTACTTTTAGTTAATCCAATAGGAATACTTTCCTTGTTTGACTAATTTGCTACTTTTGAAAAACATAATTATAATTCTTACTCGGCAAAATTTTCCCCATATAAAGTGGCAATAGTGATGTAAGCAAAGATTCCCAACCAGGAGAAAAGCCATGGGAAGGGAAGAATGTGCTACATAAGCTCTTCTGCTGGAGAATGTGCTACACAGCAATTCAGGTTCGAGTATTACAGCAAGGATATGCTCACATCTGCATTGATTTTGAATGGTAAATAATATGTATATCTTAAAATTTCTGGGAATAGCCTGTGAACTCTTCTAGGTTCTGAATGATTTCTTTATAACCTTTAAACTGCAAATCTCCCTAATAAAAACATTTAGGTCTCGCTAGAGCATACAATTTGGATACTGCTGGACATGCTAGACATGTTTATATTTAATTCAAAAATATAACTATAATATCATTAGCTGAATGAAAAAAAAACACAGGGGACACGCAATGCTGTGTTTTACTCAGTGTGCAGCTAACCTGTATGTGATTTCTTTGCATTCGTTGGTTGAAATAATATGCTCAATGGTGAAATGTGAAACAGCAACTATATCTGAGAATAAACAATGCATATGGTGTATCCTATCCAAAAGTCTTTTAGTAAACAAAGACAAAGCCCATGTTAACCAAAACAGTAGAATATGCAACCATTTCCTCAGTCCCAGACAGTTTTTCGTCATTGCAATACACTGCAATTTCACTTCTTGTCTCATTTCTGTCTTGAGCTAACTTTGTAACAGTTCACAGTGCATCATTTATAATGGGTGGAAGACCGAGGTCTGCAACTTGGATTGTTCAACCTAACGAAGTAGTGGAGCTGGCAGCGATTAGAGAAGAGGACTTCCTCTACGAAGCTTTGTTTCAGGCACTGGAAAAAAAGTGTATACGCATGTTACATGGGCCAATCTGCTCTTAGTGTATCCCTGTTGAAAATGCTTATAAAATCCTAAGAAAAGCGAATAAATCACCTTAGGAGTGAGTTTAGAAGTGGATGTGATCTCTTCAATAGCTGGTGCTCACCTGCCCGCCCCTTTTAGGTGTTTTACTTTTATAGGGAAATTGCATTAGGAACGCAACAAACGTAGCCATTTTATTACTAAAGCACATGCAAAATGGGAACTGTCAACCTAAATAAAAAGTGAAATCCGCTAAATATGCGATGCGTTGTTGTTACTAGAATTTCTTCTTCTTTGTTTAATGTTGCCATTGAAAAAAACGCAACACATTCATAGTAAGAAAGACTATCCACCAAAACTGTAATTTTTGTATTCTTTTTATGAAAGTTTGTTATATTAATGTTATTTCCATTAAATAAAAAAGTTTCTTTACTGTAACAGTGGTAGATAGTTTCGGCAAGCTTACATAAAAAAAAACCTAACCTAAGGCTAACGTTCCATGAATTCAGAAACGTAGGATTATATATATATAAAAAAAAAACTAAACCTAACCTCCTGTGAATCAGAAACCTAAGCTTATGAACACACGCAAGCAAAGCACGCATGCTTTGTATAACCACTGGTAGCAAATTAAAACAAGGTTATATATAATAAGTAAATTAGAAACCTAAGCTTATATAAAAAATAAAAGAAACTAAACCTAACCTAAACTCTCGTGAATCAGAAACCTAAGCTTAGGAACACAGCTGCTACACTCCTCTCCTTCTAAAAAACATCCCTCGGCTATGCTTTGAGGCTGAGGGGCCACTATCTCTCGGCTATGCCTTGAGGCTGAGTATCTTAAAGGCTTTTGTTGCATTAATTATTCATATGTTGCCAGCATTGCATTAGAGCTTGTGTATGACAGAGTGACATCTGTTGAGCTAGTGTATGACATAGAGTGACAACTGTTGGCCTTATAACAAATCATTTTCATCGCTGTGGGGGATACACTAAGTGCAGAATATCGGAATTACCTTAACTTGACTTAACTGGTGCATATGAGGCAGGTACAAGAGCCCTACTCTTTTCGAAAATACTCTTCACATGTGCAGGGAAGTTAAACGCTACAGTATAGTATTTTCTAAGGATGCCAATTCATTCTTTGTACTGTAATGAGTGAACCTGTTAAGTAAGAAGACCATGCATTATATATAATTATACTTTAAATTACATTTTACATTATACCACACCATATGGCTTCGTGTTTCTGCAAGGAAAGATAAACAGGAAGGTTAGTTTCGATAAAATTATGTTGAAAGTATTGATATTTCATACCTGTGAAAACAGAACTTCTATCTCCGTTCTTTCTTGCACTGCTGTTTAATTTATTTTGTCTTGTCGAGTGCTTGCTTTGAGACGCGACTGCCATCCATAACCGGGATTGACACTGGTAGGATGGGTAATACGAATCGGAGTCATTTCAAACCACCGCTTTCTCCTTCGCTACCACAGAACACAAAAGTAATAGAATTGCAACCCTTGTGTTAAAACGGTTGAAATACGAAGGCGCACGCAGCGTGAGTAGTGATCAGGCATGGAACTAATGCATGAAAAATCGTGCTCTCGGATGAAGACGTCAATCATAGATACTACAGCTGTATTTCTCATACCTGCATAAGCTGTCTGCCTCAACCGATCTAATACTGTATCACTACTGACGATATACAAAGTTATTTACGTGAGCTTTCAGTAATCGTGATTGCACTTTGACTTATTCAAATTTCTTTTTAAAGAAGCCGATTAAAGTTCACATAAAATAACGTGACACTGTCATCTGTAGCAATACAATACTCGAGCAATTATGATCAGCTGAACAGTATGTCAGTATGAAAAACACAGCTGTGTATTCCTGTGTAACTCTTATTTAAATTATCCAATAGTCGGCACGTACATTGCTTTTATGTAGTATTATTGGGATTAATAGTGGTTGCTGAATGTTTCTATGCCATAATACATAATGGTCATATTTAAATTTTTGGGGCTGATTGAGGAGGATCAAGTACCTTGGAATAATTTCTTCTACATGCTCCTTGGTAAACTCTTTTGCACTTAGGAAGTGGAATTTGACTGAAAAATTGGAAGAATAACACATATTTGTCATTTGTTATTTCATTCTATTCTCTATATAGCGCAACCCAATTTGACATATTTGCTTAACATGAATAACTTAATTCCATTTCCTACAAAGAAACTTCTGCATACATTATATACATAGTGTAGTTATTGTTTGTCATTCACTAAATGGCTATTAGCAGTGCAATAAATGTCATTAACAACAGTTTCACCACACTATTTAACACCATTAATGTCATTGTCACCCTCTATGCTCTGACTTGAAGCACCATCACTGGATACAAATAGGCACAACTTAGCTCCAAATTTTCATTGTGCATATCCTAGTAGTAATTGGAAATACATGTTTAAACCACCCTTAAAAGTCGGTTTCTGAAAAGAGAAATTGCTTGCATTAAGGCAAAATTTCTGGTTACAAACACCTTATGATTATCTTACATACTATCCATTGTAAACCAGTATTCTCTCTGATGTAAACCGAAGCATATGCTTCTGCTTGTCATGAAGCTAAGCACTACGTTTACGCCTTTGTAAATAGTTCCTTAATAAATGTATTGTGTCATGACATATTGGAGTAGGAAAAGTATAGAACTACATATTTTATTGTGGTTATCGTAAGAACTCATTGTTATATGTAATGGGGTAATGTTGCTCCAGATATCGATGTGTCAAGGCGGACAATGTAAATGCCCAATGTCACGCACCAACTATTATACAGAAAGAACGCTGCCGCGTCAGTAAACCCGGAAACAATTTGGTATTATTGCGAACTGTTACACGCTGTCGTAATAGAAAAGCGCGAAATGGTGAATACATGCAAAAGAACTGAATAATAAACGCAAAGCAGTAAAAAAAAAGGATGTTATTGTCCAATTCCTGGCGTTTAGTAATGACCATTAGCGCTCGTGTACTACTAAATAAATGCAATGCAACTGAATAATTACCGTGTAACAGTAAGCAAATGTAATACAGCTAAATAATTATCGCGTAGCAGTAAATACATGTAACAAAATTAAATAATTACCGCGACGCAGTAAGCAAATGCAATTCAACTAAATAATAATGAATGGTACTATAATTATGTCCAAGGACATATATACTCTTTCACAATGCTATTGTTAGCCTCAATAAAGGCTGTTTTGCATCGATGCATATAAGGAAGAAAGATGTAGAAGAAAGATTAGTTCTGGAGGATAGACAATGAAGAAATGGTAAACTTTAAGAGAAAATAGATATGAAAAGGAATTTCTGAGGGAGAAGACGAACCAGAAGAGAGCTGCGAAGATGTTATTACGCAGGATAATTCTCGGAGGGTGTCACAAGAAAATTCTGAAACACTCCGATTGAGACAGCTGTTCCTGTACATGAACTCGTGCAAGTATGAGTTGAAGAGATCCTAAGAAGTGCCGAACTGCTTCCTAAGCTTGTTAGCTCTTCTGCAAGTTATTCTATGTCCCAATTTACCATTAGGATCTTATTATCCGCAACGATGTGTAACTTCTCCATGTTGATTGGTGACTGCTGACTAAATCACGTCAGAATAAGTAACTAATTCAATAAATCACGCTAGAATATAAAAAATTATATTGTAACATTTTTTGTTATTCTCCTGCAGAGAAATTTTAAAACTCATTATTGTAACAGTTAAATTTATGAAACTAAACTCAAGAAGGTGATTGACAGTTACTAACCACGTGGCGGAAAGCTTTAAATGAATGGGAGGGGATGAATACGTCACAGCGGTCGTCATATCAACCATTAGAACTAAGACGTTTCTATAGCAACGATAGACGCATATGCGTTGTTGCGATACCGTAACACGCGATTGGCTTGACGTGCCGGGCGAGCGAGCTTTGCAGTAAACATGACCTGAAATCTTATCTTCTGCTGTCACTTCAGTTATAAACAATTCCTCCTTTTACCCCCAGCTTGCTTGTATGTTTGTATCAGTTTAGAGATTGCCTGCGTACTGAAAGGTTCTTTTGCGTCGTCCTATTTGTATGGTGTTTGCCTTGTGTTAAGTGTATTTGAGTTCGTGTATTTGTGCATGTGTGTGCTGTGTGAACATTTATAATTGTATTTGATGGATATTTAATAATCTCCAAAAATAGTGACAAAGATAGCGTAGCCAAACAGAATGCACTTTACAGGACCTCGCGTGCTGTAGGAATCAGTAAGAATACTGTGGATAAAATTGGGAAAGAAAAATATTATAAAGAAGAAAATCAGGCATCAGGGTCTAAATTAGAAACTCCTGGATAGAAAAGAAAAGGATGTAAACGTGTCACCACCTTAGATCCTTTACAGCAGGATACAATGCGCAGACTCATTTATTCCTATTATAGGAGAAAGGAGCATCCCAGTATTTTCAAGCTCCATGTGTCTTTAAAGGAAGCCGAGCTATTTTAAGGTAGTAAGTTTTCTTTGCGTAGAATAGTGAAGAAGTTAGGTTTTCGTTACAAAAAAGTAAATGGCAGAAAATTGCTAATGGAAAAACCTGACATCTGTGCTTGGCGGTGTAGGTTCCTCCGGGAGATTCTTACGCATGATTTTGAGAACATTGTTTGGCTCGATGAGACGTGGGTAAATTCCAATCATTCTGTCAGCAAAGGCTGGACAGACGATACGTTGGAAGGAACAATGAATGGTGCCGTTAGGTACAGGAGGCAAAATAATACTTCTCCACGCTGGAAGTGCATGAGTTTTGTTCCCAATTGCTGTCTTCTTTTTAAATAAAAAAAGACAATGGATTATCACGAGGAAATGAATCATAGCACTTTTCTTAAATGGTTCAAAGGGCAGCTTCTTCCAATTTACCCAGACCATTTGTAATAGTACCACTCAGTAGTTTCTGATAGAGCACCAACAATGGGAACAAGAAAACATGAAATAATTCAGTGGCTTGTTCGACGCAATATAGCGGTGAAGGAAGGACTGAAGAAAAGTGAGCTACTGGAACTTGTGAAAGCAAACAAACCGAGGTTTCCAAATTATGTAGTCGACGGCATTGCTGCAGAACATGGTCAGAAAATAGTTAGGCTTCCCCCTTATCATTGTCATTTTAACCCGATTGAATTAATTTGGGCCAAAATAAAGGATTATGTTGGGCGAAACAATAAAGCTTTCACTGTGTCGTCAGTAATACAGCCTACAAAAGAAGCAGTAACAGCAGTAAAAGCTGAAAACTGGAAAAAAGCGGCGACTCATACAAAGGCTGTAATAAGTGCAGCTTGGGAAAATGAAGGAGTTTTGGAAGACACTATAGAACAGCTTGTTATTTCCGTGAGGAATTCTAGGAGTTACCGTCGTGATCATCATCATCATCTGAAGAGCTGCTAGAGCTTCCCAGGGAAATGACAAGCTAGTCCATAGTTTCTTATAAAACTCCTTCATTTTCCCAAGCTGCACTTATTACTCCCTTTGTATGAGTCGCCGCTTTTTTCCAGTTTTCAGCCTTTACTGCTGTTAGTGCCTTTTCTGTAAGCTTCATTACTGACGACACAGTGAAACCTTTGTTTCGCCCAACATAACCAATTATGTCGGCCCAAATTAATTCAATAGAGTTAAAATGACAATGATAAGGGCGAAGCCTAACTATTTTGTGACCATGTTCTGCAGCAATGCCATCGACTACATAACTTGGAAACCGCGGTTTGTTTGCTTTCACAAGTTCCAGTAGCTCACTTTTCTTCAGTCCCTTCTTCATCGGTACATTGTGGCGAACAAGCCACAGAATTATTTTCTCCACTTCGAAATATTCTCTCACAGAGCATATTATTTCCCACGTCTGTCATATAATTGGAATGCTTTTACCAAATACAGTTTAATTCGGTTCCCGAGTGCGCTCAGCTTTTCGCTTGGCTGCGCTTTTTTGTCACTATTTTTGGATTTTATTAAATATCCATTAAACGTGTTAACACAATTATAAATGCTCACACAACACACGCACGCACAAATACACGGACTCAAACACACGTAACACAAGGCAAATACCATACAAATAGGACGATGCAAAAGAACTTTTCAATGCGCAGGTAATCTCTAAACATAAGCAAGCTGGGGCTAAAAGAAGGACATTGTTTATAACTGAACCGACAGCAGAAGATAAGTTCATGTTTACTGCAACGGTCGCTCGCCCGGCACATCATGCCAATCACCTGTTACGGTATCGCAACACGGCATTTGCGTCTATCGTTGCTATGGAAACGTCTTAGTTCTAATTGGTCCTTCTAATGGTTGCTATGACGACCGCTGTGACGTATTCATCCCCTCCCATTCATTTAAAGCTTTCCGCCATGTGGTTAGTAACTTTCAATCACCTTCTTGATTGGCGCAGAGTATAGTAATGGACTTAGCAATGTTGATGCTGTCGTGGCTGTTGATTTTGAAGGTTTTGGTTGCGTTATAGCTACGAGAACCTTTTCGGAAATCGTGGCCATGTTAATATCGTATGTCTGAGCTGGGATTTCCCGATTCGGAACCCGTTTGGCTACACTGAGCTATAGGTACTGGACTGCGGGACAGAGGTTTGGCGGATACATAGAAGTTTCCGGGTTTCCGAGTAGGACATCTTCTCCCTAAGCCGGATCTTCTGGATTGCTCTTTGCTCTGCAAAACGGGGGCATTCTCGGGAACTTGATTGGTATTCACCACTACAGTTAATGCACTTTGGAGCTGTTGCACATGCTCCATTGTAAGGGACGTGTCCACGGATGACACGTAGATTCGCCGTTGCAAAATTCGCTAGTGCATCCAAAGCACTGGCACTTATAGCATCTCAGCGGATTCGGTATACCCCGCCTTAAACCTTTGCGGGAGATCTACCCGATTATAGGTAAGGAACAGGGTACGAGTACACACCAATTCACCTCTTTCTTTCTGCTGAACCCGATATATGGATGTCACACCTTGTTCTTCCAGAATCGCTTGAATTTCCTCATTGGCCACAACGTCCAATGCATGGGGTATTTACAATACCGCGCGGGGAGTTAAAGATCTTGCGTATCTCAACTCGGATAGTTAATAAGTTTGCTTTCAAGATAATCGCTGCCTGGAATGTTGAATTTGCTTCAACCAGGAGCCAGCCACTGCAACTTCTGATGCACGACTTATAGGATCAGGGATATTATCGAGACCCTTTTGAACTGCAAAAGGTTTCACAGGTTTAGGTGAGAGTCCTGCCCTGGAGCTTGCTCTCCTTGGGTTCACCTCCCAATTCAAAGATAGAGGGACCCAATCGCCTTCAGGAGTTTAACAGGTCATGTAATGGACCTCCACAGGACTGATATTTATCAGCGGATATGAACAGAGTCCTACATGATACTCAGGGCTAGGAGTTGCGCATTACTCAGTTATCCCGTGCGACTCTCTCTGCCCCGTGCATAGGTATCTGTTAGACAGTGTTCAGGGAGGTAACTGCTACTTGGCCAAACACACTTGAGGATAAACGTGATTGGGCGTTTAGCATAAACCCTCTCACCTCTTAGAGGGACCCAATCCAGATTGTGACTCAGGAATGCCAATTCTTTACCTACCGTAGTAGGACCCTGAGGGCGAGAAAATTAGTGCAAGCTGTTGAATTAATGATCCTTGAAATAAAAAAGTAAATTTCCTCTACTAATCCTAAATAATTGATGTATTTTCAGATATAGCTATGAAGTGTCAAATGTCTTCATTATTAGGTATGTCACAAATGATAAGGTTGTAGAACAACTTTTATGTTTCACAAATGTGATAGGTGGCCGTTCTCCTACTTCTCTTTAATCACGATGTTGGACTGTTAAGCGAGTATGAATGTGGTATTAAACTTGTTGCACAGACCTATGAAGATGATGCAATGGATGGGCAACATAGTGGTTTGCAAGCAACAATTTGAGGCATTATAAAATTTATATATTTGTTAACAGTTACGCACAGAAATTAAATGTAGTACTCTCTCAGTCTACCAATTCCATTAAGGGAAAAAGGGTGTTATTTACCACTCTCCCCAGAATTGTGGATTTTTTCCAGAAGTCTAATAAAGCAGCAGAAGATTTGGATAGACATCTTAAGAAAATAACTTAATCCTTGGCACCAACTCGTTGGCAATATAAGAGCCGCCTAGTTAAAACAAATAAAAAGATGTAATTGAAAATCTTGTTGCTTCTAATACTGAAAATCCAAATGAAACAATTTCTGTTGCCCGTGGTCTTCTATCGTTTTAAGCAATTTCAATTTCATATTGGAATTTGTTTATTTATTCATTTCAAAATCCTTCAAACCAAGAGAGCTGACCTCGCATTTTGCAGTAAAAGGATTGAGGAATTTAAAGAGTACCTCCTATGTTTGAGAAACAATTTTGATTAGCCATGAACAAAATTGGAAGATGCCACATATTCTGATTGTCCCATCACATGCCAAAAGAATTTTATTGCCGCAATGAAAGGGGAAGAAATAAAACCTTTCTATAGACTGGTACAAAATGAGCTCATTCATACAGTAGACCATAACGTTTGCAAAAGATTGTCGGAGAACTTAAAACTTTACTTGTTTACTCTCCTCGATTTTAGTATTTTCATTATCATAAAACATCACTCCCAGAAAGAGCGTTTTCATGTCTAAAAGAGAATTGCAGTTTTCCTTGATTTTGTGCCTTTGAAAAGTGAAGTTATGGTAATCTATTCGAATGGAAGTATGTTAAAAAATAGTATGTATGAATTATACCAATACATGCAAATACTGCGGCACACATCTGGTATTCCATAAACATGAAAACTTTTTGAGCTAATATTAACTATTCCCTCAACCAGGGTGGCAAATGAATGGTCATTTTCTGCTTTATAATGACTAAAAGCTATTTGAGAAACCTCCAGCGCTAGATAAGATTATCATAGCTTGAACATTAAGAAATCCCTGCTAGGCAAACCACAGTCCAAACAGAGCTTCCAGGAAGATATTATCGAACTATTTGTAAAGAAAAATTGAACTGAATTGCATTACAAAAAGGCAATATTTTTAACATAGCAAACTTTTACTCACTGAAGCATTAGTGATGTCTGTTTTTCATTTAAAAGCTTCAACTTTAATTAACTGTGGAAACATGTTTTAATTGATTCCCTCAAATTGAAGGTCACGCTATACCATTAAAGTGTACACCGTTTTGCTTTCAACTTTGTTATAAGAACAGTTCCAATAGAGGATTAAGCAGCAGAATGGTGCAGTTCCTACAATTTTTTAAAATCAATCTTCGTATTTATGCTGTGGTGTTGCTGCATACAAAACCGAAGACTGCATGAATGTTGTTTTCTATAATAATTAATAATGCAAACTGAAATGGTTCAAAGTATACAATAATAGTTAGAAGCAAAAAGGTTCCCGTAAACATGGTTATACAAATAAGCTGTGTGCGAGATTAATGCGAACGTATAGCTATGAGCCGCCATGGATGTTAATTGCTTGAGGATGTTCCCCTTGAGCAACGTCGGAGTATGTGGTACATGCATGATGGAGCACCGCCAATTTTGCTGCTACTGTAAGAAGACACCTAATGTGGAGGTATGGTCCAAGATGGATAAGTCGAAGAGGGCTCTTACCTTGGCCTCCATGATCACCTGATCTCAATCCTTTGCATTTTTCCTAATGAAGTCATCATTAAAATGTGTTGTGTACAAAACTAGCGTTAATACCGTGGAAGTACTGCAGTAGCGAATTGTACGTGCTTGTCAAGAATTCCGAGTTGATCCATAGGTGTTTGAAAGAATTCGAAAATCACAACAGAGATGAGTGCAGTATTGCATCCAGATACACAACATTTTCAACACTTCCTTTAACAGGGAAAAGTGTACAGCAATGGTGGCGAAAACGCGACTCGCAGGCGCAACTCCTTTCCCAGCCATCTATTCATTTGTTTCCCATGTGCTGCTGAGTAGTGTAGTGCGTGTTGCATATTTGATGACTCAAGAGAGAAAGGCATTTACGTCACCCTTGGTGTACAGTATTAATAACATGTAACATGTTTGCTCAGAAAATATAGTTTCTCAGTATTATTAAAATCTGTTTATAGGTTAAATGTATAGCACCTGACTACCAATCAATGCTGTGAAAACTGCACATCAACAGCACTTTCCATTTCCGTAATATTTGCGGTACAAGCTTTAGGTGATTCACCCTATACACACACACACATATATATATATATATATATAACCTGGGGTGACATGACCACATAAAGCATCCTTAAAGCTGTGTTTACGAAATATCTTTCCTTGCAGAAGGTACTTTAGTGAGATACTCAATTGTTGAAGCAATAACAAGAGATCTGTGTACAGCTTGTACCGAACGTCCAGAGAGTCAGTTACCAGTTTTCTCCTCAGATTTACAGAAATTGCTTGCTAAATGCCAAATTATTAAAACTGGATGAAATTGGGGCAGCTTTAAAATGAACTACGCTATCTGTTACAGGAAGTAGGTATTTCAAAAGAATGAGTTTGTGTGACTACTTAACCATACAATGAGTGCAATACAAGAAATACACACATTTGACAGCATGTTGTGTGAATTTCGTGTGCCATAGACAAGCACATTGTTTACATAGAAGTAAAAATGAGCAAGGTTGACACAATTCCTCTTTGTACTGCTGCAGCACAATAATGGCAGTAATGTATTAAAACACACTGTATAATTAGTGAAATGCTTGCCAATTGATTCTATGAGCAAATTTATTTTACTTCAAGCAGATGGAACACACCCTGCAAACATTTTACTACATAGCAGCTTTAATAATAGACAGGTAAATAAACACAAAATGTACAAGAAACAAGGAGCTAAAAATGCGATTAATAACATTATATATTGTAATTTTAATTACGATAAAAAAGATAAGTGAAGCTTATTAAAGTCACCAATTTATGTACATTATATGTTTGTAACTTAACACTTTGGAAAACATATTTACAATATTATAGGAGAGCTTCCTCTTAATTATACCTTATAATTCTAAGCACCAGTGATAAATTGAGGTAATCTCTATATGCTGCTCTACTGAGCTTGGTGCAGACTGCAACCTGTTGGACATTCGCACAAATCACTGCTTACAGTTGAACATCAAGTTTTAAGCTACAACAGGAGAAATTTTAAGAGAAATACATCAAAAGGTAGCATGTTTACAAAACTTCTTCATGAAGGAAATTGTGTTTTAATCTCAATGAAGCTCTTCTTCAATATGGCACATTTGTGTGCCCATTTCTCCTCACTAATTTAATTATGTCTTTAAAATGCGAAAAATTACTGTAGTGTTTATAAATGTCTTTCTTACTTGTAAGTGTGTCTTCCATCATGAATAAAATGACACATTTTCAAAGTATACAACAGTATAAACCTCTGTTAAAAAATCATATGATACGTGTATGATTTTATGGTGCCAATGAATAAAATAATTATGCCTTTTCACACCTGAAAAATGATTAAATCTCCTCTCATAGGTTTTGAGACTTGTGTGGCCTTTTACATTGAGAGGGACTGAAAGCGCCATCCCACAAATGGTAAATTTGTTAAATTCACAACCATTTATTTTAGAAACTAGTTTTTATATAATGCTGAAATTTTTAAAGGATATAGGTATGTATATCATAAGTCTAGTGAACTAGAATCATACCATAATCATCTTTACTAAGGGAGATACAAATTTTTTCATTGACGATGGTATTGTTTTTTAAATACATCAGTAATTAATTTTTAAAAATTAACCATCTTATTAACCCATTGTGCCCAGGGTTTAATTAATGGTACATGTGACAGGACTAGACATACACTAATATTTTAGACAATGAATCTCCAAAATTTTGTTGTGCTCATTTCCACATTGTTGAACATCTGTTCTTTTATTCCTGAATTAGCTCTTCTGAGAAGCAGTACAGTAGGAGCAATTGGCATTTGAAATTAAACATTTCTTCTACAGTCTGAATCTCAGCACGCCATGGACTTAAATTACTTTATAATAAAGGTTCACAGATGGCAAGTAGTTCCTTAATAGACCAATAATGTGTTATTATTTAAATTTATGCAACATTACTTTTGCTGTGGGGGCACATGCTTCAATTTCAGCCTGGCATAAAAGGTACACTAAGCACTGATAAGAGCACTTTAATTTTAATGCTTATGTGTCACTCTTATTTTGCCTATTGCTGCCATGACATAAGGCCATTCTCTTAAAGGTTTGGATGAGATTTTAAAGGGTTTTCAGTTCAGAAAGCCTTGGACATACTATTTGAAGATGTATCCAATTTTCAAGGATAATTTTATTGGCGCACCTGATTTGAATATTTTGACTGAAGATTCTGGTGATGAGGAAGAACGAGGTACTCCTGACAATCTTAGTCAAAGGCAACTTCTTGCTGATGTTAAAGCTAGAGCTGGAGAAAGAGGTGAGATATTACCTCAACCACATGATGCTCAAACATAAAACTTGCAAAATGATGATGTACTTCTTCCAGCAATGCCAATTTCAGAAACAACAGTTCTGTACAAGCCATACACTCATTTGGATAAAAAGTCTACCTGGATTGACGGAAATGTTTAGACAAGATCGATACAATTGGAAACTTCTCATCTCTAGCCACAAGGAACTAGTAATCAGTTGAGCCATTTGCCTACTTTTGATGATAAATTTATCAATGTCATTGCCAAGGAAACAAACAGACACGCTTTAAAGAAACATATTAGAGTACTCCTAGAATCCCTCAGGTATGTAATCCTGGTCCTTCTCAGCTTTTTCCTGTTGAAGCCTGGCTCTTATTCTGGTAGTTCTCTTAGGATGGTTTCTGTGCTTCTATCCACTTTCATCCTAGATATTCCAGCACACTAATCCAACCCACATTGTCTTTGTTGTAGGTTAACACAGCATCACACACTCCTAATTCCAAAATGTTTCTTTCTACAAATGTTCTTTTAGGCACAGGAGACCATGTAATGCTATTGAAAGATCCATTAACATTCTGTCTTGCTATGGAGACTATTTACCAACTGTGAATAGGCTAGTTTTAAAATACACAGGTTTTATGACCAACATTAGTTTTATCCAATTAAATGATGATAGTGACTAATAGTGAAGGTATGAACCTTCAGTCTAATGATATTTGCACCAATTGACCATGCACATGTTTCAGAGTGGTTTGGAGTTGGATAAATAGTTTACAAATACAGGGCCCAGACTGCTCTTATCATACATTCCAAATTGTCTACATTGTTTATTATGGCTTTGCCTTAATATACTTGCAGCTTATCATGGTACCACCTGTGTCATTCCACATGGTCTAGAGGTACCATTCTGTCCTCTAGATCCTGAGAGCATGGTTTCAAACCTGGTGAAGGGCAATAGTTTTTTTTCAAACATAAAAGTCCTTGGCATGGCTTCATTCGGAAGGGAAGTAAAGCCAGTGATCCAGTGTCATAGATTTACAACACATAAAAGAACCTCAAGCCTTATAGAGGTTTCTGAGCTAGCTTTCATCTTTCACACACAATATTGAATGTGATGCTAAGAGCTGTGGTAATTAAAGAACATACATAAATAAACTCAATTTTATTTAACCTGTGAGTCGAGCCCTAATAGTTTTGCCATCAAACAGTGGAGATTTGTCTAGCTGCTGTGTCATCTTCCTCAGCTGTGTGCCCATTTTCTACCAACACATTCTGCTTATTTCACTTTGAGCGGAATTTCTCTTAAAAATGAGCTAAAATTTACCCCTTTACTACAAGGAGTATAACAGTTAAGAATTTTTCTCTGGTGCAGAACATGGAGTACAAAATGGCAGATGTAGTCTCATTTTAAAAATTTATTTTTAATACAGGTAATGTATAATATGATAATTTATGCATCACATTAAATAGGACATTCCAAACTACTAAACTGAACAAAATACTACAAAAGAAATTTACACCGTACAATCCCCATTAATAATTCAAATTATGCAATTTCAAGGCTGACAACGAAGTATTGCTCTTTATCACAAATGATTAAGTAAGTATTTTCTCATACCCATGAACAAATTTATATTTTTCAAATTGACAAAACAATAAACCTCTTCTCACAAATTTCACGCTAGTGAGGCCTTTACCAACATGCATCAAATTATGCAATATCACAAATGTCAATTGAGTCTGCTGTTCTCACAAATTTCATACATCTAACACTTTTTACTATCATTTAACAATTATGTTGTTGAATTATGAAAAAAGGGCAAATGCCTTCTTACAAAGTTCACCATTGTGAGCCATTTTACCCTCCTGTATCAGATTATGCCTTATCAAATATGAGAACTGAGCAAAGCTCTTCTCTGAAATTTCACACTAGTGTAACTTTTTACCTTCATGTGTCAAATTAATGGAATTTCAATGATGGAAAATGAGAAACCCTCTTCTAAAAAAATTCATATTTAATAGGTTTTTACCGTCAAATGTAAAATGATCCTTTTTCAAATCTGACAATTCAATAAACCTCTTCTCAAAATATCATCTTCAATTATCACATTATGCATTTTTAAATGTGATAGAAGAGCAAAGTACTTCTCCCAAGTGTCTCACTTGTAAGGGTTTATACCCTCATGTGTCAAATTTTGCAATTTTAAACTTGACAGAAGAGTGAAGCTCTTCTCACATATCTCACTTGTGAGACCTTTTAGCCTCATATACCACAATGTGCTTTTTCAAAACTCACAGGTCAGTAAAGTTCCTCTCAAAGGTTTTACTGTGAGGAAGGCTCTTCTCACAGGTTTCACACTAGTGAGGCTTTTTACGTTATGTATCACATTACAACTTTTCAAATTTGACATCTTCTCAGGCTTTTTACCCTCGTGTATCGTATTATGAGTTTTCAAATGTGACTTCCGAGTAAAGCACTTCTCACAAATTTCACATTTATGAGGTTTTTTATCCTTGTGTACCAAATTGTGCAATTTCAACTGTGACAACTTAGTAAAGCTCTTCTCACCTACTTTAATTTTTGAGGCTTATTACCTTCATGTATCAAATTATGTTTTCTTAAATTTGACATCTGAGTGAAGCTCTTCTCACAAATTTTACATTTGTGAGGTTTTTACCCTCATGAACCTAAATGTCCTTTTTCAGACTTGATGACTCAATGAAGCTATTCTCACAGATTTCATACTTGTGAGGCTTTTTGCCCTCATGTATCTTATTATGACGTTTAAAACTTGATATCAAAGTAAATCTCTTCTCACAAAAATCACATTTATGAGCCTTTTTACCCTGGTGTATTACACTATGTTTTTTCAGATGTGACATCCGAGTAAAGTTCTTCTCACAAATGTCACACTTGTGAGGCTTTATATTCTCATGTATCAAATTATGCATTTTTAAACTTGACACAGCAGTAAAGCTCTTCTCACAAATTGTACATTTGTGAGGCTTTTTACCCTCATGAACCAATATGTGCGTTTTCAGACTTGATGACTGAATGAAGCTCTTCTCACAGATTTCACACTTGTGAGGCTTTTTACCCTCATGTACCAGTTTATGACGTTTCAAACCTAACGTGAAATTAAAGCTCTTACCACAAAGTTCACATTTGTGAGGCTTTTTACTCTGGTGTATTACACTATGATTTTTCAAATGTACCATTTGAATAAAGCTCTTCTCACAAATTTCACACTTGTGAGGCTTTTTACCCTCATGTATCATATTATGACGTTTCAAACTTGACATAAAAGTAAAGCTCTTCTCATAAATTGTACATTTGTGAGGCTTTTTACCCTCATGAACCAATATGTGCGTTTTCAGACTTGATGATCGAATGAAGCTCTTCTCACAGATTTCACACTTGTGAGGCTTTTTACTCTCATGTACCAGTTTATGACGTTTCAAACTTAACATGAAATTAAAGCTCTTACCACAAAGTTCACATTTGTGAGGCTTTTTACTCTGGTGTATTACACTATGATTTTTCAAATGTTCCATTTGAATAAAGCTCTTCTCACAAATTTCACACTTGTGAGGCTTTTTACCCTCATGTATCATATTATGACGTTTCAAACTTGACATAAAAGTAAAGCTCTTCTCACAAAGTTCACATTTGTGGGGCTTTTTGCTCTGGTGTATTACATTATGGTTTTTCAAATGTGCCATGTAAGTAAAGCTCTTCTCACAAACTTCACATTTGTGAAGCTTTTTACCTTGATGTATCAAATTATGCCTTTTCAATTCTGATATCCGAGTAAAGGTCTTCTCACAAATTTGACATTTATGAGGGCTTTTGGCCTCATGTATCAAATTATGCAAATTAAAGGCTGACAATTCAGGTAGGCTCTTATCACTTTCCCATGTCCTTTCTCCCTTAAGTATCAATTTAGCCCTGCTGTAAATTTCCCCTCTATCACTACATTTACCAGTATGTTCTGAGCAAACATCTATTTCTACAGGTAGTACTTTTGTGACATCACCTTCCTGATGTTTACATTCAAACTCTTTCCCATAAGTGAAGATTGTGTGTTTCCTTGAGGGTTCAGCAGAGGGCAATGGTGAATCGCCACAACTATTGCCCGAAAGTGCTTCCGTGTGTAATCTGAAATGTTGAAGGATTTAGAATTAGGTACAATAATCAAAGAATGAAACTGAATTAAATCCTAAAAGGGAATCTTTGTTAAACTGTAGTTACAAATTTAAGTAGAGCAACCATTTTTTATTATGGTCAAAGTAACTTAATTTGCAATATTTTAAAGTAAATTAATAAAATCCTTGAAATGAAAAAGCTGTTAATGGTACTTCTAACTTGCGAAGAATAATGTATATTGTGAATTTGCGTACAACACAGGAAAATAAAAGCGAGAGTTAACAAAATCATGTCCAATTTAAAGGAAACAGATGAGAGTACACTTATGATTCAAATCCAACAAAGTAAAGTAAATGATTGTATCAAGATAAATTCACATAGTTTCGTTCATCATATGTGTAACTCGATACAAAAACAAGAGTAAATACAAAACTGATAAGATCTTACACCAAAATATTGCAAATATTAAGCCAGACATAATTTATTCTGAAGAGTGTCTTAATGCAGAGAAAATAAAAGTAAACTATAATGAAAATTACACCTTAGGTTTGTAACTGTTGCTGGAAAAAATGGCAATTTGTGATTTAAATGGGATGAAATATAAAAAACAAACTAAAAAAAATATTGTGAAGAAATGTGTGTTGAATTATATTGAATTGAAGTTACCTTAGAAAACAAAAATATTTCCTTAAAAGATTAAAAAGGTATCCAAATAATGGAATTAAAACATGTATATTGTGACTTTGTACAGCTTTCATCATCACTTCACTAAATTCTCATTGTCATTTCACATTTCTTCATGACTGGACTGAAGCATAAAACAAGTTGAAAGAAATTAATAGAATCGCAAATGAAAAAACACTAGCTTCACAAAGAGAAAAAACAAAAAGAAGATAGAAAAAGCATACAGTGAGCAGGGAGTTTTAGAAGAAAAGAAATAAATGAAAAAATGAATGATTTTTTTTAAAAGTTTAGAAAAAGTCTCAATGCTACTTTGCCATTACAAGAAGTTAATTATATTAAAAAACACATGATACTTGGTCCTCCAAAAGTACACATTCAGAAAGTGCATGCAATTTCTAAGCACTCTAAAACCCATAAACTTATAAGAAATTGTCTACCTAGAAAAAGAAATACAATCAAATTCCACATAATGTAATAAATGAAGCAAAAGTTTACATAATAAACTTTTAATACAAAAATGCAGAAAATAAAACTAAAGTAACACGAAAAATCATAAAAGCACCACATAAAGAAAACATGCCAAAATTGGTGAAAAATATGTTTTAATGAATACTGTATAAACATTGTAAAAATCTCTGGGAATGAAACAAATTACTAATTAGGCAATTAATGAACATAACTTATTTAACTATATGGTGCTACACAGGGGAAGCTATTACACAAACTCATTAAAATGTAAAAGATCTAGGGGACTGGAGGAGTTCCCAAATCAGATGTGAAAATACTGTAAATTTGAACCATTTATCTTACTAATAAACCTTTTAATTCTTAAACAGTCCCCTGTAAATTAAAAGAGGTAGTAGTTACACCAATATATAAGAAATAAATTCAAAACTCACAATGGAAAATAACAAACCAATTTATGCTAAACTAATACCAATACAGTTTGGTTATGAAAAAAAAAGGCAATATGGCAATCTCCAAAGGAAGCATAATCATAAATGCAACAAACAGAAAAGAACATGTCACAATTTTCGTTGACCTCTCCAAACAGTTTGATTGTTGCTTGCATAAACATTGAAACATTACCAGCAAACTTTGAATTTATGCAACCATGGGCATACCATTGAAGTGGCTAAGTTCAAGTATGAAGTATAAATGGAGAATAATGCCTGGAAGTAGTACAAACAAATGGAAATCTGATCAATATCGGACAATCTTTTAAATGAGTAACACAACGCGTGGAGCCACAAAACTCAAAATTAGGACCATACTTATTCCTACTATATAACAACAGCTTATATAAACAAATAAAAGATATGAGGGGAAAAGCTGTTATGTGTTCAACTGACATTGTGGCTGTTGTTACAGGAAAAACAGAAATAAACATACAAAAAGAGAGTAATTTTACTACTAAATACAATCAGCAGACAGCAACCTAAGCATGATACCAAACATAAAAAGCACAGTGTAACAGAACATAGGCAACATTAAGTTGACAATAGAAAATAAACTTAGCAGTTCACAGAAGGAAACTTTCTAGGGCTAGAAAGGAGGTTCAAGTCCCAGCAATGGCATAGAATTTTTCAGTAATCTGATTCTAACTTTCCAACTTGTCCAAACACAAGCTGTGTTAAAAATTTAATTCAGTTTTATTTATGGACTCTCATTTAGTGGTATGGTTCTTTGAGTCCCATTCTTAATTAGGGGTTAAAGACTGCAAATGTTGCTCAGATGCCCCTTTAACAGGCTTGAAATTCTTTTATGTGGTATAAATCTATAACACAAGGCCACCAGCTTTACTTCCCTTCTGAAACAAGCCATGCTAAGGATTTTTAAGCCTGAAAAAATTCATTGCCCTCCACCGGATTTGAGCCAGCAACTGCTTAGCTCCCTATGAGGCATGACTAGCCTTGAGGAGGGAATAGTGTGACTGTGAAGGTACCTGAACGAAGATGCTGGTAGTATAGCTAGTCCATCTAGCACACTATAGACAGTGTTGTTCATCATGACCAGCCTTGAGGAGTGAGCAATGTACCATGAAGCTACCTGAGGGAACATGCTGCTGGTATAGCTAGATCGTCTAGCCCACTACACACAGTGATATTCAGCATGACCAGCCTTGAGGAGGGAGCAGTGTGACTATGAAGCTACCTGAGCGAAGATGCTGCTGGTATAGCTAGACCGTCTAGCCCACTATAGACAGTGTTGTTCAACACCACCAGCCTTGAGGACGGAGCAGTGTGACTGTGAAGCTACCTGAGCGAAGATGCTGCTGGTATAGCTAGCACATCTAGCCCACTATAGACTGTGTTGTTCAACATGACCAGTCTTGAGGAGGGAGCAGTGTGACTGTGAAGCTACCTCAGCGAAGATGCTGCTGGTATACATATACCATCTAGCCCACTATGACAGTTTTTTTATTATTTTATTTCTGGACAATGCTGTGTCCTTTGCGTGCCAGAAAAATACTGCCTGGTGGGTAGGAATAGAGCTCATGGCGACCGATGCAGCTGCCACATTGGTAACTGTGAAATGTAAACGATGTAAAGTGAGATTAGTAAATGGAATCAAATGCAATGATTGTGAAAACCAATTACACAATAGTTGTGCTAAGTTATCCAATGTTACTTTTCTGCAAGAAAACACTATTAGTTGCTGCAAAGGTGATAAACCATTGAAAGACAACAGTTTGGTTGTGTGATGAGGATGAAAAGTTTTACGAAGCCCTACAGGGTATTGTACATGAAAATAAGAAAATTGATGTGGCTATAGTGAAGTTTTTAATGCAACAGAAGGTTGATGTAATCAGTTAATTGTGAAGCAATGTGAAAATATTAAGTAACCAACTTCGACTCATGACAGATTGGTTTATTCCGGCAGTGTGTCTATCATAAAGAAACATGGTGATGGTTTAGGAAATATAGATAAGGTTAGTGTTATGGTTAATGGTATTGAAAGTATTAGTTTTTAAAAGCAGGTGCTAATAGTGATATGTGGAATAATAGTAATCTAATACCTATTTCTTCTATAACAACAAATGGGTTATCGGGTGGAGAGCAAGAACCTGCTGGTTCTAATCAAGATGACTCAGTGGCAAATGTAAAAAAATGATACATGTACTGAAGTAGTAAAGAAAGCTAGGAAACCAACAAGGCAGAAACAAAAAAAAGTTGGAAATAGAAGTGTGAACATGAACAGTGGAAATGTCAGATAAATATGTAAAAGTTATTTTTAATGAACCAGTTTATGAATCTATTAAATCTAAATACCCTGAATGGTATGCGTCTTTTAAGGTTACCATTGATAGTGACAATTTGGATAAAGCTTTGGACATGAATTTATGGCCAATAGGCACATTACTAACAAGGTATTTTTTAAAAAGAGTAATAAATGTCACAAGGAAAACATAGTACCTTGTGATAGTCGCATTATGGAATCAAATGACAGGTTATCTCTTTATAATCAAGGTCTGGTAAAGAATGATAATAGATATGCTAAGCAAATAAAAATAATTCATGTAAATGTTCAGTGCTTAGGAAATAAAACAGAAGTAATGGAAGTACCTATACAGCAATATGATCCAGATATACTGTGTATATGTGAGCACTCGCCTAAGGATAATGAATTACAGATATATACTTCATCTGAGTTTGAGCTTGGAGGTAAGTTCTGTAGAAAACTTCTTAAGAATGGTGGAAGTTGTATTTTGGTAAAAAACGGAATTAAGTTTGAGGTGATTCACTAAGTTCTTTTTGTATTGAGAGATGCTGTGAAGTGTGTGCCATATTTCTGAGGGATATTAAAGCTATTGTTGTATCCTTATACAGACCACCGATTAGCAATATTGAGGATTTTTTAAATTCTATTTGAATAGTTATTAAATAATTTAGGTAAACTAAATGTAAATGTAATATTTGCCAGTGATTTAAATTTGCATTTAAATAGATCTTCAGGAAATGAAATACGTTATAATATTATTAAATGCTATGGTTTGTACTGTACTAGCTTGGAACCGACGAGGTTAATATTGTGCCTCGACTATATTATTACTGATTACCTAGAATTGGGTATCAAACTGAGGTTATTTACCTATTTGTTGCTGATCATTCTGCATTAATGATAGTAATAAAAAGTAATAGCATTTCTGAGAAAAACATAACAAAAAATTAATTACGCATTATAATGATTATAATTACCATTCATTTTTTTACCTCATTACAGCAATTAACTTGAATTTTGTATATAATCTTGTTATTGATATTGATACAGTTTTTACACATTTTGTGAACTTATTAAGTGAATCTTTTAACACATCTTTTCCCCTGAAATTAGTGAAGAAAGAGCAGGTATATAAAATAAGGTGGTATTCAGAAGAGCTAAAGGCTTAAAAAGTCAGATATCGCTCTATCATAACTTATATAAAGTATAAAGTCTAATAGTTTCAGAGAGAATTATGTAAAACTTAATAAAGTATATAAAAGTAAATTGAAGTTGGTGAAAGGTAATGCTTACTGTGATTTTATTAATCAATCTCTCAATAAGAGTGAAGGCACATGAAAATGTGTATTTTACACTGTTTCGAAGTCATATTATATATGGGATACATTTATGGGGGAATAGTCCCCATGTTAAAGATTTTAATTTATTTATATTTTATGTTTTGGTATATGTACATTCCAATTTCCATCTGTATATTTTTAGACTAGACACTTATAATATTGATATAAGAAACAAACATGAATTAAATATACTTAATTGTAGACTTGCTATGATGAACGAGACTTATTATGTTAAGGGTGTAGAATTCTATAAGAAGTTAGATATTAAATTTAGATCACTGAGCACGAGCGTTTTTAACCCATCATTTGTCGCTAAATGAGCACTTTGCTCACACTTTTGTTTTTTTTTAGGGTAACAACTGCACATAAAATCTTCTAGCTGACTTTTAAACTTCCCTGAAGCAGTTGTTTAAGTTAGATTTAACAACAATCACATTGACGATGGTTTATGCAATCTTTGTCCAGTTGTGGCACAGCTCTGAGTGGTTTGCTCATCAAGCGACAAACAATGCTATTCAATTGTTGTGCAGTCCGCAATCATCCTGGCTTAAAGCTGAAATGTAGAAGCCCTATTTTGTGTTCGTTAAAAATATTCCTTCATTTGAGTTGTTTTAATTGATATTCAGTTAGGTTTTTAAAATGAGTCGAGCAAAAAAAATTATCGCAAAAGATAAAATAACAGTATGGTCCATTCATCCTACATGCCCCAATGTTCAATGCCCTAGATATAATATAGTTACAACACATCAAGGCTGTAAAGGAGAGGCAAAAAATGCAACTTCAGTCGCAGATGCATGGAATTTATTCTTTCCTAAAGAGACAATTTTACATATTACAAACTGTACTAACATATACCTCCAAAAAATGCGTACTAAGTATTGTGACATTTGTAATACAGTTGGCATTATTGCGTACGTGACCTGGCGGCCCAGATCGGATGTTGTGCAAGAGTAGAGGGGATGGAAAACCGGTTCCTAGTGTAGGTGCTGATGCCGTGTTAGCGTGGGTTTTAACAGTCGAGTCGAGGTTCTGCTTGGAGCAAGATCAGCGTGTATGCAGCTTGTTCATGTGTACAGATTGGCATCCCCACCGATAGGCAAGGAGGTATTGTAATTCCTTTTTTATCACAAAATACAGTTGCCATCCAAGTGATTGTAGTGTGAATTTCTGTAGTAGATAGACCCTTCCCTTATCTACATAATGAATTAGGAATATTGTTAGGGACCTTTAGGTGTATTTTTTAGCATTTCGTTGAGCATGCCCCATCGTATCTCGTATAATTTATGATAGAAAGTTCGATCCCGACTACGGTACCTAATGCTGTACCCCCCATTGAGCTAGAATAAGTACAGAGGTTACGACAATTGGTGAGGCACCAGGTAATTGGCATGGGTCGCCGAGAATAATGCATTATTTTGTAGCAAAATATTTTTTCTCTGAAATGTAGCGTGTATGGTCATCCACGTGTTCGTTAGGACATGAAAATTTTTTTTGTTGGCTTAATGATAAGGGTTTTGTTTCATAATTTGTGGTTTTCTATTTTAAATTCATCTTGCATAGTTTCTTAAAAGTCCCATGTCTGTATCTTAATTTCCAGCTCACTTTTAAAATTTTTGAATTGTCTGTCGGTGGCGCGTCGGTAAAACTTTTGGCTCCATTTTTCCTCTTATCATAGCTTCACTTCTGCTAAATTCTGTTTCTGTGATAAATTGTTTGTACTGTCCCTTCTAAACTACTTATTTTTGTGAATTCTGGAAAATGTACTGATATTTTGGAACTTTGTAATACAGTTGCATGTGTTAGCTGGTGTACGTAACATTGCATTATTGTTGTGTGGTCTTTCAATTCTCCAACATCTAGAGTGTGAAGCAAATATTTTAAAGTTCACGTGTTACGTGTTTAAAGTTGCGTGTGTATAAAAAGTGAGGCGCATCTATTTGGAATAATAAAACAAAACAAGTCAAGAGCATATATATTAAAAATTCATATTTGTGCATCGTACGCTAGTCGTGGTACGCATTGTGGCAGTACTAATAATAATTTTGCTTCACCGTTGCCGTGTTTGGTTTATCTAGTTACGCAATGAATTTTTTGGGGGGAAAGTATTTCAAAATGACTAATTTAAGTAAAAGTTTCAGCTACCACCAGCTATGCCAGTATCTTCACCTAAATAGGTTTAATGTGCCTCCAATATGGACCAGTAGGACTTGGATGTTGATGGATCACCTATATGTGTGTTACCAGATTTTGGAAAGGTGCACCATTTTGTGGTAAAAAGAAAAAAAACCTGTAAGTATGTGAACACTGTGTGTGCCAAAGTTTGAACGATTGAAAAAGTTTCATATATCAGACAGGTATGCTAAATTTTTATTTCACTGACTAATGCTTAATTAAGCTTTGCTTTTCAGGAATAATGTGTGCTATGTATGTCTCTGCTAAATTGAATGTTTACCACCATTTTGTGTAACCAAAATTTTGAATTCTGTTTTAGGCATTGGAAATTATTTGGTTTGTCATGTTATGCTGCAGTGTATGTGTTTGATGTGTACTGTGTGCTTAATTTTGTTTGATTTTCAGGAATGTTATGCGACAGTATTGTTTTGGTAATGATTGCTTTGTTCTGTTGCATTCGTTTGATTTTGGGTTTCAGCATGATGCTGTGATCTTTTTCTTTGCAGAAAATTGTTGCATGAATTGTTTGTGTGTGTGTTTGAGAGGTTATGGGAGTAGTATATGGGATATTTGCCTCGGTGGAAGTGCCAAAGAGTAACCCCAATGGTTGAAGTGTGAATGTTTGAGTTTTCAGGAGGGTTAACATGTACCTGGGAATTCGATGTATTGAGAGATTTTTGCTTATTGGAGTTGCTGCAACGTGCCCAGTATAGCGTGTGTGATGTATTCACATGAGAGAGCAAATGCAATGAGTTGAATGCAATGAGAATAATTTTTTTTGTGTTTATGCAACAAGTTTAGTACCATCTTTTATAACGAGTTTTAATACCATCTATTTTCCAGCTTAATCTTGATTTGGTAGATGTGGATGCAACAGTATAATGCTATGTTATTTGTGTCAAACCTGAAATGTTAATGTGATTTATTTGGTTTACGCCTATGTCAGGTATTTTTGATTTTTGCAGCTAGTTAAATGAGACACGTCAGTGAAGATATTTTATTTTCTCAGTAATTACTGTGTATAATAAAGTTGAAAACTAAGATGATGATGATTGAAATGATGATAATAATGATCATAACAAGATAGTAATGTAGAAGAGAATTTATGTTATTGACAGTAAAGCATGAGTTTTTGTAGTTGAAAGTATGTAATGAGGTGTAGTTTGACACATGTAATGTGGGTTTATTTTTTTAAGTATGTAGCAATGCACATAGTAGTTTTGGGTAGTTATTCAACTGAGTGTTGTGTATTATTTGGGCCATGGTCAGTATGAATGATTTCATTTCATTGTCATGTATTAATGTATTATAAGTGCACATATTCCTTTTCTTTATTAGTAGTACCAGCTGGTCAAATATAATATTGCGATTCCAAATAATTTACTATATTTGTGTTGTGTTATTTTGGTGTAAACAATGGATGCAAGTGATATAATATTTATGTATTCTGGCCCTTTCATGTTTCCTTACTTGGATTCTAAAGCAGTTTTTGTGTCTATGTGTAGTCATTTTTTTCTTCTTTGCTAAACACTAAAATTGACTGTTTGTAAACTTTGTGGCATTTTCTGTTCCCATTAGTGTAAATGACATACTACTTGCTTCTTTTATGTATGATGATCTTCTGGGAGCACAAGTTTAATTCATTTGTGATTCATGTTATAGTGATTTTGCTGATTACAGAGCTCAGGTGTCCAGGGGAGTAACCCCGCTCTACAGACACGCCAGAGGTTGCAGATACACCAAAGGAGAGCTGTCGTTCGTCCACTACACTGCAGTGGCATGAGGAGCCACTATCTCAGAGGGCAGTCCAAGTCAGCGATTGCTCCCCACATCTTGCAAAACAGGAAAGACTCTGCAGCTGAAATTTCGTCGTTGTGGGTGATGTGGAAATGACACCCACAAACAGTTACGTCGAGACTTGGTGCAGTGTAGTGCATATGTAACAGTGGCAGTACGGTGTAGTGTGTGTGTGCGAGGTACTCGTAACTAGGCAATACGTCTTGAACTAAATCGTCGGTGGCACTCGAGACTCCATAATGTTTGAATTAGCTTCACCTGTTCACAATATACTTGTAGCTTCTTCATTGAGAGACATTTGTGCTCCATCCTAACTTTCTGAATGCCAAGATATTGTTTGCTGTAATCTAATTTTGTAAAGTATGTCATATTTTTCTTTCTCTGTAATTCTTTGTCTACACAAAAACAACAAAAATCCTTCTTGTTTCGACGGGGATGTCGATCTGGGTAGCCAGGGGGAGATGTGACATTTGTAATATAGTTGGCATTATTGCGTACATGACCTGGCGGCCCAGATCGGATGTTGTGCAAGAGTAGAGGGGATGGAAAACCGGTTCCTAGTGTAGTGTGCTGACGCCGAGTTAGCGTGGATTTTAACAGTCGAGTCAAGGATCTGCTTGGTGCAAGGTCAGCGTGTGTGCAGCTTGTCCGTGCGTACAGCATGGCGTCCACACCGACAGGCAAGGAGGTATTGTAATTCCTTTTTTATCATAAAATACAGTTGCCATCCAAGTGATTGTAGTGTGAATTTCTGTAGTAGATAGACCCTTCCCTTATCCACATAACGAATTAGGAATATTGTTAGGGACCTTTAGGTGTATTTTTTAGAATTTGGTTGAACATGCCCCGTCGTACCTCGTATAATTTATGATAGAAAGTTCGATCCCAACTACAGTACCTAATGCTCTACCCGCCATTGAGCTAGAATAAGTAAAGAGGTTACGACAATATGCACACGAGCGAGGGACTGTCCTGATACAACTCCACATGAATTTACTGCTCTAATTGGTATTCTATACATGGCAGGCTTGAAAAAGGCTGCTCATATCAACATCCAAGAGCTTTGGGCTGATGATGGCATATTTCCTGAATGTTTTTGTGCCGTAATGTCAAGCTGCAGGTTCTATATTCTTCTCGAGGCTCTACAATTCGATGACATCAACGATAGAGCTGATAGAAAGAAAATCGATAATCTGGCACCTATTAGAAGGATATTTGAGGAATTTGTCATCAGATGCATGAATAATTATGAATTAAAAGAAAACACAACACTTGATGAAATGCTACCTGCTTTCCGAGGAAGATGTAAATTCCGCCAGTACATTCCATCAAAACCATCAAAATATGGAACTAAAATTTATGCATTGGTAGATTCTGAAACATATTACGTTTCAAATCTAGAAATATATCCAGGGAAGCAACCAGAAGGTCCATACCAGACCGATAATAAAGCATCTAGTGTTGTGAATAGAGTAGCAGCACCCATTTTGAATAGCGGAAGAAACATTACCATGGATAATTATTTTACATCTGTTCCACTGGAGTTGCTACAGAAGGAAACTACTGTGGTCTGAACACTAAAGAAGAAGAAAAAAGAAATTCCACCCACTTTTGTAAATACTAAAGAGAGGCCAGCTTGTAGTTGTATGTTTGGTTTCCTCAAAAGGGGGTTCTAATGTGATATGTGCCCAAAAGAAACAAGAATGCGCTGCTTCTTTCAACTCTACATTGTGGTGACAAAGTTGATGAAACCGGTGACTAAAACAAACCGCACATAATTACCTTCTACAACAAAACAAAAGGTGGAGTCGATATTGTGGACGAACTGATATCTCAATATTTAGTATCTAGAATTATCTGCAGGTGGCCAATGATGGTATTTTTTTAGCTGTTGAACATTGGTGCAATAAATTCTCAGATAATTTATTTCGCTAATACAGAGAAGAAATTAGCGCATCGAATATTTTTGAAACATTTGGCTCTAGAACTTATAAAACTTATAAAACTCCCTATCTATTTCAAATTTGTCAGACAACTTGCGAGTCTCAATGAAGAATGGTAATGAAAAGGAGAATGCAGAAACTGCAACTACTGTGCCCTCAGCGAAAGAACAGAAAAAACAAGAAAACCGTTATGAATGTAACAAATATTTGTGCAACGAACACGCAAGAATTACCTGTGAAAAGTGCCTTGAGTTACCAGCGTTGCCATCACCATCACCATAATTTGCTTTTAGGAGTATATTGAATTTGTGCTACATTTAGGTATTGCATATAGTACATATTTAACAAACACTAAACTCATAATTTTGTCAATGCAGACATTGGATTTTAATTTCTTTCAAATACCTACATATACTACATTTAGTCAACCGCAAGTTAATATGCTTTACTTTTTTTTTTGAAGACAAAATATTTTGTGATCACTTAAAAAAAATGTCATTTGTAGTAGATTTATAAATTATAATTTACGTGTTATTAAATTGAGTTATTGACATAATGTTATCTCTTGTTATGCGTATTTATTACCATGTGCAACAAACCGTGTCACAACAATGGTAGCAACAAATGACAGGTTAAAAGAATGCTTTTTAATTGGATAGTGGAAAGGCCATTTTATTCGATTAGTGATTTTAATCATTATTCTGTAATTGAATATTAAGTTGACTAATTTTGAAGATTTAAAGCTAGTAATAGTGATGTGTCCTAATTTAAAATAAAGAGTTGAGGGTTGTTACACTACATCACTAAAATATTCTTACTTGAACGCGTTTCGGGAGAAGGCTTGTTCCCATCGTCAGCATGTTCTTTATTTTAGAATATTAAGTTATGTGTGATTATGTTCTTTGACAATGTCCTTTTCTTGTATAACTATGATCATGGATAAATAAGCTGATTGACTGATTTTATATTGGGTGTGAAAGACCGGTAATTTTGCTCAGGCCTCCCACTTCGACAGTGCTGGTTGCCACATCAGCTTTGAGGAGGGGGCAGTGTGACGTGAACATATGTGGAAGAACAATTAATCCCATTTATAGGATTAATCATAGACCATAATTTGAAAAGGAACCAACATGTTGAGAGAATCATAAATAAAAATGAACCTCGAATATATATATATATATATTTTTTTTTCCCAAGAAACAGTACAAATAATGGATAGAAAAAGTATTATACAAGATACTCTGCCTTTATCCACTCTAACTT
Organism: Deroplatys truncata; assembly: GCA_030765065.1. NCBI lineage: Eukaryota > Metazoa > Arthropoda > Insecta > Mantodea > Mantidae > Deroplatys > Deroplatys truncata. The sequence continues at coordinate 90,079,518 of CM060989.1, read as the reverse complement.
AAGTTGCTGTGTTGTTCTATAGCATACAGCACTAAAACATCAATAAATAATTTCTAGATACCTAACTTGAAGAAATGACCAATACATATAATGTTAAGGATGGAAAAACTGACTACATGCAGAAGATATTAACATCATCTACCCTTTGTGTGTATAATACACACAGACAGACACAAAAATATATATACACAGTGCAGCTGTTTTGAAGATAAAGGCACAGGCTGGCTAAGTACATTATATGTACCAGTTCTAACAAGTTTAATACTCATTATAGTGCACATTACTAATCACTCATAAGCAAGTAATGCAGCAGTTACTGAACGAAAAACTCCCAGTGTAACACACAGTGTGGGGAACACGCATATACAGAATCTGCAGCCTCACCATAAAATACATATACAAATTTACTGTAAAAATCTATAATCACAACAGAAACATGAATGCAATGCAGGAAGAACTTAACACGGTGAAACCAATATTAAACATTCAAGGTTTACAATTGGCCGATTTAACACTCATGGGTTTTACTTATACTTAATGTGGGAACATGTTTTTGTAGCACCTTGTCTACATAATCAAAACAGTCAACAGTAGCTAATGATGTAGCAAGGTGCTAAGAAAATGTTCCTGCATTAATTATGTGTAATTGAAACACATGACTGATAAGGCCACCAATTCAAAACCTTAAAAAAACATGAATGTTCACAATCGTAACACTAAGACAAAACACTGCTATTTCGCAAATAAATAGAGTGATACTGTAAATCGCAAAAGCATAGAAACTAACACCAGAATTGTGTCAAGTCATATAATAATCAAGTCCTCTGATAGAAAATGCTTGCTACTCCTCAGAAGTGTACAAATGGGGAAATGGATCTAAAATATAGTATTTTTGTACTTCTCATCTTTTATAAAGGTATATTCTTTGGTATATTTTTCAAAGTATGCTTCTTTTTTCTTTATTTGAGTTTATTTACTACATTTTGTATAATCAAACGATCCTTGTAAAATAATTATAATTAATTTCTCATTATCAACTAGCCTTTGCAGAGAAAACATGAAAAATGAGGGTATGCATATTAACATAAAATGTAACATTCACTTATAAACTTTTAAAGGTTATTCGGTTTGAGCCCTTAAAGTGGAATAGAATTTTGAGCTAGTATTAAAAATTACTTTATAAGATAGTCATAATTTGTGTTTATAGAAATCCAGGTAACCATTTGAAAATATTATTTCAAAACTTTGAAATAATTTTTGAATATTATATATCCAAGACTCAAGTTACATTATCAGAACATTTTAATACATGCCTTCGTTTTTTTAAGGACAGTAATAAAAATAAACTATTCACTTAATTCATATGGCATGTAAGCTGTAATAAATGAACTGCATACAATTTCTTTGTCATCCTCTGTAGTCTAGGGGTACCATTATAGCCTCTAGTTCCGAAGGTTACAGGTTCAAAACCAGTGGAGGCAATGTTTTTTTTTTGGGCATAAAATTATGGCTCTCTTCAGAAGGGAAGTAATGCTGTTGGTCCTGTGTCATAGATTTACAGGACGTAAAAGAACCTCAAGCCTCAGAGGCCTCTGAGCAAGATACTTAAATGACGTTCTTTCAATTCACACACCTTTGAAGTGTTTGATAAATGACAATTAATGAAATAAATATAATATACAATGTTTACTACTATAAACAGAATCAAACTGTCACCTTTTAAGCCATGTTTTCTGTTTGCATAATACTTAATGACCATCAATGTACATTAATTGGAAGAAAATGTAACTGGCTTTTATTTTTACAAGCAATCTCTGTGAAATAACAGCAACTAACCAGCTTTTGTTTCTACACACATTCTCTATGAAGGTAAACTACTTTCTACTCCATGACATTTTCAATGTAAGCTATGTAAATCTTAAATTAATTTATTTACTGAAATTACAAGATGTTCTATAACTTATGTCCAGCAGAAAGAATCAGACTCTTCAATGGTGAAAGTATTACAAAAATTGGTAGCATGACTTTTGAGATTATCCTATATACACATGGCCGCATATATACATACATACATACAAGTTATTTCCCTTTATAGTATTACTATAAAGAAGCAGAGCTAAAGGAAATTGTAACACATGAATCAGAAGGCTTCCGTTTGAAACATAATCCAAGAGTCAAATCTTACCTTGGCACTTCTACTGGAGTGAAATCCCCATCCTGTAACAGAATAATGCAAGCTTACAGTTTCATAGAATCACATATTTAACATTAGTTAAATGTCCTGTAGCACATAGTTATCTTTAAAGCGCCAAGTTTGATTTATTTTTAAATTGGAATATGGTATTAGGAGTTATGTAGAAACAAGGATTTGACATTACATCTTATAATGGGTTAAACAGAAAACATAATGGAAAAGGCATTTAAATTTGAATAGTTTGGTTTAAACAACAAAGACCTGGCAAAAGGAATGTTTAGCAAAGGTAAATCAAAATCTATGATTCAGTTAGGCCAGTATTAACAAAAAATCTCAAGTGATGCATTCACATGACCTTCTCTACCAATGACAAATTCACATATGTTAGAATTCCTACAAAGAAATAAGTCCCATTGAAAGGAAAAGCAACCATATAGAAGCATAAATGCAATACTTTTCATGCATGTTATTTAATGGAAGGATTCACATAGTCACATAAGACTGATTAAATAGAGGAAGAATTCTGCACTTCTTTCTCCAAGAAGTGCCAGCTTATGAACAATGCAAGATCTTATGCCCTCTACTGTAAAACATGGTACTTCTCCATTTGACAGTCCCATGAGAGATGCTGATCTGATGTTTGCTTGATATAACACCTTTTATATCCTATTTATTTATTTATAAAGAATGGATAAATTTCCATTTTGGTTATTACTGGTTACGTAATCCAGTTTGAAAACTCAGATATGCTCGCAAGACTTTCACATGATTTTTACAAATCTAGAAATCTGTGCCAATTTTGTGTTATGCCTATGGTTGCATTGTGAATGGGGCTTCATTCTTCAATCCACATTGAATTTGCAGTAGGTTTTTATAGTACATGATTTCAAGCTAAACAACAAGTTCTTTGTAATTCAAAGATACATGCAACACATATACAAAGTTCACTGAATGAGGTATTTACCACAGAACTAGAAATGTGAGTCTATTCTAGAAAAATAAAAGATACAGTAATTGTGTTTTATGTATGGATGCTCTTTAACTATCATGGTTCTTAGCATCCCATTCTATATTGCATGATAAGGCAGGAAATTTTGCTCAAAGGCCCCTTTACGATCCTTGAGGATTTTTACATGCAGTAAATCTATGACATGGGACCACCAGCTTTACTTTCCCTCTGAAGGAAGCCATGCCAAGGATTATTATGCCCAAAAAATCCACTGCCATCTGTCATATTTGAACCTGTGACCTTAGGAACTAGAGGCTAGCATGGTTAAACATACACACCATAATAGTAAACCTTTTGGAGAAATTGTAAAAAACCGAAATTTCAAACCAGTAGAATCCCAAAATGCTGATAAAGGAAATAAATTAGTAATTTTGGATAAAGAAGAGCACAACAAAGGACGCAAGAGTTTCTACAATCCTCAGAACAATCTTAAACAAACTCATATGCAATACAAATGAAAGATTAGCAGTTGTCAAACACTCTTTGCAATAAAGATAACAAGAGATTAAAAGTAGGTAATCCTACAACTCCTAATAAGTATGGTTTACCAAAACTCCATAAAGCTGGAAAGAAATAAGTAATATTGAACGGCCATCTGTGAAAATGGTTAACCAGGAAATTTCGAGAAATGCCAAAATTTGAATCATTAAGCATTAAGAATTCCCCTTTGAATTAGTACAGCTTATAGATGATACATTGGTATTATCTGACATATTTTCAGTATTGACTCATTGGTATCATCCGACATATTTTCAGTATTCCCAAATGTGCACAAAGAGTTTTAGCGGCATTAAAAATTGGTGAACCTCATTCCACAAGAATGAAATGGGAATTGAATAGCTCATTAGTTTAAATAAAATTGTGTACTGAGCAAACATTCTTTTTTCAGTTCTGCAGGAAAATACTTTCAGCAAAATATGGTTGTAGTCATAGGAAATCAACTGTCACCCTTCAATGCCAGTTTATTTATGAGTGCTCTAGAGACAAAAGTAGTTAACATATTCCTATGAAAGTTTAAAACCTGGGTTAGACATGTTGATGATGTATCACAATAGTTTAAAGGAAAAATTGACAAGATGTTTTAAAATTATTCAATCTGCAAGATAGAAGCACAAAATTCAATAAGGGAATAAAATCTGACGACCAGCTTCCCTACACCTAGATCTAAAAATTATAAGGAAAAAAAAAACAGAATTTGGAATATACAAAAACAACACTTACATAGACAAATATTTAAAGCCCAAAGTTGTAAACTCCATTACACAAAGTTGCCATATTTTAGTGAGAAAACACATCTCTAAAATCAAATACAACACACAGAACATTCCAGAAGATCTTCAAAGAAAGCAACATCACACTCATCCCCTGAAAATAAACTTAATACAAAATTTCTATTAAAAGCTAACCAAAAACATAAAATACTTCCTCATAAAAAAAAGCTGGTATTTACAGAATAGATTGCAAGGACTGTGAAAGTATTTATATAGGTAAAACGAATTGAGATTTATAGAACAGCTAATCCAGAGAAGAGGAAAGATCAGCATAAGTAATGCATTTTCCGACAGACAGACATGAAATTATCAACTCGGTGATGACGCTAATTAGGCTAGCACAAAAAGCCACTGAACTGAAAATTTGATAACAACTATTTTTATGGAAAAATCAACCAAGTTAAATGAAATATGACATCAAAATGGACCAAAATCTCATACAGTCACCAACAGAGGGCAAGTAGCAAGCCATGCCATCAGGACAAGCTATTCAGCCACAATCACTTGACGAGAAAGACATTCCTTGAAACTAGTTCTGAGGTAAATACCTAATTCAGTGAAATTTGTGTATATGCAACCACACCTGTAACCTTTAAGCAAGAAGTACTTTAGTTACATGTGGAAACAGCATTTAAATGTTTATTCACAGTAACAAACTGTTGCAAGGGAAATAAAAGGAAGGGAAAAACCAAGAATTGCAAACCTTAAAGCCTCTTGAATAGATGACATTTGGGAAATGTTAAACTTGCACATGGAATTATTTGGAAACAGTCCACACTACAAGGAATTTACAAATTCTGTTTTGGACGAGCTCTACATTTTTCCTGTAATAATGCTTTTGCCCATTCTTAACATTTCTTGTATATACTTCTACAAACTTCAATAAAATAAAGATTCTTGATAGGCTATTAACAGAAAATCCAACATATACATATCATATGTCATGGAACCAGTTAAACAGATTGGAAAGGCAAAATCAGACTGAAAACTTACCATAGCATCAGAATAGCTCACAGACATTTTTGAGAAAATAAAAGATAGCGAACAATTTTCTTCCATGGGGTAGGAAGATTTTGTAGAAAACATCTTGTTGCAAACTTGGAAGCTACTGAATTTGAATACAGTGTATGGCATTTATCCATCATTTTCTTTTTGAGTTATTGTTTTCTCTCTTGCTCTCTCTCTCTCTCTGAGAAATGCTTTATTAAAAGTGCATGCATGCACATACATATAAAATCTTTTGATTTGATTTTTCCTAAAATTACTACTTCTGAATTCAGTGTAACTCCAAACACACTGTGTTGCGGTAATCTGGCTAGTGTTATCTTATTTGCTGGGCACCTGTTATTGTTTTATTATTTTAAAATTTGGGTTCTTTGTCCTCCAGCTAGCTATTATTACTCACTCAAGAAGTATCTCTTAGCAGGGCATGTAAACGGAAAGGAGTTGTTACTAGAAGATAACACTGATAAAATAATTTGTTTCTAAACTTTTATTGCCGTCACAATTAATAATTCACATATTTAATCTTTATACACGCCTGACTGAAAGTGTTATATTTCCGAATGTAATTATTGTCGTATTAGTTGCCGCATACTTCACATTTTGTAATTAACTTTACGACGTGTACCTTGCGAGAGATTCTTCCAAACTGTATGTGTGCACCTCACGAGAGATTCCTTAGAACTGCGCAATACTTGCTTATGGCTCGAGAATATATATACTCCTTCACCTCGAAATGCCTAAACATTATAATAGAGCTGCTATTGGTTACCAAATCGCACCAACATTAACATCTGTTTTGTCAGGCAATCACTGCAACTAACATATATGCTCTAGGGAAGATATTCCCCCCCATTTCTAAAGAAAAGGCACGCTACCCTGATGTCATTTGTTTGTCTCTTCTTAGTGATAAACACCTCACCCCCTCGGTTTATTCTTACCCGATTCCATTGTCAGTTTTAGTGAGGCCGTGTAAACTTATTTCCTAACAATGCTTATGGCTAACAAACATCTAAAAACCCGTACATACAATAATATTGATTTACACTACAATCATTCTTGCATTCACAGCATGTTATGATATAAAATACTGCCTCAACAGTTCCAGCGAAATCACAAAATTGAATTTCTGGGTGGAATACAGTATTTCCTCTATTAACCATAAGTATGATGTAGAAAAACTAAAAGTGCCCGAGATGTGTAGCAAGACAGCTGTAGGCAGTAAACTGAGTTTATTTTTACAACAGTACTGGGCTTGCAAACATGCATCTTATAGTTCATAGACTGTAATCTATATATTGTAATCAGAATATTAATAACTAGCTGACTTACCTAACTTTGAACAGCTAGTTTTTTTAAATTTGAATGAAAAATTAATTTTATTTACTACCCCAATCTTTATGACCTTATTGTACAATGATCTACATAATTTTTATGTTAATTCCTTTTCCCCTTATTCCCTTAAAACTGTAATGTCATACAGCAATTCGTAATAAGCCATCAAAACCTCCCTGATATTCGCACAATTATGTAATTGAAACATTGGTGGAACATCTGACCTCTTCAACCTTCCCCATAACATTCTTACAAGTTTTGGAAATGCTGTGTAGACTAAAAGTACCCTTTGGATTGAAACTACCATCACTCAGATTGTTCCAATAAGCTTCTGCATAATCACAGCAAGTAAATTTTACACCTTCATACCTTTTCTTTTGCCCCATAATTATTTAAGAATTTAACACTACATAGCTCTCACATAATGCAGAAACCCTTAACACATACAACAAAACTGAAGTGAAGCTGGTGAACATGAAGATCTGCATTCTAGGCTACCAGGTTAATCAACCGTTTGGAAATGGTGGCGGCGGCGGCAGTGCTGGTGGTGGTGGTGAAATGTGTTTTCAGAAGCAGCATAGTTTTGTTCAGAATCCAGTTGTTTCTGAATATATTCTATAGAACATTTTATTCCATAGAGAGTTAGGATAACTGGATTGTAAAAGTGACAACATTAAAATTTTTTTCAAAATATTCACGTAGACATAAAATTAAGTACAACAAGCATTATAAATACAGCATGTGTCACAACAGATTTTGATGAATTCTTCACCACTAAATCATGTCCTTCCTGCAGGACACACACAGACATCTCCAAACATTTTAAAATTAAGCAGTTGGATATCTACATACTCATATCCAGCTTCATGCTAGTTTTCCAGATATTAATATCAGATTTTCTTTTTAACCTTAACTGCAAATAAGCCTAATATTTTTATTATTATTATTATTATTATTATTATTATTTATTTTAATTTTTAGGCCTTGCAGTCCTAAAGGGTAAAAGGAGAGACATCAAACTTTATAATGGGGTTGTCTGTTGTCCTCTGATGACTTAATTTCACTTTCATTTTATTTACAACTCATTTGTATTTTTCAAGTAGCAGGAAAGTTTAGCTGATCATCAGATGCTAAAATATCACAATATTTTTGGTATGATTTCAACAAAACATCCCTTAGATATCTCATAACTTTCAAAAACTATTACCACCATTACTTACACCCTTTGAAGTGCACCATTTGGCATACACTGTACACATTCATAAAACTATTTCTTATCATTATCTTGTATTACATAATTCAAGTACTTTATTCAGTGCATAATAAACAAAACAGTGTAACTACACCAAATTTCAACAAACTTACCTTAATGTCACCAGAAACCGATGAAGTTTCTCTTTCCAACCACCAAGGTTCTTCCTTAATTTCTACTTTGATATCCATTTGATGATCATTGTTGTATTTCTTAACATTCATTACAAGATCCTCTGGAAGAAATTCTCTCTTGTTCTGCGAAACAATGTCTGAAAACAGATTCTGCTCCTCATTTTCTGTCTTAATGCCTATCTCATAGTTGTTGCTGTATGCAATATCTTCAGATTTAATATGCTTTACAAGATCTTTGGTAAAAAATTCTGTCTCTTTCTGTGAACAAAAGTCTGGAAAGGGAGTCTCTGATTTAAAATCTGTTTTTATTGCCACATCACAATCATCATCCAAAGTCACAGCATCATTGTTTGTCTTCACTGCAACATTCTGTGAGGCTATGTCATCCGAGAATAGATCCCCTTCTTTTATTTCTATTTTGATATCCATTTTACAACTGTTGCTGCATCTGATAGTGCTAAGTCTGTGGAGAAACAAAAACATCATGAATAGCAGAACAATGGCAAGCAAAGTGTAAAATATCTGTACATTCATGAGGCAGAACTACTGCATATAGTAAAGGTGTGACTGTTACTGCTCCCTCCCCCCTATCCTCACTGTAGTTATTAACTCATTTCACATGTCCTCTAATATAATACACTGAACTGTATGTAGTTGTGCCAATTACTGTCCCACCTCACTCCTCTCTCTGCAGTCATTAGCTCATCTCACATGTCCTCTATTATGATACACTCAATTGTATGTAGTTGTGCCAATTACTGTCCCACCTCACTCCCCACCTTGCAGTCATTGGCTCATCTCACATGTCTTGTAATATGATACACTCAACTGTATGTAGTTGTGCCAATTACTGTCCCACCTCACTCCCCACTCTGCAGTCATTAGCTCTTCTCACAAGTCCTCTTATATGATACACTCAACTGTATGTAGTTGTGCCAATTACTGTCCCACCTCACTCCCCTCTCTGCAGTCATTGGCTCATCTCTTATATTTCCTAACACCATATGCCCATTAACCATCTGATGTAACAATAAATATAAAATTATGATTAACTGCTTGTTAATCCAGATAGATAATTGTTAAAATAGCTGTATTAAACATTTCATTGTAGGCACAACATGGATACAAGGGACAGAAAAGTCAAAATTTCAGAAATCTTATCTGCTACATTCGCATGACTTTCTTGATGCACTATCACTTATTTTTATGCAACTTCTACACATTACTCTTAAGAAGTTCATTACTTCCTCTACTACCTAACTATGTCAAGAAGATGAAATATTACATTTCTCCTAAAAATTTGACACATTAAAACAGAAGGTACAGGGATCTCTGAATTAAAAATTACATTTTGCATATATATGTATTTGTGTGCATCATAAGCAAATGAAAAGAAAAAAAATTGAATGATTACCAACCTTAAGTTCAGGATCTTACAGGGATGTGGCATGGAGGCTTTCAACAAAATCAACCCACTCCAAACTACATTTTATATGGAAAAATTTATATGAATCTTCATTTTTCCAAAAATGGTTGTAACGATTTTGAATGAAATACCATATTTGCATGACAAAACAATATATTGAATTTTTTGGATATAGTCAGTAAAGTCATCTTCATTCTCAATGACTTTTGTATAATTGATAAACCATAAGAGATACACAAAAGCTCAATGCACAACAAATGTAGATCTCATTAAAGGAAACAGTTTATGTTAAATGGTGTTTATTGGTTAGCCCTTTCTGATATATCCCCTTTTATCAGTAGGAACTTTCAAATATAGAATACTTTTTACTTTCTCTGTTATTTACCTATAGTATTCCATCCATACAAAAATTTGACACTGAGATTTCACCCTAAATATATGTTTGAGACTTCCCAAATAGGAAAAAAAGAACAAAATAAAGCATTTAAGGTGTGTGAAAAGCATACCTAAAAAACAGAAAATAAGTAAATATCAACTTGGTATCTAAGTTCAGCATATGCATCTTTCAAGTAGGAAAAATGTTCATTTTTTATTTTCTTAAAAATGGCACTGACGATTTTGAGTAAAACACCAAATTTTTAAAATATCCGCATGACTAAAGAAAAGTAAATCTTGAATTTTCTGGAAATAACCGGTGAAGTCATCTGTTCTGAATGACTTTTGTGTAATAAAATTATTAAACTGTGAAACACAAAATGTTACTACATAAAAAAAAATATGGATCTCTATGAAACATAATTTATTTCAAATAACTTTACCTGTGGCATGAGGCACATCATAGATATCCATTATAGAAAAATGTTTCAAACATGTCATGCAAGAAAGATTCTTAGTCCAAAATTCGCTATGACCATGTGAAAACAAACAGAAATGACATGATAACAAGTCCTATTGTGTTTTACTTATTGCAGCTAACATGCACAACATTTGTAACAATCACAATCAACTTCTACAAAAAAAACCCATACATTTGCACAACTGTGGAAGGAATTAGCAGTAGCCTACATCCGTGGTGTGGACATAGCATGTATGCTTCACATTCCAAAGGTTCCTGAATTCTATTCTTGGTTTTTCCCACATCCGGAAAAGATTAATCTGAGGTAACTTTAATCTCTATGGACCCCGGCCTCATTTGAGCATCATTTCACATAGTTCATTAATTCATCATCTGATTTGAGTGACCCAGTTAAAGGATTTAAGAAAACAAGATAAGCAGCCACTCAAACTTGTAAAGTCCTGAACAAGCTTGTCTGTACAAAATAACATGGTTCAAGAGGGCAAAATTATTACTTGATCAAATCCTATTCCTCAAACACTGCTTTGCATACAACCAGTCATATGACATGACAATAATGGAGTGTTGACTAGATCAAGGTGTGAGCTTGCCAACATATCCGACTGGTTTATTTACTGCCGTGAAGTGTTCATGACCTCCAATGTCACTAAAACTGCACAAAGTTTAAGGAGGAAAAAATATTTGGCTGAATTCTTTAAGTTCAGCAAGAAGGATAGTTTTGCTTCACTGCATTCTTCAATGTGGCAACAAGTGTAGTAAGTAAATAAACAACAAATTATAAACCTTATGTTGAGGTGTTTCCCAGCATCAAATCAACTAAAAATTAATTGTAAGTACATATTAGACCAAAATGTGCTTTCAAATAACTTGCAACTCATGTTGGACTTAGAAAACATCTCACATCACATATTGGAAGGTTGAGCCCCAATATTAATAATTGGTTTCAATGTTTTAGTCCTTCGTCATTTTTTAAAGTGCTGCTGCTATTCAGTTGTTTCTTACAACGTCATGGAAAGAGTATGAAACTTCAAGGCCAGCATATAGAAACATCACTTCATTCTCCTTAATGCATCACCCTTGTACCTACCTAAAACAAAATGGGTAATGCAACTATTTTGGCAAAGATTTAACTTAATTAACATGTGGGTAGATAAATTCATGTGAACATAAAACCAGACATTTTTAAATTCATAATTAATCACTTTTTGTATGGTAATGTGCAATGGTCCTTGGACCTCACAGTTTGTTTTGAATAATATAAATGAAATATTCATGAAGTGAATCTTACGACCTCAACGAGCAACCTTATAAAGTCGCCTTCACTAGAGAATTTTGTAAACAAAAAATAGATGTAGTCATTAATGAAACTATATTGGGCACTTTTTGAGTTGGTGATTGACAGTTGGAGTAAGGATGGCAATTTTACCACTTAAGCCATGTCCACGTGCCATGCAGCAAAGATGGCAGGAAAGGTAGGATATTTGTGTGTTCAAGTTGTGATCCAAACATTATTGTTGTTGATTTATTTATCGATGCTGTACCCAGTAATGCCCAGAATATCCACGTCTTACATAAGAGAGAGTGAGAAAAGTACAAAAATGAGGTACTGTATCTCCTAGGATGCAAGCTCTACCTGGGGATTACAATTTCATTTTACATTTGTGAAGAAATCTAAGGAGATGTGGTGATATATGTTGGATGTCTTGTTTAAGCACAATTCACTTTTATTTCCCTTTAAAGAAAATGCACACTCCTCATTTTAGCATGTATTCATTGTGTGTGGTATGCATTGCTTTTCAAGTTTGTTTCTTATTCAAAATGCACATTTCTCCAAATACATATATTTGTGTTCCACGCTTGCTTAACATCTAGTGATGTTACATATTACATGGATAGGGGCATGCATCCAGCAATTATGCAGTTGATGTTGGCAGTTCATTTAAGTGCTTCGCAAAGTCACCACAATACATAGAGCCATTGCACCAATTCATTGTTTTGCATTGTAGCCACAATTTGCTTATGGGAAAATTGTTTACATATTCACTTGAAATTCAACAATACTAATATACATTGCAGAAATGCCTTTAGCTTACATTTCATTGTACATACAACAGGATTCAGGAGGCTGAAGCAATTGTCAAATGTTTAAAAAGAGGGTCACTAAATCTGGCATAGAAATTCCACCCTTAGAATAATGCCACAAGAAACAATGCTTATTTAGCACTTAGAAAATTTGATAAAGCAAATTGGAAAATTCAAACCAATAATATCCTAGAAATGATTACTGCCACAGCAAATTTTGTTATAAACTGCAAGTTTCAAAGATATCTACAATTTGGTCGCAAAGCATTTACAAACACACCAGTTACATTCAATGTTAATTTAATGACGTCTTTAACAGCAAGCATATCATAAAGCTCAAACAAAATGTTGAACACATTCAAAACCATGGTTTTCGCACCACTTTTAAGAGCTTGACCACTTCTGTTTGGTTACACTGCTCTGACCTGCTGTGCATTCAGCCATGATCGCAGCATTAACAATACTGATTAGCATGACCATTACTCCTCTCAATAAAAAATGTGGGACACTGTTGATTGAATGGCCATGATAATAAACAGAAGCTAATTATTTAGGTTATGTTTAAATGAGGAGATTCATAAAATACTATCACTGACCATCTTTAATATTTGAAGTACAAACAGAGCGATAATACATGCAGTGCAGTAAAAAAACTATTATTGTTCACTTGAAAGGTGTAATGTGGCAACAGCATGTACATTAGTTTATACCAAGATTTTTTCTTGGGCTGGAGGAGTATAGTATACACATTATCCTTCGCTAAGTTACTATTTTTTACCTTATTAATCAGAAGGTATCACCCAGAGTGTTGGCCTTTACAAACATCTTCTTTGTTGGTAACTGAGATAGATTTTAAGACTCAACTTACAAATATGGATTTTGCTATGTCCTGCAAGTCCAAAACTGGACACGCATGCACAAGTTCTGATGAAACTTGACAAAGCTACCCAGCAATTGCAGTGGAGGTAACATAAGCCATTTGCTGCGAACCCTGCACCAACACCCCAGGCAATACTGAAACTCTACAGGTTTTTGCTATATGTGCTATTTTTACAACCAAATTAGCTTCAATGCTTCTTTGGAAAATGAGTAACATATCAGGGCCCTGACATTTGGTAAAGAACATTCTTATGATGGTACCTAATTTGCATGCAGGTTTCCTTTAAGTGCATCAGCCTAAAAGAACTTTTTGAGAGCTTTGTTTTCTGTTTTTGCTCCCTGTTCTGTCAAATTGTAGTATTCATCTCACTGGATTAGCTTCTTTTTTCTAATTGTGCAGTGGTTCCAAGAATCTGGTATGTTCTGTTCCATCGCTTTGTATTCTATTAAAATAAGTTTTCATGTTTGGCAACTAATCGGTTCTATTTTGTTTAGCCCCATTGTCTTCAGATGGTTTCAAAACTTTAATTATGTGCTAGGTTTACATGGGGCTATGTGATCAGTTAAATAATATTAATAATACTACTATAATATTAAATGGTTTAAAATGTATTTCAAAATGAATGGTTAATTTACAATGTTAATTTTAATGACTTTCTAAACGGCAGTCATTCAATCAAAAAGTTTAATTCAACCAACAGAAACACAGTGCTAGGTTTATACAGTTCGTTTAAGGAAAATAATCTAGAAACAACTTTATGTAAAGTAACACACTTGAACTAGATATATTTCCTTGCCTGCATTTGTTGTATCTACTGACCTGGGTACCTGATTATAGGAAAAGAACCAGCGCTGGGGTTGTAAGTCTATTGTGCCAAAATTTCAATGCTTGTATAAGCTAGCCCCAGGCAGACACACTGCTCGGTGCTAAACTAATGCTTTAGGCCTAACCAAACCATCTGTCATATAACATGTACAGGGAGGTCCAAAAAACTACAAACTGGCTGCGCAGTATTTTTCCTGTCTGCGTCCTCGGAGCTTGTTGCAATCTGCCGCTATCATGGAAAGGCATGAATGAAATTATACATTTTAAAACTACTTTTAAAGGCTTTACTCACCATCTTTATGAAAGGAGGTGCTGAAACTGGCCACTGTCATTGTCCATACATTTCTGGCACCTCTTTAGGAAACTATCCATTACTCATGTTAGTTTATGTTGAGAAATGCTGGCAATTTCCTGGCAAATATTTTATTATAATTCTTCCAGGGTGTGTGGGTTTGTCTTGTACACTTTATGTTTTAAGTTACCCCAGAGAGAGCAATCGCAGGGGGTTAGATCGAGGACCGAGGGGACCGTAAATCTCTACAAATAATTCATAAGAGTAAGAAAGGGATGTTAACCAAGTTCCTATTAGTAATCTATTCATAGATGATATATTAAGAGTAAAAATAAGAAATTAGCATTATACAGTAAGAAGAGATAAGGAGATTCCAGGTTCAGGTTCATTATACGCAGACCATTTTATGGTAGGCACCATACCGTTGATAGGGTTACAAAAGCAATAAATGAAATTCAAGAAAGTGTGAAAAATGGGGAATTGGGGTAAAAATATTAAAGAAGTCTGACCCAATAAAAGGCTCTAAGACACAATACCAAGGACTGAGGGAATAATAAAGAAAGTAAAGAGAAGAAAATGGTATAGTAAAGTAAGAGAAGTAAGGGCCGCTCAGTGAGCGAAAAGGCCAGGTAGCCAAGCAATCTGAGTGACCCAATAAGAAAACAAGCACCAGACATATTGTACAATAGATGTAGGGGTATAAACAAATATACATTGTATGTATTATAAACATATAAAACATATTGTACAATAAATCCATCCATTCATACAAATAATTCTATCCTCAAACACACTTTGAACTGTTCTATTCAAAATATTGGCTGTATGAGTTGTTGCAGAGTCTTGTTGAAAAAAAGCAAAATCACGCTCCTGGTCTGTTAGTTCTCTGAAAAAAGGGGCAGAAATGTATTCACATTATGTACAGGCATCAACTGTTGACTCGAAAACAATTCGACTTACAACTCTTTCTCCGCTCATGGCCCACCATACACCAATTTGTTCGTAATGAAGGAGTACTTCATGAACAGTATTCGTTTTATTAGAACTTCAATAATGATTATTTTGTGTACACACATATCCATGAAGGTGGAACCAAGCCTCGTCCATGAAAAATATTAAATATGAGTATATTTTGCCATTGTGTACACTATTGGGACTCCACTCACAAAATGTGCACCTAATTACAGGATTACCCAATTGAAGAGCATGTACCGCAGTTATTTTATATGGTCTTAACTTTAGCAATTTGGTAGCTCTTCGCGCAGCACCATAAGAAATGCCTGTCTGTTGTGAAAGATGCCCAAGTGATTTTAGGGAGGAATTCTCCAAACGACCACCAATGTTGGCTTATGTTTCTTTGGTAAGAACTGTATGCCATCTTTTAGATTTCTTAACCTGAACACTTCCTGTGGCCTAAAATGTATTTTAAATTCATGGATTGTTCTTTGACCTGGAACTTTTACACCTGGAAATCTTTCTGCAAGTCATACACTCACTTGGTTAATCAAAAATAAATACATGCTTTGCAGTAGAAAACATATACTGAGTCATAATATACTTTGTGACTAAGTACAGAACAAAATAATAAATAACTCATAATGACTGAACTACATCAAATCACCGTCAACCCATGACCTTGCTTATAGCAGCAGTGCGTTATCATGTTTCCACATGCCCAGTGGAAAAAAATGTGCAGCTGGTTCGTAATTTCTTGGCTCTCCCATTACTTTAGGCATACATTTCAGAAACCTGCTTAGAATGAGATTAGTAAGAAGCTGTAAGCAAAATTACACATTTTTAAAATATGAGGTGGTATTTATTGTTTTTGTAATTGTTGATGCACAAAAAATGTGGTGACGTAAATCCTATCAGTCACTTAAAAGGAATCACCCCCAGTTATAGGTACAAGGGAGATACGGAGAGCAGAATCAATAAGTCATATGCCTGCATATGCTGTCCTTGAAATTCCACATTCTTTACAGGAGAAACAACACTTCAAAAAATATTAAGAGGACTGAAAAATTCAAACCAATAACAACAGATATCTGGCACATGATGACACAAAAAAACTTATTGGAAATAAAGTCTGTGTTTTAAAGAGATATGTATTTTTTGTACCTTATGGTTGACCCATTTTAGAAAATTACATAAAATCCTCCTTAACTGAGGACTTCACAGGCTATTCATGGAAAATTCAAGATATACAGTTGATTTGTCATGTAAATGCCTTAAACATATGGTATTTTAATAAAAATAGTTAAAGCATTTTCTGAGAATATAAAAAATATCGACAATTGTTTCAAGGGTAGTTTGGGGTGGGGGATATTCTGAAAATCTTAGTGTTGCATCTTTGGAGATGCTGAACCTAAATACAATTAGTATTTATTGGGTTTTTGAGATATGCTGTTCACAGGCATGCGGACCATTTTCTTAAGAGTGTCTTTTTTATTAAGGGTGCCTCAAAACATGTATTTTCTGGTGAAATCTCAACATGGAACTTTTGCGGGAATAGAGCACTTCTACTTACTGTAACAACAAAATACAGAAAGTATAAAAATACTGTAGTAAAAATACTGGACACAAAATAAACACTAAAGACATAAACATGCACAGAATATGTATATGCCAAAGCATGAATATTTAAAGCCAAACAAGTGTACAATACAAATAAATATACACAAATTATATGAGAAAACATAAAACTGAAAACTTTTCTTGGCACACAGTGTTTGTATACGAACTCGTGCAGATATGATGAAAGTAAACCATTACAATCAGCTTTTTGGGACAAATAATTAATATGCCATATGGTGTATTCTGCATGTCAAAGCTTGTGGGGGGGATGCAAATAGCACTAGTGAAATCTCATAGCGGCAGCGCTTTTCCAAATATTTCATGTTCAAGACTAGGCTTAACATACATGTTTAAAAGTTTGCAGTTTTTGCATTTGTTTTTCCATTCTTTTCTTTTCAGTACAAGAGCTTATCAATATGAATAAACATTGGAATGCTGTTTCCGCATATTGACACCTTCTTGCTTAATTTTAAACAATTGTTAGGTAAAGATATAAAGCGAAAAACCTAATATAGATAGAAGAATCACTTTTATATGAATAATTTTACTTTCTCTGATACGTACTTACAGTAGGTAGAAGTAATGCATTCCACTTAAGAAATGTGATCTAGAAATTTCTCCCCAAATACACGTTTTGAGGCTCTCCAAATAAAAGAAAACAACATTTTAGTAAAAGGTTCATGTTTGTGTGTTAGTTAACATTCATTCATTCATTCATTCATTATCTGTTTACCCTCCTCTTATGTAGGACTTACACCCCCCAGGACTTACAAGCGGGTGCCTGGGGTCAGAGGCCCGTCGAGGAGCAGACACTCATGGATCAGACAGAGCATCCAGGATGGGTGATCAGCCCGATGCCTGGTATGGGATGAAGGAAGTAGATGAAACGAAATGTTGGTGAAATGGATGAAAGGAAAGGTGATGATGGAGCAGTTGGTGGAATGAATGGCGGGGGAAACCGGAGAACCCGGAGAAAACCCGCCCAGACGCCGCTTCGTCCACCACAAATCCCACATGCAATCCCTGGGATTGAACCCGGGTCGCCTCGGTGGGAGGCGAGCGGTCTAACCACTCGGCCACGGCGCCGCCTCTGTGTTAGTTAACAGCATAACTTAAAATGAAGAGTCTGATAAAAACACCAAACTTGGCGTTTCAATTCAGTATCTTCCAGAGATAGTATACTAAGATTCCCAAGAACCACCCCAACTCAAAATAACCTTTACATTTTTAACAACTCACACCTCAAACTACCCTTTACATTTTTTTTTTTTTTTTTTTAAACATTCTCAAAAATGCCATTAGAGATTTTGAAACATATTTATGTGACAAATAAAATGTAGGTATATCTTAAATTTTCTTGAAATTGCCTGTGAAGTTGTGTTGATTCAGAAAGAATGTTGTATAATGGGTAAACCACAAGAGAGTGAAACAAAAATGTACTACACAAAAAAAATTTAGATTTCTTTAAAATACACAATTTATCTCAACTTTCTTTTTTCTGGCATCAGCCATTTCCAAGATATCCATTATTATTGATTTGACTTTTTCAATACTTTTGACATTCTTTAAAACACTACCGTTATTCAGCTGTTTCTCGTGATGTCATCAAACGAATATGAAATTTCAAGGCTAGCATATAGGGACTCGCTTTTAAACTTACGGTTGTCAATTTGGTTTCCTATATCCCTCTTGTATCTACAACGAAATGTGTAGTGAAAATATTTCTGCATAGATTTATTTGATTAACATAAAGTAGCAAAAAAATAAGCTTCTGTATGAATAGTTTGTAGAAGCTATAAAAAGTAAATACAGAAACTCATGTGAATGGAACAGATTTTGGTAGTCATGCTTAAGGCCTGTTCTCATGACATATGAAACTGGTGAAACTTGAAATTAAATAATTATGAGGAAAATTGGGAAGGAAAGGTTCTAAGCCTAAGTTTAGTGACTCCTCGGGATTTCCAGTTATAAGGACTAAGGATAACCTGGAAAGAAAACCTCAGTTAAGGCGGACTGTTCTGGGTGGATGGATTCACAGACCTGTATACTAGTCCGTGTCTTAATGCTCTCAGCTAGCCATATTAGTTAATGAGAATACTATAATGAATTTATATGAATTTGTCTTTGGTACAGAAAGTCATGTGAATGCATGCATAAATTTTTATTATGCACTTAGATTGTAAGTATTGAAATAATATCGTAATGGCTAGATAGCTACTATGGCCAATGAATCGTATATGAATTCCTGTGACTTATCCAAGGAAGATAATACATCAATTACTTTTAGTTAATCCATCAGGAATACTTTCCTTGTTTTACTAATTTACTACTTCTGAAAAACATAATTATAATACTTACTCTGCAAAATGTTCCCCATATAAAGTGGCAATAGTGATGTAAGCAAAGATTCCCAGCCAGGAGAAAAGCCATGGGAGGGAAGAATGTGCTACACAGCAGATCAGGTTCGAGTATTACGTCAAGCATATGCTCACATCTGCATTGATTTTGAAGGGTAAATAATATGTATATCTTAAAATTTCTGGGAATAGCCTGTGAAATTTTCTAGGTTCTGAATGATTTCCTTACAACCTTTAAACCGCAAATCTCCCTAATAAAAACTTTAGGTTCTTGCTAGAGCATACAATTTGGATACTGCTGGACATGTTTATATTTAATTCAAAATTATAACTATAATACCATTAGCTGAATGAAAAGAAAACACAGGGGACACGCAATGCTGTGTTTTACTCAATGTGCAGCTAACCTGTATGTGATTTCTTTGCATTTATTGGTTGAAATAATATGCTTAATGGTGTAATGTGAAACAACAACTACATCTGAGAATAAACAATGCATATGATGTATCCTCTGCAAAAGTCTTTTAGTAGACAAAGACAAAGTCCATGTTAACCAAAACAGTACAATAATATCCAACCATTTCCTCAGTCTCAGACAGTTTCTAGTCATTGCAATACACTGCAATTTCACTTCTTGTCTCATTTCTGTCTTGAGCTAACTTTGTAACAGTTCACAGTGCTTCATTTATAATGGGTGGAAGACCGAGGTCTGCAACTTGGATTGTTCAACCTAACGAAGTAGTGGAGCTGGCAGCGATTAGAGAAGAGGACTTCCTCTACGAAGCTTTGTTTCAGGCACTGGAAAAAAAGTATGCACATGTCACTAGGGTAATCTGCTCTTAGTGTATCCCTGTTGAAAATGCTTATAAAATCCTAAGAAAAGCAAATAAATTACCTTAGGAGTGAGTTTAGAAGTGGATGTGATCTCTTCAATAGCTGGTGCTCACCTGTCTGCCCCTTTTAGGTGTTTTACTTTTATAGGGAAATCGCGTTAGGAACGCAACAAACGTAGCCATGTTGTTACAAAAGTACGTGCAAAATGGGAACTGCCAACCTAAATAAAAAGTGAAATCCGCTAAATATGCGATGCGTTGTTGTTACTAGAATTCCTTCTTCTTCGTTTAATGTTGCCATTGAAAAAAACACAACGCATTCATAATAAGAAAGACTATCCACCAAAACTGTAATTTTTGTATTCTTTTTATGAAAGTTTGTTATATTAATGTTATTTCCATTAAATAAAAAAGTTTCTTTACTGTAACAGTGGTAGATAGTTACGGCAAGCTTACATAAAAAAAAACCTAACCTAAGGCTAACGTTCCATGAATTCAGAAATGTAAGATTATATATAAACAAAAAAAAAACTGAACCTAACCTCCTGTGAATCAGAAACCCAAGCTTATGAACACACGCAAGCAAAGCACGCATGCTTTGTATAACCACTGGTAGCAAATTAAAACAAGGTTATATATAATAAGTAAATCAGAAACCTAAGCTTATATAAAAAATAAAAGAAACTAAACCTAACCTAAACTCTCGTGAATCAGAAACCTAAGCTTAGGAACACAACTGCTACACTCCTCTCCTTCTAAAAAAAACATCCCTCGGCTATGCCTTGAGGCTGTGTATCTTAACGGCTTTTGTTGCATTAGTTATTCATATGTTGCCAGCATTGCATTAGAGCTTGTGTATGACAACTGTTGGACTTAGGCTGGTTCACAACCAACGAGAACGGTAACCAGAACGAGAACGGGAAAGTTGAAATACATGTATTCAAAAGGGGGTGTCCACAACCGACGGGAAGCCTTCCCGGGGCCCAGGAACGGGAAGAAGAGTTGCCCAACTTTTAACTTTCTCGTTCTAGTTCCCGGGCACGGCATATTAGATCCCTATTGTGCATATTAGACTCTTCACTCTACAGGTTATTCTAAGCAGCCTTGACATGAAACAGCCACTAGTGCTCTCTATAGTCCCAATCTGGAAACATGAAACTGGAAGAAATTAGTAGTAAATGTGCTTCCTAACCTCATCCCGACACCCGCAAATCTAATCAACGGTGGTTCCTGTGGTGAAGGAATCATTTGTAGTTTGTTTATATGCAACTCAAAACTGGTTATTACCTAAAAAAACATGGCAAAAGCTACAAAGAGCAGCTAAAACCGGTGGAAATGAAAAAAGAATAAACAATTTTAATGTATGCCATTAAATAGGGGAATGAAAGTTTGTCATAAGTAGAGGAATCGGAAATGTAATGAATATGCATTTAGATGTTTACTCTATCGAATTTTGATGTTGGCTTGGCTAAATTGGAAGTAGGTGAAAAAATGTTATTGGTCAGTTAAAAACACATGAAATCCCAATGCGCAAAATGACTTTCACTTTGTGATCGTTATGCATTCCCGTTCTCGTTACCGGGCTGTTGTGAACCAAAATTTCTTGCTTCCCGTTCTCGTTTCCGTTCTGGTTACCGTTACCGGGTGGTTGTGAACCAGCCTTATAACACATCATTTTCATCGCTGTGGGGGATACACTAAGAGCAGAATGTCGGAATTACCTTAACTTGACTTAACTGGTGCATATGAGGCAGGTATAAGAGCCCTACCCTTACTAAAAATACTCTTCACATGTGCAGGGAAGTTAAACGCTACAGTTTAGTATTTTCTAAGGATGCCAATTCATTTTTCGTATTGTAATGAGTGAACCTGTTAAGTAAGAAGCCATACATTATATATAATTATGCTTTAAATTAGATGTTACATTATACCACATTATATGGTTTCGTGTTTCTGCAAGGAGAGATAAACAGCAAGGTTAGTTTCGATAAAATTATGTTGAAAGTATTGATATTTCATACCTGAGAAAACAGCATTTCTATATCCGTTATTTCTTGCACTGCTGTTTAATTTATTTTGTTAGTCGAGTGCTTACTTTGAGAGGCGACTGTCATCCTTTCCATGACCGGTAGGATGGGTTGGAAATACGAAGGCGGTCGCAGCGTGAATAGTGAACGGGGATGGAACTAATGTATGAAAAATCGTGCTCTCGGATGAAGCCGTCAATCGTAGATACTACAGTTGTCAGGCTCATCTGACGACGTACAAAGCTGATTACGTGAGCTTCAGTAATCGTGATTGCACTTTGAGCTATTCAAATTTCTTTTTAAAGGAGCCGATTAAAGCTCACATAAAATGTGTCACTGTCATCTGTAGCAATACAATATTTGAACAATTATGATCAGCTGAACATCTGACAGTATGTCAGTATGAAAAACACAAATGTGTATTCCTGTGTAACTTATTTAAATTATCCAACAGTTGGCACATACATTGCTTTTATATAATATTATTGGGGCTAATAGTGGTGCTGAATGCCATAATACATAATGGTCACATTAAGATTTTTGAGGCTGAATGAGGAGGATCAAAGTACCTTGGTTTAATTTCTTCTGCATGCTTCTTGGTAAAATCTTTTGCACTTAGGATGTGCAATTTGACTGAAAAACTGGAAGAATAACACATATTTGACACTTGTTATTTCATTCTATTCTCTAGATAGCGCAACACAACTTGACATATTTGCTGAACATGAACAACTTAATTCCATTTCCTACAAATAAACTTCTGCATACATTATATGCATAGTGTAGCTATTGTTTGCCATTCACTAAATCGCTATTAGCAGTGCAATAAATGTCATTAGCAACAGTTTCACCACACGACCTATTTAACACCATTAATGTCATTGTCACTCTCTATGCTCTGAATTGAAGCACCACCACTGGACACAAATAGGCACAACTTAACTCCAACTTTCCATTGTGCATATCCGTGAGTAAATAGAAACACACGTTTAAACTACCCTTAAAAGTAGGCTTCTGAAAAGAGAAATTGCTTGCATTAAGGAAAAATTTCTGGTTACAAACACCTTGTGGTTATATTACATGCTATCCATTGTAAACCAGTATTCTCTCTGATGTAAACCGAAGCATATGCTTCTGCTTGTCATGAAGCGAAGCACTACGTTTACGCCTGTGCAAATAGTTCTTTAATAAATGTATTGTATCATGAAATATTGGAGTAGGAAAAGTATAGAACTACATATTTCATTGTGGTTATCGTAAGAACTCATTGTTATATGTAATGGGGTAATGTTGCTCCAGAAATCGATTTGTCATGGCGGACGATGTAAATGCGCAATGTCACGCACCAACTATTAAACAGAAAGAACGCTGCCGCGTCAGTAAACCCGGAAACAGTTTGGTATTGTTGCGAACTGTTACACGCTTTCGTAATAAAAAAAAGCGCGAAATAGTGAATACATGCAATAAAACTGAATAATAACCACAAAGCAGTAAGAAAAAAGAATGTTATTGTCCAATTCTAGGCGTTTAGTAATGACCATTAGCGCTCGTGTACTACTAAATCAATGCAATACAACTGAATAATTACCGTGCAACAGTAAGCATATGTAATACAATTAAATAATTATCGCGTAGCAGTAAATAAATGTAACAAAATTAAATAATTAACGCGATGCAGTAAGCAAATACAATACAACTAAATAATAATGAATGCTACTATAATTATGTCCAAGGACAGATATACTCTTTCACAATGCAATTGTTAGCCTCAATAAAGGCTTTTTTGCATCGATGTATATAAGGAAGAAAGATGTAAACGTTCTGTGAGACAGATGTAGAAGAAAGATTAGTTCTGGACGATAGACAATGAAGAAATATGACATTTTGGAAGAAAAGAAATGTGAAAAGGAAGTTCTGAGGGAGAAGACGAACCAGAAGAGAGCTGCGAAGATGTTATGACGCAGGATAATTCTCGGAGAGTGTCACCCAAAAATTCAGAAACACTCCGATTGGGAACAGCTGTTCCTGTACATGAACTCGTGCAAGTATGAGTTGAAGAGTTCCTGAGAAGTGCCGAACTGCTTCCTAAGCTTGCTAGCTCTTCTGCAAGTTGTTCTATGTCCCAATTTACCATTAGGATCTCATTCTCCGCAACATGCGTAGGTTCGCCAAGTTGATTGGTGACTGCTGACAAAATCACGTCAGAATATATAACCAATTCAATAAATCGCGCCAGAATACATAATCGCCAGTACTTAAAGAACTTTGGGGCATTTAAAATGCTAAATGCCACACATTCGCGGAATTTTAGCGATGACTTTTTCTACAGGGCAGCCTGCCTGTCGTTGCGCTGCACCCGCCTTGACACGTTGACCTCTGGAGTAACATTACCGGTCATAGATATATACCTTTTTCACTATAAGCTGAAAGGAGAAGCAAACAAAACCAAGTGACAAGACAGCACCTCATTGGCTGGTGTATAAATTACAACCTTTCCCGCTTAGCATGTCGACTCTTCCTCTATAAAAATTATATCGTAACATTTTTTGGGTATTCTCGTGCAGACAAATTTTAAAAACTCATTATTGTAACAGTTAAATTTATGAAACTAAACTCGACGCCAAACAAGGTGATTGACAGTTACTAACCGCGTGGCGGAAAGCTTTAAATGAATGGGAGGGGATGAATAGGTCACAGCGGTCGTCATAGAAACCATTAGAATGACCAATTAGAACCAAGACGTTTCTATAGCAACTATAGACGCAGATGCGTTGTTGCGATACCGTAACACGTGATTGGCATGACGTGCCGGGCGAGCGAGCGTTGCAGTAAACATGACCTGAAGTCTTATCTTCTGCTGTCGCTGCAGTTACAAACAATTCCTCCTTTTAGCCCCAGTTTGCTTGTGTGTTTGTATCAGTTTAGAGATTTCCTGCGTACTTAAAGGTTCTTTTGCGTCGTCCTATTTGTATGGTATTTGCCTTGTGTTAAGTGTATTTGAGTTCGTGTAGGTGTGCATGTGTGTGCTGTGTGAACATTTATAATTCTGTTTGATGGATATTTAACAATCTTCAAAAATAGTGACAAAGATAGCGTAGCCAAACGAAAAACTGGGCGCACTCGGGAACCGAATAAAGCTGTATTTGGTAAAGGTATCCCAATTAAAGGGCAGGCGCTGAAATAATATGCTCTGTGAGAGAATATTTCGAAGCGGAGAAATTGAGCAGGGAGCCTCTTATCCCATTTTCTAATGTACTTTACAGGACCTCGCGTGCTGTAGGAATCAGTAAGAATACTGTGGATAAGATTGGGAAAGAAAATATTATAAAGAAGAAAATCAGGCATCAGGGTCTAAATTAGAAACACCTGGAAAGAAAAGAAAAGGATGTGAACGTGTCACCAACTTAGATCCTTTCCAGCAGGATGCAATACGTAGACACATTTATTCCTATTATAGGAGAAAGGAGCATCCCTTGCGTAGAAAAGTGAAGAAGTTAGGTTTTCGTTACAAAAAAGTAAATGGCAGATAATTGCTAATGCAAAAATCTGACATCTGTGCATGGCGCTGTAGGTTCCTCCAGGAGATTCTTACGCATGGTTTTGAGAACATTGTTTGGCTCGATGAGACGTGGTTAAATGCCAATCATTCTGTCAGCATAGGCTGGACAGACGATACGTTGGAAGGAACAATGAATGTGGCGTTAGGTTAAGGAGGCAGAATAATACTTCTCGCTGGAACTGCATGAGTTTTGTTCCCAATTGCTGTCTTCTTTTTAAATAAAAAAGACAATGAATTATCACGACGAAATGAATCATAATACTTTTCTTAAATGGTTCAAAGAGCAGCTTCTTCCAAATTTACCAATACCATCTGCAATAGTAATGGACAATGCCAAATACCACTCAGTAGTTTCTAATAGAGCACCAACAATGGGAACAAGAAGAAATGAAATAATTCAGTGGCCTGTTCGACGTAATATACCGGTGAAGGAGGGACTGAAGAAAAGTGAGCTACTGGAACTTGTGAAAGCAAGCAAACCGCGGTTTCCAAATTATGTAGTCGACGGCGTTGCTGCAGAACATGGTCACAAAATAGTTAGGCTTCCCCCTTATCATTGTCATTTTAACCTGATTGAATTAATTTGGGCCGAAATAAAGGATTATGTTGGGCAAAACAATAAAACTTTAACTGTGTCGTCAGTAATACAGCTTACAGAAGAAGCACTAACAGCAGTAAAAGCTGAAAACTGGAAAAAAGCGGTGACTCATACAAAGGCTGTAATAAGTGCAGCTTGGGAAAATGAAGGAGTTTTGGAAGACACTATAGAACAGCTTGTTATTTCCGTGGGGAATTCTAGCAGCTACCGTCGTCGTCATCGTCATCATCATCAACTAAAGAGCTGCTACAGTTCCCCACGGAAATGACAAGCTGGTCCGTAGTTTCTTATAAAACTCCTTCATTTTCCCAAGCTACACTTATTACTCCCTTTGTATGAGTCACCGCTTTTTTCCAGTTTTCAGCTTTTACTGCTGTTAGTGCCTTATCTGTAAGCTTTATTACTGACGCCACAGTGTAACCATTATTGTTTCGCCCAACGTAACCCTTTATGTCGGCCCAAATTAATTCAATAGAGTTAAAATGACAATGATAAGGGGGAAGCCTAACTATTTTGTGACCATGTTCTGCAGCAATGCCATCGAATACATAACTTGGAAACCGCAGTTAGTTTGCTTTCACAAGTTCCAGTAGCTCACTTTTCTTCAGTCCCTCCTTCATCGGTACATTGCAGCAAACAAGTCACTGAATTATTTTCTCCTCTTCGAAATATTCTCTCAGAAAGCATATTATTTCCCGCGCCTGTCTAATTGGGATGCTTTTACCAAATGCAGTTTAATTCCGTTCCCGAGGGCGCTCAGCTCTTCGTTTGGCTGCGCTTCTTTGTCACTATTTTTGGACTTTATTAAATATCCATTGAACGTGTTAACACAATTATAAATGCTCACACAACACACGCATGCACAAATACACGGACTCAAACACACGTAACACAAGGCAAATACCATACAAATAGGACGATGCAAAACAACTTTTCAATGCGCAGGTAATCTCTAAACTGATACAAAAACATAAGCAAGATGGGCTAAAAGGAGGACATTGTTTATAACTGAACCGACAGCAGAAGATAAGTTCATGTTTACTGCAACGGTCGCTCGCCCAGCACGTCATGCCAATCACGTGTTACGATATCGCAACACGGCATTTGCGTCTATCGTTGCTATGGAAACGTCTTAGTTCTAATTGGTCCTTCTAATGGTTGCTATGACGACCGCTGTGAAGTATTCATCCCCTCCCATTCATTTAAAGCTTTCCGCCACGAGGTTAGTAACTGTCAATCACCTTCTTGATTGACGCAGAGTATAGTAATGGACTTAGCAATGTTGATGCTGTCGTGGGTGTTGATTTTGAAGGCTTTGGTTGCGTTATAGCTACGAGAACCTTTTCGGAAATGGTGGCCCTGTTAATATCGTATATCTGAGCTGGGACTTCCTGATTCGGAACCCGTTTGGCTGCACTGAGCTGGACTGTACTGCGGGACAGAGGGTTGGCGCGGATACATAGAAGCTTCCGAGTAGGATACCTTCTCCCTAAGCCGGATCTTCAGCATCGCTCTTTGCTCTGCAAAACAGGGTCATTCTCTGAAACTTGATTGGTATTCACCACTACATCTAATGCATTTTGGAGCTGCTGCACATGCTCCATTGTAAGGGATGTCTCCACAGTTGACACACGTAGATTCGCCGTTGCAAAATTCGCTAGTGCATCCAAAAAACTGGCACTTATAGCATCTCAGCGGATTCAGTATACCCCGCCTTAAACCTTTGTGGGAAACCCAATCGCCTTCAGGAGTTTAACAGGTCATGTAATGCACATCCACAGGACTGATCTTTATCATGGATATGAACACAGTCCTACATTTTACTCAGGGCTATGAGTTACGCATTACTCAGATACCCCTTGCGACTCTCTCTGTCCCGTGCATTGGTATCTGCCAAACAGTGTTCAGGGAGGTAACTGTTACTTGGCCAAATACACTTGAGGCCAAAAGTGACTGGGCATTTAGCATAAACCCTCTCACCTCTTAGAGGAACCCAATCCAGATTGTGGCTTGGGAATGCCAATCCTTTACCTACCGTAGTAGGACCCCGAGGGGGAGAGAATTAATGCAAGCTGTTGAATTAATGATCCTTGAAATAAAAAAGCAAATTTCCTCTACTAATCCGAAATCATTGACGGATTTTCAGATATAGCTATGAAGTGTCAAATGTCTTCATTATTAGGTATGTCACAAATGATAAGGTTGTAGAGTAACTTTTATGTTTCACAAATGTGATAGGTGGCCGTTCTGCTACTTCTCTTTAATCACGATGCTGGACTGTTAAGCGAGTATGAATGCGGTATTAAAGTTGTTGCACAGATCTATGAAGATGATGCAATGGATGGGCAACATGGTGGTTTGCAAGCAACAATTTGGGATCATTATAAAATTGATATATTTGTCCAATGTTACGCACCGAAATTAAATGTAGTACTTTCCCAATCTACTAATTCCATTAAGGGAAAGATGTTCCTTACCGCTCTCCCAGGCGTTGGGGATTTTTTTACCGAAGTCTAATAAGACAGCAGAAGCTTTCGATAGGCATCTTAAGAAAAAGTTTTAATCCTTGGCACCAACTCATTGGCAATATAAGAGCCACTGGTTGAAACAAATAAAAAGATGTAATTGAAAATCTTGTTGTTTCTGTTACTGAAAATCCAAATGAAACAATTCGTTCTGCCCATGGTCTTCTTTCGCTTTTAAGCAATTTCATATTGGAATTTTTTTCTTTATTCATTTCAAAATCCTTCAAACCTAAAAAGTTGTCCTCACATTTTGCAGTAAAAGGATTGAGGAATTTAATGAGTACCTCCTATGTTTGAGAAACAATTTTGATTAGCCATGAACAAAATTGGAAGATGCCACTTATTCTGGTTGTGCCATCACATACCAATACAGTTTGTATTACCGCAATGAAAGGGGAAGAAAGAAAACGTTCCTATAGACTGCTATAAAATGATCTCATTCATACAGTAGACGATAACGTTTGCGAAAGATTTTTGGAGAACTTAAAACTTTACTTGTTTACTCTCCTCGATTCTAGTATTTTCATTATCATAAAACATCATTCCCAGAAAGAGAGTTTTCATGTCTAAAAGAGAATTACAGAGTTTTCCTTGATTTTGTGCCTTTGAAAAGCGAACTTATGGTAATGTATTTGGATGGAAGTATGTTAGAAAACAGTTATGTATGAATTATACCAATGCATGCAAAAACTACGACACACATTTGGTATTCCATAAACATGAACAATTTTTGAGCTAATATCAACTATTCGAGCATCTAGGGGGCAAATGAACGGTCATTTTCTGCCTTATAATGGCTAAAAAACTATTTGAGAAACCCCCAGCAATAGATTAGATTATCATAGCTTGAACATTAAGAAATCCCTGCTAGGCAAACCACAGTCCAAACAGAGCTTCCAGGAAGATATAATTGAACTATTTTTAAAGAAAAATTGAACTGAATTGCATTACAAAAAGGCAATATTTTTAACATAGCAAACTTTACTCACTGAAACATTAGTGATGTCTGTTTTTCATTTAAAAGCTTCGTCTTTAATTAACTTTGGAAACATTGTTTAATTACTTCCCTCAAATTGAAGGTCACGCTATGACATTAAAGTATACACCATTTTGCTTCCAACTTTGTTATAAGAACAGTTCCAAGAAAGAGGATTAAACAGTAGAATAGTGCAGGTCCTACAATTTTTTAAAATCAATCTTCGTATTTATGCTGTGGTGTTGCTGCATGCAAAACTGTAGACTCCATAAATGTTGTGTTCTATAATAATTAATAGTGCAAACTGAAAGGTTTGAAAATATACAATAATACTTACAAGCATAAAGGTTCCCGTAAACATGGTTTCACAAATAAGCTGTGTGCAAGATTAATGCAAAAGTATGGTTATGAGCTGGAATTGATGTTAATTGCTTGTGGATGTTACCCTTGTGCAACGTCGGAGTATGTGGTACATGCATGATGGAACACCGCCACATTTTGTTGCTACTGTAAGAAGACACCTAATGAGGTATGGTCTAAGATGGATAGGTCCGAAAGGGCTTTTACCTTGGCCTCCATGATCACCTGATCTGAATTCTTTGCATTTTTCCTGATGGAGTCATCTCAAATGTATAGTGTACAAAACTCCTGTTAATACCATGAAAGTCCAGGAGCAAAGAATTGTACGTGCTTGTCAAGAATTCCCAGATGATCTGTAGGAGTTTGAAAGAATTTGAAACTCATTGCAGAGACGAGTGCAGTATTGCATCCAGATACAAGGACAACATTTCAACACCTCCTTTTACGGGGAAGAGTGTACAGCAGTGGTGGTGAAAATGTGTCTGGTGAGGCAGTGTGACTCGCAGATGCAACACCTTTTCTAGCCATCTATTCATTTGTTTTCCATGTGCTGCAGTGCGTGTTGGATATTTGCTGACTCCAGAGAGAAAGGCATTTTCGCCACCCTTGGTGTACAGTATTAATAACATGTAACATGTTTGCTCAAAGAATACAATTTTTCAGTATTATTAAAATCTGTTTATAGGCTAAATATATGAACCCCTGACTACCAATCAATGCTGTGAAAAGTGCAAATCAATAGCACTTTCCATTTCCATAGTATTTGCGGTGCAAGCTTTAGGTGATTCACCCTACATATATAAGCTACGGTGACACGACCACATTAAACATCCCTAAAGCTGTGTTTACGAAGTATCTTTCCTCGCAGAAGGTACTTTAGTAAGATACTCAATTGCTGAAAGAATAACAAGAGATCTGTGTACAGCTTCTACTGAACGTACAGAGAGTCAGTTACTAGTTTTCTTCTCAGATTTACAGAAATTGCTTGCTGAATGCCAAATTGTTAAAACTGGATGAAATTGGGCCATCTTTAAAATTACCTACTTTTTTGTTACAGGAAGCAGGTATTTCAAAAGAATGAGCTTGTGTGACTACTAAACCATAAAATGAGTGCAATAAAAGAAACGCACACATTTGACAGCATGTTGTGTGAATTTCGTGTGCCATAGACAAGCACATCGTTTACACAGAAGTAAAAATGAGCAAGGCTGACACAATTCCTCTTTGTACTGCTGCAGCACAATCATGGGAGTAATGTAATCAAACACTCAGTATAATTAGTGAAATGCTTGCCAATTGATTCTATGAGCAAATTTATTTTACTTCAAGCAGATGGAACACACCCTGCAAACATTCTGCTACATAGCAGCTTTAACAATAGACACAAAGTGTAAAAGAAGCAAAAAGCTAAAGATGTGATTAATAACATTATATATTGTAATTTTAATTACACTAAAAAAGATAAGTGAAGCTTATTAAGGCCTAGCAATTTATGTAGATTATATGTTAGTAGCTTAACACTTTGGAAAACATATTTACAATATTATAGGGCAGCTTACTCTTAATTGTACCTTATAATTCTTAGCACCAGTGATAAATTTGAGGTAACCTCTATATGCGGCTGAACTGAGCTTGGTACAGACTGCAACCTGTTGGACATTCATACAAATCACTTCTTACAGTTGAACATCAAGTTTTAAGCCACAACAGGAGAAATTTTAAGAGAAATACATGAAACGGTTGCAGTTTACAAACTTCTTCATGAAGGAAATGGTGTGTTTTAATCTCAATGAAGATCTTCTTCATAATGGCACATTTGTGTGCCCATTTCTCCTCATTAATTTAATTATGTCTTTAAAATGTGAAAAATCACTGTAGTGTTTATAAATGTCTTTCTTACTTGTAAGAGTGTCTCCCATCATGAATAAAATGAAACATTTTCAAAGTATACAACAGTATAAACCTCTGTTCACAAAATCATATCACATGTGTATGATTTGATGCTGCCAATGAATCAAATAATCATGCCTTTTCACACCTGAAAAATGAATAAATCTATTCTCATAAGTTTTGAGACTTGTGTGGCCCTTTACATTGAGAGAGACTGAAAGCGCTATCTCACAAATGGTAAATTTGTTAAATTCATGACCATTTATCTTAGAAAGTAGTGTTTATATAATGCTGACATTTTTATGGGATATAGGTATGTATATTATAAGTTTAGTGAACTACAATCATACCATAATCATTTTTACTAAGGGAGATATAATTTTTTCCTTGACGATGCGTTTTTTTAAATTCACCAGTAATTAATTTTTGAAAATTAACCATCTTATTAACCCATTGTGTCCAGCGTTTCATTAATGGTACAAGTGACAGGACTAGACATACACTAATATTGTAGACAACGAATTTCCGAAATTTTGTTGTGCTCATTTATACATTGTTTAACATCTGTTCTTTTATTCCTGAATTAGCTCTTCTGAGAAGCAGTACAGTAGGAACAATTGGCATTTGAAATTAAACATTTTTTTCTACAGTTTGAATCTGAGCATGCCATGGACTTGAGTATATTAAATTATTTTATAATAAAAAGTTCACAAACTGGAAGTAGTTCCTTAATGAATCAATAATGTCTTATTCATTTAAATTTATGTAATATTGTTTTTGCTGTGGTGACACATGCCCCAATTTCAGCATGACATAAAAGGTACACTAAGCACTGATAAGAGCACTTTAATTTTAATGCTTGTTATGTATCACTCTTATTTTGCCTATTGCTGCCATGACATAAGGGCATTCTCTTAAAGGTTTAGGTGAGATTTTAAAGGGTTTTCGGATCAGAAAGCTTTGAAGATACTATTTGAAGATGTATCCGATGTTAAGGATAATTTTATTGCTGCACCTGATTTGAATATTTTGACTATGAATATTCTGGGGATGAGGAAGAACGAGGTACTCCTGACAATCTTAGTCAAAGACAACTGAGCTGAAGCTAGAGCTGGAGAAAGAGGGGAGATATTACCTCAACCACATGATGCTCAAACATCAAACTTGCAAAATGAAGATGCACTTCTTCCACCAATGCAAATTCCAGAAACAACAGTTCTGTACAAGCCATATACTCATTGCGGTAATAAGTCCACCTGGATTGAAGGAAATTTTGAGACAAGATCGATAAAATTTGATGCTTCTTATCTCCAGCCACAAGGAACTAGTAATGCATTTGAGTCATTTGCCTATTCTTGGATGACAAAGTTATCAATGTCATTGCCAAGGAAACAAAAGATGCACTTTAAAGAAACATACACAATACTCCTAGAATCCCTCAGGTATGTAATCCTGGTCCTTCTGTTTTTTCCTGTTGAAGCCTGGCTCTTATTCCCTCAGTTCTCTTAGGATGGTTTCTTTCATCCTAAATATTCCAGCACACTAATCCAACTCACATTGTCTTTGTTGTAAGTTAACACAGCATCACACACACCTAATTCTAAGATGTTTCTTACTACTAATGTTCTTTTAGGCACAGGAGACCATGCAATGCTATTGAAAGATTCATTAACATTCTGTGTCTTGCTATGCAGATTATTTACCAACTGTGAATAGGCTAGTTTTAAATACACAGGCTTTATGACTAACATTACAGTTTTATCCAATTAAATCATGTTAGTGACTGTATGAAGCTACAGTCTAATGATATTTCCACCAATTGACCAAGCACATGTTTCAAAGTGGTTTGGAGTTGGAGGAAATAGTTTAAAAATAGATGGCCCAGACTGCTCTCATCATACATTCCAAATTGTCTACATTGATTTTATGGCTTTGCTTTAATAGGCTTGCAGTTTGTCATGGTATCACCTGTCATTCTCCATGGTCTAGAGGTACCATTCTATACTCTAGATCCTGAGGTCATGGGTTCAAACCCGGTGCAGGGCAAAAGATTTTTTTCAAACATAAAAGTCTTTAGCCTGGCTTCATTTGGAAGGGAAGTAAAGCCAGTGGCCCAGTGTCATAGATTTACAACACATAAAATAAACTCAAGCCTTATAGAGGCTTCTGAGCAAGATTTCATCTTTCACACACGATATTGAATGGGATGCTAAGAGCTGAAAGAGCATACATAAATAAAACTCGATTTTATTTAACCTGTGAGTCGATCCCGGAGAGTTTTTCCATCAAATAATGGAGTGGAGGCAAAGCTGTTCTCACAGGTTTTACACTAGTGAGGCTTTTTACCGTGATGTATGCTACAACATTTCAAATTTGACATCTTCTCAGGCTTTTTACCCACGTGCGTCATACTATGAGTATTCAAACGTGACTTCCAAGTAAAGGGGATTCTCACAAATTTCATATTTGTGAAGTTTTTTTACCTCGTGTATCAAATTGTGTAATTTCAACTGTGACAATTGAGTAAAGCTTTTCTCACAAACTTTTCAATTGTGAGGCTTTTTACCCTCATGAACCAAAATGTGCGTTTTCAGATTTGATGACTAAATGAAGCTCTTCTCACAGATTTTACACTTGTGAGGCTTTTTACCCTCATGTATCATATTATGACGTTTCAAACTTGACATAACAGTAAAGCTCCTCTCACAAATTTCACATTTGTGAGGTTTTTTGCCCTCGTGTACCAAATTGTGCAATTTCAACTGTGACAACTGAGTAAAGCTCTTATCACAATCTTTACATTTATGAGGCTTTTTACCCTCGTGAACCAAAATGTGCGTTTTCAGACTTGATGACTGAATGAAGCTCTTCTCACAGATTTCACATTTGTGAGGCTTTTTACCTTCATGTATCATATTATGACGTTTCAAACTTGACATAACAGTAAAGCTCTTCTCACAAATTTCACATTTGTGAGACTTTTTACCCTCGTGTACCAAATTGTTCAATTTCAACTGTGACAACTGAGTAAAGCTCTTCTCACAAACTTTACATTTGTGAGGCATTTTAACTTCATGTATTAAATTATGCGTCCTTAAATTTGATATTTGAGTAAAGCTCTTCTCACAGATTTTACATTTGTGAGGCTTTTTACCCTCATGAACCAAAATGTGCATTTTCAGATTTGATGGCTCAATGAACCTTTTCTCACAGATTTCACACTTGTGAGGCTTTTTGCCCTCATGTATCATATTATGACGTTTCAAACTTGACATAACAGTAAAGCTCTTCTTACAAATTTCACATTTATGAGGTTCTTTACCCTCGTGAACCAAATTGTGCAATTTCAACTGTGACAACTGAGTAAAGCTCTTCTCACAAATTTTACATTTGTGAGGCTTTTTACCCTCATGAAGCAAACTGTGTACTTTCAGATTTGATGACTGAATGAACCTCTTCTCACAGAATTCACACTTGTGAGGCTTTTTAGCCTCATGTATCATATTATGACGTTTCAAACTTGACATAACAGTAAAGCTCTTCTCACAGATTTCACATCTGTACGGCCTTTTACTCTGGTGTATTATACTATGGTTTTTCAAATGCGCCATCTCAGTAAAGCTCTTCTCACAAATTTCACACTTGTGAAGCTTTTCACCATGATGTATCAAATTATGCCTTTTCAATTCTGATATCTGAGTAAAACTCTTCTCATAAATTTGACATTTATTAGGGCTTTCGCCCCCATGTATCAAATTATGCAAATTAAAGGCTGACAACTCAGGTAGGCTCTTATCACAAATGCTACTCTCTCCTGTCCTTTCTCCCCTATGTATCAATTTAGTCTTGCTGTATTTTTCCCCCCTATCACTACATTTACCAGTATGTTCTGAGCGAACATCTATTTTTACAGGTAGTATTTTTGTGACATCACCTTCCTGATGTTTAGATTCAAACTCTTTTCCATACATGAAGATTGTGTCTTTCCCTGAGAGTTCAGCAGATGGCAATGGTGAATTGCCACAACTATTGCCCGAAACTGCTTCTGTGTGTAATCTGAAATGTTGAAGGATTTATAAATAGGTACAATAATCAAACAATGAAAGGGAAAATCCTAAAAGGGAATCTTTGTTAACTGTAGTTACAAATTTAAGTAGAGCAACCTGATTGTTTATTATGGTCAAAATAACTTTATTTGCAATATTTTTAAGTAATTAATAAAATCATTCAAATGAAAAGGGCGTTAATGGTAATTCTAACTTGGGAAGAATAATATACATTGTGTATTTGAGTACAACACAGGAAAATAAATGCAAGAGTTAACAAAATCATGTCCAATTTAAAGGAAACAGATGACAGTACACTTGTGACTCAAAACCAACAAAGTAAATGACTGTACAAAGATAAAATAACATAGTTTCGTTCATCATATGCATCTTGGTATGAAAAACAAGAGTAAATACAAAGCTGATAAGATCTTACACCAAATCATTGCAAATATGCAGCCAGACATTATAAAGTATTCTGAACAGTGTCTTAATGCAGAGAAAATAAAAGTAAAATATAATGAAAGTTACACCTTAGGGTCTAGCTTTTGCTGAAAAAAAATGGGATGAATATAAATGATGAAAATGGGATGAAATATTGTGAACAAATGTGTGTTGAGTTATATTGAATTGAAGTACCTTAGAAAACAAAAAGATTTCCTTAAAAGATTAAACGGGTGTCCAAATAATGCAATTAAAAACATGTATATTGTGACTTTGTACATTTTTCATCACTTCACTAAATTCTCATTGTCATTTCACATTTCTTCATGACAGAACTGAAGCATAAAACAAGTTGATAGAAATTAATAGAACTGAAAATAAAAAAACATTAGCTGCACAGACAGAAAAAACAAAAAGAAAAGAGAAAAGAATACAGTGGGCAGGGATTTTATAGGAAAGGGAATAAATGAAAAACTGAATGATTTTTGTAGAATTTTAAAGAATGTCTCAATGCTACTTCACCACTACAAGAAGTTAATTGTATTAAAAAACACATGATACTTGGTCCTCCAAAAATACATATTCAGAAACAATCTAAAACCCATAAACTTATAAGAAATTGTTTACAAGCAAATTCCATATAATGTAATAAATGAAGCAAAAGTTTACATAACCTTTTAATACAAAATGCAGAAAATAAAATTAAAGTTACACAAAAGATCATAAAAGCACCACATAAAGAAAACAAGCCAACATTGGTGGAAAATATGCTTTAATGAATACTATATAAACATTGTAAAAATCTCTGGGAATTAAAGAAATTTTATAACAAGGCAATTAATGAACATAACTTACTTAACTATATGCTGCTACACAGTGGGAAGCTATTAGCCAAACTCGTTAAAATGTAAAAGATCTAGGGGGCTGGAGGAATTACCAAATCAGATGTGAAAATACTGTAAATTTGAACCATTCATCTAACTAATCAACCTTTTAATTCTTGAGCGTTTCGTGTCCTTCGCGCGCCAGAAAAATACTGCCTGATGGGTAGGAGTAGAGCTCATGGTGACTGTTGAAGCTGCCACATTGGTAACTATCAAATGTAAATGATGTAAAGTGAGATTAGTAAATGGAATCAAATGCAATTATTGTGAAAATCAATTTCACAATAGTTGTGCTAAGTTATCCAATGTTACTTTTCTGCAAGATAACACTATTAGTTGCTGCAAAGGTGATAAGCCATTGAAAGACAACAGTTTGGTTGTGTGACAAGGATGAAAAGTTTTACGAAGCTCTACAGGGTATGGTGGATGAAAATAATAAAATTGATGTGGCTATAGTAAAGTTTTTAATTCAACAGAAGGTTGATGTAATCAGTGAATTGCGAAGCAAATTCAAAATTATCTAGTGACCAACTTCGACTTATGACAGTTTTAGTTTATTCTGGCAGTGTGTCTATCATAAAGAAACATGGTGATGGTTTAAGAAATATAGATAAGGGTAGTGTTATGGTTAATGGTACTGAAAATATTATTTTTTTGAAATCAGGTGCTAATAGTGATATGTGTGATAATAGTAATCTAATACCTATCTCTTCTATAACAAATGGGTTATTGGGTGGAGAGCAAGAACCTGTTGGTTCTTATCAAGATGAATCAGTGGCAAATGTAAAAAATGAGACATGGTTTGAAGTAGTAAAGAAAGCTAGGAAACCAACAAGGCAGAAACAAATAATAGTTGGTAATAGAAGTTACAACATGGAAAATGGTCTAAAGACAGTACCCAAGAAAGTGCATTTATTTGTATCTAGGTTAGACTACACTGAAAATGACGGTTAAATACGTAAAAGATATTTTTAATGAAACAGTTTGTGAATCTATTAAATCTAAATACCCTGAATGGTATGCGTCTTTTAAGGTTACCATTAACAGTGATAATTTGGATAAAGTTTTGGACATGAACTTATGGCCAATAGGCACATTGGTAACAACGTATTTTTTAAAAAGAGTAATAAATGTCAGAAAGAAAACATAGCACCTTGTGATAGTCCCATTATGGAATCAAATGTCAGGTTATCTCTTTATAATCAAGGTTTGGTAAAGAATTAATGACAATAAATATGCTAAGCAAATAAAAATAATTCATGTAAACGTTCAGTGCTTAGTAAATAAAACGGAAGTAATGGAAGTACCTATACAGCAATATGATCCAGATATACTGTGTATATGTGAGCACTGGCTTAAGGATAATGAATTACAGATATATACTCCATCTGAGTTTGTGCTTGGGAGTAAGTTCTGTAGAAAACTTCTTAAGAATGGTGGAAGTTGTATTTTGGTAAAAAATGGAATTAAGTTTGAGGTGATTGACTAAGTTCATTTTGTATAGAGAGATGCTGTGAGGTGTATGCCATATTTCTGAGGGATATTAATGCTATTGTTGTATCTTTATACAGACCAACAATTGGCAATATTGAGGATTTTTTTAAATTCTATTTCAGGAGTTTATTAAACAATTTAGGTAATCTACAGGTAAATATAAGACTTGCCACTGATTTAAATTTGGATTTATATAGATCTTCAGGAAATGAAATACAATGTTATAATATTATTCAATCCTATTTGCACTGTACTAGCTTGGAACCGACGAGGTTGCTATCGTGCCTCGTCTATATTATTACTGATTACCAAGAATTTAGGTATCAAACTGAGGTTATTTATCTATGTGTTGCTGATCATTCTCCATTAATAATAGTATTAAAACATAATAGCATTTCTGAGAAAAACATAAACAAAAAATTAATTAGGCATTATAGTAATTATAATTACCAATCATCTTTTTACCTCATTACAGCAATTCACTTGAATTTTGTATATAATCTTGTTATTGATATTGATACAGTTTTTACACATTTTATGAACTTATTAAGTGAATGTTTTAATACATCTTTTCCCTAAAATTAGTGAGGAAAGAGCAGGTATATAAAAGAAGGTCATATTCAGAAGAGCTAAAGTCTCTTAAAAAGCCAGATATTGCTCTATCATGACTTATATAAAATATAAAGTCAAATATTTTCAGAGAGAATTATGTAAAACTTAATGAAGTATATAAAAGTAAATTATAGTTGGCGAAAGGTAATGCTTATTATGATTTTATTAATCAATCTCTCAATAAGAGCAAAGCCACATGGAAACTTATTAATAGAGAACAAAATGCCATAATGAATCTTAATGTGGATGTAATACCTGAGGATTTTAATAATTTACTGTGTGCAGTCAGTAAGGGATATTACTTTAAATGTACAGTATAACTTAGATAAAGCTATGCTTTATTGTAAAAAAGTTAAATTACAAAACAAGAAATCATTTAACTGGAGTAGCATTACAGTGGAAGATTGTAATTGAAGCAGCAAATAGTTTATACCAGTCTAAGAGTTGTGATGTTTATGGGCTATCAAATCAATTTATTAAGAAATTAATTCTAGTGATTTCAGTTCCCTTGATGGTTATGTTTCATAGATGACTTCAACAAGGAGTATACCCTGATAGTTTGTAAATTGCTAAAGTTAGTCCTTTGCATAAAAAGGGTGATGTATCAAATTTAAAAAATTATTGTCCTGTGTCATTAGTTCCCATAATGTATAAGGTTTTTGAATATATATTACACAAGTAGTTGGTATTATTTTTTGAAAATAATAATTTATTAGCATAAACACAATTTGGTTTTAGGAAAAAAAGGCAACCATTCTGGTATTACAAGATGTAGTACATTATATTTTAGAGGCATTTCAGAATAAAGCATATGTGTCACTTATATTATGTGATCTTACAAAAGCTTTTGATAGTGTAATACCATAATTACTTTTACCTAAGTTAAGATATGGTTTGAGAAATAATAGTTTACATATAATACAATCTTATTTGTCAGGAAGAAGTCAGTATGTTTCTGTAAACAATAGAAATTCACATACTATCAAGTTAACCCATGGGGTACCTCAGGGCTCGATATTAGGTCCAATATTGTTTATAATTATGATTAATGATCTTGTTTATACTCTACCAGATGTGCCAATTTTTTATGAGGATGACACTACTTTGAGGACTAGAAATGAAAATGTTGATGAATTGGATAATTTAACTCAGGCTAATTTTACAGCTGCTAAGGACTGGTTTCATATGAATGGTTTCATGTTGAATCAAGAGAAAACCCAAATAATGAAGTTGGGATTAAGGACTACAGGTGATGAGATTAAAACTGTAAATCGGTTAGGATTTGTACTTGACCCAAAGCTGTCATGGAAAGTGCATGTACATAATGTATGTGGTAACTTGTCAAGAGCCACTTATTTAATTAAAAAATTACAATCTTGTATATCACTGAAAGGATTAAGAAATGTGTATTTTTTCAATTGAAGATACTTCTATTTTTAATTTATTTATATATTTTTTGGTATATGTACATTCCCATTTGCATCTGTATAATTTAAGACTAGGCACTCATAATACTGATACTAAAACAAACATATTAAATATACTTAATTGTAGACTCGCTATGATGGAGACATATTATGTTAAAGGTGTAGAAGTCTATATGTTAGATATTAAATTTAGGTCATTGAGTATGAGCGTTTTTGAAAGAATGCTTTTTAATTGGCTAGTGGAAAGGCCATTTTATTCGATTAGTGATTTTAAGCATTGTTCTGTAATTGAATATTATGTTATGTATGATTATGTTCTTTTCTTATCTAACTATGATCTTAGATAAATAAACTGATTAATTGATTTTATATTGGGCGTGAAAGACCGGTAATTTTGCTCAGGCCTCCCGCTACAACAGTGCTGGTTGGCACATCAGCCTTGAGAAGGGGGCAGTGTGACTGTGAACATATGTGGAAGAACAATTAATCCCATTTATAGGATTAATCATAGACCCTAATTTGAAAAGGAACCAACATGTTGAGAGTATCATAAATAAAAATGAACCTCTCATATATTATCTTTTTTCGAAGAAACAGTACAAATAATGGATAAAAAAAGTATTATACAACTATACTCTGCCTTTATCCACGCTCACTTAAGTTGCTGTGTCATTCTATAGACTACAGCATGAAAACATCAATAAATAATTTCTAGATATCTAACTTGAAGAAATGAGCAATTCATATAATGTTACGGATGGAAAAACCCAATACATGCAGAAGATGACATCATCTACCTTTTGTGTGTATAATACACACAGACACACACAAAAATATATATATACACAGTGCAGCCGTTATGAAGATAAAGCCACAGACTGGCTAAGTACGTTATATATACCAGTTCTAAGAAGTTTAGTACTCATAGTGCATGTTACTAATCACTTGTGAGCAAGTAATGCGACAGTTACTGAACGGATTTAACACTCATGGGTTTCACTTATACTTAATGTGGGAACATGTTTTTGTAGCACCTTGTCTACATCATCAAAACAGTCAACAGCAGCTAATGATGTAGACAAGGTGCTACAACAAGATGTTCCTGCATTAATTATGTGTAAGTGAAACACATGAGTGTTAAGCCAACCAATTAAAAACCTTAAAAAAACATGAATGTTCACAGTCCTAACATTAGGACAAAACACAGCTATTTTGGAAATAAATAGAGTCATACTGTAAATCGCAAAAGAATAGAAAATAACACCAAAATTATGTGCAAATCATATGACAAATCAAGTCCTATCTGATAGAAAAAGCTTGCTAATTCTCTGAAGTGTACAAATAAGCAAATGCATCTAAAGAGTAAGCCAAAAGACTCCGAACCGCCTGCGCTGTATTTTTCCTGTCTGATCCTCAGTGCTCGTTGTCATCTGCCACTATCATGGAAAGACGTGGATGAAACCATACTACATTTTCAAATCTACTTTTAAAGGCTTTACTTACCAACTTTATGAAAGGAGATGCTGAAACTGGCCACCGTCGTTGTCTATACATTTTTGGCACCTCTTTAGGAAACTGTCCATCATGGAATTTTGGGGGGGAATTTTCCAAACGATGATCCATGTTTCTTCGGTAAGAACCGAACGCCGTCTTTTACATTTCTTACCCTGAACACTTCCCGTGGCCTGAGATTTACTGTACAGTTCAAGAATTGTTATACAGCCTAACTTTTACACCTGGAAATCTTTCTGAAATCGTACTTTCACTTGGTGAGTTGACCGAGTTAACACATACAAATCATAAATAAATACACGCTGTGCGGTAGAAAACATATATCAAGCCATAATATACTTTGTCACTAAGTACAGGACAAAATAATAAATAACTCGTAATAACTGAACTATATCACATGACCATTAAGTGAATATTTCGCTTCATACTGCAGAGCAAAACTATGACAGCATGACTTTGTTTATAGCAGCAGTAGGTTATCATGTTTTTATCATATTTCCACTCGCCCAGTGGAAAAACACAGCAC
Organism: Deroplatys truncata; assembly: GCA_030765065.1. Lineage (NCBI taxonomy): Eukaryota > Metazoa > Arthropoda > Insecta > Mantodea > Mantidae > Deroplatys > Deroplatys truncata. Next base: position 90,036,316 of record CM060989.1, on the reverse strand, counting down.
AGCCAGTAATATTGTTAATAAAATGCCCCTCCGGGGTAACTTAAAACAAAGTGTATAAGACAAACCCACATACCTCGGAGGAATTAAAATAAAATATGCGCCAAGAAATTTCGCAACATGAACTACAGCGAGCGATGGATAGTTTCCTAAAGAGGTGCCAAAAATGTATGGACAATGATGGTGGCCAGTTTCAGCATCTCCTTTCATAAAGTTGGTAAGTAAAGCCTTTAAAAGTAGTTTTAAAAATGTTGTATGGTTTCATTCACGCCATTCTATGATAGTGGCAGACGTCAACGACCACCGAGGCCGCAGGCAGGAAAAACACCACGCAGGTGGTTCGGAGTCTTTTGGTTCACTCTGTATATGTAATATCTTTACACTTCTCATCTTTTATAAAGGTATATTCCTTATTTTAACTTCCTATAATTGTGCTTCTTTTTTCCTTATTTGTGTTTATTTACTACATTTTGTATAATCAAATGATCCTTGTAAAATCATTAGAATTAATTTCTCATTATCAACTATCTTTTGCAGAGAAAACATAAAAAATGAGGGTTCGCATATTTACATAAAACCTAACATTCACTTTATAAAGGTTATTCAACTTGAGCACTTAAAGTGGAATAGCATTTTGAAGCTAGTATTAAAAATGATATTACAAAATGATCATAATTTGTGTTTATAGAAATCCAGGTAGCCATTTGCAAATATTATCTGAAAACTTTGCAATTATTCTTGAATAGTATAAACGTAAGACTCAAGTTAAATTAACAGGACTTTTAATTTACACTTTTTAAAGGACAGTAATGAAAACAAGCTGCTTGCTGAATTCATATGGCATGTAAGCTGTAATAAATGAACTGTATACAATTTCTTTCTCTTCCTCCATAGTCTAGGGGTACCATGTTAGCCTCTCGTTCTGAAGGTTGCGGGTTGTGAACTAATGGAGGGTAATGGATTTTTTGGGGCATAAAAGTCCTTAGTATGGCTTCCTTCAGAAGGGAAGGTGGTCTCGTGTCTTAGATTTACAGCACGTAAAAGAACCTCAAGCCTGATAAAGAGGCCTCAGAGCAAAATCAACAGTCTTTCATGCTCGATATAGAATGGGACGCCAAGGACTACAGCAATTAAAGAGCGTCCATAAAAATATTTTTAAAAAAAAGAACTACAATTTCTTTTTTCAGTATATACTGGTAATGAAATTGATTGCAACATAATGCAGCAAAACTAACTTACATAGGATTATTAGGTTTTGGCATCCAGAACCTTCAGTGCCTACATATACAGAACTAGAATAAAGCTTATTCAGAGGTTTCAAAATTCTTTCATTTCACACGCCTCTGAAGTATTCAATAAAAAGCAATTAATGAAATAAATATAACATACAATTTTTACCTTTAAAACAGATTGGAACCTTTTAAGCCTTGTCTTCTGTTTGCATATTACATCATAACCATCAACGTATATTACTTGGAAAAAAATGTAACTGGTTTTTATTTATAAAAGCAATCTCTGAATAACAGCAACTAACCAGCTTTTGTTTCTACACACATTCTCTGTGGAGGTAACTACATTTACTCCATGGCATTTTAAATCTAAATCTAAGCTTTGTAAATCCTTTTGTCTTTTAGTAACTTATGTAGTGAAATTACAAGGTTTTCTATAACTCATTCCAGCAGAAAGAATCAGACTTTTAAATGGTAAAAGTAATACAAAAATTGGTAGCATGGCTTTTGAGATTACCCTAAATACACATGCTCACATATATACATACAAGAGTTTTGTCTTTATAATATTACTTTAAAGAAGCACAGGTAAAGGAAAATGTAACACATGAATCAGAAGGCTTCTATTTGAAACATAATCCAAGAGCCAAATCTTACCTCGGTGATTCTACTGGAGTGAAGTCCCCATCCTGTAACAGAATAATCCAAGCTTATAGTTTCACACAATCACCTATATAACATTAGTTAAATGTCCTGCAGCACATAGTTATCTTTTTAAAGTGCCAGGTTTGATTTATTTTTAAATCGGAATATGGTATTAGGTGTTATGTAGAAACAAGGTTTTGAGATTACATCTTATAATGGGGTTAAACAGAAAATGCAACGGAAAAGGTTTTTAGATTTGAATAGTGTGGTTTAAATAACAAAAAACTGGCAAAAGGAATGTTTAGCGAAGGTAAATCAAAACGTCTGATTCAGTTAGGCCAGTATTAATAAAAAATCTCAAGTGATGCATTCACATGACTTTCTCTACCAATGACAAATTCACATATGTTAGAATTCCTACAAAGACTTAAGCCCCATTGAAAGGAAAACCAAGCATAGATGAAGCACAAATACAACACTTTGCATTCATGTTATTTAATGGAAGTATTCACATAGTCACATAAGACTGATTACAAAGAGGCAGAATTCTGCACTTCTTTCACCAAGTAGTGCCAGCTTTTGAACAATGCAAGATCTTATGCCCTCTGCTGTACAAACATGGTACTCCTCCATTTGACTCTCCCATGTGAGATGCTGATCTGATGTTTGCTTGATACAACACCTTTTATATCCTATTTATTTATTTATAAACAATGGATGACTTTCCATTTTGGGATTACTGTTTACGTTATCCAGTTTGAAAACTGAGATATGCTTGCAAGACTTTCACATGATTTTTACAAATCCAGAAATCTGTGCCAATTTTGTGTTATGCCTATGGTTGCATTGTGAATGGGGCTTCATTCTTCAATCCACATTGCATTTATAGTAGGTTTTTTACAGTAGCTGATTTCAAACTAAGCAACAAGTTCTTTGTAATTCAAAGACACATGCAACACATATACAAAGTTCACTGAATGAGGTATTTACCACAGAACTAGAAATGTGAGCCTATTCTAGAAAAATAAAAGTAATTGTGTTTTATATATGGATGCTCTATAACTATCATGGTTCTTAGCATACCATTCTATATTGGGTGTGAAAGACAGGAAATTTTGCTCAAAGGCCTCTTTGCCACGCTTGAGGTTTCTTGTATGGAGTAAATCTATGACATGGGACCTTACCTTCCTTACATGGGACCTTACCATTTACCTTCCTTCTGAAGGAAGCCATGCCAAGGATTTTTATGCCCAAAAAAATTGACTGCCCCATGTCGTATTTGAACCTGTGACCTTAGGGACTAGAGGCTAGCATGGTTAAAAGATACACACCATAATAGTAAACCTTTTGGAGAAATTGTAAAAAACCTACATTTCAAACCAGTAGTATCCCAAAAGGCTGATAAAGGAAATAAGTTAAGTAATTTTGGATAAAGAAGAGCACACCAAGGGATGCAAGAGCATCTACAATTATCAGAACAAACCTATAAACAAATTCATATGCAATGTAAATGAAAGCTTAGCAGTTGTCATACACTCTTTGCAATAAAGATAACAAGAGATTAAAAGTAGATAATCTTACAACTCATAAAATGTATGGTTTACCAAAACTCCATAAAACTGGAAAGAAATAAGAAATATTGAACGGCCAACTAGAAAAATGGTTAACCAAGAAATTTCAAGAAATGCCAAAATTTGAATCATTAAGCATTAAATATTCCCCTATGAATTAGTAAAAGGATAAACAACACAAAGCTTATAGATGACACATTGGTATTACCTGACATATTTTCAGTATTGACACATTGGTATCATCTGACATATTTTCAGTATTGACACACTGGTATCATGTGACATATTTTCAGTATTGACACATTGGTATTATCTGACATACTTTCAGTATTGACACATTGGTATTATCTGACATATTTTCAGTATTGACACATTGGTATCATCTAACACATTTTCAGTATTCAAATGTGCACCAAGAGTTTTAGCAGCATTAAAAATTGGTTAACCTCCAATCCACAAGAATGAAACAGGGAATTGATTAGCTCATTAGCTTAACAAAATTGTGCACTGAGCAAACATTCTTTTTTCAGTTCTGCAGGAAAATACTTTTAGCAAAATATGGTTGTAGTCATAGGAAATCAACTGTCACCCTTCAATGCCGGTTTATTTATGAGTGCTCTAGAGACAAAAGTAGTTAACATATTCCCATGAAAGTTTAAAACCTGGGTTAGACTTGTTGATGATGTATCACAACAGTTTAAAGGAAAAATTGACAAGATGTTCTAAAATTATTCAATTTGAAAGATAGAAGCACAAAATTCAATAAGGGAATAAAATCTGCCGACCAGCTTCCCTACACCTAGATCTAAAAATTATAAGGAAAAAAAGTAGGTTCACTTTTGGAATATACAAAAACAACACTTACATAGACAAATATATAAAAACCCATAGTTGTAACCTCCATTACACAAAGTTGCCATATTTATGTGAGAAAACACATCTCTAGAACCAATTACAACACATAGAACATTCCAGAAGGTCTTTAAAGAAAGCAACATTACTCTCATCCCCTGAAAATAAAATGAATAGAAAATTTCTATTAAAAGCTAACCAAAAACATAAAATACTCCCTCATAAAAAACCTGGTATTTACAGAATAAATTGCAAGAACTGTGAAAGTATTTATATAGGTAAAACAAAATGAGACTTATAGAACAGCTAATCCAGAGAAGAGGAAAGATCAGCATAAGTAACACATTTTCAGACAGACAGACATGAAATTATCAACTCAGTGATGACGCTAATTGAGCAAGCATAAAAAGCCACTGAACTGAAAATTTGATAACAATTATTTTATGGAAAAATCAATAAATGATCACATGAAAATGAAATATGAGATCACAATGGACCAAAACCTCATAGTCAGCACCAGAGGGCAAGTAGCAAGCCGTGCCATCAGGACCAGCTATTCACCTACAATCAGTTGACAGTCGTCGTCGTCGTAGTAGTAGTAGTAGCAGTAGTAGTAGAAGCAGTAGTAGTAGTAGTAGTAGCAGTAGTAGCAGTAGCAGTAGTAGCAGTAGTAGTAGTAGTAGCAGTAGCAGCAGCAGTAGGAGCAGCAGCAGCAGCAGCAGCAGCAGCAGCAGTAGTGTCTTTGAGTGGCGCAAAACTAATGTGGTCACCAGTGCCACCCTCTGCTCTGGCTATAGATTTATTCATGTTGATACATAACAATACATGCAAACCAATTACACGGTTAAGACACTCGGATTACATAAGTAGAAAAAATACACAGAAAATATGTTATATGCTAAAAGAAAACTCACAAATCAATATATACCATAAATAATCCCTCAGCAAACACAAGCAGTTAAGTCAGTTTGAAAGTCATTAACATACCAAACTTATACAATTAAACTTTTGCAAGGAAACCACTGAATTTAACATGGCAAAAGAGCCTAGTGATACAGGCAGAGTCATCCCCATAAACTGTAATTAAATTACGAGAGCCCAAGTCGTTTGCAAAAGGCAAAAATAGTAATGATGCTGGGAGAGGAAATGCTTCACTGTTAAGGGCACATTGCAGTGGACACATGAACATGGGTGTTCACCTGTAAGGAGGTAGCCATGATTAAAATAACATGGCCAATACGAAACCGAGCTAGCATGATCTCCTCACGACGTGATAGACAGGAAGAATGCAAAGAAACATTGTAGCCTTGACATTTCAGAGTTTGATGGTAGATGTAAACCACTAATCATGCCAATAAGAGAGTATCTTTCTGTGCAATATATCCTTCAAATCCATACATAGGCAGCAGAGAACCCGTTTATCAGGGTGGAGAATCACAGCCTTCACTGCCTGTTCATTTGCTACAATGCCAAGATGTTCAGGAACCCAGACAAAGACCACGCAAAAGCCAGCAAGATAAAGAGAGTGCAACTGATCATAGATTTTCTGAACATGTAGTGTTGGATATAGGGATCCTGTAAGCTAGGTAAATCACTGAGAGAATGAGAACAACACTGGAGTGCAGGAAAAAGCAGCAGATGAAGTATGTGGCCTTAAATATGGCATACAGTCCTTTTTGGAAAAGAAACACAGTTGCAACCACAGAGAAAAATTACCTTCACAGCTGTTTACTATAAAGATATCAGTTTATTGATTTTAATGTTAGCTGGATTCTTCTCTCTTTATACAATTTTTTAACAAACTGCTAACAAACTTGATTACAACACACAAAAAAATATAAAACAACACTTTCTTACATCAGGGTTATTACAATATTTTCACGTTGGTATCGTAACATTTTAAGCAGATCCTGTTCTGTTTTGCTGTGTCTTAACTTTAAATATGAACATATATATATACAGGGTGGTAAGTAAACATCCTTCAACAGGATGTCCGCTTGTAATGAATAGGACAAAAAATAGGCAGTTTTGCTGTTTTTAAAAGAGTTTTTGAGAAAACAGCGAAAATTTCTTTATATTAACTTTCATTTTAAATAAACATTTTAAGAAATTTAAATACTTTTTCAAATATTTTTCTAAAACGATGCTGAAAGATAAACGTTATCTGCATGTTTAAATACACTTTGAATTAAACCAATTCACACTCACTGTTATATAAGGTTTCAAACTCTGTCTCAGTTGAATCTACTGTTGTCCATGAGAACACACAACATGACAACTCTATAAGATCGAAAAATACACCTCAGCTGTTTGTTTATAAACAAATGCACTTGAACTGTTATTTCTTGCACTTATGGCTTGTATTCAAAACAGCAGATTATCAGTACAAAATGGCTCACTTTACTAATACCAAGTATCTTGAAATGCTACACATTTACAGTAAAGCACATTGTAATGCAACAGGTGTGCAAGAATTTATTGACAAAGATTTCCAAACAGACAAGCACCATATCATAGTACATTTTTTTCATGTATCAGAAAGTTCTAGAGACAGGAAACATATCTCCTCATGCTGGAGTTGGTCAAAGAAATGTTGCACAAGAAGAAGAAATCCTTCACTTGGTGGAAGTAGATCCTGGAAGCTGCAGCTCAAACTACTGACATATCCCAATGGCCTGTTTTTAGAAACATTAAAAGAACTGCTATGCTATTCTGCAGCTCATGCTACTGACATATCCCAATGGCCTTTTTTTAGAACATTAAAAGAACTGCTATGCTATTAGTATATTCAGCACATCCAGTTAATCCTCTGAAGCAGATTATGCACCAAGGGTAGCATTTTTCAAGGTTTCTTCAACACCCACCCCTTAAAATTCCTGCAGTGGATGAAGCAACATTTACCATAGCCATAGAAACGTGGTAAGCAATTAGCATAATGCATACATCAGCACACTCACCTCTTTCAGATTGGCAGAACCAGCTACCAATGCCAAAGCTGAGTGCACCTCTCAAGGGGCACTTAATAATTTCTCCAGACTGATGCAATAAAAGACACACAAAAATCCATACCTAATCCCGATCCACTCCCCGGGAGCAGTCAGGGCCCTGGCAAGGTCATGACTGTCTCCCGGACATCTCCTTCACCCGCTGCCAGCGCAATAAGCTGGCAGATACCTTCCGCACTACAGGCGTGTTCAGCGAAACCCCAATACCTAACCTCACTTCTGCTTACAATTTTTCTTCTTAACTTCACCTACCTATTCCCGCCACTACAAAAAAAAATTAAAAAAAAAAAAGGAAGAAGCTTAGGAAATCCACACACAATTAGACGAGACAACTTTCATCACAGACTCTCTGTAAATGTTTGGGAACGAATCATAGCAAACAAGTAAACAGTCCATGGATACTTCAAGTCTTAAGAGGAGCCATCCATCTCCAGCTTCTACAAGAAGCATTACCATTATGCTTGAGGATTTTCCCCTGGCAGTAAGAAATGATGCGTGGCTATTAAAGATGGTGCACCTCTGCACATAAGTAGAGCTGTGTGTGGCCATCTACACAATAGCTATGCAGAATGCTGGATTGCTCAGAATGGATCAATAATATGGCAAACAGTATCACCAGATCTAAACCCAATCGAGCTTTTTCTTTGGGGCTATATAAAACTTGCATATACATTACAGAAGTGCCTTATGTGGAAACACTGCTTTAAGCAGCAGAAGAAATAAAAAACAACTGAGACCTACTTAGTGCAGTGCAGCAGAACTGGAGAAAATGTTGTCAAGCAATTGTGTTGGCGAGAGAAGCACATTTTGAACATTTTTTATAAACATTAAAAAGGAATTCTCTTTGATTTCCTGTTCTTGTCTTGCTTTAATTATTTACAGAGTTTTATAAATCCTAAGAAAGTAAGCATAACCTTGTAACTTGGTTTCTCAAGCTTTTATTTACTTTTATAAATACGTGTTCCTATTACTAATTTGTGTAATACTGAAAAGCAGTTTCTCAGGTCCTCATTCTGTATTTAGGTTATTTACAGTAATGTATGGTTTCCTGTTTATTTGTATACCGGAAGTGTTAGTTTGTTTGTTTGTTGGCACAGCAGCAGAAGCTGAAGAATTAAAAGTTAGGCTGCTGAATGTAAAGTGTATCTGTTGAATTTGCTGCATTGCAATGTTGTGCTGTGTAAAATAAAATAGTAATCATCTCAAAAGCAGAAAGGATTATGGAAACAATTTATTAAGGAAGAACACTCAAAGCAATATGTTCTTTCATAGTTTACAAGGATCATTGTAAGTCACCTTCTACCTTGCATAGTACTTGGAATAAAGCACTGCCTCTTTTGACTTATTTGCAAGCATTTGTGATAGTGTAGAATTTCCCAAGATGCCAGTAGCAACACAAGTAAGTTTTTATGAGAGAGAGGACCAACTTAAGAAAGAGATAGAGATACATGGTATTCACAAAATATGTCACCAAATGTATGAAAGCAGAAATACAAGCAATTGAACTCTCATACAATGCCACGTAAAGCACCAATCAGAACATCGTTACAATTATTGGCATGAATGTGCACATCACAGCATTTTCATATAAAAAGAGGAATTCTGTCTACTTTATTACACTCCATAATGACATTCTGACTAAGAGACAATAAATTAAAATTTATTTATGGACACACTTTACTGCCTTGGTTCTTAGAATTCCATTCTATAATGGGTGTGAAAAACGAGAAAATTTGCTCAGAGGCCTCTTTATCAGGCTTTGGGGTTCTTTTACATGTCATAAATCTATGAAACGGTACCACCGGCTTTACTTCCCTTCTGAAGCAAGCAATACTAAGGATTTTTACGCGCAAAAAAATATATTGACCTCCGCCGGGATTGAACCCGCAACCACAGGAACTAGAGACTAGCACAGTATCCAAGACTATAGAGGACCATAAAAAGAAAACAGATTAAAAAAAAAATTAAAATAACTTACAGATAAGGGAGTAATGCATGGTAATGATCAGGGACGGCAGAGATAACAGTGATGACAATGAGTTTGCTCCCATAAATTACTACAAACAGTGGGTATTGGGAAAAAGAGTTAAAAATATAGCACAATTATGTGAAAAGGGTAAATCAGTTGCTATCTACTTTTACCTTTTATATGGAATAAAGTTCAATTAAAAACCGAACATTGTGTGTGTGTGTGTGTGTGTGTGCATACAGAGTTCTCTCTCTTTATATTATTAATAAGAATAAAATAAAAAATTGAAATGGGTTTTCAGAAGAATAGTTTTGTTCAGAATCCATTGTTTCTGAATATACCCCATAGAACATTTTATTCCATTGAGAGTTAGGATAACTGGATTGTAAAAGTGACAATATACAAAGCTTTTTTCAAAACATTCAGGTACACATAAAAATTAAGTACACCAAGCATTAGAAATGAGCATATGTCACAACAGATTTTGATGAATCCTTCACCACTGACTCATGTCCTTCCTGCAGGACACACACTATAAGACATTTCCAAACATTTTAAAAATAAGCAATTAGGGATCTAAATACTCACATCCAGTTTCATGCTAGTTTTTCAGATATTAATATCAGATTTTTTTTACCCTTAACTGCAAATAAGCCTAATCTTTTTATCATTATTATTTATTTTAATTGTTAGGCCTTGCAGTCATAAAGGGTAAAAGGAGAGACATTAAACTTTATAATAGGGTTGTCTATATTCCTCCGATGACTTCATTTCTCTCTCATTTTATTTACAACTCATTTGTATTTTTCAAGTATCAGGAAAGTTTAGCAATCATCAGATACTAAAATATCACAATATTTTTGTATGATTTCAACAAAACATCCCTTAGATATCTCATAATTTTCAAGAACTATTACCACCATTCCTTTCAACCTTTGAAGTGCACCATCTGGCATACACTGTACACATTCATAAAACTATTTCTTATCATTATCTTGTATTACATAATTCAAGTACTTTATCCAGTGCATAATAAACAAAAAGTGTAACTACACTAAATTTCAACAAACTTACCTTAATGTCATCACAAACCGATGAAGTTTCTCTTTCCAACCACCAAGGTTTTTCTTTAATTTCTATTTTGTTATCCATTTGATGATCATTGTTGTATTTCTTAACATTCATTACAAGATCCTCTGGAACAAATTCTATCTTGTTCTGCGAAACAATGCCTGAAAACAGAGTCTGCTCCTCATTTTCTGTCTTCATGCCTATCTCATAGTTGTTGTTGTATGCAATACGTTCAGATTTAATATGCTTTACAAGATCTTTGGTAAAAAATTCTGCCTCTTTCTGTGAACAAAAGTCTGGAAAGGTAGTCTCTGATTTAAAATTTGTTTTTATTGCCACATCACAATCATCATCCAAAGTCACAGCATCATTGTTTGTCTTCACTGAAACATTCTTGGTAAAGAACTCTGTCTCATTCTGTGAGGTTATGTCATCCGAGAATAGATCCCCTTCTTTGATTTGTATTTTGGTATTCATTTTACAACTGTTGCTGCATCTGATAGTGCTAAGTCTGTGGAGAAACAAAAACATCATAAATAACAGAACAATGGCAAGCAAAGTGTAAAATATCTGTACAACCATGAGGCAGAACTACTGCATATAGTAAAGGTGTGACTGTTACTGCTCCATCCCCACTATCCTCTCTGCAGACATTAGCTCATCTCACATGTCCTCTAATATGATACACTCAACTGTATGTAGTTGTGCCAATTACTGTCCCACCTGACTCCTCACTCTGCAGTTATTAGCCCATCTCACATGTCCTGTAATATGATACACTCAACTGTATGTAGTTGTGCCAATTACTCTCCCACATCACTCCTCTCTCTGCAGTCATTAGCTCATCTCACATGTCCTCTAATATGATACACTCAACTGTATGTAGTTGTGCCAATTACTCTCCCACCTCACTCCCCTCTCTGCAGTCATTGGCTCATCTCTTATATTTTTTCTAACACCATATGCCCATTAATCTACTGATGTAACAATAAATATAATATTATGATCAACTGCTTGCTAATCCAGATAGATACTTGTTAAAATAGCTTTATTAAACATTCCAAGGTAGGCACAACATGGATACAAGGGACAGAAAAGTCAAAATTTCAGAAATCTTATCTGCTACATTCGCATGACTTTCTTGATGCACTGTCACTTGTTTTTATGCAACTTCTACAAATTACTCTTAAAAAGTTCATTACTTTCTCTACTACTTAACTATGTTAAGTAGATGAAATATTACATTTCTCCCAAGAATTTGACACATTAAAACAGAAGTTACAGGGACTTCTGAATTAAAAATTACATTTTGCATATGTATGTATTTGTGTGCATCATAAGCAAATCAAAAGAAAAAAAATTGAATGAATACCAACCTTAAGTTTAGGATCTTACAGGGAAGTGGCATGGAGGCTTTCAACAAAATCACCCAACCCCAAACTATATTTTATGTGGAAAAATTTATGATTCTTCATTTTTCCAAAAATGGTTGTAACAATTTTGAATAAAATACCATATTTGCATGACAAAACGATATATTGAATTTTTTGGATATAGTCTGTGGTCATCTTCATTCTCAATTATTTTTGTATAATTAATGGACCATAAGAGATACAGAAAAGCTCAGTGCACAACAAATGTAGATCTCATTAAAGGACAGTTTATGTTAATTCGTTTTTTGTGGTATTAGCCCTTTCTGATATAACACCTTTTAGTCGTAGGAACCTTCAGATATAGAATACTTTTTACTTTCTCTTTTATTTACCTATAGTATTCATCCCTACAAAAATTCGACACTGAGATTTCACCCAAAATATATGTTTGAGACTTCCCAAATAGGGAAAAAAATAAAGAAATAAACAAATGAAAAATAAAGCATTTAAGGTATGTGAACAGCATAACTGAAAAACAGAAAATAAGTAAATATCAACTTGGTATCTAAGTTCAGCAGCTGCATTTTCAAGGAGGAAAAATGTTCATTATCTTTTATTTTCTTAAAAATGGCACTGACGATTTTGAGTAAAATACCATATTTTTAAAATATTTGCATGACTAATTAAAAGTAAATCTAGAATTTTCTGGGAATAACCCATGAAGCCATCTGTTCTGAATGACTTTTGTGTAATAAAATTATGAAACATAATTTATTTCAAGTAACCTGTGGCATCAGGCACATCATAGATATCCATTATACCTACAGAAAAAGTTTTCAAACATGCCATGCAAGAAATATTCTTAGTCCAAAATTCGCTATGAGCATGTGAAACCAAACACAAATGACATAACTATTCCTATTGTGTTTTTCTTATTGCAGCTAACATATACATTTGTAACAATCACAACAACTTTTGGAAAAAATTCCCATACATCTGCACAACTGTGGAAGGAATTAGCAGTAGTCTACCTCTGTGGTGTGGACATAGCATGTATGCTTTACGTTCCAAAGGTTCTTGAATTCTATTCTCTGTTTTTCCCATATCCTGAAAAGATTAATCCGGGGTAACTTTAAGCTCTATGGACCTCGGCCTCATTTGAGCATCATTTCACATATTTCATTAATTCATATCCGACTTGAGTGACCCAATTAAAGGATTTAAGAAAACAAGATAATCATCCGCTCAAACTTGTAAAGTCCTGAACAAGCTTGTCTGTACAAAATAACATGGTTCAAGAGGGCAAAATTATTACTTGATCAAATCCTATTCCTCAAACACTGCTTTGCATACATTCACTGCATTCTTCAATATGGCTACAAGTGCAGTAAGTAAGTAAATAAAAAGTTATAAGCCTTATGTTAAGGTGTTCTCCAGCATCAAATCAACTAAAAATGAATTGTAAATACATATTAAACCAAAATGTGCTTTCAAATAACTTGTAACTCATGTTGGACTTAGAAAACATCTCACATCACATGTTGGAAGGTTGAGCCCCAATATTAATAATTGGTTTCAATGTTTTAGTCTTTGTCATTTTTTTTAAAGTGCTGCCGCTATTCGGTAGTTTCTTGCAACGTCATGGAAAGAGTATGAAACTTCAAGGCCAGCATATAGAAACATATGACTTGATTCTGCTTAATGCATCACCTTGTACCTAAAACAAAATGTGTACTGCAACTATATTGGCAAAGGTTTAACTTAATTAACATGAAGTCAGCTTTCTTAGGAGTAGTTTGTTGTAGCTATACAAAAATAAACAATAGTGGGTAGGCTAATTCATGTGAACATAGTACCAGACATTTTTAAATTCATAATTAATCACTTTTTGTATGGTAATGTGCAATGGTCCTTGGACCTCACACTTTTTTTTGAATAATATAAATGAAATATTCATCAAGCAAATCTTACCACCTCAACAAGCAACCTTATAAAGTCACCTTCACTAGGGAATTTTGTAAACAAAAAATAGATGTAGTCATTAATGAAACTATATTGGACGCTTTTTGAGTTGCTGATTGACAGTTGGAGTAAGGATGGCAATTTTACCACTTAAGCCATGTCCACCTGCCATGCAGCAAAGATGCGAGGAAAGGTAGGATATTTGTGTGTTCAAGTTGTGATCCAAACATTATTGTTGTTGGTTTATTTATCAATGCCGTACCCAGTAATGCCCAGAATATCCACATCTTACATCAGAGAAAGTGAGAAAAGTACAAAAATGAGGTATTGTATCTCCTAGGATGCAAGCTCTACCTGGGGATTACAATTTCATTTTACATTTGTGAAGAAATCTAAGGAGATGTGGTGATATATGTTGAATGTCTTGTTTAAGCACAATTCATTTTTATTTCCCTTTAAAGAAAATGCACACTCCTCATTTTAGCATGTATTCATTGTGTGTGGTATGCATTGCTTTTCAAGTTTGTTTCTTATTCAAAATGCACATTTCTCCAAATACATATATTTGTGTTCCACGCTTGCATAACATCTAGTGATGTTACATATTACATGGATAGGGGCATGCATCCAGCAAATATGCAGTTGATGTTGGCAGTTCATTTAACTGCTTTGCAAAGTCACCACAATACATAGAGCCATTGCACCAATTCATTGTTTTGCATTGTAGCCACAATTTCCTTATGGGAAAATTGTTTGCATATTCACTTGAAATTCAACAATGCTAACCGACAATGCAGAAATGCCATTAGCTTACATTTCATTGTACATACAAGAGGATTCAGGAGGCTGAAGCAATTGTCAAATGTTTGAAAAGAGGGTCACCAAATCTGGCATTGAAATTCCACCCTTAGAATAATACCACAAAAAACAATGTTATTTAGCACTTCAGAAAACTATGATAAAGCAAATTGGAAAATTCAAACCAATAATCAAGAATATCTTAGAAATGATTATTGCCACAGCAAATTTTGTTATAAAGTGCAAGTTTCAAAGATATCTACAATTTGGTCGCAAAACATTTACATACACACCAGTTACATCCAATGTTAATTAAATGATATTTTTAACAGCAAGCATATCATAAAGCTCGAACAAAAACTTGAACACATTCAAAACTATGGTTTTTACACCACTTTTAAGAGCTTTGGCAATTTCTGTTTAATTACACTTCTCTGACCTGCTATGCATTCAGCCATGATCCCAGCATTAACAATGCTGATTAGCACAACCCATGATCCCCTCAATAAAAAATGTGGGAATACTGATGATTGCATGGCCATGATAATAAACAGAAGCTAATTATTTAGGTTATGTTTAAATTAGGAGATTCTTAAAATACTATCATTACTCACCATCTTTAATATTTGAAGTACAAACAGAGCGATAATACATGCAGTGCAGTAAAAAAAACTATTATCGTTCACTTGAAAGGTGTAATGTGGTAACAGCATGTACATTCGTTTATACCAAGACTTTTTATTGGGCTGGAGGAGTATAGTATACACATTATCCTTCGCTAAGTTACTATTTTTTACCTTATTAATCATAAGGTATCAATCAGAGTATTGACCTTTACAAACATCTTCTTTGTAGATAACTCAGATAGATTTTAAGACTTAACTTACAAATATGGTTTCTGTTATGTCCTGCAAGTCCAAAACTGGACACGCATGCACAAGTTCTGATGGAACTTGACAAAGCTACCCAGCAATTGCAGTGCAGGTAACATAAACCATTTGCTGCGAACCCTGCACCAACACCCCAGGCAATACTGAAACTCTACAGGTGTTTGCTATATGTGCTATTTTACAACCAAATTAGCTTCAATGCTTTTTTGGAAAATGAGTAACATATCAGGTCCCTGACATTTGGTAAAGAACATTCTTATGATGGTGCCTAACTTGGATGCAGGTTTCGCTTAAATGCATCACCCTAAAAGGACTTTTTGAGAGCTTTGTGTTCTGTTTTTGCTCCCTGTTCTGTCAAATTGTAGTATTCATCTCACTGGATTAGCTTCTTTTTTCTAATTGTGCAGTGGTTCCAAGAATCTGGTATGTTCTGTTCCATCGTTTTGTATTCTATTAAAATAAGTTTTCATGTTTGGCAACTAATCAGTTCTATTTTGTTTAGCCATTGTCTTCAGATGGTTTCAAAACTTTAATTATGTGCTAGGTTTACATGCGGCTATGTGATCGGTTAAATAGTATTAATAATACTACTATAATATTAAATGGTTTAAAATGTATTTCAAAATGAATGGTTAATTTACAATGTTAATTTTAATGGCTATTTTTATTTTTATTTATATTTATTTTTTATTTTTATTTTTAAAACTACTTTTAAAGGCTTTACTCACCAATTTTATGAAAGGAGGTGCTGAAACTGGCCACCGTCATTGTCCCTACATTTTTGGCACCTCTTTAGGAAACTATCCATTACTCGTGTTAGTTTACGTTGAGAAATGCTGGCAATTTCCTGGCGAAAATTTTATTATAATTCTTCCAGGGTGTGTGGGTTTGTCTTGTACACTTTATGTTTTAAGTTACCCAGAGATAGCAATCGCAGAGGGTTAGGTCAAGGACTGAGGGGATCGTAAATCTCTACAAACAATTCATAGGAGTAAGAAAGGGATGCAAACTGAGTTCATATTAGTAATCTATTCATAGATGATATATTAAGAGTAAAAATAAGAAATTAGCATTATCCAGTAATGAGAGATAAGAAGATTCCATGTTCACGTTCATTATACGCACACCATTTTATGGTAGACACCATATTGTTGATAGAGTTACAACAGCAATAAATGAG
Source organism: Deroplatys truncata (assembly GCA_030765065.1). Taxonomy (NCBI): domain Eukaryota; kingdom Metazoa; phylum Arthropoda; class Insecta; order Mantodea; family Mantidae; genus Deroplatys; species Deroplatys truncata. The sequence goes on along the minus strand of CM060989.1, from coordinate 90,019,774 downwards.
ATTCAAGAAAGTGTGAAAAATGGGGAATTGAGATAAAAATCTTAAAGATGTCTGACTCAATAAAAGGCTCTAAGAAACAACACCAAGGACTGAGAGAATAATAAAGAAAGTAAGGAGAAGAAAATGGTATAGAAAAGTAAAAGAAGCAAGGGCCGCTCAGTGAGCGAAAATGCCAGGGAGCCAAGCAATCTGAGTGGCCCAATAAGAAAACAAGCACCAGACAAATTGTACAATAGATGTAGTGGTATAAACGAATATACATTGTTTGTATTGTAAACATGTAGAACAAATTGTACAATAAATCCATCCATTCATTCATACAAATAATTCTATCCTCAAACACACTTTCAACTGTTCTATTCGAAATATTGGATGTATGAGCTGTTGCAGACTCTTGTTGAAAAAAGGTAAAATCACGCTCCTTGTCTGTTAGTTCTCTGTAAAAAGGGGGTAGAATTGTATTCACATTATGTACAGGCATCAACTGTTGACTCGAAAACAATTGGACTCTTTCTCCACTCATGGACCACTATACATCAATTTTTTCGTAATAAAGGGATACTTCATGAACAGTATTGGGTTTGTCAGAACTCCCATAATGATTATTTTGTATACACACATATCCATGAAGGTGGAACCAAACCTCGTCCAAGAAAAATATTAAACATGGGTATATTTTGCCATTGTGTACACTATTGGGACTCCACTCACAAAATGTGTGCCTAATTACAGGATTACCCAGTTGAAGAGCATGTGCCACAGTTATTTTATATGGTCTTAACCTCAGCAATTTGGTAGCTCTTCGCGCAGCACCATAAGAAATGCCTGTCTGTTGTAAAAGATGCCCAAGTGATTTTAGGGAGGAATTCTCCAAACGACCACCAATGTTGTCTTATGTTTCTTTGGTAAGAACTGTACGCCATCTTTTAGATTTCTTAACCTGAACACTTCCTGTGGCCTAAAATGTATTTTAAATTCATGGATTGTTCTTTGACCTGGAACTTTTACACCTGGAAATCTTTCTGCAAGTCATACACTCACTTGGTTAATCAAAAATAAATACATGCTTTGCAGTAGAAAACATATACTGAGTCATAATATACTTTGTGACTAAGTACAGAACAAAATAATAAATAACTCGTAATGACTGAACTACATCAAATCACCGTCAACCCATGACCTTGCTTATAGCAGCAGTGCGTTATCATGTTTCCACATGCCCAGTGGAAAAAAATGTGCAGCTGGTTCGTAATTTTTTGGTTCTCCCATTACTTCAGGCATACATTTCAGAAACCTGCTTAGAATGAGATTGGTAAGAAGCTGTAAGCAAAATTACACATTTTTAAAATATGAGCTGATATTTGTTGTTTTTGTGGTTGTTGATGCAGAAAAAATGTGGTGACGTAAATTCTATGTCACTTAAAAGGAATCACTCCAGTTATAGGTACAAGGGACATACGGAGAGCAGAATCAATAAGTCATACATCTGCATATGCTGTCCTTGAAATTCCACATTCTTTACAGGATATCACGAGAAACAACATTTCAAAAAACATTAAGAGGACTGAAAAATTCAAACCAATAATAACAGATATCTGGCACATGATGGCACAAAAAAACTTCTTTGAAATAAAGTCTGTGCTTTAAAGAGAGATGTATTTTTTGTACCTTATTGTTGACCCATTATACAAAATTACATAAAATCCTCCTGAGCTGAGGACTTCACAGGCTATTCATGGAAAATTCAAGATATACAGTTTATTTGTCATGTAAATGCCTTAAACATATGGTATTTTAATAAAAATAGTTAAAGCATTTTCTGAGAATATTAAAAATATCGACAATTGTTTTAAGGGTAGTTTGGGTTGGGGCATATTCCTAAAAATCTTAGTGTTGCATCTTTGGAGATGCTGAACCTAAACACAATTTGTATTTATTGGGTTTTTGAGATATGCTATTCACAGTTATGTGAACCATTTTTTTAAAAGGTGTGTTTTTTTTTATTCAGGGAGCTTCAAAATATGTATTTTCTGGTGAAATATCAACATGGAAGTTTTGAGTGGAATAGAGCACTTCTACTTACTGTAACAACACAACAGAGAAAGTATAAAAATACTGTAGTAAAAATACTGGACACAAAATAAACACTAAAGACATAAACATGCACAGAATATGTATATGCCAAAGCATGAATATTTAAAGCCAAACAAGTGTACAATACAAATAAATATACACAAATTATATGAGAAAACATAAAACTGAAAACTTTTCTTGGCAGGCAGTGTTTGTATATGAACTCGTGCAGGTATGATGAAAGTAAACCATTACAATCGCCTTTTTGGGACAAATAATTAATATGCCATATGGTGTATTCTGCATGTCAAAACTTGTGGGGGGGATGCAAATAGCACTAGTGAAATCTCATAACGGCAGCTCTTTTCCAAATATTTTATTTTGCAAGACTAGGCCTGACATACATGATTAAAAGTTTGCAGTGTTTGCATTTGTTTCTCCATTCTTTTCTTTTCAGTACAAGAGCTTATCAATATGAATAAACATTGGAATGTTGTTTCTGCATATTGACACCTTCTTGCTTAACGTTAAACAATTGCTAGGTAAAAATATAAAGCGAAAAACCTAATATAGATAGAAGAATCACTTTTATATGAATAATTTTACTTTCTCTGATACGTACTTACAGTAGGTAGAAGTAATGCATTCCACTTAAGAAATGTGATCTAGAAATTTCTCCCCAAATACACGTTTTGAGGCTCTCCAAATAAAAGAAAACAACATTTTAGTAAAAGGTTCATGTTTGTGTGTTAGTTAACAGCATAACTCAAAATGAAGAGTCTGATAAAAACACCAAACTTGGCATTTCAATTCAGTATCTTCCAGAGATAGTATACTAAGATTCCCAAGAATCACCCCAACTCAAAATAACCTTTACATTTTTAACAACTCACACCTCAAACTACCCTTTACATTTTTAACAACTCACACCTCAAACTACCCTTTACATTTCTTTAAACATTCTCAAAAATGCCATTAAACATTTTGAAACTATTTATGTGACAAATAAAATGTAGGTATATCTTAAATTTTCTTGAAATTGCCTGTGAGGTTGTGTTGATTCAGAAAGAATGTTGTATAATGGGTTAACCACCAGAGAGTGAAACAAAAATGCACTACAGAAAAAAAATTTAGATTTCTTTAAAACACACAATTTATCTCAACTTTCTTTTTTCTGGCATCAGCCATTTCCGAGATATCCATTATTATTGATTTGAATTTTTCAATACTTTTAACATTCTTTAAAATACTATAGTTTTTCAGTTGTTTCTTGTGACGTCATCAAAAGAATATGAAATTTCAAGGCTAGCATATAGGGACTCGCTTTTAAACTTATGGTTGTCAATTTGGTTTCCTATATCCCTCTTGTATCTACAACTAAATGTGTAATGAATGTATTTCTGTAAAGATTTTTTTTGATTAACATAAAGTAACCAAAAAAATAAGCTTTTGTATGAATAGTTTGTAGAAGCTATAAAAAGTAAATACAGAAACTCATGTGAATGGAACAGATTTTGGTAGTCGTGCTTAAGGCCTGTTCTCATGACATATGAAACTGGTCAAACTTGAAATTAAATAATTATGAGAGGAAAATTGGGAAGGAAAGGTTCCAAGCCTAAGTTTAGTGACTCCTCAGCATTTCCAGTTATAAGGACTACGGAAAACCTGGAAAGAAAACCTCAGTTAAGGAGGACTGTTCTGGGTGGATGTGATTCGCAGACCTGTATACTAGTCCATGTCTTAATGCTCTCAGCTAGCCATATTAGTTAATGAGAATACTATAATGAATTTATATGAATTTGTCTTTGGTACAAAAAGTCAGGTGAATGCATGCATAAATTTTTATTATGCACTTAGATTGTAAGTATTAAAATAATATCGTAATGGCTGGATAGCTACTATGACCAATGAATCGTATATGAATTCCTGTGACTTATCCAAGGAAGATAATACATCAATTACTTTTAGTTAATCCAATAGGAATACTTTCCTTGTTTGACTAATTTGCTACTTTTGAAAAACATAATTATAATTCTTACTCGGCAAAATTTTCCCCATATAAAGTGGCAATAGTGATGTAAGCAAAGATTCCCAACCAGGAGAAAAGCCATGGGAAGGGAAGAATGTGCTACATAAGCTCTTCTGCTGGAGAATGTGCTACACAGCAATTCAGGTTCGAGTATTACATCAAGGATATGCTCACATCTGCATTGATTTTGAATGGTAAATAATATGTATATCTTAAAATTTCTGGGAATAGCCTGTGAACTCTTCTAGGTTCTGAATGATTTCCTTATAACCTTTAAACTGCAAATCTCCCTAATAAAAACATTTAGATCTTGCTAGAGCATACAATTTGGATACTGCTGGACATGCTAGACATGTTTATATTTAATTCAAAAATATAACTATAATATTATTAGCTGAATGAAAAAAAAAAACACAGGGGACACGCAATGCTGTGTTTTACTCAATGTGCAGCTAACCTGTATGTGATTTCTTTGCATTCGTTGGTTGAAATAATATGCTCAATGGTGAAATGTGAAACAGCAACTATATCTGAGAATAAACAATGCATATGGTGTATCCTATCCAAAAGTCTTTTAGTAAACAAAGACAAAGCCCATGTTAACAAAAACAGTACAATAATATCCAACCATTTCCTCAGTCCCAGACAGTTTTTCGTCATTGCAATACACTGCAATTTCACTTCTTGTCTCATTTCTGTCTTGAGCTAACTTTGTAACAGTTCACAGTGCATCATTTATAATGGGTGGAAGACCGAGGTCTGCAACTTGGATTGTTCAACCTAACGAAGTAGTGGAGCTGGCAGCGATTAGAGAAGAGCACTTCCTCTACAAAGCTTTGTTTCAGGCACTGGAAAAAAAGTGTATGCGCATGTTACATGGGCCAATCTGCTCTTAGTGTATCCCTGTTGAAAATGCTTATAAAATCCTAAGAAAAGCGAATAAATCACCTTAGGAGTGAGTTTAGAAGTGGATGTGATCTCTTCAATAGCTGGTGCTCACCTGCCCGCCCCTTTTAGGTGTTTTACTTTTATAGGGCAATTGCATTAGGAATGCAACAAACGTAGCCATTTTGTTACTAAAGCACATGCAAAATGGGAACTGTCAACCTAAATAAAAAGTGAAATCCGCTAAATATGCGATGCGTTGTTGTTACTAGAATTTCTTCTTCTTCGTTTAATGTTGCCATTGAAAAAAACGCAACGCATTCATAGTAAGAAAGACTATCCACCAAAACTGTAATTTTTGTATTCTTTTTATGAAAGTTTGTTATATTAATGTTATTTCCATTAAATAAAAAAGTTTCTTTACTGTAACAGTGGTAGATAGTTACGGCAAGCTTACATAAAAAAAAACTAACCTAAGGCTAACGTTCCATGAATTCAGAAACGTAAGATTATATATATATATAAAAAAAAAACTAAACCTAACCTCCTGTGAATCAGAAACCTAAGCTTATGAACACACGCAAGCAAAGCACGCATGCTTTGTATAACCACTGGTAGCAAATTAAAACAAGGTTATATATAATAAGTAAATTAGAAACCTAAGCTTATATAAAAAATAAAAGAAACTAAACCTAACCTAAACTCTCGTGAATCAGAAACCTAAGCTTAGGAACACAGCTGCTACACTCCTCTCCTTCTAAAAAACATCCCTCGGCTATGCTTTGAGGCTGAGGGGCCACTATCTCTCGGCTATGCCTTGAGGCTGAGTATCTTAAAGGCTTTTGTTGCATTAATTATTCATATGTTGCCAGCAATGCATTAGAGCTTGTGTATGACATAGAGTGACAACTGTTGGCCTTATAACAAATCATTTTCATCGCTGTGGGGGATACACTAAGTGCAGAATATCGCAATTACCTTAACTTGACTTAACTGGTGCATATGAGGCAGGTACAAGAGCCCTACTCTTTTCGAAAATACTCTTCACATGTGCAGGGATGTTAAACGCTACAGTATAGTATTTTCTAAGGATGCCAATTCATTCTTTGTACTGTAATGAGTGAACCTGTTAAGTAAGAAGACCATGCATTATATATAATTATACTTTAAATTACATTTTACATTATACCACACCATATGGCTTCGTGATTCTGCAAGGAAAGATAAACAGGAAGGTTAGTTTCGATAAAATTATGTTGAAAGTATTGATATTTCATACCTGTGAAAACAGAACTTCTATCTCCGTTCTTTCTTGCACTGCTGTTTAATTTATTTTGTCTTGTCGAGTGCTTGCTTTGAGACGCGACTGCCATCCATAACCGGGATTGACACTGGTAGGATGGGTAATACGAATCGGAGTCATTTCAAACCACCGCTTTCTCCTTCGCTACCACAGAACACAAAAGTAATAGAATTGCAACCCTTGTGTTAAAACGGTGGAAATACGAAGGCGCACGCAGCGTGAGTAGTGATCAGGCATGGAACTAATGCATGAAAAATCGTGCTCTCGGATGAAGACGTCAATCATAGATACTACAGCTGTATTTCTCATACCTGCATAAGCTGTCTGCCTCAACCGATCTAATACTGTATCACTACTGACGATATACAAAGTTATTTACGTGAGCTTTCAGTAATCGTGATTGCACTTTGACTTATTCAAATTTCTTTTTAAAGAAGCCGATTAAAGTTCACATAAAATAACGTGACACTGTCATCTGTAGCAATACAATACTCGAGCAATTATGATCAGCTGAACAGTATGTCAGTATGAAAAACACAACTGTGTATTCCTGTGTAACTCTTATTTAAATTATCCAATAGTCGGCACGTACATTGCTTTTATGTAGTATCATTGGGATTAATAGTGGTTGCTGAATGTTTCTATGCCATAATACATAATGGTCATATTTAAATTTTTGGGGCTGATTGAGGAGGATCAAGTACCTTGTAATAATTTCTTCTACATGCTCCTTGGTAAACTCTTTTGCACTTAGGAAGTGGAATTTGACTGAAAAGTTGGAAGAATAACACATATTTGTCATTTGTTATTTCATTCTATTCTCTATATAGCGCAACCCAATTTGACATATTTGCTTAACATGAATAACTTAATTCCATTTCCTACAAAGAAACTTCTGCATACATTATATACATAGTGTAGTTATTGTTTGTCATTCACTAAATCGCTATTAGCAGTGCAATAAATGTCATTAACAACAGTTTCACCACACTATTTAACACCATTAATGTCATTGTCACTCTCTATGCTCTGACTTGAAGCACCATCACTGGATACAAATAGGCACAACTTAGCTCCAAATTTTCATTGTGCATATCCTTGTAGTAAATGGAAATACATGTTTAAACCACCCTTAAAAGTCGGTTTCTGAAAAGAGAAATTGCTTGCATTAAGGCAAAATTTCTGGTTACAAACACCTTATGATTATCTTACATACTATCCATTGTAAACCAGTATTCTCTCTGATGTAAACCGAAGCATATGCTTCTGCTTGTCATGAAGCTAAGCACTACGTTTACGCCTTTGTAAATAGTTCCTTAATAAATGTATTGCGTCATGACATATTGGAGTAGGAAAAGTATAGAACTACATATTTTATTGCGGTTATCCTAAGAACTCATTGTTATATGTAATGGGGTAATGTTGCTCCAGATATCGATGTGTCAAGGCGGACAATGTAAATGCGCAATGTCACACACCAACTATTATACAGAAAGAACGCTGCCGCGTCAGTAAACCCGAAAACAATTTGGTATTATTGCGAACTGTTACACGCTGTCGTAATAGAAAAGCGCGAAATGGTGAATACATGCAAAAGAACTGAATAATAAACGCAAAGCAGTAAAAAAAAGGATGTTGTTGTCCAATTCCTGGCGTTAGTAATGACCATTAGCGCTCGTGTACTACTAAATAAATGCAATGCAACTGAATAATTACCGTGTAACAGTAAGCAAATGTAATACAACTAAATAATTATCGCGTAGCAGTAAATACATGTAACAAAATTAAATAATTACCGCGACGCAGTAAGCAAATGCAATTCAACTAAATAATAATGAATGGTACTATAATTATGTCCAAGGACATATATACTCTTTCACAATGCAATTGTTAGCCTCAATAAAGGCTGTTTTGCATCGATGTATATAAGGAAGAAAGATGTAGAAGAAAGATTAGTTCTGGAGGATAGACAATGAAGAAATGGTAAACTTTGGAAGAAAATAAATATGAAAAGGAAGTTCTGAGGGAGAAGACGAACCAGAAGAGAGTTGCGAAGATGTTATTACGCAGGAAAATTCTCGGAGAGTGTCACAAGAAAATTCTGAAACACTCCGATTGAGACAGCTGTTCCTGTACATGAACTCGTGCAAGTATGAGTTGAAGAGATCCTAAGAAGTGCCGAACTGCTTCCTAAGCTTGCTAGCTCTTCTGCAAGTTATTCTATGTCCCAATTTACCATTAGGATCTCATTATCCGCAACGATGTGTAAGTTCTCCATGTTGATTGGTGACTGCTGACTAAATCACGTCAGAATAAGTAACTAATTCAATAAATCACGCTAGAATATAAAAAATTATATCGTAACATTTTTTTGTTATTCTCGTGCAGAGAAATTTTAAAAACTCATTATTGTAGCAGTTAAATTTATGAAACTAAACTCGGCGCCAGTCAAGAAGGTGATTGACAGTTACTAACCACGTGGCGGAAAGCTTTAAATGAATGGGAGGGGATGAATACGTCACAGCGGTCGTCATATCAACCATTAGAACTAAGACGTTTCTATAGCAACGATAGACGCATATGCGTTGTTGCGATACCGTAACACGTGATTGGCTTGACGTGCCGGGCGAGCTAGCTTTGCAGTAAACATGACCTGAAATCTTATCTTCTGCTGTCACTGCAGTTATAAACAATTCCTCCTTTTACCCCCAGCTTCCTTGTATGAGTTTAGAGATTGCCTGCGTACTGAAAGGTTCTTTTGCGTCGTCCTATTTGTATGGTATTTGCCTTGTGTTAAGTGTATTTGAGTTCGTGTATTTGTGCATGTGTGTGCTGTGTGAACATTTATAATTGTGTTTGATGGATATTTAACAATCTCCAAAAATAGTGACAAAGATAGCGTAGCCAAACAGAATGCACTTTACAGGACCCCGCGTGCTGTAGGAATCAGTAAGAATACTGTGGATAAAATTGGGAAAGAAAAATATTATAAAGAAGAAAATCAGGCATCAGGGTCTAAATTAGAAACTCCTGGATAGAAAAGAAAAGGATGTAAACGTGTCACCAACTTAGATCCTTTACAGCAGGATACAATACGCAGACTCATTTATTCCTATTATAGGAGAAAGGAGCATCCCAGTATTTTCAAGCTCCATGTGTCTTTAAAGGAAGCCGAGCTATTTTAAGGTAGTAAGTTTTCTTTGCGTAGAATAGTGAAGAAGTTAGGTTTTCGTTACAAAAAAGTAAATGGCAGAAAATTGCTAATAGAAAAACCTGACATCTGTGCTTGGCGGTGTAGGTTCCTCCGGGAGATTCTTACGCATGATTTTGAGAACATTGTTTGGCTCGATGAGACGTGGGTAAATTCCAATCATTCTGTCAGCAAAGGCTGGACAGACGATACGTTGGAAGGAATAATGAATGGTGCCGTTAGGTACAGGAGGCAAAATAATACTTCTCCACGCTGGAAGTGCATGAGTTTTGTTCCCAATTGCTGTCTTCTTTTTAAATAAAAAAGACAATGGATTATCACGAGGAAATGAATCATAGCACTTTTCTTAAATGGTTCAAAGAGCAGCTTCTTCCAATTTACCCAGACCATCTGTAATAGTACCACTCAGTAGTTTCTGACAGAGCACCAACAATGGGAACAAGAAAACATGAAATAATTCAGTGGCTTGTTCGACGCAATATAGCGGTGAAGGAAGGACTGAAGAAAAGTGAGCTACTGGAACTTGTGAAAGCAAACAAACCGCGGTTTCCAAATTATGTAGTCGACGGCATTGCTGCAGAACATGGTCACAAAATAGTTAGGCTTCCCCCTTATCATTGTCATTTTAACCCGATTGAACTAATTTGGGCCGAAATAAAGGATTATGTTGGGGGAAACAATAAAGCTTTCACTGTGTCGTCAGTAATACAGCCTACAAAAGAAGCACTAACAGCAGTAAAAGCTGAAAACTGGAAAAAAGCGGCGACTCATACAAAGGCTGTAATAAGTGCAGCTTGGGAAAATGAAGGAGTTTTGGAAGACACTATAGAACAGCTTGTTATTTCCGTGAGGAATTCTAGGAGTTACCGTCGTGATCATCATCATCATCATCATCTGAAGAGCTGCTAGAGCTTCCCAGGGAAATGACAAGCTGGTCCATAGTTTCTTATAAAACTCCTTCATTTTCCCAAGCTGCACTTATTACTCCCTTTGTATGAGTCACCGCTTTTATCCAGTTTTCAGCCTTTACTGCTGTTAGTGCCTTTTCTGTAAGCTTCATTACTGACGACACAGTGAAACCTTTGTTTCGCCCAACATAACCCTTTATGTCGGCCCAAATTAATTCAATAGAGTTAAAATGACAATGATAAGGGCGAAGCCTAACTATTTTGTGACCATGTTCTGCAGCAATGCCATCGACTACATAACTTGGAAACCGCGGTTTGTTTGCTTTCACAAGTTCCAGTAGCTCACTTTTCTTCAGTCCCTCCTTCATCGGTACATTGTGGCGAACAAGCCACAGAATTATTTTCTCCACTTCGAAATATTCTCTCACAGAGCATATTATTTCCCACGTCTGTCATATAATTGGAATGCTTTTACCAAATACAGTTTAATTCGGTTCCCGAGTGCGCTCAGCTTTTCGCTTGGCTGCGCTTTTTTGTCACTATTTTTGGATTTTATTAAATATCCATTAAACGTGTTAACACAATTATAAATGCTCACACAACACACGCACGCACAAATACACGGACTCAAACACACGTAACACAAGGCAAATACCATACAAATAGGACGATGCAAAAGAACTTTTCAATGCGCAGGTAATCTCTAAACATAAGCAAGTTGGGGCTAAAAGAAGGACATTGTTTATAACTGAACCGACAGCAGAAGATAAGTTCATGTTTACTGCAACGGTCGCTCGCCCGGCACATCATGCCAATCACCTGTTACGGTATCGCAACACGGCATTTGCGTCTATCGTTGCTATGGAAACGTCTTAGTTCTAATTGGTCCTTCTAATGGTTGCTATGACGACCGCTGTGATGTATTCATCCCCTCCCATTCATTTAAAGCTTTCCGCCATGTGGTTAGTAACTTTCCATCACCTTCTTGATTGGCGCAGAGTATAGTAATGGACTTAGCAATGTTGATGCTGTCGTGGCTGTTGATTTTGAAGGCTTTGGTTGCGTTATAGCTACGAGAACCTTTTCGGAAATCGTGGCCATGTTAATATCGTATGTCTGAGCTGGGATTTCCCGATTCGGAACCCGTTTGGCTACACTGAGCTATAGGTACTGGACTGCGGGACAGAGGTTTGGCGGATACATAGAAGTTTCCGGGTTTCCGAGTAGGACATCTTCTCCCTAAGCCGGATCTTCTGGATTGCTCTTTGCTCTGCAAAACGGGGGCATTCTCGGGAACTTGATTGGTATTCACCACTACAGTTAATGCACTTTGGAGCTGTTGCACATGCTCCATTGTAAGGGATGTGTCCACGGATGACACGTAGATTCGCCGTTGCAAAATTCGCTAGTGCATCCAAAGCACTGGCACTTATAGCATCTCAGCGGATTCGGTATACCCCGCCTTAAACCTTTGAGGGGGACCTACCAGATTAAAGGTAAGGAACAGGGTACAAGTACACACCAATTCACCTCTTTCTTTCTGCTGAACCCGATATATGGATGTCACACCTTGTTCTTCCAGAATCGCTTGAATTTCCTCATTGGCCACAACGTCCAATGCATGGGGTATTTACAATACCGCGCGGGGAGTTAAAGATCTTGCGTATCTCAACTCGGATAGCTAATAAGTTTGCTTTCAAGATAATCGCTGCCTGGAATGCTGAATTTGCTTCAACCAGGAGCCAGCCACTGCAACTTCTGATGCACGACTTATAGGATCAGGAATATTATCGAGACCCTTTTGAACTGCAAAAGGTTTCACAGGTTTAGGTAAGAGTCCTGCCCTGGAGCTTGCTCTCCTTGGGTTCACCTCCCAATTCAAAGATAGAGGGACCCAATCGCCTTCAGGAGTTTAACAGGTCACGTAATGGACCTCCACAGGACTGATCTTTATCAGCGGATATGAACAGAGTCCTACATGATACTCAGGGCTAGGAGTTGCGCATTACTCAGTTATCCCGTGCGACTCTCTCTGCCCCGTGCATTGGTATCTGTTAGACAGTGTTCAGGGAGGTAACTGCTACTTGGCCAAACACACTTGAGGATAAAAGTGATTGGGCGTTTAGCATAAACCCTCTCACCTCTTAGAGGGACCCAATCCAGATTGTGACTCAGGAATGCCAATCCTTTACCTACCGTAGTAGGACCCTGAGGGCGAGAAAATTAGTGCAAGCTGTTGAATTAATGATCCTTGAAATAAAAGAGTAAATTTCCTCTACTAATCCTAAATAATTGATGTATTTTCAGATATAGCTATGAAGTGTCAAATGTCTTCATTATTAGGTATGTCACAAATGATAAGGTTGTAGAACAACTTTTATGTTTCACAAATGTGATAGGTGGCCGTTCTCCTACTTCTCTTTAATCACGATGTTGGACTGTTAAGCGAGTATGAATGTGGTATTAAACTTGTTGCACAGACCTATGACGATGATGCAATGGATGGGCAACATAGTGGTTTGCAAGCAACAATTTGAGGCATTATAAAATTTATATATTTGTTAACAGTTACGCACAGAAATTAAATGTAGTACTCTCTCAGTCTACCAATTCCATTAAGGGAAAAAGGGTGTTATTTACCACTCTCCCCAGAATTGTGGATTTTTTCCAGAAGTCTAATAAAGCAGCAGAAGCTTTGGATAGACATCTTAAGAAAAACATTTAATCCTTGGCACCAACTCGTTGGCAATATAAGAGCCGCCTAGTTGAAACAAATAAAGAGATGTAATTGAAAATCTTGTTGCTTCTAATACTGAAAATCCAAATGAAACAATTTCTTCTGCCCGTGGTCTTCTATCGTTTTAAGGAATTTCAATTTCATATTGGAATTTGTTTATTTATTCATTTCAAAATCCTTCAAACCAAGAGAGCTGACCTCGCATTTTGCAGTAAAAGGATTGAGGAATTTAAAGAGTACCTCCTATGTTTGAGAAACAATTTTGATTAGCCATGAACAAAATTGGAAGATGCCACATATTCTGATTGTCCCATCACATGCCAAAAGAATTTTATTGCCGCAATGAAAGGGGAAGAAATAAAACGTTTCTATAGACTGGTACAAAATGAGCTCATTCATACATTATTCCATAACGTTTGCAAAAGATTTTCGGATAACTTAAAACTTTACTTGTTTACTCTCCTCGATTTTAGTATTTTCATTATCATAAAACATCATTCCCAGAAAGAGAGTTTTCATGTCTAAAAGAGAATTGCAGTTTTCCTTGATTTTGTGCCTTTGAAAAGTGAAGTTATGGTAATCTATTCGAATGGAAGTATGTTAAAAAATAGTATGTATGAATTATACCAATACATGCAAATACTGCGGCACACATCTGGTATTCCATAAACATGAAAACTTTTTGAGCTAATATTAACTATTCCCTCAACCAGGGTGGCAAATGAATGGTCATTTTCTGCTTTATAATGACTAAAAGCTATTTGAGAAACCTCCAGCGCTAGATTAGATTATCATAGCTTGAACATTAAGAAATCCCTGCTAGGCAAACCACAGTCCAAACAGAGCTTCCAGGAAGATATTATCGAACTATTTGTAAAGAAAAATTGAACTGAATTGCATTACAAAAAGGCAATATTTTTAACATAGCAAACTTTTACTCACTGAAGCATTAGTGATGTCTGTTTTTCATTTAAAAGCTTCAACTTTAATTAACTGTGGAAACATGTTTTAATTGATTCCCTCAAATTGAAGGTCACGCTATACCATTAAAGTGTACACCGTTTTGCTTTCAACTTTGTTATAAGAACAGTTCCAATAGAGGATTAAGCAGCAGAATGGTGCAGTTCCTACAATTTTTTAAAATCAATCTTCGTATTTATGCTGTGGTGTTGCTGCATACAAAACCGAAGACTGCATGAATGTTGTTTTCTATAATAATTAATAATGCAAACTGAAATGGTTCAAAGTATACAATAATAGTTAGAAGCAAAAAGGTTCCCGTAAACATGGTTATACAAATAAGCTGTGTGCGAGATTAATGCGAACGTATAGCTATGAGCCGCCATGGATGTTAATTGCTTGAGGATGTTCCCCTTGAGCAACGTCGGAGTATGTGGTACATGCATGATGGAGCACCGCCAATTTTGCTGCTACTGTAAGAAGACACCTAATGTGGAGGTATGGTCCAAGATGGATAAGTCGAAGAGGGCTCTTACCTTGGCCTCCATGATCACCTGATCTCAATCCTTTGCATTTTTCCTAATGAAGTCATCATTAAAATGTGTTGTGTACAAAACTAGCGTTAATACCGTGGAAGTACTGCAGTAGCGAATTGTACGTGCTTGTCAAGAATTCCGAGTTGATCCATAGGTGTTTGAAAGAATTCGAAAATCACAACAGAGATGAGTGCAGTATTGCATCCAGATACACAACATTTTCAACACTTCCTTTAACAGGGAAAAGTGTACAGCAATGGTGGCGAAAACGCGACTCGCAGGCGCAACTCCTTTCCCAGCCATCTATTCATTTGTTTCCCATGTGCTGCTGAGTGGTGTAGTGCGTGTTGCATATTTGATGACTCAAGAGAGAAAGGCATTTACGTCACCCTTGGTGTACAGTATTAATAACATGTAACATGTTTGCTCAGAAAATATAGTTTCTCAGTATTATTAAAATCTGTTTATAGGTTAAATATATAGCCCCTGACTACCAATCAATGCTGTGAAAACTGCACATCAACAGCACTTTCCATTTTCGTAATATTTGCGGTAAAAGCTTTAGATGATTCACCCTATATATATATAACCTAGGGTGACATGACCACATAAAGCATCCTTAAAGCTGTGTTTACGAAATATCTTTCCTTGCAGAAGGTACTTTAGTGAGATACTCAATTGTTGAAGCAATAACAAGAGATCTGTGTACAGCTTGTACCGAACGTCCAGAGAGTCAGTTACCAGTTTTCTCCTCAGATTTACAGAAATTGCTTGCTAAATGCCAAATTATTAAAACTGGATGAAATTGGGGCAGCTTTAAAATGACCTACGCTATCTGTTAAAGGAGGTAGGTATTTCAAAAGAATGAGTTTGTGTGACTACTTAACCATACAATGAGTGCAATACAAGAAATACACACATTTGACAGCATGTTGTGTGAATTTCGTGTGCCATAGACAAGCACATTGTTTACATAGAAGTAAAAATGAGCAAGGTTGACACAATTCCTCTTTGTACTGCTGCAGCACAATAATGGCAGTAATGTATTCAAACATACTGTATAATTAGTGAAATGCTTGCCAATTGATTCTATGAGCAAATTTATTTTACTTCAAGCAGATGGAACACACCCTGCAAACATTTTACTACATAGCAGCTTTAATAATAGACAGGTAAATAAACACAAAGTGTACAAGAAACAAGGAGCTAAAAATGCGATTAATAACATTATATATTGTAATTTTAATTACGATAAAAAAGATAAGTGAAGCTTATTAAAGTCACCAATTTATGTACATTATATGTTTGTAACTTAACACTTTGGAAAACATATTTACAATATTATAGGACAGCTTCCTCTTAATTATACCTTATAATTCTAAGCACCAGTGATAAATTGAGGTAATCTCTATATGCTGCTGTACTGAGCTTGGTGCAGATTGCAACCTGTTGGACATTCACACAAATCACTGCTTACAGTTGAACATCAAGTTTTAAGCCACAACAGGAGAAATTTTAAGAGAAATACATCAAAAGGTAGCATGTTTACAAAACTTCTTCATGAAGGAAATTGTGTTTTAATCTCAATGAAGCTCTTCTTCAATATGGCACATTTGTGTGCCCATTTCTCCTCACTAATTTAATTATGTCTTTTAAATGCGAAAAATTACTGTAGTGTTTATAAATGTCTTTCTTACTTGTAAGAGTGTCTTCCATCATGAATAAAATGACACATTTTCAAAGTATACAACAGTATAAAGCTCTGTTAAAAAATCATATGATACGTGTATGATTTTATGGTGCCAATGAATAAAATAATTATGCTTTTTCACACCTGAAAAATGATTAAATCTCCTCTCATAGGTTTTGAGACTTGTGTGGCCTTTTACATTGAGAGGGACTGAAAGCGCCATCCCACAAATGGTAAATTTGTTAAATTCACGACCATTTATTTTAGAAACTAGTTTTTATATAATGCTGAAATTTTTAAAGGATATAGGTATGTATATCATAAGTCTAGTGAACTAGAATCATACCATAATCATCTTTACTAAGGGAGATACAAATTTTTTCATTGACGATGGTATTGTTTTTTAAATACATCAGTAATTAATTTTTAAAAATTAACCATCTTATTAACCCATTGTGCCCAGGGTTTAATTAATGGTACATGTGACAGGACTAGACATACACTAATATTTTAGACAATGAATCTCCAAAATTTTGTTGTGCTCATTTCCACATTGTTGAACATCTGTTCTTTTATTCCTGAATTAGCTCTTCTGAGAAGCAGTACAGTAGGAGCAATTGGCATTTGAAATTAAACATTTTTTCTACAGTCTGAATCTCAGCACGCCATGGACTTAAATTACTTTATAATAAAGGTTCACAGATGGCAAGTAGTTCCTTAATAGACCAATAATGTGTTATTATTTAAATTTATGCAACATTACTTTTGCTGTGGGGGCATATGCCTCAATTTCAGCCTGGCATAAAAGGTACACTAAGCACTGATAAGAGCACTTTAATTTTAATGCTTATGTGTCACTCTTATTTTGCTTATTGCTGCCATGACATAAGGCCATTCTCTTAAAGGTTTGGATGAGATTTTAAAGGGTTTTCAGTTCAGAAAGCCTTGGACATACTATTTGAAGATGTATCCAATTTTCAAGGATAATTTTATTGGCGCACCTGATTTGAATATTTTGACTGAAGATTCTGGTGATGAGGAAGAACGAGGTACTCCTGACAATCTTAGTCAAAGGCAACTTCTTGCTGATGTTAAAGCTAGAGCTGGAGAAAGAGGTGAGATATTACCTCAACCACATGATGCTCAAACATAAAACTTGCAAAATGATGATGTACTTCTTCCAGCAATGCCAATTTCAGAAACAACAGTTCTGTACAAGCCATACACTCATTTGGATAAAAAGTCTACCTGGATTGACGGAAATGTTTAGACAAGATCGATACAATTGGAAACTTCTCATCTCTAGCCACAAGGAACTAGTAATCAGTTGAGCCATTTGCCTATTTTTGATGATAAATTTATCAATGTCATTGCCAAGGAAACAAACAGACACGCTTTAAAGAAACATATTAGAATACTCCTAGAATCCCTCAGGTATGCAATCCTGGTCCTTCTCAGCTTTTTCCTGTTGAAGCCTAGCTCTTATTCTGGTAGTTCTCTTAGGATGGTTTCTGTGCTTCTATCCACTTTCATCCTAGATATTCCAGCACACTAATCCAACCCACATTGTCTTTGTTGTAGGTTAACACAGCATCACACACTCCTAATTCCAAAATGTTTCTTTCTACAAATGTTCTTTTAGGCACAGGAGACCATGTAATGCTATTGAAAGATTCATTAACATTCTGTCTTGCTATGGAGACTATTTACCAACTGTGAATAGGCTAGTTTTAAAATACACAGGTTTTATGACCAACATTAGTTTTATCCAATTAAATGATGATAGTGACTAATAGTGAAGGTATGAACCTTCAGTCTAATGATATTTGCACCAATTCACCATGCACATGTTTCAGAGTGGTTTGGAGTTGGATAAATAGTTTACAAATACAGGGCCCAGACTGCTCTTATCATACATTCCAAATTGTCTACATTGTTTATTATGGCTTTGCCTTAATATACTTGCAGCTTATCATGGTACCACCTGTGTCATTCCCCATGGTCTAGAGGTACCATTCTGTCCTCTAGATCCTGAGAGCATGGTTTCAAACCTGGTGAAGGGCAATAGTTTTTTTTCAAACATAAAAGTCCTTGGCATGGCTTCATTCGGAAGGGAAGTAAAGCCAGTGATCCAGTGTCATAGATTTACAACACATAAAAGAACCTCAAGCCTTATAGAGGTTTCTGAGCTAGCTTTCATCTTTCACACACAATATTGAATGTGATGCTAAGAGCTGTGGTAATTAAAGAACATACATAAATAAACTCAATTTTATTTAACCTGTGAGTCGAGCCCTAATAGTTTTGCCATCAAACAGTGGAGATTTGTCTAGCTGCTGTGTCATCTTCCTCAGCTGTGTGCCCATTTTCTACCAACACATTCTGCTTATTTCACTTTGAGCGGAATTTCTCTTAAAAATGAGCTAAAATTTACCCCTTTACTACAAGGAGTATAACAGTTAAGAATTTTTCTCTGGTGCAGAACATGGAGTACAAAATGGCAGATGTAGTCTCATTTTAAAAATTTATTTTTAATACAGGTAATGTATAATATGATAATTTATGCATCACATTAAATAGGACATTCCAAACTACTAAACTGAACAAAATACTACAAAAGAAATTTACACCGTACAATCCCCATTAATTCAAATTATGCAATTTCAAGGCTGACAACGAAGTATTGCTCTTTATCACAAATGATTAAGTAAGTATTTTCTCATACCCATGAACAAATTTATATTTTTCAAATTGACAAAACAATAAACCTCTTCTCACAAATTTCACGCTAGTGAGGCCTTTACCAACATGCATCAAATTATGCAATATCACAAATGTCAATTGAGTCTGCTGTTCTCACAAATTTCATACATCTAACACTTTTTACCATCATTTAACAATTGTGTTGTTGAATTATGAAAAAAGGGCAAATAAATGCCTTCTTACAAAGTTCACCATTGTGAGCCATTTTACCCTCCTGTATCAGATTATGCCTTTTCAAATATGAGAACTGAGCAAAGCTCTTCTCTGAAATTTCACACTAGTGTAACTTTTTACCTTCATGTGTCAAATTAATGGAATTTCAATGATGGAAAATGAGAAACCCTCTTCTAAAAAAATTCATATTTAATAGGTTTTTACCGTCAAATGTAAAATGATCCTTTTTCAAATCTGACAATTCAATAAACCTCTTCTCAAAATTTCATCTTCAATTATCACATTATGCATTTTTAAATGTGATAGAAGAGCAAAGTACTTCTCCCAAGTGTCTCACTTGTAAGGGTTTATACCCTCATGTGTCAAATTTTGCAATTTTAAACTTGACAGAAGAGTGAAGCTCTTCTCACATATGTCACACTTGTGAGACCTTTTAGCCTCATATACCACAATATGCTTTTTCAAAACTCACAGGTCAGTAAAGTTCCTCTCAAAGGTTTTACTGTGAGGAAGGCTCTTCTCACAGGTTTCATACTAGTGAGGCCTTTTACATTATGTATCACATTACAACTTTTCAAATTTGACATCTTCTCAGGCTTTTTACCCTTGTGTATCGTATTATGAGTTTTCAAATGTGACTTCCGAGTAAAGCACTTCTCACAAATTTCACATTTATGAGGTTTTTTATCCTTGTGTACCAAATTGTGCAATTTCAACTGTGACAACTTAGTAAAGCTCTTGTCACCTACTTTAATTTTTGAGGCTTATTACCTTCATGTATCAAATTATGTTTTCTTAAATTTGACATCTGAGTGAAGCTCTTCTCACAAATTTTACATTTGTGAGGTTTTTACCCTCATGAACCTAAATGTCCTTTTTCAGACTTGATGACTCAATGAAGCTATTCTCACAGATTTCATACTTGTGAGGCTTTTTGCCCTCATGTATCTTATTATGACGTTTAAAACTTGATATCAAAGTAAATCTCTTCTCACAAATTCACATTTATGAGCCTTTTTACCCTGGTGTATTACACTATGTTTTTTCAAATGTGACATCCGAGTAAAGTTCTTCTCACAAATGTCACACTTGTGAGGCTTTATATTCTCATGTATCAAATTATGCATTTTTAAACTTGACACAGTAGTAAAGCTCTTCTCACAAATTGTACATTTGTGAGGCTTTTTACCCTCATGAACCAATATGTGCGTTTTCAGACTTGATGACTGAATGAAGCTCTTCTCACAGATTTCACACTTGTGAGGCTTTTTACCCTCATGTACCAGTTTATGACGTTTCAAACCTAACGTGAAATTAAAGCTCTTACCACAAAGTTCACATTTGTGAGGCTTTTTACTCTGGTGTATTACACTATGATTTTTCAAATGTACCATTTGAATAAAGCTCTTCTCACAAATTTCACAATTGTGAGGCTTTTTACCCTCATGTATCATATTATGACGTTTCAAACTTGACATAAAAGTAAAGCTCTTCTCACAAATTGTACATTTGTGAGGCTTTTTACCCTCATGAACCAATATGTGCGTTTTCAGACTTGATGACTGAATGAAGCTCTTCTCACAGATTTCACACTTGTGAGGCTTTTTACTCTCATGTACCAGTTTATGACGTTTCAAACTTAACATGAAATTAAAGCTCTTACCACAAAGTTCACATTTGTGAGGCTTTTTACTCTGGTGTATTACACTATGATTTTTCAAATGTACCATTTGAATAAAGCTCTTCTCACAAATTTCACACTTGTGAGGCTTTTTACCCTCATGTATCATATTATGACGTTTCAAACTTGACATAAAAGTAAAGCTCTTCTCACAAAGTTCACATTTGTGGGGCTTTTTGCTCTGGTGTATTACATTATGGTTTTTCAAATGTGCCATGTAAGTAAAGCTCTTCTCACAAACTTCACATTTGTGAAGCTTTTTACCTTGATGTATCAAATTATGCCTTTTCAATTCTGATATCCGAGTAAAGGTCTTCTCACAAATTTGACATTTATGAGGGCTTTTGCCCTCATGTATCAAATTATGCAAATTAAAGGCTGACAATTCAGGTAGGCTCTTATCACTTTCCCATGTCCTTTCTCCCTTAAGTATCAATTTAGCCCTGCTGTAAATTTCCCCTCTATCACTACATTTACCAGTATGTTCTGAGCAAACATCTATTTCTACAGGTAGTACTTTTGTGACATCACCTTCCTGATGTTTACATTCAAACTCTTTTCCATAAGTGAAGATTGTGTGTTTCCTTGAGGGTTCAGCAGAGGGCAATGGTGAATCGCCACAACTATTGCCCGAAAGTGCTTCCGTGTGTAATCTGAAATGTTGAAGGATTTAGAATTAGGTACAATAATCAAAGAATGAAACTGAATTAAATCCTAAAAGGGAATCTTTGTTAAACTGTAGTTACAAATTTAAGTAGAGCAACCATTTTTTATTATGGTCAAAGTAACTTAATTTGCAATATTTTAAAGTAAATTAATAAAATCCTTGAAATGAAAAAGCTGTTAATGGTACTTCTAACTTGCGAAGAATAATGTATATTGTGAATTTGCGTACAACACAGGAAAATAAAAGCGAGAGTTAACAAAATCATGTCCAATTTAAAGGAAACAGATGAGAGTACACTTATGATTCAAATCCAACAAAGTAAAGTAAATGATTGTATCAAGATAAATTCACATAGTTTCGTTCATCATGTGTAGCTCGATACAAAAACAAGAGTAAATACAAAACTGATAAGATCTTACACCAAAATATTGCAAATATTAAGCCAGACATAATTTATTCTGAAGAGTGTCTTAATGCAGAGAAAATAAAAGTAAACTATAATGAAAATTACACCTTAGGTTTCTAACTGTTGCTGGAAAAAATGGCAATTTGTGATTTAAATGGGATGAAATATAAAAAAACAAACTAAAAAAAATATTGTGAAGAAGTGTGTTGAATTATATTGAATTGAAGTTACCTTAGAAAACAAAAATATTTCCTTAAAAGATTAAAAAGGTATCCAAATAATGGAATTAAAACATGTATATTGTGACTTTGTACAGTTTTCATCATCACTTCACTAAATTCTCATTGTCATTTCACATTTCTTCATGACTGGACTGAAGCATAAAACAAGATGAAAGAAATTAATAGAATCGCAAATGAAAAAACACTAGCTTCACAAAGAGAAAAAAGAAAAAGAAGATAGAAAAAGCATACAGTGAGCAGGGAGTTTTAGAAGAAAAGAAATAAATGAAAAAATGAATGATTTTTTTTAAAAGTTTAGAAAAAGTCTCAATGCTACTTTGCCATTACAAGAAGTTAATTATATTAAAAAACACATGATACTTGGTCCTCCAAAACTACACATTCAGAAAGTGCATGCAATTTCTAAACACTCTAAAACCCATAAACTTATAAGAAATTGTCTATCTAGAAAAAGAAATACAATCAAATTCCACATAATGTAATAAATGAAGCAAAAGTTTACATAATAAACTTTTAATACAAAAATGCAGAAAATAAAACTAAAGTAACACGAAAGATCATAAAAGCACCACATAAAGAAAACATGCCAAAATTGGTGAAAAATATGTTTTAATGAATACTGTATAAACATTGTAAAAATCTCTGGGAATGAAACAAATTTCTAACTAGGCAATTAATGAACATAACTTATTTAACTATATGGTGCTACACAGGGGAAGCTATTACACAAACTCATTAAAATGTAAAAGATCTAGGGGACTGGAGGAGTTCCCAAATCAGATGTGAAAATACTGTAAATTTGAACCATTTATCTTACTAATAAACCTTTTAATTCTTAAACAGTCCCCTGTAAATTAAAAGAGGTAGTAGTTACACCAATATATAAGAAATAAATTCAAAACTCACAATGGAAAATAACAAACCAATTTATGCTAAACTAATACCAATACAGTTTGGTTATGAAAAAAAAGGCAATATGGCAATCTCCAAAGGAAGCATAATCATAAATGCAACAAACAGAAAAGAACATGTCACAATTTTCGTTGACCTCTCCAAACAGTTTGATTGTTGCTTGCATAAACATTGAAACATTACCAGCAAACTTTGAATTTATGCAACCATGGGCACACCATTGAAGTGACTAAGTTCAAGTATGAAGTATAAATGGAGAATAATGCCTGGAAGTAGTACAAACAAATGGAAATCTGATCAATATCGGACAATCTTTTAAATGAGTAACACAACGCGTGGAGCCACAAAACTCAAAATTAGGACCATACTTATTCCTACTATATAACAACAGCTTATATAAACAAATAAAAGATATGAGGGGAAAAGCTGTTATGTGTTCAACTGACATTGTGGCTGTTGTTACAGGAAAAACAGAAATAAACATACAAAAAGAGAGTAATTTTACTACTAAATACAATCAGCAGACAGCAACCTAAGCATGATACCAAACATAAAAAGCACAGTGTAACAGAACATAGGCAACATTAAGTTGACAATAGAAAATAAACTTAGCAGTTCACAGAAGGAAACTTTCTAGGGCTAGAAAGGAGGTTCAAGTCCCAGCAATGGCATGGAATTTTTCAGTAATCTGATTCTAACTTTCCAACTTGTCCAAACACAAGCTGTGTTAAAAATTTAATTCAGTTTTATTTATGGACTCTCATTTAGTGGTATGGTTCTTTGAGTCCCATTCTTAATTAGGGGTTAAAGACCGCAAATGTTGCACAGATGCCCCTTTAACAGGCTTGAAATTCTTTTATGTGGCATAAATCTATAACACAAGGCCACCAGCTTTACTTCCCTTCTGAAACAAGCCATGCTAAGGATTTTTAAGCCTGAAAAAATTCATTGCCCTCCACCGGATTTGAACCAGCAACTGCTTAGCTCCCTATGAGGCATGACTAGCCTTGAGGAGGGAATAGTGTGACTGTGAAGGTACCTGAACGAAGATGCTGGTAGTATAGCTAGTTCATCTAGCACACTATAGACAGTGTTGCTCATCGTGACCAGCCTTGAGGAGTGAGCAATGTACCATGAAGCTACCTGAGGGAACATGCTGCTGGTATAGCTAGATCGTCTAGCCCACTACACACAGTGATATTCAGCATGACCAGCCTTGAGGAGGGAGCAGTGTGACTATGAAGCTACCTGAGCGAAGATGCTGCTGGTATAGCTAGACCGTCTAGCCCACTATAGACAGTGTTGTTCAACACCACCAGCCTTGAGGAGAGAGCAGTGTGACTGTGAAGCTACCTGAGGGAAGATGCTGCTGGTATAGCTAGACCGTCTAGCCCACTATAGACAGTGTTGTTCAACACGACCAGCCTTGAGGACGGAGCAGTGTGACTGTGAAGCTACCTGAGCGAAGATGCTGCTGGTATAGCTAGCACATCTAGCCCACTATAGACTGTGTTGTTCAACATGACCAGTCTTGAGGAGGGAGCAGTGTGACTGTGAAGCTACCTCAGCGAAGATGCTGCTGGTATACATATACCATCTAGCCCACTATGAAAGTTTTTTTATTATTTTATTTCTGGATACTGCTGTGTCCTTTGCATGCCAGAAAAATACTGCCTGGTGGGTAGGAATAGAGCTCATGGCGACTGATGCAGGTGCCACATTGGTAACTGTGAAATGTAAACGATGTAAAGTGAGATTAGTAAATGGAATCAAATGCAATGATTGTGAAAACCAATTACACAATAGTTGTGCTAAGTTATCCAATGTTACTTTTCTGCAAGAAAACACTATTAGTTGCTGCAAAGGTGATAAATCATTGAAAGACAACAGTTTGGTTGTGTGATGAGGATGAAAAGTTTTACGAAGCCCTACAGGGTATTGTACATGAAAATAAGAAAATTGATGTGGCTATAGTGAAGTTTTTAATGCAACAGAAGGTTGATGTAATCAGTTAATTGTGAAGCAATGTGAAAATATTAAGTAACCAACTTCGACTCATGACAGATTGGTTTATTCCGGCAGTGTGTCTATCATAAAGAAACATGGTGATGGTTTAGGAAATATAGATAAGGTTAGTGTTATGGTTAATGGTATTGAAAGTATTAGTTTTTAAAAGCAGGTGCTAATAGTGATATGTGGAATAATAGTAATCTAATACCTATCTCTTCTATAACAACAAATGGGTTATCGGGTGGAGAGCAAGAACCTGCTGGTTCTAATCAAGATGAATCAGTGGCAAATGTAAAAAAATGATACATGTACTGAAGTAGTAAAGAAAGCTAGGAAACCAACAAGGCAGAAACAAAAAAAAGTTGGAAATAGAAGTGTGAACATGAACAGTGGAAATGTCAGATAAATATGTAAAAGTTATTTTTAATGAACCAGTTTATGAATCTATTAAATCTAAATACCCTGAATGTATGCGTCTTTTAAGGTTACCATTGATAGTGACAATTTGGATAAAGCTTTGGACATGAATTTATGGCCAATAGGCACATTACTAACAAGGTATTTTTTAAAAAGAGTAATAAATGTCACAAGGAAAACATAGCACCTTGTGATAGTCGCATTATGGAATCAAATGACAGGTTATCTCTTTATAATCAAGGTCTGGTAAAGAATGATAATAGATATGCTAAGCAAATAAAAATAATTCATGTAAATGTTCAGTGCTTAGGAAATAAAACAGAAGTAATGGAAGTACCTATACAGCAATATGATCCAGATATACTGTGTATATGTGAGCACTCGCCTAAGGATAATGAATTACAGATATATACTTCATCTGAGTTTGAGCTTGGAGGTAAGTTCTGTAGAAAACTTCTTAAGAATGGTGGAAGTTGTATTTTGGTAAAAAACGGAATTAAGTTTGAGGTGATTCACTAAGTTCTTTTTGTATTAAGAGATACTGTGAAGTGTGTGCCATATTTCTGAGGGATATTAAAGCTATTGTTGTATCCTTATACAGACCACCGATTAGCAATATTGAGGATTTTTTAAATTCTATTTGAATAGTTATTAAATAATTTAGGTAAACTAAATGTAAATGTAATATTTGCCAGTGATTTAAATTTGCATTTAAATAGATCTTCAGGAAATGAAATACGTTATAATATTATTAAATGCTATGGTTTGTACTGTACTAGCTTGGAACCGATGAGGTTAATATTGTGCCTCGACTATATTATTACTGATTACCTAGAATTGGGTATCAAACTGAGGTTATTTACCTATTTGTTGCTGATCATTCTGCATTAATGATAGTAATAAAAAGTAATAGCATTTCTGAGAAAAACATAACAAAAAATTAATTACGCATTATAATGATTATAATTACCATTCATTTTTTTTACCTCATTACAGCAATTAACTTGAATTTTGTATATAATCTTGTTATTGATATTGATACAGTTTTTACACATTTTATGAACTTATTAAGTGAATCTTTTAACACATCTTTTCCCCTGAAATTAGTGAAGAAAGAGCAGGTATATAAAATAAGGTGGTATTCAGAAGAGCTAACGGCTTAAAAAGTCAGATATTGCTCTATCATAACTTATATAAAGTATAAAGTCTAATAGTTTCAGAGAGAATTATGTAAAACTTAATAAAGTATATAAAAGTAAATTGAAGTTGGTGAAAGGTAATGCTTACTGTGATTTTATTAATCAATCTCTCAATAAGAGTGAAGGCACATGAAAATGTGTATTTTACACTGTTTCGAAGTCATATTATATATGGGATACATTTATGGGGGAATAGTCCCCATGTTAAAGATTTTAATTTATTTATATTTTATGTTTTGGTATATGTACATTCCAATTTCCATCTGTATATTTTTAGACTAGACACTTATAATATTGATATAAGAAACAAACATGAATTAAATATACTTAATTGTAGACTTGCTATGATGAACGAGACTTATTATGTTAAGGGTGTAGAATTCTATAATAAGTTAGATATTAAATTTAGATCACTGAGCACGAGCGTTTTTAACCCATCATTTGTCGCTAAATGAGCACTTTGCTCACACTTTTGTTTTTTTTAGGGTAACGACTGCACATAAAATCTTCTAGCTGACTTTTAAACTTCCCTGAAGCAGTTGTTTAAGTTAGATTTAACAACAATCACATTGACGATGGTTTATGCAATCTTTGTCCAGTTGTGGCACAGCTGTGAGCGGTTTGCTCATCAAGCGACAAACAATGCTATTCAATTGTTGTGCAGTCCGCAATCATCCTGGCTTAAAGCTGAAATGTAGAAGCCCTATTTTGTGTTCGTTAAAAATATTCCTTCATTTGAGTTGTTTTAATTGATATTCAGTTAGGTTTTTAAAATGAGTCGAGCAAAAAAAAATTATCGCAAAAGATAAAATAACAGTATGGTCCATTCATCCTACATGCCCCAATGTTCAATGCCCTAGATATAATATAGTTACAACACATCAAGGCTGTAAAGGAGAGGCAAAAAATGCAACTTCAGTCACAGATGCATGGAATTTATTCTTTCCTAAAGAGACAATTTTACATATTACAAACTGTACTAACATATACCTCCAAAAAATGCGTACTAAGTATTGTGACATTTGTAATACAGTTGGCATTATTGCGTACGTGACCTGGCGGCCCAGATCGGATGTTGTGCAAGAGTAGAGGGGATGGAAAACCGGTTCCTAGTGTAGGTGCTGATGCCGTGTTAGCGTGGGTTTTAACAGTCGAGTCGAGGTTCTGCTTGGAGCAAGATCAGCGTGTGTGCAGCTTGTTCATGTGTACAGATTGGCATCCCCACCGATATGCAAGGAGGTATTGTAATTCCTTTTTTATCATACAATACAGTTGCCATCCAAGTGATTGTAGTGTGAATTTCTGTAGTAGATAGACCCTTCCCTTATCTACATAATGAATTAGGAATATTGTTAGGGACCTTTAGGTGTATTTTTTAGCATTTCGTTGAGCATGCCCCATCGTATCTCGTATAATTTATGATAGAAAGTTCGATCCCGACTACGGTACCTAATGCTGTACCCCCCATTGAGCTAGAATAAGTACAGAGGTTACGACAATTGGTGAGGCACCAGGTAATTGGCATGGGTCGCCGAGAATAATGCATTATTTTGTAGCAAAATATTTTTTCTCTGAAATGTAGCGTGTATGGTCATCCACGTGTTCGTTAGGACATGAAAATTTTTTTTTGTTGGCTTAATGGTAAGGGTTTTGTTTCGTAATTTGTGGTTTTCTATTTTAAATTCATCTTGCATAGTTTCTTAAAAGTCCCATGTCTGTATCTTAATTTCCAGCTCACTTTTAAAATTTTTGAATTGTCTGTCGGTGGCGCGTCGGTAAAACTTTTGGCTCCATTTTTCCTCTTATCATAGCTTCACTTCTGCTAAATTCTGTTTCTGTGATAAATTGTTTGTACTGTCCCTTCTAAACTACTTATTTTTGTGAATTCTGGAAAATGTACTGATATTTTGGAACTTTGTAATACAGTTGCATGTGTTAGCTGGTGTACGTAACATTGCATTATTGTTGTGTGGTCTTTCAATTCTCCAACATCTAGAGTGTGAATCAAATATTTTAAAGTTCACGTGTTACGTGTTTAAAGTTGCATGTGTATAAAAAGTGAGGCGCATCTATTTGGAATAATAAAACAAAACAAGTCAAGAGCATATATATTAAAAATTCATATTTGTGCATCGTACGCTAGTCGTGGTACGCATTGTGGCAGTACTAATAATAATTTTGCTTCACCGTTGCCATGTTTGGTTTATCTAGTTACGCAATGAATTTGTTTGGGGGAAAGTATTTCAAAATGACTAATTTCAGTAAAAGTTTCAGCTACCACCAGCTGTGCCAGTATCTTCACCTAAATAGGTTTAATGTGCCTCCAATATGGACCAGTAGGACTTGGATGTTGATGGATCAGCTATATGTGTGTTACCAGATTTTGGAAAGGTGCACCATTTTGTGGTAAAAAGAAAAAAAACCTGTAAGTATGTGAACACTGTGTGTGCCAAAGTTTGAACGATTGAAAAAGTTTCATATATCAGACAGGTATGCTAAATTTTTATTTCACTGACTAATAGCTTAATTAAGCTTTGCTTTTCAGGAATAATGTGTGCTATGTATGTCTCTGCTAAATTGAATGTTTACCACCATTTTGTGTAACCAAAATTTTGAATTCTGTTTTAGGCATTGGAAATTATTTGGTCTGTCATGTTATGCTGCAGTGTATGTGTTTGATGTGTACTGTGTGCTTAATTGTGTTTGATTTTCAGGAATGTTATGCGACAGTATTGTTTTGGTAATGATTGCTTTGTTCTGTTGCATTCGTTTGATTTTGGGTTTCATCATGATGCTGTGATCTTTTTCTTTGCAGAAAATTGTTGCATGAATTGTTTGTGTGTGTGTTTGAGAGGTTATGGGAGTAGTATATGGGATATTTGCCTCGGTGGAAGTGCCAAAGAGTAACCCCGATGGTGGTAGTGCGAGAGATGAGATGAGTTAATGTCAGCCTTGGTGGGAGTGCCGAAGTGTAACCCCAATGGTTGAAGTGTGAATGTTTGAGTTTTCAGGAGGGTTAACATGTACCTGGGAATTCGATGTATTGAGAGATTTTTGCTTATTGGAGTTGCTGCAACGTGCCCAGTATAGCGTGTGTGATGTATTCACATGAGAGAGCAAATGCAATGAGTTGAATGCAATGAGAATAATTTTTTTTGTGTTTATGCAACAAGTTTAGTACCATCTTTTATAACGAGTTTTAATACCATCTATTTTCCAGCTTAATCTAGATTTGGTAGATGTGGATGCAACAGTATAATGCTATGTTATTTGTGTCAAACCTGAAATGTTAATGTGATTTATTTAGTTTACGCCTATGTCAGGTATTTTTGATTTTTGCAGCTAGTTAAATGAGACACGTCAGTGAAGATATTTTATTTTCTCAGTAATTACTGTGTATAATAAAGTTGAAAACTAAGATGATGATGATTGAAATGATGATAATAATGATCATAACAAGATAGTAATGTAGAAGAGAATTTATGTTATTGACAGTAAAGCATAAGTTTTTGTAGTTGAAAGTATGTAATGAGGTGTAGTTTGACACATGTAATGTGGGTTTATTTTTTTAAGTATGTAGCAATGCACATAGTAGTTTTGGGTAGTTATTCAACTGAGTGTTGTGTATTATTTGGGCCATGGTCAGTATGAATGATTTCATTTCATTGTCATGTATTAATGTATTATAAGTGCACATATTCCTTTTCTTTATTAGTAGTACCAGCTGGTCAAATATAATATTGCGATTCCAAATAATTTACTATATTTGTGTTGTTGTATTTTAGTGTAAACAATGGATGTAAGTGATATAATATTTATGTATTCTGGCCCTTTCATGTTTCCTTACTTGGATTCTAAAGCAGTTTTTGTGTCTATGTGTAGTCATTTTTTTCTTCTTTGCTAAACACTAAAATTGACTGTTTGTAAACTTTGTGGCATTTTCTGTTCCCATTAGTGTAAATGACATACTACTTGCTTCTTTTATGTATGATGATCTTCTGGGAGCACAAGTTTAATTCATTTGTGATTCATGTTATAGTGATTTTGCTGATTCCAGAGCTCAGGTGTCCAGAGGAGTAACCCCGCTCTACAGACACGCCAGAGGTTGCAGATACACCAAAGGAGAGCTGTCGTTCGTCCACTACACTGCAGTGGCATGAGGAGCCACTATCTCAGAGGGCAGTCCAAGTCAGCGATTGCTCCCCACATCTTGCAAAACAGGAAAGACTCTGCAGCTGACATTTCGTCGTTGTGGGTGATGTGGAAATGACACCCACAAACAGTTACGTCGAGACTTGGTGCAGTGTAGTGCATATGTAACAGTGGCAGTACGGTGTAGTGTGTGTGTGCGAGGTACACGTAACTAGGCAATACGTCTTGAACTAAATCGTCGGTGGCACTCGAGACTCCATAATGTTTGAATTAGCTTCACCTGTTCACAATATACTTGTAGCTTCTTCATTGAGAGACATTTGTGCTCCATCCTAACTTTCTGAATGCCAAGATATTGTTTGCTGTAATCTAATTTTGTAAAGTATGTCATATTTTTCTTTCTCTGTAATTCTTTGTCTACACAAAAACAACAAAAATCCTTCTTGTTTCGACGGGGATGTCGATCTGGGTAGCCAGGGGGAGATGTGACATTTGTAATATAGTTGGCATTATTGCGTACATGACCTGGCGGCCCAGATCGGATGTTGTGCAAGAGTAGAGGGGATGGAAAACCGGTTCCTAGTGTAGTGTGCTGACGCCGAGTTAGCGTGGATTTTAACAGTCGAGTCAAGGATCTGCTTGGTGCAAGGTCAGCGTGTGTGCAGCTTGTCCGTGCGTACAGCATGGCGTCCACACCGACAGGCAAGGAGGTACTGTAATTCCTTTTTTATCATAAAATACAGTTGCCATCCAAGTGATTGTAGTGTGAATTTCTGTAGTAGATAGACCCTTCCCTTATCCACATAACGAATTAGGAATATTGTTAGGGACCTTTAGGTGTATTTCTTAGAATTTGGTTGAACATGCCCCGTCGTACCTCGTATAATTTATGATAGAATGTTCGATCCCAACTACAGTACCTAATGCTCTACCCGCCATTGAGCTAGAATAAGTAAAGAGGTTATGACAATATGCACACGAGCGAGGGACTGTCCTGATACAACTCCACATGAATTTACTGCTCTAATTGGTATTCTATACATGGCAGGCTTGAAAAAGGCTGCTCATATCAACATCCAAGAGCTTTGGGCTGATGATGGCATATTTCCTGAATGTTTTTGTGCCATAATGTTAAGCTGCAGGTTCTATATTCTTCTCGAGGCTCTACAATTCGATGACATGAACGATAGAGCTGATAGAAATAAAATCGATAATCTGGCACCTATTAGAAGAATATTTGAGGAATTTGTCATCAGATGCATGAATAATTATGAATTAAAAGAAAACACAACACTTGATGAAATGCTACCTGCTTTCCGAGGAAGATGTAAATTCCGCCAGTACATTCCATCAAAACCATCAAAATATGGAATTAAAATTTATGCATTGGTAGATTCTGAAACATATTACGTTTCAAATCTAGAAATATATCCAGGGAAGCAACCAGAAGGTCCATACCAGACCGATAATAAAGCATCTAGTGTTGTGAATAGAGTAGCAGCACCCATTTTGAATAGCGGAAGAAACATTACCATGGATAATTATTTTACATCTGTACCACTGGAGTTGCTACAGAAGGAAACTACTGTGGTCTGAACACTAAAGAAGAAGAAAAAAGAAATTCCACCCACTTTTGTAAATACTAAAGAGAGGCCAGCTTGTAGTTGTATGTTTGGTTTCCTCAAAAGGGGGTTGTAATGTGATATGTGCCCAAAAGAAACAAAACTGCGCTGCTTCTTTCAACTCTACATTGTGGTGACAAAGTTGATGAAACCGGTGAATAAAACAAACCGCACATAATTACCTTCTACAACAAAACAAAAGGTGGAGTCGATATTGTGGACGAACTGATATCTCAATATTCAGTATCTAGAATTATCTGCAGGTGGCCAATGATGGTATTTTTTTGGCTGTTGAACATTGGTGCAATAAATTCTCAGATAATTTATTTTGCTAATACAGAGAAGAAATTAGCACATCGAATATTTTTGAAACATTTGGCTCTAGAACTTATAAAACTTATAAAACTCCCTATCTATTTCAAATTTGTCAGACAACTTGCGAGTCTCAATGAAGAATGGTAATGAAAAGGAGAATGCAGAAACTGCAACTACTGTGCCCTCGGCGAAAGAACAGAAAAAACAAGAAAACCGTTATGAATGTAACAAATATTTGTGCAACGAACACGCAAGAATTACCTGTGAAAAGTGCCTTGAGTTACCAGCGTTGCCATCACCATCACCATAATTTGCTTTTAGGAGTATATTGAATTTGTGCTACATTTAGGTATTGCATATAGTACATATTTAACAAACACTAAACTCATAATTTTGTCAATGAAGACATTGGATTTTAATTTCTTTCAAATACCTACATATACTACATTTAGTCAACCGCAAGTTAATATGCTTTACTTTTTTTTTTTGAAGACAAATATTTTGTGATCACTTAAAAAAAATGTCATTTGTAGTAGATTTATAAATTATAATTTACGTGTTATTAAATTGAGTTATTGACATAATGTTATCTCTTGTTATGCGTATTTATTACCATGTGCAACAAACCGTGTCACAACAATGGTAGCAACAAATGACAGGTTAAAAGAATGCTTTTTAATTGGATAGTGGAAAGGCCATTTTATTCGATTAGTGATTTTAATCATTATTCTGTAATTGAATATTAAGTTGACTAATTTTGAAGATTTAAAGCTAGTAACAGTGATGTGTATTAATTTAAAATAAAGAGTTGAGGGTTGTTACACTACATCACTAAAATATTCTTACTTGAACGCGTTTCGGGAGAAGGCTTGTTCCCATCGTCAGCATGTTCTTTATTTTAGAATATTAAGTTATGTGTGATTATGTTCTTTGACAATGTCCTTTTCTTGTATAACTATGATCATGGATAAATAAGCTGATTGACTGATTTTATATTGGGTGTGAAAGACCGGTAATTTTGCTCAGGCCTCCCACTTCGACAGTGCTGGTTGCCACATCAGCTTTGAGGAGGGGGCAGTGTGACGTGAACATATGTGGAAGAACAATTAATCCCATTTATAGGATTAATCATAGACCATAATTTGAAAAGGAACCAACATGTTGAGAGAATCATAAATAAAAATGAACCTCGAATATATATATATATATATATTTTTTTTTCCCAAGAAACAGTACAAATAATGGATAGAAAAAGTATTATACAAGATACTCTGCCTTTATCCACTCTAACTTAAGTTGCTGTGTTGTTCTATAGCATACAGCACTAAAACATCAATAAATAATTTCTAGATACCTAACTTGAAGAAATGACCAATACATATAATGTTAAGGATGGAAAAACTGACTACATGCAGAAGATATTAACATCATCTACCCTTTGTGTGTATAATACACACAGACAGACACAAAAATATATATACACAGTGCAGCTGTTTTGAAGATAAAGGCACAGGCTGGCTAAGTACATTATATGTACCAGTTCTAACCAGTTTAATACTCATTATAGTGCACATTACTAATCACTCATAAGCAAGTAATGCAGCAGTTACTGAACGAAAAACTCCCAGTGTAACACACAGTGTGGGGAACACGCATATACAGAATCTGCAGCCTCACCATAAAATACATATACAAATTTACTGTAAAAATCTATAATCACAACAGAAACATGAATGCAATGCAGGAAGAATTTAACACGGTGAAACCAATATTAAACATTTAAGGTTTACAATTGGCCGATTTAACACTCATGGGTTTTACTTATACTTAATGTGGGAACATGTTTTTGTAGCACCTTGTCTAATATAATCAAAACAGTCAACACTAGCTAATGATGTAGCAAGGTGCTAAGAAAATGTTCCTGCATTAATTAAGTGTAATTGAAACACATGACTGATAAGGCCACCAATTCAAAACCTTAAAAAAACATGAATGTTCACAATCGTAACACTAGGACAAAACACTGCTATTTCGCAAATAAATAGAGTGATACTGTAAATCGCAAAAGCATAGAAACTAACACCAGAATTGTGTCAAGTCATATAATAAACAAGTCCTCTGATAGAAAATGCTTGCTACTCCTCAGAAGTGTACAAATGGGGAAATGGATCTAAAATATAGTACTTTTGTACTTCTCATCTTTTATAAAGGTATATTCTTGGGTATATTTTTCAAAGTATGCTTCTTTTTTCTTTATTTGAGTTTATTTACTACATTTTGTATAATCAAACGATCCTTGTAAAATAATTATAATTAATTTCTCATTATCAACTAGCCTTTGCAGAAAAAACATGAAAAATGAGGGTATGCATATTAACATAAAATGTAACATTCACTTATAAACTTTTAAAGGTTATTCGGTTTGAGCCCTTAAAGTGGAATAGAATTTTGAGCTAGTATTAAAAATTACTTTATAAGATAGTCATAATTTGTGTTTATAGAAATCCAGGTAACCATTTGAAAATATTATTTCAAAACTTTGAAATTATTTTTGAATATTATATATCCAAGACTCAAGTTACATTATCAGAACATTTTAATACATGCCTTCTTTTTTTTAAGGACAGTAATAAAAATAAACTATTCACTTAATTCATATGGCATGTAAGCTGTAATAAATGAACTGCATACAATTTCTTTGTTATCCTCTTTAGTCTAGGGGTACCATTATAGCCTCTAGTTCCGAAGGTTACAGGTTCAAAACCAGTGGAGGCAATGTTTTTTTTTTGGGCATAAAATTATGGCTCTCTTCAGAAGGGAAGTAATGCTGTTGGTCCTGTGTCATAGATTTACAGGACGTAAAAGAACCTCAAGCCTCAGAGGCCTCTGAGCAAGATACTTAAATGACGTTCTTTCAATTCACATACCTTTGAAGTGTTTGATAAATGACAATTAATGAAATAAATATAATATACAATGTTTACTACTATAAACAGAATCAAACTGTCACCTTTTAAGCCATGTTTTCTGTTTGCATAATACTTAATGACCATCAATCTACATTAATTGGAAGAAAATGTAACTGGCTTTTATTTTTACAAGCAATCTCTGTGAAATAACAGCAACTAACCAGCTTTTGTTTCTACACACATTCTCTATGAAGGTAAACTACTTTCTACTCCATGACATTTTCAATGTAAGCTATGTAAATCTTAAAGTAATTTATTTACTGAAATTACAAGATGTTCTATAACTTATGTCCAGCAGAAAGAATCAGACTCTTCAATGGTGAAAGTATTACAAAAATTGGTAGCATGACTTTTGAGATTATCCTACATACACATGGCCGCATATATACATACATACATACAAGTTATTTCCCTTTATAGTATTACTATAAAGAAGCAGAGCTAAAGGAAATTGTAACACATGAATCAGAAGGCTTCCGTTTGAAACATAATCCAAGAGTCAAATCTTACCTTGGCACTTCTACTGGAGTGAAATCCCCATCCTGTAACAGAATAATGCAAGCTTACAGTTTCATAGAATCACATATTTAACATTAGTTAAATGTCCTGTAGCACATAGTTATCTTTAAAGCGCCAAGTTTGATTTATTTTTAAATTGGAATATGGTATTAGGAGTTATGTAGAAACAAGGATTTGACATTACATCTTATAATGGGTTAAACAGAAAACATAATGGAAAAGGCATTTAAATTTGAATAGTTTGGTTTAAACAACAAAGACCTGGCAAAAGTTTAGCAAAGGTAAATCAAAATCTATGATTCAGTTAGGCCAGTATTAACAAAAAATCTCAAGTGATGCATTCACATGACCTTCTCTACCAATGACAAATTCACATATGTTAGAATTCCTACAAAGAAATAAGTCCCATTGAAAGGAAAAGTAACCATATAGAAGCATAAATGCAATACTTTTCATGCATGTTATTTAATGGAAGGATTCACATAGTCACATAAGACTGATTAAATAGAGGAAGAATTCTGCACTTCTTTCTCCAAGAAGTGCCAGCTTATGAACAATGCAAGATCTTATGCCCTCTACTGTAAAACATGGTACTTCTCCATTTGACAGTCCCATGAGAGATGCTGATCTGATGTTTGCTTGATACAACACCTTTTATATCCTATTTATTTATTTATAAAGAATGGATGAATTTCCATTTTGGTTATTACTGGTTACGTAATCCAGTTTGAAAACTCAGATATGCTCGCAAGACTTTCACATGATTTTTACAAATCTAGAAATCTGTGCCAATTTTGTGTTATGCCTATGGTTGCATTGTGAATGGGGCTTCATTCTTCAATCCACATTGAATTTGCAGTAGGTTTTTATAGTACATGATTTCAAGCTAAACAACAAGTTCTTTGTAATTCAAAGATACATGCAACACATATACAAAGTTCACTGAATGAGGTATTTACCACAGAACTAGAAATGTGAGCCTATTCTAGAAAAATAAAAGATACAGTAATTGTGTTTTATGTATGGATGCTCTTTAACTATCATGGTTCTTAGCATCCCATTCTATATTGCATGATAAGGCAGGAAATTTTGCTCAAAGGCCCCTTTACGATCCTTGAGGATTTTTACATGCAGTAAATCTATGACATGGGACCACCAGCTTTACTTTCCCTCTGAAGGAAGCCATGCCAAGGATTATTATGCCCAAAAAATCCACTGCCATCTGTCATATTTGAACCTGTGACCTTAGGAACTAGAGGCTAGCATGGTTAAACATACACACCATAATAGTAAACCTTTTGGAGAAATTGTAAAAAACCTAAATTTCAAACCAGTAGAATCCCAAAATGCTGATAAAGGAAATAAAATAGTAATTTTGGATAAAGAAGAGCACAACAAAGGACGCAAGAGTTTCTACAATCCTCAGAACAATCTTAAACAAACTCATATGCAATACAAATGAAAGATTAGCAGTTGTGAAACACTCTTTGCAATAAAGATAACAAGAGATTAAAAGTAGGTAATCCTACAACTCCTAATAAGTATGGTTTACCAAAACTCCATAAAGCTGGAAAGAAATAAGTAATATTGAACGGCCATCTGTGAAAATGGTTAACCAGGAAATTTCGAGAAATGCCAAAATTTGAATCATTAAGCATTAAGAATTCCCCTTTGAATTAGTACAGCTTATAGATGATACATTGGTATTATCTGACATATTTTCAGTATTGACTCATTGGTATCATCTGACATATTTTCAGTATTCCCAAATGTGCACAAAGAGTTTTAGCGGCATTAAAAATACGTGAACCTCATTCCACAAGAATGAAATGGGAATTGAATAGCTCATTAGTTTAAATAAAATTGTGTACTGAGCAAACATTCTTTTTTCAGTTCTGCAGGAAAATACTTTCAGCAAAATATGGTTGTAGTCATAGGAAATCAACTGTCACCCTTCAATGCCAGGTTATTTATGAGTGCTCTAGAGACAAAAGTAGTTAACATATTCCTATGAAAGTTTAAAACCTGGGTTAGACATGTTGATGATGTATCACAATAGTTTAAAGGAAAAATTGACAAGATGTTTTAAAATTATTCAATCTGCAAGATAGAAGCACAAAATTCAATAAGGGAATAAAATCTGACGACCAGCTTCCCTACACCTAGATCTAAAAATTATAAGGAAAAAAAAACAGAATTTGGAATATACAAAAACAACACTTACATAGACAAATATTTAAAGCCCATAGTTGTAAACTCCATTACACAAAGTTGCCATATTTTAGTGAGAAAACACATCTCTAAAATCAAATACAACACACAGAACATTCCAGAAGATCTTCAAAGAAAGCAACAGCACACTCATCCCCTGAAAATAAACTTAATACAAAATTTTTATTAAAAGCTAACCAAAAACATAAAATACTCCCTCATAAAAAAAGCTGGTATTTACAGAATAGATTGCAAGGACTGTGAAAGTATTTATATAGGTAAAACGAATTGAGACTTATAGAACAGCTAATCCAGAGAAAAGGAAAGATCAGCATAAGTAATGCATTTTCAGACAGACAGACATGAAATTATCAACTAGGTGATGATGCTAATTAGGCTAGCACAAAATGCCACTGAACTGAAAATTTGATAACAACTATTTTTATGGAAAAATCAACCAAGTTAAATGAAATATGACATCAAAATGGACCAAAATCTCATACAGTCACCAACAGAGGGCAAGTAGCAAGCCATGCCATCAGGACAAGCTATTCAGCCACAATCACTTGACGAGAAAGACATTCCTTGAAACTAGTTCTGAGGTAAATACCTAATTCAGTGAAATTTGTGTATATGCAATCACACCTGTAACCTTTAAGCAAGAAGTACTTTAGTTACATGTGGAAACAGTATTTAAATGTTTATTCACAGTAACAAACTGTTGCAAGGGAAATAAAAGGAAGGGAAAAACCAAGAATTGCAAACCTTAAAGCCTCTTGAATAGATGACATTTGGGAAATGTTAAACTTGCACATGGAATTATTTGGAAACAGTCCACACTACAAGGAATTTACAAATTCTGTTTTGGACGAGCTCTACATTTTTCCTGTAATAATGCTTTTGCCCGTTCTTAACATTTCTTGTATATACTTCTACAAACTTCAATAAAATAAAGATTCTTGATAGGCTATTCACAGAAAATCCAACATATACATATCATATGTCATGGAACCAGTTAAACAGATTGGAAAGGCAAAATCAGACTGAAAACTTACCATAGCATCAGAATAGCTCACAGACACTTTTGAGAAAATAAAAGATAGCGAACAATTTTCTTCCATGGGGTAGGAAGATTTTGTAGAAAACATATTGCTGCAAATTTGGAAACTACTGAATTTGAATACAGTGTATGGCCTTTATCCATTATTTTCTTTTTGAGTTATTGTGTTGTCTCTTGCTCTCTCTCTGAGAAATGCTTTATTAAAAGCGCATGCATGCACATACATATAAAATCTTTTGATTTGATTTTTCTTAAAATTACTACTTCTGCATTCAGTGGAACTCCAAACACACTGTCTTGCGGTAATCTGGCTAGTGTTATCTTATTTGCTGGGGACCTGTTATTGTTTTATTATTTTAAAATTTGGGTTCTTTGTCCTCCAGCTAGCTATTATTACTCACTCAAGCAAGTGTCTCTGAGCAGGGCATGTAAACGGAAAGGAGTAGTTACTAGAAGATAACACTGATAAAATAATTTGTTTCTAAACTTTTATTGCCGTCACAATTAATAATTCACATATTTAATCTTTATACACGCCTGACTGAAAGTGTTATATTTCCGAATGTAATTATTGTCGTATTAGTTGCCGCATACTTCACATTTTGTAATTAACTTTACGACGTGTACCTTGCGAGATATTCTTCCAAACTGTATGTGTGCACCTCACGAGAGATTCCTTAGAACTGCGCGATACTTGCTTATGGCTCGAGAATATATATACTCCTTCACCTCGAAATGCCTAAACATTATAATAGAGCTGCTATTGGTTACCAAATCGCACCAACATTAACATCTGTTTTGTCAGGCAATCACTGCTACTAACATATATGCTCTAGGGAAGATATTCCCCCCATTTCTAAAGAAAAGGCACGCTACCCTGATGTCATTTGTTTGTCTCTTCTTAGTGATAAACACCTCATCCCCTCGGTTTATTGTTACCCGATTCCATTGTCAGTTTTAGTGAGGCCGTGTAAACTTATTTCCTAACAATGCTTATGGCTAACAAACATCTAAAAACCCGTACATACAATAATATTGATTTACACTACAATCATTCTTGCATTCACAGCATGTTAGGATATAAAATACTGCCTCAACAGTTCCAGCGAAATCACAAAATTGAATTTCTGGGTGGAATACAGTATTTCCTCTATTAACCATAAGTATGATGTAGATAAACTAAAAGTGCCCGAGATGTGTAGGAAGACAGCTGTAGGCAGTAAACTGAGTTTATTTTTACAACAGTACTGGGCTTGCAAACGTGCATCTTATAGTTCATAGACTGTAATCTATACATTGTAATCAGAATATTAATAACTAGCTGACTTACCTAACTTTGAACAGCTAGTTTTTTTAAATTTGAATGAAAAATTAATTTTATTTACTACCCCAATTTTTATGACCTTATTGTACAATGATCTACATAATTTTTATGTTAATTCCTTTTCCCCTTATTCCCTTAAAACTGTAATGTCATACAGCAATTCCTAATAAGCCATCAAAACCTCCCTGATATTCGCGCAATTATCTAATTGAAACATTGGTGGAACATCTAACCTCCTCAACCTTCCCCATAACATTCTTACAAGTTTTTGAAATGCTGTGTAGACTAAAAGTACCCTTTGGATTGAAACTATCATCACTCAGATTGTTCCAATAAGCTTCTGCATAATCACAGCAAGTAAATTTTACACCTTCATACCTTTTCTTTTGCCCCATAACTATTTAATAACTTAACACTACATAGCTCTCACATAATACAGAAACCCTTAACACATACAACAAAACTGAAGTGAAGCTGGTGAACATGAAGATCTGCATTCTAGGCTACCAGGTTAATCAACCGTTTGGAAATGGTGGCGGCGGCGGCGGCAGTGGTGGTGGTGGTGAAATGTGTTTTCAGAAGCAGCATAGTTTTGTTCAGAATCCAGTTGTTTCTGAATATATTCTATAGAACATTTGATTCCATAGAGAGTTAGGATAACTGGATTGTAAAAGTGACAACATTAAAATTTTTTTCAAAATATTCACGTAGACATAAAATTAAGTACAACAAGCATTATAAATACAGCATGTGTCACAACAGATTTTGATGAATTCTTCACCACTAAATCATGTCCTTCCTGCAGGACACACACAGACATCTCCAAACATTTTAAAATTAAGCAGTTGGATATCTACATACTCATATCCAGCTTCATGCTAGTTTTCCAGATATTAATATCAGATTTTCTTTTTAACCTTAACTGCAAATAAGCCTAATATTTTTATTATTATTATTATTATTATTATTATTATTATTATTTATTTTAATTTTTAGGCCTTGCAGTCCTAAAGGGTAAAAGGAGAGACATCAAACTTTATAATGGGGTTGTCTGTTGTCCTCTGATGACTTAATTTCACTTTCATTTTATTTACAACTCATTTGTATTTTTCAAGTAGCAGGAAAGTTTAGCTGATCATCAGATGCTAAAATATCACAATATTTTTGGTATGATTTCAACAAAACATCCCTTAGATATCTCATAACTTTCAAAAACTATTACCACCATTACTTACACCCTTTGAAGTGCACCATTTGGCATACACTGTACACATTCATAAAACTATTTCTTATCATTATCTTGTATTACATAATTCAAGTACTTTATTCAGTGCATAATAAACAAAACAGTGTAACTACACAAAATTTCAACAAACTTACCTTAATGTCACCACAAACCGATGAAGTTTCTCTTTCCAACCACCAAGGTTCTTCCTTAACTTCTACTTTGATATCCATTTGATGATCATTGTTGTATTTCTTAACATTCATTACAAGATCCTCTGAAAGAAATTCTCTCTTGTTCTGCGAAACAATGTCTGAAAACAGAGTCTGCTCCTCATTTTCTGTCTTAATGCCTATCTCATAGTTGTTGCTGTATGCAATACCTTCAGATTTAATATGCTTTACAAGATCTTTGGTAAAAAATTCTGTCTCTTTCTGTGAACAAAAGTCTGGAAAGGGAGTCTCTGATTTAAAATCTGTTTTTATTGCCACATCACAATCATCATCCAAAGTCACAGCATCATTGTTTGTCTTCACTGCTACATTCTGTGAGGCTATGCTATCCGAGAATAGATCCCCTTCTTTTATTTCTATTTTGATATCCATTTTACAACTGTTGCTGCATCTGATAGTGCTAAGTCTGTGGAGAAACAAAAACATCATGAATAGCAGAACAATGGCAAGCAAAGTGTATAATATCTGTACATTCATGAGGCAGAACTACTGCATATAGTAAAGGTGTGACTGTTACTGCTCCCTCCCCCCTATCCTCACTGTAGTTATTAACTCATTTCACATGTCCTTTAATATAATACACTGAACTGTATGTAGTTGTGCCAATTACTGTCCCACCTCACTCCTCTCTCTGCAGTCATTAGCTCATCTCACATGTCCTCTATTATGATACACTCAATTGTATGTAGTTGTGCCAATTACTGTCCCACCTCACTCCCCACCTTGCAGTCATTGGCTCATCTCACATGTCTTGTAATATGATACACTCAACTGTATGTAGTTGTGCCAATTAC
This sequence comes from Deroplatys truncata, assembly GCA_030765065.1. Classification (NCBI taxonomy): domain Eukaryota; kingdom Metazoa; phylum Arthropoda; class Insecta; order Mantodea; family Mantidae; genus Deroplatys; species Deroplatys truncata. Next base: position 89,976,547 of record CM060989.1, on the reverse strand, counting down.
TGTCCCACCTCACTCCCCACTCTGCAGTCATTAGCTCTTCTCACAAGTCCTCTTATATGATACACACAACTGTATGTAGTTGTGCCAATTACTGTCCCACCTCACTCCCCACTCTGCAGTCATTAGCTCTTCTCACAAGTCCTCTTATATGATACACACAACTGTATGTAGTTGTGCCAATTACTGTCCCACCTCACTTCCCTCTCTGCAGTCATTAGCTCTTCTCACAAGTCCTCTTATATAATACACTCAACTGTATGTAGTTGTGCCAATTACTGTCCCACCTCACTCCCCACTCTGCAGTCATTAGCTCTTCTCACAAGTCCTCTTTTATGATACACACAACTGTATGTAGTTGTGCCAATTACTGTCCCACCTCACTCCCCACTCTGCAGTCATTAGCTCTTCTCACAAGTCCTCTTATATGATACACTCAACTGTATGTAGTTGTGCCAATTACTGTCCCACCTCACTCCCCACTCTGCAGTCATTAGCTCTTCTCACAAGTCCTCTTATATGATACACACAACTGTATGTAGTTGTGCCAATTACTGTCCCACCTCACTTCCCTCTCTGCAGTCATTGGCTCATCTGACATGTCTTGTAATATGATACACTCAACTGTATGTAGTTGTGCCAATTACTGTCCCACCTCACTCCTCTCTCTGCAGTCATTAGCTCATCTCACATGTCCTCTTATATGATACACACAACTGTATGTAGTTGTGCCAATTACTGTCCCACCTCACTTCCCCCTCTGCAGTCATTGGCTCATCTCACATGTCTTGTAATATGATACACTCAACTGTATGTAGTTGTGCCAATTACTGTCCCACCTCACTCCTCTCTCTGCAGTCATTAGCTCATCTCACATGTCCTCTATTATGATACACTCAATTGTATGTAGTTGTGCCAATTACTGTCCCACCTCACTCGCCTCTCTGCAGTTATTGGCTCATCTCTTATATTTCCTAACACCATATGCCCATTAACCATCTGATGTAACAATAAATATAAAATTATGATTAACTGCTTGTTAATCCAGATAGATAATTGTTAAAATAGCTGTATTAAACATTTCATTGTAGGCACAACATGGATACAAGGGACAGAAAAGTCAAAATTTCAGAAATCTTATCTGCTACATTCGCATGACTTTCTTGATGCACTATCACTTATTTTTATGCAACTTCTACACATTACTCTTAAGAAGTTCATTACTTCCTCTACTACCTAACTATGTCAAGAAGATGAAATATTACATTTCTCCGAAAAATTTGACACATTAAAACAGAAGCTACAGGGATCCCTGAATTAAAAATTACATTTTGTATATATATGTATTTGTGTGCATCATAAGCAAATCAAAAGAAAAAAAATTGAATGATTACCAACCTTAAGTTCAGGATCTTACAGGGATGTGGCATGGAGGCTTTCAACAAAATCAACCCACTCCAAACTACATTTTATATGAAAAAATTTATATGAATCTTCATTTTTCCAAAAATGGTTGTAACGATTTTGAATGAAATACCATATTTGCATGACAAAACAATATATTGAATTTTTTGGATATAGTCAGTAAAGTCATCTTCATTCTCAATGACTTTTGTATAATTGATAAACCATAAGAGATACACAAAAGCTCAATGCACAACAAATGTAGATCTCATTAAAGGAAACAGTTTATGTTAAATGGTGTTTATTGGTTAGCCCTTTCTGATATATCCCCTTTTATCAGTAGGAACTTTCAAATATAGAATACTTTTTACTTTCTCTGTTATTTACCTATAGTATTCCATCCATACAAAAATTTGACACTGAGATTTCACCCTAAATATATGTTTGAGACTTCCCAAATAGGAAAAAAAGAACAAAATAAAGCATTTAAGGTGTGTGAAAAGCATACCTAAGAAACAGAAAATAAGTAAATATCAACTTGGTATCTAAGTTCAGCATATGCATCTTTCAAGTAGGAAAAATGTTCATTTTTTATTTTCTTAAAAATGGCACTGACGATTTTGAGTAAAACACCATATTTTTAAAATATCCGCATGACTAAAGAAAAGTAAATCTTGAATTTTCTGGAAATAACCGGTGAAGTCATCTGTTCTGAATGACTTTTGTGTAATAAAATTATTAAACTGTGAAACACAAAATGTTACTACATAAAAACAAATATGGATCTCTATGAAACATAATTTATTTCAAATAACTTTACCTGTGGCATGAGGCACATCATAGATATCCATTATAGAAAAATGTTTCAAACATGTCATGCAAGAAAGATTCTTAGTCCAAAATTCGCTATGACCATGTGAAAAAAAACAGAAATGACATGATAACAAGTCCTATTGTGTTTTTCTTATTGCAGCTAACATGCACAACATTTGTAACAATCACAATCAACTTCTACAAAAAAACCCATACATTTGCACAACTGTGGAAGGAATTAGCAGTAGCCTACATCCGTGGTGTGGACATAGCATGTATGCTTCACATTCCAAAGGTTCCTGAATTCTATTCTTGGTTTTTCCCACATCCTGAAAACATTAATCTGGGGTAACTTTAATCTCTATGGACCCCGGCCTCATTTGAGCATCATTTCACATATTTCATTAATTCATCATCTGATTTGAGTGACCCAGTTAAAGGATTTAAAAAAACAAGATAAGCAGCCACTCAAACTTGTAAAGTCCTGAACAAGCTTGTCTGTACAAAATAACATGGTTCAAGAGGGCAAAATTATTACTTGATCAAATCCTATTCCTCGAACACTGCTTTGCATACAACCAGTCATATGACATGACAATAATGGAGTGTTGACTAGATCAAGGTGTGAGCTTGCCAACATATCTGACTGGTTTATTTACTGCCGTGAAGTGTTCATGACCTCCAATGTCACTAAAACTGCACAAAGTTTAAGGAGGAAAAAATATTTGGCTGAATTCTTTAAGTGCAGCAAGAAGGATAGTTTTGCTTCACTGCATTCTTCAATGTGGCTACAAGTGTAGTAAGTAAATAAATAACAAATTATAAAGCTTATGTTGAGGTGTTTCCCAGCATTAAATCAACTAAAAATTAATTGTAAGTACATATTAGACCAAAATGTGCTTTCAAATAACTTGCAACTCATGTTGGACTTAGAAAACATCTCACATCACATATTGGAAGGTTGAGCCCCAATATTAATAATTGGTTTCAATGTTTTAGTCCTTTGTCATTTTTTAAAGTGCTGCTGCTATTCAGTTGTTTCTTACGTCATGGAAAGAGTATGAAACTTCAAGGCCAGCATATAGAAACATAACTTGATTCTGCTTAATGCATCACCCTTGTACCTACCTAAAACAAAATGTGTACTGCAACTATTTTGGCAAAGATTTAACTTAATTAACATGAAGTCAGCTTTCTTACGAATAGTTTGTTGTAGCTATACAAAAATAAACAATAGTGGGTAGACATATTCATGTGAACATAATACCAGACATTTTTAAATTCATAATTAATCACTTTTTGTATGGTAATGTGCAATGGTCCTTGGACCTCACAGTTTGTTTTGAATAATATAAATGAAATATTCATCAAGCAAATCTTACGACCTCAACGAGCAACCTTATAAAGTCGCCTTCACTAGAGAATTTTGTAAACAAAAAATAGATGTAGTCATTAAGGAAACTATTTTGGGCACTTTTTGAGTTGGTGATTGACAGTTGGAGTAAGGATGGCAATTTTACCACTTAAGCCATGTCCACGTGCCATGCAGCAAAGATGGCAGGAAAGGTAGGATATTTGTGTGTTCAAGTTGCGATCCAAACATTATTGTTGTTGGTTTATTTATCGATGCCGTACCCAGTAATGCCCAGAATATCCACGTCTTATATCAGAGAGAGTGAGAAAAGTACAAAAATGAGGTATTCTATCTCCTAGGATGCAAGCTCTACCTGGGGATTACAATTTCATTTTACATTTGTGAAGAAATCTAGGGAGATGTGGTGATATATGTTGGATGTCTTGTTTAAGCACAATTCACTTTTATTTCCCTTTAAAGAAAATGCACACTCCTCGTTTTAGCATGTATTCATTGTGTGTGGTATGCATTGCTTTTCAAGTTTGTTTCTTATTCAAAATGCACATTTCTCCAAATACATATATTTGTGTTCCACGCTTGCTTAACATCTAGTGATGTTACATATTACATGGATAGGGGTATGCATCCAGCAAATATGCAGTTGATGTTGGCAGTTCATTTAAGTGCTTCGCAAAGTCACCACAATACATAGAGCCATTGCACCAATTCATTGTTTTGCATTGTAGCCACAATTTGCTTATGGGAAAATTGTTTACATATTCACTTGAAATTCAACAATACTAATATACATTGCAGAAATGCCTTTAGCTTACATTTCATTGTACATACAAGAGGATTCAGGAGGCTGAAGCAATTGTCAAATGTTTAAAAAGAGGGTCACTAAATCTGGCATAGAAATTCCACCCTTAGAATAATGCCACAAGAAACAATCCTTATTTAGCACTTAGAAAATTTGATAAAGCAAATTGGAAAATTCAAACCAATAATATCCTAGAAATGATTACTGCCACAGCAAATTTTGTTATAAACTGCAAGTTTCAAAGATATCTACAATTTGGTCGCAAAGCATTTACAAACACACCAGTTACATTCAATGTTAATTTAATGACGTCTTTAACAGCAAGCATATCATAAAGCTCAAACAAAATGTTGAACACATTCAAAACCATGGTTTTCGCACCACTTTTAAGAGCTTGACCACTTCTGTTTGGTTACACTGCTCTGACCTGCTGTGCATTCAGCCATGATCGCAGCATTAACAATGCTGATTAGCATGACCATTGCTCCTCTCAATAAAAAATTTGGGATACTGTTGATTGAATGGCCATGGTAATAAACAGAAGCTAATTATTTAGGTTATGTTTAAATGAGGAGATTCATAAAATACTATCACTGACCATCTTTAATATTTGAAGTACAAACAGAGCGATAATACATGCAGTGCAGTTAAAAAACTATTATCGTTCACTTGAAAGGTGTGATGTGGCAACAGCATGTACATTAGTTTATACCAAGATTTTTTCTTGGTCTGGAGGAGTATAGTATACACATTATCTTTTCGCTAATTTACTATTTTTTATCTTATTAATCAGAAGGTATCACCCAGAGTGTTGGCCTTTACAAACATCTTCTTTGTTGGTAACTGAGATAGATTTTAAGACTCAACTTACAAATATGGATTTTGCTATGTCCTGCAAGTCCAAAACTGGACACGCATGCACAAGTTCTGATGAAACTTGACAAAGCTACCCAGCAATTGCAGTGGAGGTAACATAAGCCATTTGCTGCGAACCCTGCACCAACACCCCAGGCAATACTGAAACTCTACAGGTTTTTGCTATATGTGCTATTTTACAACCAAATTAGCTTTAATGCTTCTTTGGAAAATGAGTAACATATCAGGTCCCTGACATTTGGTAAAGAACATTCTTATGATGGTGCCTAACTTAGATGCAGGTTTCCCTTAAGTGCATCACCCTAAAAGGACTTTTTGAGAGCTTTGTGTTCTGCTTTGCTCCCTGTTCTGTCAAATTGTAGTATTCATCTCACTGGATTAGCTTCTTTTTTCTAATTGTGCAGTGGTTCCAAGAATTTGGTATGTTCTGTTCCATCGCTTTGTATTCTATTAAAATAAGTTTTCATATTTGGCAACTAATCATTTCTATTTTGTTTAGCCATTGTCTTCAGATGGTTTCAAAACTTTAATTATGTGCTAGGTTTACATGCGGCTATGTGATCGGTTAAATAATATTAATAATACTATTATAATATTAAATGGTTTAAAATGTATTTCAAAATGAATGGTTAATTTACAATGTTAATTTTAATGACTTTCTAACTGGGAGTCATTCAATCAAAAAGTTTAATTCAACCAACAGAAACACAGTGCTAGGTTTATACGGTTTGTTCAAGGAAAATAATCTAGAAACAATTTCATCTAAAGTAACAAACTTGAAGTAGATATATTTCTTTGCCTGCATTAGTTGTATCTGCTGACCTGGGTACCTGATTACAGGAAAAGAACCAGCCATGGGGTTGTAAGTCTATTGTGCCAAAATTCCAATGCTTGTATAAGCTAGCCCCAGGCAGACACACTGCTCGGTGCTAAACTAATCCTTTAGGCCTAACCAAACCATCTGTCATATAACATGTACAGGGAGGGCCAAAAAAACTACAAATCGGCTGCGCAGTATTATTCCTGTCTGCGTCCTCGGAGCTTGTTGCAATCTGCCGCTATCATGGAAAGGCATGAATGAAATTATACATTTTTAAAACTACTTTTAAAGGCTTTACTCACCAATTTTATTAAAGGAGGTGCTGAAACTGGCCACCGTCATTGTCCCTACATTTTTGGCACCTCTTTAGGAAACTATCCATTACTCGTGTTAGTTTACGTTGAGAAATCCTGGCAATTTCCTGGCGAATATTTTATTATAATTCTTCCAGAGTGTGTGGGTTTGTCTTGTACACTTTATGTTTTAAGTTACCCCAGAGAGAGCAATCGCAGGGGGTTAGATCGATGACCGAGGGGACCGTAAATCTCTACAAATAATTCATAAGAGTAAGAAAGGGATGTTAACCAAGTTCCTATTAGTAATCTATTCATAGATGATATATTAAGAGCAAAAATAAGAAATTAGCATTATACAGTAAGAAGAGATAAGGAGATTCCATGTTCAGGTTCATTATACGCACACCATTTTATGGTATGCACCATACCGTTGATAGGGTTACAAAACCAATAAATGAAATTCAAGAAAGTGTGAAAAATGGGGAATTGGGGTAAAAATCTTAAAGATGTCTGACAGAATAAAAGGCTCTAAGAAACAATACCAAGGACTAAGAGAATAATAAAGAAGGTAAAGAGAAGAAAATGGTTTAGAAGAGTAAGAGAAGCAAGGGCCGCTCAGTGAACGAAAAGGCCAGGGAGCCAAGCCATCTGAGTGACCCAATAAGAAAACAAGCACCAGACAAATAGTACAACAGTTGTAGTGGTATAAACGAATATACATGAAGAAATTGTAAACATATACAACAAATTGTACAATAAATCCATCCATTCATTCATACAAATAATTCTATCCTCAAACACACTTTCAACTGTTCTATTCGAAATATTGGCTGTATGAGCTGTTGCAGACTCTTGTTGAAAAAAGGCAAAATCATGCTCTTTGTCTGTTAGTTCTCTGAAAAAAGGGGACAGAAATGTATTCACATTATGTACAAGCATCAACTGTTGACTCGAAAACAATTGGACTTATAAATCTTTCTCCACTCATGGCCCACTATACATCAATTTTTTCGTAATAAAGGGATACTTCATGAACAGTATTGGGTTTGTCAGAACTCCAATAATGATTATTTTGTGTACACACATATCCATGAAGCTGGAACCAAGCCTCGTCCATGAAAAATATTAAATATGAGTATATTTTGCCATTATGTACACTATTGGGAATTCCACTCACAAAATGTGCGCCTAATTACAGGATTACCCAGTTGAAGAGCATGTGCCACAGTTATTTTATATGGTCTTAAATTCAGCAATTTGGTAGCTCTTCGCGCAGCACCATAAGAAATGCCTGTCTGTTGTGAAAGATGCCCAAGTGATTTTAGGGAGGAATTCCCCAAACGACCACCAATGTTGTCTTATGTTTCTTTGGTAAGAACTGTACGCCATCTTTTAGATTTCTTAACTTGAACACTTCCTGTGGCCTAAAATGTATTTTAAATTCATGGATTGTTCTTTGACCTGGAACTTTTAACCCTGGAAATCTTTCTGCAAGTCATACACTCACTTGGTTAATCAAAAATAAATACATGCTTTGCAGTAGAAAACATATACTGAGTCATAATATACTTTGTGACTAAGTACAGAACAAAATAATAAATAACTCGTAATGACTGAACTACATCAAATCAGCGTCAATCCGTGACGCTGCTTATAGCAGCAGTGCGTTATCATGTTTCCACATGCCCAGTGGAAAAAAATGTGCAGCTGGTTCGTAATTTCTTGGTTCTCCCATTACTTCAGGCATACATTTCAGAAACCTGCTTAGAATGAGATTAGTAAGAAGCTGTAAGCAAAATTACACATTTTTAAAATATGAGGTGATATTTGTTGTTTAGTGGTTCTTGATGCAGAAAAAATGTGATGATGTAAATCCTATCAGTCACTTAAAAGGAATCACCCCCAGTTATTTGTACAAGTGAGATACAGAAAGCATACGTCTGCATATGATGTCCTTGAAATTCCACATTATTTACATGACATCACAAGAAACAACACTTCAAAAAACGTTAAGAGGATTAAAAAATTCAAACCAATAACAACAGATATCTGGCACATGATGGCACAAAAAAACTCCTTTGAAATAAAGTCTGTGCTTTAAAGAGATATGTATTTATTGTACCTTATGGTTGACCCATTATACAAAATTACATAAAATCCTCCTGAGCTGAGGACTTCACAGGCTATTCCTGGAAAATTCAAGATATACAGTTTATTCGTCATGTAAATGCCTTAAACATATGGTATTTTAATAAATATAGTTAAAGCATTTTCTGAGAATATTAAAAATATCGACAATTGTTTTAAGGGTACCTAGTTTGGGGTGGGGGATATTCCTGAAAATCTTAGTGTTGCATCTTTGGAGATGCTGAACCTAAACACAATTTGTATTTATTGGGTTTTTGAGATATGCTATTCACAGTTATGTGAACCATTTTCTTAAAAGGTATGTTTTTTGTTATTCAGGGAACCTCAAAATATGTATTTTCTGGTGAAATCTCAACATGGAACTTTTGAGTGGAATAGAGCACTTCTACTTACTGTAGCAACGTAATAAAGAAAGTATAAAAATACTGTAGTAAAAATACTGGACATAAAATAAACATTAAAGACACAATAAACATGCACAGAATATGTATGTGCCAAAGCATGAATATTTAAAGCCAAACAGGTGTAGAATACAAATAAATATACACAAATTATATGAGAAAACATAAAACTGAAAACTTTTCTTGGCACACAGTGTTTGTATATGAACTCGTGCAGGTATGATGAAAGTAAACTATTACAATCGCCTTTTTGGGACAAATAATTAATATGCCATATGGTGTATTCTGCATGTCAAAACTTGTGGGGGGGATGCAAATAGCACTAGTAAATTCTCATAGCGGCAGCTCTTTTCCAAAGATTTCATGTTGCAAGACTAGGCTTAACATACATGCTTAAAGGTTTGCAGTTTTTGCATTTGTTTCTCCATTCTTTTCTTTTCAGTACAAGAGCTCATCAATATGAATAAACATTGGAATGTTATTTCCGCATATTGACACCTTCTTGCTTAATTTTAAACAATTGCTAGGTAAAAATATAATGCGAAAAACCTAATACAGATAGAAGAATCACTTTTATAGAAATAATTTTACTTTCTCTGATATGTACTTACAGTAGTAGAAGTACTGCATTCCACTTAAGAAATTTCTCCCCAAATACACGTTTTGAGGCTCTCCGAATAAAAGAAAACAACATTTTAGTAAAAGGTTCATGTTTGTGTGTTTGTTAACAGCATAACCCAAAATGAAGAGTCTGATAAAAACACCAAACTTGGCATTTCAATTCAGTATCTTCCAGGGATAGTATACTAAGATTTACAAGAACCATCCCAACTCAAACTATCTTTTACATTTTTAAGAACTCAGACCTCAAAATAACCTTTACATTTTTAACAACTCACACCTCAAACTACCCTTTACATTTTTAACAACTCACACCTCAAACTACCCTTTACATTTTTAACAACTCACACCTCAAACTACCCTTTACATTTCTTTAAACATTCTCAAAAATGCCATTAAAGATTTTGAAACATATTTATGTGACAAATAAAATGTAGGTATATCTTAAATTTTCTTGAAATTGCCTGTGAGGTTGTGTTGATTCAGAAAGAATGTTGTATAATGGGTTAAACACAAGAGAGTGAAACAAAACAAAAATGCACTGCACAAAAAAAATTTAGATTTCTTTAAAACACACAATTTATCTCAACTTTCTTTTTTCTGGTATCAGCCATTTCCGAGATATCCATTATTATTGATTTAATTTTTCAATACTTTTAACATTCTTTAAAATACTATCATTATTCAGCTGTTTCTCGTGATGTCATCAAAAGAATATGAAATTTCAAGACTAGCATATAGGGACTCGCTTTTAAACTTATGGTTGTCAAATTGGTTTCCTATATCCCTCTTGTATCTACAACGAAATGTGTAATGAAAGTATTTCTGTAAAGATTTATTTGATTAACATAAAGTAGCCAACAAAAATAAGCTTTTGTATGAATAGTTTGTAGAAGCTATAAAAAGTAAATACAGAAACTCATGTGAATGGAACAGATTTTGGTAGTCGTGCTTAAGGCCTATTCTCATGACATATGAAAGTGGTGAGACTTTAAATTAAATAATTATGAGACGAAAATTGGGAAGGAAAGGTTCTAAGCCTAAGTTTAGTGACTCCTCGGGATTTCCAGTTATAAGGACTAAGGAAAACCTGGAAAGAAACCCTCAGTTAAGGAGGACTGTTCTGGGTGGATGTGATTCGCAGACCTGTATACTAGTCCATGTCTTAATGCTCTCAGCTGACCATATTAGTTAATGAGAATACTATAATAAATTTATATGAATTTGTCTTTGGTACAGAAAGTCATGTGAATGCATGCACAAATTTTTATTATGCACTTAGATTGTAAGTATTAAAATAATATTGTAATGGCTGGATAGTTATTATGACCAATGAATCATATATGAATTCCTGTGACTTATCCAAGGAAGATAATACATCAATTACTTTTTGTTAATCCTCCAGGAATACTTTACTTGTTTGAACTAATTTGCTACTTCTGAAAAACATAATTATAATTCTTACTTGGCAAAACTTTCCCCATATAAAGTGGCAATAGTGATGTAAGCAAAGATTCCCAACCAGGAGAAAAGCCATGGGAGGGAAGAATGTGCTACATAAGCTCTTCTGCTGGAGAATGTGCTACACAGCAGATCAGATTTGAGTATTACGTCAAGCATATGCTCACATCTGCATTGATTTTGAATGGTAAATAATATGTATACCTTAAAATTTCTGGGAATAGCCTGTGAACTCTTCTAGGTTCTGAATGATTTCCTTACAACCTTTAAACCGCAAATCTCCCTAATAAAAACATTTAGGTTCTCGCTAAAGCATACAATTTGGATACTGCTGGACATGCTAGAAATGTTTATATTTAATTAAAAATTATAACTATAATAGCATTAGCTGAATGAAAAGAAAACACAGGGGACACGCAATGCTGTGTTTTACTCAATGTGCAGCTAACCTGTATGTGATTTCTTTCCATTCATTGGTAGAAATAATATGCTTAATGGTGAAAGGTGAAACACCAGCTATTCTGAGAATAAACAATACATATGGTGTGTCCTATTCAAAAGTCTTTTAGTAAAATAAGACAAAGCCCATGTTAACTAAGCCAGTACAATATCCAACCATTTCCTCAGCCCCAGACAGTTTCTCGTCATTGCAATACACTGCAATATCACTTCTTGTCTCATTTCTGTCTTGAGTTAACTTTGAAACAGTTCACAGTGCATCATTTAAAATGGGTGGAAGACCGAGGTCTGCAAATTGGATTGTTCAACCTAGCAAAGTTGTGGAGGTGGCAGCGATTAGAGAAGAGGACTTCCTCTACAAAGCTTTGTTTCAGGCACTGGAAAAAAAGTGTGTGCGCAAGTTACAAGGGGCGAATCTGCTCTTAGTGTATCCCTGTTGAAAATGCTTATAAAATCCTAAGAAAAGCGAATAAATTACCTTAGGAGTGAGTTTATAGTGGATGTGATCTCCTCAATAGCTGGTGCTCACCTGCCTGCCCCTTTTAGGGATTTTACTTTTATAGGGAAATTGCGTTAGGAACGCAATAAACGTAGCAATGTTGTTGCTAAAGCACATGCAAAGTGTGAACTGCCAACCTAAACAAAAAGCGAAATCCATTAAATATGCGATGTATTGTTGTTACTAGAATTTCTTCTTTGTTTAATGTTGCCACTGACAAAAATGCAATGCATTCATAGTAAGAAAGACTATCGGCCAAAATTTTAATTTTTGTATTCTTTTTGTGAAAGTTTGTTATATTAATATGTTATTTCTATTAAATAAAGAAGTTCCTTTACTGTAACAGTGGTAGATAGTTAAGGCGAGCTTACATAAAAAAAAACCTAACCTATGGCTAACCTTCCGTGAATCAGTAATCTATGTTTAGGAACGCACGCGAGCAAAGCGAGCGTGCTTTGATGTAACCACTGGTAACAAATTAAAACAAGGTTATATATATGTAAATCAGAAACTTAAGCTTAAATAAAAAATAAAAGAAACTAAACCTAACCCAAACTCTCGTGAATCAGAAACCTAAGCTTAGGAACACAACTGCTACTCTCCTCTCCTCCTAAAAAACATCCCTCGGCTACGCTTTGAGGTTGAGTATCTTACCAGTTTTTGTGGCATTAGTTATTCATATGTTGCCAGCATTGCATTAGAGCTTGTGTATGACATAGAATGACCTCTGTTGAGCTAGTGTATAACAGAGTGACAACTGTTGGACTTATAACACATCATTTTCATCGCTGTGGGGGATACACTAAGAGCAGAATGTCGGAATTACCTTAACTTGACTTAGCTGGTGCATATGAGGCAGGTACAGAAGTTCTACGCCTTTCGAAAATACTCTTCACATGTGCAGGGAAGTTAAACGCTACATTATAGTATTTTCTAAGCATGCCAGTTCATTCTTCGTATTGTAATGAGTGAACCTGTTAAGTAAGAAAACCATGTATTATATATAATTATACTTTAAATTACATTTTACATTATACCACACCATATGGCTTCGTGTTTCTGCAGAGGAAAGATAAACAGGAAGGTTAGTTTCGATAAAATTATTTAGAAAGTATTCATATTTAATACCTGTGAAAACAGCACTTCTATCTCCGTTATTTCTTGCTCTGCTGCTTAATTTATTTTGTCTTGTCGAGTGCTTACTTTGAGACGCGACTGCCAACTACAACAGCGATTGAGGTAACGCTGGTAAGATGGCCAGTAGGAGTCGAAGTCATTTCAAACCACCGCTTCCTCCTTTCGAACCACAGAAAAACAAGGTATTAGAAGTGCAATCCTAGTGTTAAAACGGCGGAAATACGAAGGCGATCGCAGCATGAGTACTGATCGGGGATGGAACGAAGTTATGAAAAATCGTGCTCTCGGATGAAGACGTCAATCTAGCTACAACAGCTGTATTTTTCATACCTGCCTAGCTGTCTAGCTCATCTGTGTTTTAAACCCTAGACAGGTGGCGCATGCACGTCTTACACTAGTGGTGGCGCGGGGTCACTTGCGACCCCAGGAATAAAACTATTGTTGTAAATGGACCACATTAATAAATTTATTTAATTATTGCTTACATATACCGAGTAATACATTATGTATTAAAATAACTGTTGGTTGTATAAATCTACTTTAAAAAATAAAAAAAAACTTTGAATTGACAATTCCTTGCAAATTGGACTGATGCGCAGCACAAAAAATATATTTAAATGTTCTCTTCACTCATAGTCATAAAGAATCACAGTTAATGTGTTTTTTTTTTCATCTCAACAGTAAGAACATATGTTGATTCTCATATTATAATTCATACACAGCTCCTACACACGACTACACTATGGTCTTTGCACATCTTCTGCTTGCATTTTACACACGAAAGTTTTGTGTTTCTGTCTGCATTCTCGGACACACATTACACCTCATTCTTTTCTTCACTGGCAATTCCTGTTCTTGATTTTCTGGTTGTGCTGCAATTATAAAATGTCGTATTTTCTCAAGCAATAATTCTGTAGGAGATCTTGCATTTTTAGCTGCAGATTTTACACCTGGTGAGTCACTATCTTGTGGGAGCAAGTACGTTAATTTTGAGGACGCTGAACCATTTTCCATACCGTAACTCGATCCTCTTCTGCACTCTGCTCACTTCCACTATTTGAACTCAGTATTTCAAGTTCATCTTCGGTTTCGCTGCCTTCACCACCTAATGCTTCCTCTTCTTCCACTTCCCTTATTAGAGGTAATAACCTTGCCTGATGTTCCTCATAACACATATTGATATAAAAACAGCATTTAAGACTAAAAATACGTAAATATTATAACCGCAACTTCTAGAAGGTTCAGCTGAAAACACACTGTAACTACAGAAACAATGTGCAGACGAAACACACAACAGGCAACGGGAGAGGTGGCGTGGGGTATTTCCTGCCCTCATTTCAGCCGAAGAACTCAAATAGCCTATATTCTAGGAATGTATGACCTGTATTTCAATGCTAATGACCTCTAACAAACGCCAAGGAATGCAGCGAAAGGTAAGGGAAAGGCAAGGTTCAGGTATCCAAAATAATTATATATAACTTGCAAATAAAACTGGCTGGGGTCAGAAAATACTCCGCGCCACCTCTCTAGGGTTAATACTGTATCGCTACTGACGACGTACAAAGTTAATTACGTGAGCTTCAGTAATCGTGATTGCACTTTGAGTCATTCACATTTCTTTTTAATGGAGCCGATTAAAGCTCACATAAAATAACGTGTCACTGTCATCTGTAGCAATACAATATTTGAGCAATTATGATCAGCTGAACACCTGATAGTATGAAAAACACAACTGTGGATTCCTCTGTAACTTATTTAAATTATCCAATAGTAGGCACATACATTGCTTTTATATAATATTATTGGGGTTAGTAGTGGTTGCTAAATGTTTCTATGCCACAATACATAATGGTGACATTTAAATTTTTGAGGTTGAATGAGGATCAAGTACCTTTGAATAATTTCTTCTGCATGCTTAATGCTAAAATCTTTTGCAGTTAAATTGCCTGCATGTTTTGTTTGAACTTGCAACCAATTAACAGAAGGATGTGGCATTTGACAGGAAAATTGGAAGAATAACTCACATTTGACACTTGTTAATTTATTCTATTCTCTAGATAGCGCATATTTGCTTAACATGAATAACATAATTCCATTTCCCACAAAGAAACTTCTGCATACATTATATGCATAGTGTAGTTATTGTTTGTCATTCACTAAATCGCTATTAGCAGTACAATAAATGTCATTAGCAACAGTTTCACCACACTATTTAACACTATTAATGTCATTGTCACTCTCTATGCTCAGACTTGAAGCACCATCACTGGACACAAATAGGCATAACTTAACTCCAACTTTCCATTCTGCATATCCTGGAAGTAAATGGAAATACATGTTTAAACTACCCTTAAAAGTATGTTTCTGAAAAGAGAAATTGCTTGCATTAAGGAGAAATTTCTAGGTGCAAACACCTTGTGATTATATTACATACTATCCATTCTAAATCAGAATTCTCTCTGATGTAAACCGAAGCATATGCTTCCGATTGTCATGAGCTAAGCACTACGTTTACGATTGTGTAAATAGTTCCTTAATAAATGTATTGTATCATGAAATATTGGAGTAGGAAAAGTATAGAACTACATATTTGATTGTGGTTATCATAAGAACTCATTGTTATATGTAATGGGGTGATGTTGCTCCAGAAATCGATGTGTCATGGCGGACGATGTAAATGCGCAATGTAACGTACCAACTGTTAAACAGAAGACATGCTGCAACGTCAGTAAAACCTGAAACAGTGTCGTATTTTTGGGAACTGTTACACGCTGTCGTAATAGAAAAGCGCGAAATAGTGAATACATGCAATAAAACTGAATAATAACCGCAAAGCAGTAAAAAAAAAGATGCTATTGTCCAATTCTTGGCGTTTAGTAGAGACCATTAGCGCTCGTGTACTACTAAATAAATGCAATACAACTAAATAGTTACTGTGCAACAGTAAGCAAATGTAATACAACTAAATAATTATCGCGTAGCAGTGAATAAATGTAACAGAACTAAATAATTACCGCGACGCAATAAGCATATGTAATACAACTAAATAATAATGAATGCTACTATAATTATGTCCAAGGACTATGTGCTCTTTCACAATGCAATTGTTAGCCTCAATAAAGCCTGTTTTGCATGGATGTATATAAGGAAGAAAGATGTAGACGTTCTGTGAAACAGATGTAGAAGAAAGATTAGTTCTGGACGATAGACAATGAAGAAATGGTAAATTTTGGAAGAAAAGAAATATGAAAAGGAAGTTCTGAGGGAGAAGACGAACCAGAAGAGAGCTGCGAAGATGTTATGACGAAGGATAATTCTCGGAGAGTGTCACAAGAAAATACTGAAACACTACGATTGGGACAGCTGTTCCTGTATATCAACTCATGCAAGTATGAGTTGAAGAGATCCTGAGAAGTGGCGAACTGCTTCCTAAGCTTGCTTCCTCTTCTGCAAGTTGTTCTATGTCCCAATTTACCATTAGGATCTCATTCTCCGCAACGATGTGTAAGATCTCCAAGTTGATTGGTGACTGCTGACAAAATTACGTCCGAATATATAACCAATTCAATAAATCGCGCCAGAATACATAATCGGCAGTGCTTAAAGAAATTTGGGGCATTTAAAAAGCTAAATTCCACACATTCGCGGAATTTTAGCGATGACTTTTTCTACAGGGCAACCTGGCTGACATTGCGCGGCACCCGCCATGACACGTCGACCTCTGGAGCAACATTACCGGTCATATATATATACCTTTTTTACTATAAGCTGAAAGGAGAAGCAAACAAAACCAAGTGACAAGACAGCACTTCATTGGCTGGTGTATAAATTACCTTTCCAGCTTAGCATGTCTACTCTTCCTCTATAAAAAAAATCATATCGTAACATTTTTTTGTAATTCTCGTGCAGAGAAATTTTAAAAACTCATTATTGTAACATTTAAATTCATGAAACTAAACTCGACGCCAATCAAGGTGATTGACAGTTACTAACCACGTGGCGGAAAGCTTTAAATGAATGGGAGGGATGAATAGGTCATAGCGGTCGTCATAGAAACCATTAGAATGACCAATTAGAACTAAGACGTTTCTATAGCAATGATGGACGCAAATGCGTTGTTGCGATATCCTAACACGTGATTGGCATGACGTGTGGGTGAGCGACCGTTGCAGTAAACATGACCTGAAGTCTTTTCTTCTGCTGTTGCTGCAGTTATAAACAATTCTCCTTTTGGCCCCAGCTTGCTTTTGTGTATCAGTTTAGAGATTGCCTGCGTACTGAAAAGTTCTTTTGCGTCGTCCTATTTGTATGGTATTTGCCTTGTGTTAAGTGTATTTGAGTTCGTGTATTTGTGCATGTGTGTGTTGTGTGAGCACTTATAATTGTGTTAAATGGATTTTTAACAATGTCCAAAAATAGTGACAAAGATAACGTAGCCAAACGAAAAACTGGGCTCACTCGGGAACCGAATAAAACTGTATTTGGTAAAGGTATCACAATTAAAGGGCAGGCGCGGGAAATAATATGCTCTGTGAGAGAATATTTCGTAGAGGAGAAATTGAGCAGGGGGCCTCTTATTCCATTTTCTAATGTACTTTACAGGACCTCGCGTGCTGTAGGAATCAGTAAGAATGCTGTGGTTAAGATTGGGAAAGAAAAATATTATAAAGAAGAAAATCAGGCATCAGGATCTAAATTAGAAACTCCTGGAAAGAAAAGAAAAGGATGTAAACGTGTCACCAACTTAGATCCTTTCCCGAAGGATGCAATACGCAGACACATTTATTCCTATTATAGGAGAAAGAAGCATTGCAGTATTTTCAAGCTCCATGTGTCTTTAAAGGAAGCCGAGCTATTTCAAGGTAGTAAGTCTTCTTTGCGTAGAATAGGGAAGAAGTTAGGTTTACGTTACAAAAAAGTAAATGGCAGAAAATTCCTAATGGAAAAACCTGACATCTGTGCTTGGCGCTGTAGGTTCTTCCGGGAGATTCCTAGCCATGATTTTGAGAACATTGTTTGGCTCGATGAGACGTGGGTAAATGCCAATCATTCTGTCAGCAAAGGCTGGACAGACGATACGTTGGAAGGAACAATGAATGTGGCGTTAGGTAAAGGAGGCAGAATAATACTTCTCCTCGCTGGAGCTGCACGAGTTTTGTTCCCAATTGCTGTCTTCTTTTTAAATAAAAAAGACAATGGATTATCACGAGGAAATGAATCATAACACTTTCCTTAAATGGCTCAAAGAGCAGCTTCTTGCAAATTTACCAAGACCATCTGTAATAGTAATGGATAATGCCAAATACCACTCAGTAGTTTCTGATAGAGCACCAACAATGGGAACAGAAGAAATGAAATAATTCAGTGGCTTGTTCGACAGAATATACCGGTGAAGGAGGGACTGAAGAAAAGTGAGCTACTGGAACTTGTGAAAGCAACCAAACCACGGTTACCAAGTTATGTAGTCGACGGCATTGCTGCATAACATGGTCACAAAATAGTTAGGCTTCCCCATTATCATTTTAACTCAATTGAATTAATTTGGGCCGAAATAAAGGATTATTTTGGGCGAAACAATAAAGCTTTCACTGTGTCGTCAGTAATACAGCTTACAGAAGAAGCACTACAGCAGTAAAAGCTGAAAACTGGAAAAAAGGCTGACTCATACAAAGGCTGTAATAAGTGCAGCTTGGGAAAATGAAGGAGTTTTGGAAGACACTATAGAACAGCTTGTTATTTCCGTGGGGAATTCTAGCAGCTACCGTCATCATGATCATCACTGAAGAGCCGCTAAAGTTCCCCACGGAAATGTCAAGCTGGTCTATAGTTTCTTCTAAAACTCCTTCATTTTCCCAAGCTGCACTTATTACTCCCTTTGTATGAGTCGCCGCTTTTTTTCCAGTTTTCAGCCTTTACTGCTGTTAGTGCCTTTTCTGTAAGCTTCATTACTGACGACACAGTGAAACCTTTGTTTCCCCAACATAACCCTTTATGTCAGCCCAAATTAATTCAATAGAGTTAAAATGACAATGATAAGGGTGAAGCCTAACTATTTTGTGACCATGTTCTGCAGCAATGCCATCGACTACATAACTTGGAAACCGCGGTTTGTTTGTTTTCACAAGTTCCAGTAGCTCACTTTTCTTCAGTCCCTCCTTCATCGGTACATTGTGGCGAACAAGCCACAGAATTATTTTCTCCTCTTCGAAATATTCTCTCACAGAACATATTATTTCCCACGTCTGTCCTATAATTGGGATGCTTTTACCAAATACAGTTTAATTCGGTTCCCGAGTGCGCTCACCTTTTCGCTTGGCTGCGCTTCTTTGTCACTATTTTTGGATTTTATTAAATATCCATTAAACGTGTTAACACAATTATAAATGCTCACACAACACACGCACGCACAAATACACGGATTCAAACACACGTAACACAAGGCAAATACCATACAAATAGGACGATGCAAAAGAACTTTTCAATGCGCAGGTAATCTCTAAACATAAGCAAGCTGGGGCTAAAAGAAGGACATTGTTTATAACTGAACCGACAGCAGAAGATAAGTTCATGTTTACTGCAACGGTCGCTCGCCCGGCACGTCATGCCAATCACCTGTTACAATATCGTAACACGGCATTTGCGTCGATCCTTGCTATGGAAACGTCTTAGTTCTAATTGGTCCTTCTAATGGTTGCTATGACGACCGCTGTGACGTATTCATCCCCTCGCATTCATTTAAAGCTTTCCGTCACGTGGTTAGTAACTGTCAATCACCTTCATGTTTGGCACAGAGTATAGTAATGGACTTAGCAATGTTAATGCTGTCGTGGGTGTTGATTTTGAAGGCTTTGGTTGCGTTATAGCTACGAGAACCTTTTCGGAAATCGTGGCCTGTTAATGCCCTATGTCTGAGCTAGGACTTCCCGATTCGGAACCCGTTTGGCTGCACTGAGCTATAGGTACTGGACTGCGGGACGGAGGTTTGGCGGATACATAGAAGTTTCCGGGCTTCCGAGTAGGACACCTTCTCCCTAAGCCAGATCTTCTGGATCGCTCTTTGCTCTACAAAACGGGGGCATTCTCGGAACCTGATTGGTATTCACCACTACAGTTAATGCACTTTGGAGCTGTTGCACATGCTCCATTGTAAGGGATGTCTCCACAGATGACACGTAGATTCGCCGTTGCAAAATTCGCTAGTGCATCCATAGCACTGGCACTTATAGCATCTCAGCGGATTTGGTATACCCCGTCTTAAACCTTTGAGGGGGACCTACCAGATTAAAGGTAAGGAACAGGGTACAAGTACACACCAATTCACCTCATTCTTTCCGCTGAACCCGATATATGGATGTCACATCTTGTTCTTCCAGAATCTCTTGACTCTCCTCATTGGACACACCGTACAATGCATGGGAATCTACAATACCGCGAGGGGAGTTAAAGATTTGTGCATCTTAACTCGGATAGCTAATAAGTTTGCTTTTAAGATAACCGCTGCCTGGAATGCTGAATTTGCTTCCACCAGGAGCGAGCCACTGCAACTTCTGATGCACGACTTATAGGGTCAGGAATCTTATCCAGACCCTTTTAAACTGAAAAAGGGTTCACAGGTTTAGGTGAGAGTCCTGGCCTGGACCTTGCTCACCTTGGGTTCTCACCTCCCAATTCAAAGATAGATGAACCCAAACGCCTTCAGGAGTTTAACAGGTCATGTAATGTACATCCACAGGACAGATCTTTATCAGCGGATATGAACACAGTCCTACATGATACTCAGGGCTAGGAGTTACGCATTACTCAGTTGCCCCTTGCGTCTCTCTCTCTCTCTCTCTCTCTCTCTCTCTCATGCATTGGTATCTGTCAGACAGTGTTCAGGGAGGCAACTGTTACTTGGCCAAATGCACTTGAGGCCAAAAGTGATTGGGCATTTAGCATAAACCCTCTCACCTCTTAGAGGAACCCAATGCAGATTGTGGCTTGGGAATGCCAATCCTTTACCTACTGTAGTAGGACCCTGAGGGGGAGAGAATTAATGCAAGCTGTTGAATTAAAATCTTGTTGCTTCTGCTACTGAAAATCCAAATGAAACAATTCCTTCTGCCCGTTGTCTTCTTTCGCTTTTAAGCAATTTCAATATCATAGTGGAATTTTTTTCTTTATTCATTTCAAAATCCTTCAAACCTCGCATTTTGCAGTAAAAGCATTGAGGAATTTGATGAGAACATCCTATGTTTGAGAAACAATTTTGATTAGCCATGAACAAAATTGGAAGATGCCACTTATTCTGATTGTTCCATCACATACCAAAAGAATTTGTATTGCCCCAATGAAAGGGTAAGGAAGAAAACGTTCCCATAGACTGCTACAAAATGAGCTCATTCATACAGTAGACCATAACGTTTGCGAAAGATTTTCGGAGAACTTAAAACTTTACTTGTTTACTCTCCTCGATTCTAGTATTTTCATTATCATAAGTCATCATTGCCAGAAAGAGAGTTTTCATGTCTTAAAGAGAATTACAGAGTTTTCCTTGATTTTGTGCCTTTGAAAAGTGAACTTATGGTAATCTATTCATTTGGAAGTATGTTAAAACACAGTTTGTATGAATTATACCAATACATACAAAAACTACGACACACATCTGCTATTCCATAAACATGAAAACTTTTTGAGCTAATATTAACTATTCCAGCAACCATGGTGGCAAAGGGACGGTCATTTTCTGTCTTATAATGCCTAAAAAACTATTTGAGAAACTCCCAACAATAGATTAGATTATCATAGCTTGAACATTAAGAAATCCCTTCTAGGCAAACCACAGTCCAAACAGAGCTTCCAGGAAGATATAATTGAACTATTTCTAAAGAAAAATTGAACTGAATTGCATTACAAAAAGGCAATATTTTTAACATAGCAAACTTTTACTCACTGAAGCATTAGGGATGTCTGTTTTTATTTAAAAGATTCGTCATTAATTAACTTTGGAAACATTTTTTAATTACTTCCCTCAAATTGAAGGCCACGCTATACCATTAAAGTATACAGCGTTTTGCTTCAACTTTGTTATAAGAACAGTTCCAATAAAGAGGATTAAGAAGCAGAATAGTGCAGTTCCTACAATTTTTTAAAATCAATCTTCGTATTCATGCTGTGGTGTTGCTGCATACAAAACTGTAGGCTGCATAAATGTTGTTTTCTATAATAATTAACAGTGCAAACTGAAAGGTTTGAAAGTATACAATAATACTTACAAGCAAAAAGGTTCCCGTAAAGATGGCTTCACAAATAAGCTGTGTGCGAGATTAATGCGAAAGTATGGTTATGAGCCGCAATTGATGTTAATTGCTTGTGGATGTTATCCTTGAGCAACGTCGGAGTATGTGGTACATGCATAATGGAGCACCGCCAGTTTTGCTGCTACTGTAAGAAGACACCTAATATCGAGGTATGGTCCAAGATGGATAGGTCAGAGAGGGCTTTTACCTTGGCCTCCACGATCATCTGATCTGATTTGTTTGCATTTTTCCTGATGGAATCATCTCAAATGTGTAGCGTACAAAACTCCTGTTAATACCGTGGAAGTCCTGGAGCAGAGAATTGTACGTGCTTGTCAAGAATTCAGAGATGATCTGTAGGTGTTTGAAAGAATTTGAAACTCATCTCAGAGACGAGTGCAGTATTGCATCAAGATACAAGAACAACATTTTCAGCACCTCCTTTAACAGGGAAGAGTGTACAGCAGTGGGGTGAAAATGCGACTGGCGAGGCAGTGTCTCTCGCAGATGCAACTCTTTTCTAGCCATTTATTCATTTGTTTTCCATGTGCAGCAGTGCATGTTGCATATTTGCTGACTCGAGAAAGTCATTTTCGCCACCCTTGGTGTACAGTATTAATAACATGTAACGTGTTTGCTCAAAGAATATACTTTTTCAGTATTATTAAAATCTGTTTATAGGCTAAATGTATGCGCCCCTGACTACCAATCAATGCTGTGAAAACTGCAAATCAATAACACCCTCCATTTCCATAATATTTGCGGTGCAAGCTTTAGGTGATTCACCCTATATATATAACCTAGGGTGACATGACCACATAAAGCATCCCTAAAGCTGTGTTTATGAAATATTTTTCCTTGCAGAAGGTACTTTAGCAAGATACAAAAGTTCCGAAACAATAACAATAGATCTGTGTACAGCTTCTATTGAACTTCCAGAGAGTCAGTTACTAGTTTTCTTCTCAGATTTACAGAAATTGCTTGCTGAATGTCAAATTGTTAAAACTGGATAAAATTGAGGCAGCTTTAATATGACCTACGCTATCTGTTACAGGAAGCAGGTATTTCAAAAGAATGAGCTTGTGTGACTACTTAACCATACAATAAGTGCAATACAAGAAATACACACATTTGTCACCATGTTGTGTGAATTTCGTGTGCCATAGACAAGCACATTGTTTACACAGAAGTAAAAATGAGTAAGGCTGACACAATTCCTCTTTGTACTGCTGCAGCACAATCATGGGAGTAATGTAATCAAACACTCTGTATAATTAGTGAAATGCTTGCCAATTGATTCTATGAGCAAATTTATTTTACTTCAAGCAGATGGAACACACACTGCAAAAATTCTGCTACATAGCAGCTTTAACAATAGCCACGTAAATAAACACAAAGTGCAAAAGAAGCAAAGAGCTAAAGATGTGATTAATAACAATATATATTGTAATTTTAATTACAGTAAAAAAGAAAAATGAAGCTTACTAAGGCCACCAATTTATGTACTTTATATGTTTGTAACTTAACACTTTGGGAAACATATTTACAATATTATAGGACAGCTTACTCTTAATTATTCCTTATAATTCTTAGCACCAGTGATAAATTGAGGTAATCTCTATATGCTGCTGTACTGAGCTTGGTACAGACTGCAACCTGTTGGACATTCACACAAATCACTTCTTACAGTTGAACATCAAGTTTTAAGCCACAACAGGAGAAATTTTAAGAGAAATACATGAAAAGGTTGCACGTTTACAAACTTTTTCATGAAGGAAATTGTGTGTATTAATCTTAATGAAGCTCTTCTTCAATGACACATTTGTGTGCCCATTTCTCCTCATTAATTTAATTACGTCTTTAAAATGCGAAAAATCACTGTAGTGTTTATAAATGTCTTTCTTACTTGTAAGAGTGTCTTCCATCATGAATAAAATGACACATTTACAAAGTATACAACAGTATAAACCTGTTCACAAAATCATATTACATGTGTATGATTTTATGGTGCCAATGAATCAAATAATTATGCCTTTTCACACCTGAAAAATGATTCAATCTCCTCTCATAAGTTTTGAGACTTGTGTGGCCCTTTATATTGAGAGAGACTGAAAGCGCCACCCCACAAATGGTAAATTTGTTAAATTCATGACCATTTATTTCAGAAATTAGTTTTTATATAATGCTAAAATTTTTATAGGATATAGATATGCATATTATAAGTTTAATGAACTAGAATCGTACCATAATCATTTCTACTAAGGGGGATATAATTTTTTCCTTGAGGATCGTATTTTTTTTTAAATTCATCAGTAATTAATTTTTAAAAATTAACCATCTTATTAACCCATTGTGCCCAGTGTTTTATTGATGGTACAAGTGACAGGACTAGACATACACTAATATTTTACACAACGAATTTAAGAAATGCTATTGTGCTCATTTATACATTGTTGAACTTATGTTATTTTATTCCTGAATTAGCTCTTCTGAGAAGGAGTACAGTAGGAGCAATTGGCATTTGAAATTAAACCTTTTTTTCTAGTCTGAATCTCAGCATGACATGGACTTGAGTATATTAAATTATTTTATAATAAAAGCTTCACAAACTGCAAGTAGTTCCTTAATGAATCAATAATGTCTTATTCATTTAAATTTATGCAACATTATTTTTGCTGTGGGGACACATGCCCCAATTTCAGCATGACATAAAAGGTACACTAAGCACTGATAAGAGCACTTTAATTTTAATGCTTGTTATGTATCACTCCTATTTTGCCTATTGCTGCCATGACATAAGGGCATTCTCTTAAAGGTTTAGGTGAGATTTTAAAGGGCTTTCGGTTCAGAAAGCTTTGAAGATAGTATTTGAAGATGTATCCGATGTTAAGGATAATTTTATTGCTGCACCTGATTTGAGTATTTTGACTATTAAGATTCTGGGGATGAGGAAGTACGAGGTACCCCTGACAATTTTAGTCAAAGGCAACTTCTTGCTGATGTTGAAGCTAGAGCTGGTGAAAGAGGGGAGATATTACCTCAACCACATGATGCTCAAACATCAAACTTGCAAAATGAAGATGTACTTCTTCCACCAATGCCAATTCCAGAAACAACAATTCTGTACAAGCCATACACACAATGCGGTAAAAAGTCTACATGGATTGAAGAAAATTTTGAGAAAAGATCGATACAATTTGATGTTTCTTACCCCAGCCACAAGGAACTAGTAATGCAGTTGAGTCATTTGCCTATTCTTTGATGATAAAGTTATCAATGTCATTGCCAAGGAAACAAACATACGCTTTATAGAAACATACAGAATACTCTTTTGAATCCCTCAGGTATGTAATCCTGGTCCTTCTCAGCTTTTTCCTATTGAAGCCTGGCTTTTATTCTTGCAGGTCTCTTAGGATGGTTTCTGTGCTTCTATCCACTTTCATCCTAGATATTCCAACACATTAATCCAACCCACATTGTCTTTGTTGTACGTTAACACAGCATCACACAGTCCTAATTCCAAAAAGTTTCTTCCTACAAATGTTATTTTAGGCACAGGATACTGTATTGAAAGATTCATTACCATTATGTGTCTTGCTATGCAGACTATTTGCAAACTGTGAATAGGCTAGTTTTAAATACACAGGCCTTATGAACTAACATTCCAGTTTTATCCAATTAAATCATGATAGTGAATGTATGAAGCTTCAGTCTAATGATATTTGCAACATTGTCCAAGCACATGTTTTGGAGTGGTTTGGAGCTGGAAGAAATAGTTTAAAAATAGATGGCCCAGACTGCTCTCATCATACATTCCTAATTGTCCATATTGTTTTTTTATGGCTTTGCTTAATAGTTTTGCAGTTTGTCATGGTACCACCTGTGTCATACTACATGGACTACAGGTACCATTCCATACTGTAATTCCTGAGGTCATGGGTTCAAAATTGGTGGAGGGCAATAGATTTTTTTCAAACATAGGTCCTTAAAATGGATTCCTTCGGAAGGGAAGTAAAGCCAGTGGTCCAGTGTCATAGATTTACAACACATAAAAGAACCTCAAGCCTTATAGAAGCTTCTGAGGAAGATTTCATCTATCACACACAATATTCAATAGGATGCTAACAGCTATAGTAATTAAAGAGCATACATAAATAAAACTATTTTATTTAACCTGTGAGTTGATCCCTGATAGTTTTGCCATTAAATAGTGGAGCTTTGCCTAGCTGCTATTTTATCTTCCTCAGCTGTGTGCCCATTTTCTTCTGCACATGTCCAATACATTCTGCTTTTTTCGCGTAGAGTGTAAATTCTCCTTAAAATGAGCTAAAACTTACCACTTTACTACAAGGCATATAAGAGTTAAGAATTTTTCTCTGAAGTGCTGCAGAATATGGAGTACAAAATGCCAGATGTAGCCTCATTTTAAAAATTTATTTATAATACAGGTAATGTATTTTATGATAATTTATGTATTAACTTAAATAGATCATTCCAAACTACAAAACTGAACAAAATACTACAAAAGCAGTTTTCACCATATAATCTCCCTTAATAAATCAAATTATGCAATTTCAAGGCTGACAGCCAAATATTGCTCTTTATCACAAGTGTTAAAGTATGTATTTTCTCATACCCATGAACAAATTGACAAAACAATAAACCTTTTCTCACAAATTTCACGCTAGTGAGGCCTTTACCATCATGCATCAAATTATGCAATATCACAAATGCCAATTGAGTCTGCTGATCTCACAAATTTCATACATCTAACGCTTTTTACCATCATTTAACAAATTATGCTGTTGAATTATGAAAAGAAAGCAAATGCCTGGTTACAAATTTCACCATTGTGAGGCATTTTACCCTCCTGTATCAGATTATGCCTTTTCAAATATGAGAAATGAGCAAACTCTTCTCTGAAATTTCACAATTGCGTAACTTTTTACCTTCATGTCTCAAGGTAATGGAATTTCAATGATGGTAAATGAGGAACCCTTTTCTAAAAAAAATTTCACACTTAATAAGTTTTTACCGTCAAACGTAAAATGATGCTTTTTCAAATCTGACAAATCAATAAACCTCTTCTCAAAATTTCATCTTCATGTATCAAATTATGCCGTTCTAAATGTAATAGAAGAGCAAAGTACTTC
This sequence comes from Deroplatys truncata, assembly GCA_030765065.1. NCBI lineage: Eukaryota > Metazoa > Arthropoda > Insecta > Mantodea > Mantidae > Deroplatys > Deroplatys truncata. Next base: position 89,949,010 of record CM060989.1, on the reverse strand, counting down.
TAGTAAATGTCTCACTTGTAAGGGTTTTTACCCTCATGTATCAAATTTTGCAATTTTAAACTTGACAGAAGAGTAAAGCTCTTCTCACAAATGTCACACTAGTGAGACCTTTTAGCCTCATATACCACAATGTGCTTTTTCAAAATTCACAGGTCAGTAAAGTTCTTCTCATAGATTTCAATCTTCTGACTTTTCACATGACACCTCTTACTGGTTTCACAGTGAGGCAAAGCTCTTCTCATAGGTTTCAATCTAGTGAAGCTTTTTACCATGATGTATCATATTACAACTTTCCAAATTTGACATCTCAGGCTTTTTGCCCATGTGTATCATACTATAACTTTTCAAATGTGACTTCCGAGTAATGCGCTACTCGAAAAATTCACATTTGTTAGGTTTTTTACCCTTGTGTACCAAATTGTGCGATTTCAACTGTGACAACTGAGTAAAGCTCTTCTCACAAACTTTACATTTGTGAGCCTTTTTACCTTCATGATACAAAATGTGCGTTTTCAGACTTGATGACTCAATGAAGCTCTTCTCACAGATTTCACACTTGTGAGGCTTTTTATCCTTATGTATCATATTATGACGTTTCAAACTTGACATAAAATTAAAGCTCTACTCACAAAGTTCACATTTGTAAGGCTTTTTACTCTGGTGTATTACACTATGGTTTTTCAAATGTGCCATCTGAGTAAAGCTCTTCTCACAAATTTCACACCTGTGAGGCTTTTTACCCTCATGTATCAAATTATGTGTTTTCAAATTTGACAACAGAGTGAAGCTCTTCTCACAAATTTCACACCTGTGAGGCTTTTTACCCTCATGATACAAAATGTGCGTTTTCAGACTTGATGACTCAATGAAGCTCTTCTCACAGATTTCACACTTGTGAGGCTTTTTATCCTCATGTATCATATTATGACGTTTCAAACTTGACATAAAATTGAAGCTCTACTCACAAAGTTCACATTTGTAAGGCTTTTTACTCTGGTGTATTACACTATGGTTTTTCAAATGTACCAACTGTGTAAAGCTCTTCTCACAAATTTCACACTTGTGAAGCTTTATATTCTTATGTATCAAATTATGCACTCTTAAATTTGAAATATGAGTAAAGCTCTTCTCACAGATTTTACATTTGTGAGGCTTTTTACCCTCATGATACAAAATGTGCGTTTTTAGCCTTGATGACTCGAAGCTCTTCTCAGATTTCACACTAGTGAGGCTTTTTACCCTCATGTATCATATTATGACGTTTCAAACTTGACATAAAATTAAAGCTCTTCTCACAAAGTTCACATTTGTAAGGCTTTTTACTCTGGTGTATTACACTATGGTTTTTCAAATGTACCAACTGTGTAAAGCTCTTCTCACAAATTTCACACTTGTGAAGCTTTATATTCTTATGTATCAAATTATGCACTCTTAAATTTGAAATATGAGTAAAGCTCTTCTCACAGATTTTACATTTGTGAGGCTTTTTACCCTCATGATACAAAATGTGCGTTTTTAGCCTTGATGACTCGAAGCTCTTCTCACAGATTTCACACTAGTGAGGCTTTTTACCCTCATGTATCATATTATGACGTTTCAAACTTGAAATAAAATTAAAGCTCTTCTCACAAAGTTCACATTTGTAAGGCTTTTTACTCTGGTGTATTACACTATGGTTTTTCAAATGTGCCATCTCAGTAAAGCTCTTCTCACAGATTTCACACTTGTGAGGCTTTTTACCCTCATGTATCATATTATGACGTTTCAAACCTGACAATACAGCAAAACTCTTCCCACAAAGTTTGCATTTATGAGGCTTATTACTCTGGTGTATTACACTATGGTTTTTCAAATGTGCCATCCGAGTAAAGCTCTTCTCACAAATATCACACTTGTGAGGCTTTATATTCTCGTGTATCAAATTATGCACTCTTAAATTTGACATATGAGTAAAGCTCTTCTCACAAATTTTACATTTGTGAGGCTTTTTACCCTCATGATACAAAATGTGCGATTTCAGGCTTGATGACTGAATGAAGCTCTTCTCACAGATTTCACACTTGTGAGGCTTTTTACCCTCATGTATCATATTATGACGTTTCAAACCTGACATAACAGCAAAACTCTTCCCACAAAGTTCACATTTATGAGGCTTTTTACTCTGGTGTATTACACTATGGTTTTTCAAATGTGCCATCCAAGTAAAGCTCTTCTCACAAATTTCACACCTGTGAGGCTTTTTACCCTCATGTATCATATTATGACGTTTCAAACCTGACAATACAGCAAAACTCTTCCCACAAAATTCGCATTTATGAGGCTTATTACTCTGGTGTATTACACTATGGTTTTTCAAATGTGCCATCCGAGTAAAGCTCTTCTCACAAATATCACACTTGTGAGGCTTTATATTCTCGTGTATCAAATTATGCACTCTTAAATTTGACATATGAGTAAAGCTCTTCTCACAAATTTTACATTTGTGAGGCTTTTTACCCTCATGATACAAAATGTGCGATTTCAGGCTTGATGACTGAATGAAGCTCTTCTCACAGATTTCACACTTGTGAGGCTTTTTACCCTCATGTATCATATTATGACGTTTCAAACCTGACATAACAGCAAAACTCTTCCCACAAAGTTCACATTTATGAGGCTTTTTACTCTGGTGTATTACACTATGGTTTTTCAAATATTCCATCCGAGTAAAGCTCTTCTCACAAATTTCACACCTGTGAGGCTTTGTACCCTCATGTATCAAATTATGTCTTTTCAAACTTGACAACAGAGTGAAGCTCTTCTCACAAATTTCACACCTGTGAGGCTTTTTACCCTCATGTATCAAATTATGTCTTTTCAAATTTGACAACAGAGCGAAGCTCTTCTCACAAATTTCACACTTGTGATGCTTTCTACCCTCATGTATCCTATTATGGCTTTTCAAATATGACAGCTTAGTAAAACTCTTTTCACAGATTTTACACTTCTGTAACGTTTTACCCTGATGTATCAAATTATGCCTTTTCAATTCTGATATACGAGTAAAGCTCTTCTCACAAATCAAATTATGCAAATTAAAGGCTGACAACTCAGGTAAACTCTTATCACAAATGCTACTCTCTCGTGTCCTTTCTCCCTTAAGTATCAATTTAGCCCTGCTGTAAATTTTCCCCCTATCACTACATTTACCAGTATGTTCTGAGCAAACATCTATTTCTACAGGTAGTATTTTTGTGACATCACCTTCCTGATGTTTACATTCAAGCTCTTTTCCATAAGTGAAGATTGTGTCTTTCCCTGAGGGTTCAGCAGAGGGCAATGGTGAATTGCAACAACTATTGCCCGAAGCTCGTTCTTTGTGTAATCTGAAATGTTGAAGGTATTACAATTAGCTTCAATAATCAAACAATGAAAGGGAATTAAATCCTAAAAGGGAATCTTTGTTAAGTGTACTTACAAATTGAAGTAGAGCAACGTCATTGTTTATTACGGTCAAAATAACTTAATTTGCAATATTTTTAAGTAAATTAATAAAATCCTTTAAATGAAAAAGGTGTTAATGGTGCTTCTAACTTGGGAAGAATAATATATATTGTGAATTTGCATACAACACAAGAAAATTAAAGCGAGAGTTAACAAAATCATGTCCAATTTAAAGGAAACAGATGAGAGTACACTTGTGAGTCATAAGCAACAAAGTAAACTAAATGATTGTACAAAGATAAATTTACATAGTTTCATTCATCATATGCGTAACTCGGTATAAAGAACAATAGTAAATACAAAGCTGATAAGAGCTTACACCAAAACATTGCAAATATGCAGCCAGATATTATAATTTATTCTGAAGAGTGTCTTAATGCAGAGAAAATAAAAGTAAAATATAATGAAAATTACACCTTAGGGTCTAGCTTTTTCCAGAAAAATAGCAATTTGTGATTTAAATGGGATGAAATGTAAAATTTCATCATCACTTCACTAAATTCTTATTGTCATTTCGCATTTCTTCATGAGTGAACTTAAGCATAAAATAAGGTGATAGAATTTAATAGAATTACAAATGAAAAAACACTAGCTGCACAGAGAAAAAACAAAAAGAAAAGAGAAAAAGAATACAGTGGGCGGGGATTTACAGAAGAAAAGAAATAATAAAAAAATGGAATGATTTTTGCAGAATTAAAATATGTCTCAATGTTACTTTGCAACTAAAAGAAGTTAATTGTATTAAAAACACATGATACATGCTAAGGATTTTTAAGCCTGAAAAAATCCGTTGCCCTCCACCGGATTTGAACCAGCAACTGTTTAGCTCCCTATGAGGCATGACTAGCCTTGAGGAGGGAGTAGTGTAACTGTGAAGCTACCTGAGCAAAGATGCTGCTGGTATAGCTAGACCATCTAGCCCACTGCAGACAGTGATATTCAGCATGACCAGCTTTGTGGAGTGAGCAATGTGACCAAGAAGCTACCTGAGGGAAGATGCTGCTGGTATAGCTAGACCGTCTAGCCCAGTACAGACAGTGATATTCAGCACGACCAGCCTTGTGGAGTGAGCAATGTGACCACGAAGCTACCTGAGGGAAGATGCTGCTGGTATAGCTAGACCGTCTAGCCCAGTACAGACAGTGATATTCAGCACGACCAGCCTTGTGGAGTGAGCAATGTGACCACGAAGCTACCTGAGGGAAGATGCTGCTGGTATAGCTAGACTGTCTAGCCCAGTACAGACAGTGATATTCAGTACGACCAGCCTTGTGGAGTGAACAATGTGACCACGAAGCTACCTGAGGGTAGATGCTGCTGGTATAGCTAGACCGTCTAGTCCACTACAGACAGTGATATTCAGCACGACTAGCCTTGTGGAGTGAGCAATGTGACCATGAAGCTACCTGAGGGAAGATGCTGCTGGTATAGCTAGACCATCTAGCCCACTATAGACAGTGTTGTTCAACACGACCAGCCTTGAGGAGAGAGTAGTTTGGCCATGAAGCTACCTGACGAAGATGCTGGTGGTATACATATACCATCTAGACCGCTTTGACAGTTTTTTTATTATTTTATTTCTGGACACCCTTTAACTCCTGTGTCCTTTGCGTGCCAGAAAAATACTGCCTTGTGGGTAGGAGTCGAGCTCATCGCAACTGTTGCAGCTGCAGGGTAACATCCATCATCCCAGTGCAAAGCTTTCTTGCTTCCAGAAAGGTGTATATTACGAGACCATAAATGTATTTAATACTCTCCCTAATGATCTTAAGAGAAAAGTTGACAATTTGAATGTCTTTAAAACTGCTGTCAGAGAGTACCAATGCTCAAAAGCATATTATTCTGCAAAAGATTATCTGAATGACAAATTATCCTGATGATAATACTTATATAGCTATGTAAGTAGTATTAATAAATATTAATGACAACTGCCAGTCATATTTGATGCCTGCTCTAGAATTAATGAAGCTATTTAAATGTAAGTATATTAAGAATTGACAGTAAATGCTATGCATTACAAATCAAATAGAATAAAATGATCAAACGAACAAAGGTAAAATCCTAGTGAATGTTAAAATAACTTTTCTTGCCTATAAGTATGTTAACCTTATTACAGTAAGGAGGTATTCAACTCTGAACAAAATTACACTTGATTTGTTTCATTTTGTATATAATGTCTTTTTTTATTTTAAATGTTCTGTATACTATGTAATATTTATGTATATATGTAACTTTATTGTACATTTCCTTGACACGCACATAGTATGTGTCTATTTTATTTAAAATGTTCCATATTCTGTGTAATATTTATGTTTATATGTAATTTTTGTACATTTTGTACATGTGACATGTTCTATGTTCACAAGCCTTTATGGCTGCTAGTGAACTCACAGAATACAATCTAATCTCATCTAATATAAAGGACTGAAGTAGTAAAGAAAGCTAGGAAACTAACAAGACAGAAACAAATAATAGTTGGGAATAGAAGTGTGAACATGGACAGTGGAATAAAGAAAGTACCCAAGAGAGTGCATTTATTTGTATCTAGGTTACACTACAGTGGAAATGTCAGATAAATATGTAAAAGGTAGTTTTAATGAAGCAGTTTATGAATATATTAAATCTAAATACCCTGAATGGTATGCTTCTTTTAAGCTTACCATTGATAGTTATAATTTGGATAAAGCTTTGGACATGAATTTATGGGCAATAGGCACTTTAGTAACAAGGTATTTTTTAAAACGAGTAATAAATGTCAGAAAGAAAACAAAGCACCTTGTGATAGTCCCATTATGGAATAAAATGACAGGTTCTCTCTTTATAATCAAGGTCTGGTAAAGAATGATATAAGAATTAATGACAATAAATATGCTAAGCAAATAAAAATAATTCATGTAAATGTTCAGTGCTTAGGAAATAAAACAGAAGTAACGGAAGTACTTATACAACAATATGATCCAGATATACTGTGTATATGTGAGCACTGGCTTAAGGATAATGAATTACAGATATATACTCCATCTAAGTTTGTGCTTGGGAGTAAGTTCTGTAGAAAACTTCTTAAGAATGCTGGAAGTTGCATTTTGGTAAAAAATGGAATTAAGTTTGAGGTGATTGACTAAGTTCTTTTTGTATAGAGAGATGCTGTGAAGTGTGTGCCATATTTCTGAGGGATATTAATGCTATTGTTGTATCTTTATACAGACCACCAATTGGCAATATTGAGGATTTTTTAAATTCTATTTGAGGAGTTATTAAATAATTTAGGTAAACTAAAGGTAAATATAATATTTGCCACTGATTTAAATAGATCTTCAGGAAATGAAATACAATGTTATAATATTATTAAATGTTATGGTTTGCACTGTACTAGCTTGGAACCGAAGAGGTTAATATCGTGCATCGACTATACTATTACTGATTACCAAGAATTACGTATCAAACTGAGGTTATTTACCTATGTGTTGTGATCATTCTGCATTAATAATAGTATTAAAAAGTAATAGCATTTCTGAGAAAAACATAGGCAAAAAATTAATTAGGCATTATAATGATTATAATTACTAATCATGTTTTTACCTCATTACAGCAATTAACTTGAATTTTGTATATAATCTTGTTATTGATATTGATACAGTTTATACACATTTTATGAACTTATCAAGTGAATGTTTTAATACATCTTTTCCCCTGAAATTAGTGAGGAAAGAGCAGGCATATAAAATAAGGTGGTATTCAGAAGTGCAAAAGGCTCTTAAAAAGTCAGATATTGCTCTATCATGACTTATAGAAAATATGAAGTCAAATATTTTCAGAGAGAATTATGTAAAACCTAATAAAGTATAAAAAAGTAAATTGAAGTTGGCGAAAGCCGATTACTGTGATTTTATTAATCTCTCAATAAGAGTAAAGCCACATGGAAGCTTATTAATAGAGAACGAAATGTCATAATGAATCTTAATGTGGATATAATACCTGAGGATTTTAATAATTACTGTGTGCAGTCAGTACGGGATATTACTTTAAATGTACAGTATAACTTAGATCAAGCTATGCTTTATCGTAAAAAAGTTAAATTACAAAACAAGAAATTTTTTAACTGGAGTAGCATTACAGTGGAAGATTGTAATTGAAGCAGCAAATAGTTTATCCCAGTCTTACAGTTGTGATGTTTATGAGCTATCAAATCAATTTATTAAGAAATTAATTCTACTGATTTCAGTTCCCTTGTGGTTATGTTTCACAGATGTCTTCAACAAGGAGTATTCCCTGATTGTTTGAAAACTGTTAAAGTTAGTCCTTTGCATAAAAAGGGTGATGTATCGAATTTCAAAAATTATTGATGTGTCATTAGTTCCCATAATGTCTAAGTTTTTGGAATATATATTACACAAGCAGTTGGTATTATTTTTTGAAAATAATAATTTATTAGTATCAACACAATTTGGTTTTAGGAAAAAGAAGGCAACCATTCTGGTATTACAAGATGTAGTACATTATATTTTACAGGCATTTCAGAATAAAGCATATGGTCACTTATATTATGTGATCTTACAAAAGCTTTTGATAGTGTAATTCCATAATTACTTATATCTAAGTTAAGATATTATGGTTTGAGTAATAATAGTTTAAATATAATACAATCTTATTTGTCAGGAAGAAGGCAATATGTTTCTGTAAACAATAGAAATTCACATACTATCGAGTTAACCCATGGGGTACCTCAGGGCTTGATATTAGGTCCACTATTGTTTATAATTATGATTAATGATCTTGTTTATACTCTACCAGATGTGCCAATTTTGTATGCGGATGACACTACCTTGAGGACTAGAAATGAAAATGTTGATGAATTGGATAATTTAACTAAGGCTAATTTTACAGCTGCTAAGGACTGGTTTCATGTTGAATGAAGAGAAAACCCAAATAATGAAGTTGGGATTAAAGACTACAGGTGATGAGATTAAAACTGTAAATCGGTTAGGATTTGTACTTGACTCGAAGCTTTCATGGAAAGTGCATGTACATAATGTATGTGGTAACTTATCAAAAGCCACTTATTTAATTAGAAAATTACAATATTGTACATCATTGAAAGGATTAAGAAATGTGTATTTTACACTGTTTCAAAGTAATATTATATACAGGATACATTTATGGGGGAATAGTCCCCATGTTAAAGAAATATTGTTGTTATGTTAGGTAAGAAGCCAGAAGAACGTTGTCAACCATTATTTTTTCAATTGAAGATACTTACTGTTTTTAATTTATTTATATTTTATGTTTTGGTATATGTAAATTCCCATTTGCATCTGTATAATTTAAGACTAGACACTCATAATATTGATACTAGAAACAAACAAATTAAATATACTTAATTGCAGACTCGTTCTGACGAAGGAGACCTATTATGTTAAGAGTGTAGAATTCTATAAGTTAGATATTAAATTTAGATCAGTGAGCATGAGCGTGTTTAATAGAATGCTTTTTAATTGGTTAGTGGAAAGGACATTTTATTCGATTAGTGATTTTAATCATTATTCTGTAATTGAATATTATGTTATGTATGATTATGTTCTTTGACAATGTCCTTTTCTTATACCACTATGATCTTGGATAAATAAACTGATTGATTGATTCTATATTTGGCGAGAAAGACCGGTAATTTGGCACATCAGCCTTGAGAAGGTGGCAGTGTGAACGTGAACATATGTAGAAGAACAATTAATCCCATTTATAGGTTCAATCATAGACCTTAATTTGAAAAGGAACCAACATGTTAAGAGTATCATAAATAAAAATGAACCTTGAATATATATGTATTTTTTCCCCCAAGAAACAGTACAAATAATGGATAGAAAAAGTATAATACAAGTATACTCTGCCTTTATCCGCTCACACATAAATTGCTGAGTCGTTCTTAGCATACAGCACGAAAACATCAGTAAATTATTTATAGATACCTAACTTCGAAATAAGCAATACATATAATGTTAAGGATGGAAAAACCGACTACATGCCGAAGATATTAACATCATCTACCTTTGTGTGTATAATACACACAGACATACACAAACATATATATACACAGTGCAGCCATTTTGAAGATAAAGCCACAGACTGGCTAAGTACGTTATATATACCAGATCTAACAAGTTTAATACTCATTATAGTGCACGTTACTAATCACTTATGAGCAAGTAATGCAGCAGTTACTGAACGAAAAAACCCCAGTGTAATAAACAGTGTGGGGAACGCACATATACAGAATCTGCAGCCTTCCATAATATACCCCTCTGTATATATATATGAAGTATTAAATTTACTGTAAAAGTCTATAATCACAACAGAAACATGAATGCAATGCAGGAAGAGCTTAACACAGTGAAACCAATATTAAACATTTAAGGTTTACAATTGGTCGATTTAACACTCATGGGTTTTACTTATACTTTGTGCCAAATCCACCCTTCCAGGAGAAATATACATTACGCAACGGGCATATATCAAAGGAACGCTGCCGAATGCGGGAAAAAGAAGTGCAACGATCAACGTAGTAATTCTTTAACCATTCCCTACAAGAAGAAGAACCAGCACAAGTGGACTCACGTAGTGGGTCACGCCATGCGACTCGTCGACTGCGCATGTGCAAAACACTCTCGAGCTGCTCCAAGGTGTGGGGTAGCATGACGAACCAGTCTGTCTTCACCGAGGGAAACAAGCAGGATCACGTCAGATAGAGGCATTCGGCACGGTATACAAAATTCTCTTTCGGATAAATATATTTAAAATTCTATTTGGTAATTGGGGAGTCGTAAAGACTTATCGTCGGGGAGAGATATTTATTCTTGGCGTTTAACTATAAAGTTTTAAATGTGAGAGCAGGAAGCAAATTGTAAAAATTGTAATCGAATAATAATGTTGAAACTGTAAACTCTAAAATGAAATAGGGAATGATAATTGTAATCATTTATGTGATATTGATGTTGAGTTATTAAAGTAAAGAATACGGTTGTTAATTATATTATGAATATATCTTCAAGCCATTATTCCTTTTATAATCCAGGTAATCTTGGGTCAAAGTAATCGCTTCAAAATGGCAGCAGAGCGTATGGGGAATTTCGGTATGGCAGTTAAATAGTGACCGTATGTACGATTATATCCTAAATTGTAGGTGGATAATAGATAATTATTTGCAATTATTCTAATATAATACGTTTACTTGATATTGCTTTCTGCTCTTTAGATAACATGGAATTACAAAATTTGGATTTATTACGTAAAGATGAATTGGGTTTTCATTTGATGCTTCGAGATTTACCGTTTGATAAATCAGATACTGTAGCTAATATATTGAAAACGTTAAAAGAAGCCGGAAATAGTACACTTAATGTGAATACTTTTTCGAAACAAGAAACTTTAGAGTTAATTAAAACTTCGGAGTTTCAATTACAAGAAATACAAAATTCAATTGGGGAACAAAGTACAGGTATTTCACAAGCTACGTTACGCCATTTTAAAGCACAGATGACATATATTTGCAGGCTTCAATTATTTACAATGTTGAAGCATACATCGGATATTAAAGCTCATTTACAAGAACTTGTTAATTATTATACAAAGTATATGGGGTCGCTGTTGGATAAAACAGTCGAATTGGGTTCGGATGTGGAACAATATTTTTCGTTAGGTGACAGAAATGTTGCTGCTTCAGCGGTATTAGATAAAAACATATCGACGATATCCTTTCGTTCATTACAGTTAGATCATCCGGTACAAGGTTTAACAGAGAACCAACATTTTGTGGTAAATACAGCAGATCAGGCAGTGACATTTTTACAATTCTTTCTTAAATTGCAAGACTTATGTCGACAATGTCAGATTGTGGAACACGATGTATATTTATTATTACTAAATATTGCGGAAGGAAAAATAGTTTTTTGGCTCGTACGGCGCAAATGCAAAGTAGTTCATTATCGCAATTTCATATGTTTATACTGGAATTTTTCTTTCCCCCACAAGTTCGGATGCAATTATTAATGCAGCATTATTACGCACCACAAGGAGAATTAGAAGAATTGCTTATCTTTATTGAAAGGGTTAAATTGTTTGCACGTGTTTTTCAGTTATCGGATTCCAAAGCAGAGGTCTGTAAATTGATTATTTCAGGGTTAAATGGGGTGATGCGATTACAAGGTATATTGCATAAGTTACCAACTTCGTATAGTGAATTGGATGGAATGTTTATACTCTGGGAATCTGTAGCTCCATCCAAGGAACTTTTTCAGCAGCAATTATCCATGGCTTTACATTTTCAAAAAGAGTCTAAACAGAATACAGATGATATAAGTATGAAACCGGGAGTATTACATACAGTTTCGGGAGCAGATGGTAGAAAATGCATAATTTGTGGCAGAAGCGGACACTCTTTTCAATTTTGTTTCCAACGTAATAAACCAAGACGTCCTTTATGACTAGAACGCAAAAAGCATAAATTTACATGGCAATTGTCGATTCAAGGCCGCCGAGATTTGCCATTACCAATGATAGAAATTTCTTGTTTTCGTAAGGTTACGATGGCGGTCATTGATTCCGGATCATCCATAAATATCATAGATCAATATTTTCTCGATAGTCTACTTCCGAAATGGAAGCGATTAATAAAAGAATCTGCGATAAAAGGTGTTACAGTTTCAGGTTCGGAGTTCAACATTCTTGGGTTGTTAGATGTGCATATTAAAATGGCAGAGTTTTCGTGGAATATAAGGTGTGCGGTTGTTCACAAATTACCGATAAACCTTATTTTGGGTTGTCCATTTCTTAGAAATACACAGGCTGTACTGGATTTTTTTTTCACTTTGCACTTTCCGTTTGCACCGGAACGACAAATTCCCTTTACTTTGGGATCAAACTCGTTTAATCTAGCACCATCATTATCAATGCAGATAGTTGATTTACATTCTCAATTATTACATCTTAACTCACAATATCGCCAGTCTATTGTAGATATGGTGCACGAGTTTCAGGATGTTATTACAGATAAAATAGGCAGAGTAAAAGATTTTCTATATCATATCCAATTATTAGATACTCCATCAGTGCGTTCGTCGCCATATAGATGCACTCCTCCGAAAGTAGAGATATTAAGGACCAAAATTGAGCAACTTTTAAAAGCAGATATTATTGAACCTTCCAAGAGTTCATATTCAAGCCCGTGTTTTCTAGTTCCGAAACCAAATGGTGAATCTCGATTGGTGGTGGATTATCGTAAATTAAACCAAAATATTCAGGTAGATGCCATGCCTTTGCCAGAGCTTCATACGGCAGTTCATTATTTTCGAGAAGCAAAAGTTTTTACTACATTAGATCTGAATCAAGCGTATTATCAAATACCTTTGGATGAAGAGTCACGTCCTGTTACGGCTTTTTCAACTCCATGGAACTTATATCACTTCAAACGGGTCCCGTTTGGTTTATCAACGGGAGCACAGACTTTATCTCGTTTATTAAATAATATTTTGGGGCAATACAAGTTTCAGTTTGTATTTAATTATTTGGATGATTTAGTTATTTATTCTCCAGATATACAATCACATGTGCAGCATTTAAGGTTAGTCTTTCAATGTTTGCGTCAGGCTGGCTTAACAGTTGGTCCGTCCAAAGTTAAGTTTGCTGTAAATCAAATTTCCTTCCTGGGACATATTGTTTCTCCTCAGGGAATATCCGTAGACCCAGAAAGAACTATGGCAATTCGGTGTTTTCCAGTTCCTTCATCGACTAAACGATTGGCATCGTTTTTGGGTATGGTGAATTTTTTTTCTAAATTTATTCCAAAATTTGCTGAAATAGCCGAACCATTGAATGCTCTTCGGCGAAAAGCCGTAAAATTTGAATGGACTTCAATTCATCAGAAAGCGTTTGACAAGTTGAAGGAAGCTATAATGAATCCGCCAGTGTTGGCAATGCCAAATTTCGAAGAACCTTTTGTTCTTCAAACCGATGCTTCAAGATATGCTATTTCGGCGGTATTACTTCAGGGGATAGAAGGAGCACGTAAGCCAATTTATTATATTTCGCGTTGTCTTTCGCGGACAGAAAGAAATTACTCGGTGTACGAGTTAGAAGCTTTAGCCGTGCTTAGTGCTTGTGAAAAATTTCGCCCGTTTTTGGAACATCGAACCTTCCATTTGGAATGTGATAACCAAGCTTTGACTTGGGTATTATCACATGCTAGGAAAACGGGGAAGCTCGCGCGTTGGGCTACCCGAATTGGCTCTTTTAAATTCAGTTAAACATATTCCTAGTACTGAAAATGTTATCGCAGATGCACTTTCACACATGTTTGTTGAACCACAGGTAGAGGATAATCAAGTTAGTGCACCAATGTTATTATGCCCAACTCTTTCAAAGGATTTTCCTTCGGTGTTTACCTCCTTGGAGGATCATCAATGTAAGGATGAGGTGTTAGGCCCTATTTGGGAACAGTGTCACTTAGGTAATATTCCTAAAGGATATTATTTTAAGGATAATCTTTTGTATGCTACGCTACCGAGGTCTAAATTGGTCAGGATATTGTTACTGCGTTCGTTAGTACCGGTGGTTTTACAATATTTCCATACATCGCCACATGGTGCGCATTTAGGTGTATTTAAAACAAAACAGAAAATACGCACTTATTTTGTGTGGAAACAGATGTATGCCGACATTAAGAACTATGTTCGCAAGTGCGAGATATGTTTGTATACTAAACCAGCACAAAATACTCGAGTGGGTCATTTACATTCCAAAATATCGATGTATCCCATGGAGAGGGAATTTCTTGATTATGTGGGTCCCTTACCACGTTCTTCTAGCGGCAATACATATCTATTAGTTTTGGTAGATGCATTCTCTAAATTTACATGGTTGTATCCAGTTCGGGCTCCAACAGCATTGACAACAGCATTAGTTTTATCACGTATATTTGCTTCTTTTGGTAATCCTCAAACACTGGTTACTGATAATGCTTCTTATTTCAGGGCATACAATTTCCGTACATTTTTGTTTGAAAGAGGTATACATTTTGTGCGAACATCACCTTATTATCCGCGACCATCGTTAGCGGAACGTGTAAACAGAAATTTGAAGAGTATGTTAATTGCATTTCACTCAGACCATCATTCCCAATGGGATAGCTGGTGTGCCGAATTTCAGTTTGCTTTAAATACGGCAGTTCATGAAGCACATCAGGCAACTCCCTTTTTACTAATGTTTCGTTTTCAACCGGCTTGCCCTTTGGTCAATCAGTGGAAATTGTCAGATTTATTCCCGGAGTCGGGAAATGTAAATAAAGATAGAGAAACTTGGTTACATACTTTACAAAATTTACGTGCAGATCATGTCCGACGTGAGATACGATATAATCGTAACCGCAAGGAGAGTACATTTCGAATTGGGGATCTAGTGATGCTACAGGCACACCAGTTGAGTGATTCTAGTAAAAGCTTTACCCAGAAACTAGCCCCTCGGTATGTAGGACCTTTTCGGATCATTAAGATCGTTAACCAAGTTTCAGTGCAACTCCAGGATTGTGTTACTGGGAAAATTACAACAGCTCCTGTCACTCAATTAAAACCCATACTTGCTACCGTGTGATAAATCCTCGCTTCCTCGCAGATAGGCAGCACCCTTTTATATAATGGTCATCGTCGGCATAGCGGGTTCGCTTCCGCACAGCTGACGATGATTATTTAAGGACGTGCTGCCTACTATATAGATAGACTTTTTATCTTGGTAAAAAAAAAAAAAGTTTTTAGTTCTTTTAGTTATAAATATATTGTAAAATTCATCTTCAACTTTCATCTTGTTCATCTCATTGTATATTTTTTTGTAAACTTCACCTGTTTTAAGGTGAAGTAAATAATGTAAGTCCAGTAATTACATTGAAAAAAAAAAAAAAAAAGGAAATGAAATGCACGCTTTATGCATAAAAGCAGGTTTTGATATGTATTATCATTGTTCCTGACCGCATATCAAATGCTGGCCTTTTTTAAGTTTATGTATTTTAATGTGTTTTTTTTCATTCCAGAGTTAAAATGATACAATTTGAATGCTTCTACACTCACATTTTACGTATATTTGGACGTTATTTTGGTTATATAATCCATGTATGATATCTAAATCGAGTTGAATGCTTCTGTCTACTTAATTGCTTGGTCTTGTTTTACATATACCATATGCACGGTGGGGAGATGTGCCAGGTCGAGTGGATGGCGTGGATGGACAGGCAAGACTACAAATCATGAGAACAACAATGCACGTTCCTGTTCCCGTTCTACCCGTCGCCTCTGGGGGGGGGGGGAGTATTGTGCCAAATCCACCCTCCCAGGAGAAATATACATTACGCAATGGGCATATATCAAAGGAACGCTGCCGAATGCGGGAAAAAGAAGTGCAACGATCAACGTAGTAATTCTTTAACCATTCCCTACAAGAAGAAGAACCAGCACAAGTGGACTCACGTAGTGGGTCACGCCACGCGACTCATCGACTGCGCATGCGCAAAACACTCTCGAGCTGCTCCAAGGTGTGGGGTAGCATGATGAACCAGTCTGTCTTCACCGAGGGAAACAAGCAGGATCACGTCAGATAGAGGCATTCGGCACGGTATACAAAATTCTCTTTCGGATAAATATATTTAAAATTCTTTTTGGTAATTGGGGGCCGTAAAGACTTATCGTCGGGGAGAGATATTTATTCTTGGCGTTTAACTATAAAGTTTTAAATGTGAGAGCAGGAAGCAAATTGTAAAAATTGTAATCGAATAATAATGTTGAAACTGTAAACTCTAAAATGAAATAGGGAATGATAATTGTAATCATTTATGTGATATTGATGTTGAGTTATTAAAGTAAAGAATACGGTTGTTAATCATTTTATGAATATATCTTCAAGCCATTATTTCTTGTATAATCCAGGTAATCTTGGGTCAAAGTAATCGCTTCAACTTAAAGTGGTAACATGTTTTTGTAGCACCTTGTCTACATAATCAAAACAGTCAGCAGCAGCTAATGATGTAGACAAAGTGCTATAAAAAGATGTTCCTGCATTAATTATGTGTAATTGAAACACATGACTGATAAGTCAACCAATTCAAAACCTTAAAAAACATGAATGTTCACAACCATAACACTAAGACAAAACACAGCTATTTCAGAAATAAACAGAGTGATGCTGTAAATCGCAAAACCATACAAAATAAAACCAGAATTATGTGCAAATCATATAACAATCAGGTCCTCTGATAGAAAATGCTTGCTACTCCTTAGAACTGTACAAATGAGCAAATGCAAATGCATTTAAAATATAGTATTTTTGTACTTCTCATCTTTTATAAAGTTATATTCCTTGGTATATTTTTTAAAAGTGCTTCATTTTTCTTTATTTGAGTTTATTTACTATATTTTGTATAATCAAACGATCCTTGTAAAATAATTATAATTAATTTCTCATTATCAACTAGCCTTTGCAGAGAAAACATGAAAAATGAGGGTATGCATATTAACATAAAATGTAACATACATTATAAAGGTTTAAAGGTTATTCGGTTTGAGCCCTTACAGTGGAATAGCCTTTTGAGCTAGTATTAAAAATTACTTTATAAGATAGTCATAATTTGAGTTTATAGAAATCCAGGTAGCAATTTGAAAATATTATTTCAAAACTTTGAAATTATTTTTGAATATTATATATCCAAGACTCAAGTTACATTAACAGAACATTTTAATACATGCCTTCTTTTTTAAGGACAGTAATAAAAATAAATTATTCGCTGTATTCATATGGCATGTAAGCTGTAATAAATAAACTATATACAATTTATTTGTCATCCTCTGTAGTCTAGTGGTACCATACTAGCCTCTAGTTCCAAGGTTACAGGTTCAAAACCGGTGGAGGGCAATGTATTTTTTGGGCATAAAAATATGGCTTTCTTAGAAGGGAAGTAATGCTGTTGGTCCTGTGTCATAGATTTACAGGACATAAAAGAACGTCAAGCCTCAGAGTCCTCTGAGCAAGATACTTAAGTGACACTCTTTCATTTCACACACCTTTGAAGTATTTGATAAATGACAATCAATGAAATAAATATAACATACAATTTTTACTACCATAAACAGAATCGAACTGTCATCTTTTAAGCCTTGTCTTCTGTTTGCACAATACATAAGACCATCAATGTATATTAATTGGAAGGAAATGTAACTGGCTTTTATTTTTACAAGCAATCTGTGGAATAACAGCAACCAGCTTTTGTTTCTACACACATTCACTATGAAGGTAAACTACCTTCTACTACATGGCATTTTCAATGTAAGCTATGTAAATCCTTTTGTCTTTTAGTAATTTATGTACTGCAATTACAAGATGTTCTATAACTCATGTCCAGCAGAAAGAATCAGACTTTTCAATGGTGAAAGTATTACAAAAATTGGTAGCATGACTTTTGAGATTACCCTACATACACATGCCCGCATATATACATACAAGCTATTTGTCTTTATAGTATTACCATCAACTGGGGTGAGATTGGTCCTGCAGGGTGAGATTGTTCCATTTTGGGTAATTTTAATTATATTTTTCCTGCCTCAATATCAGTGGGGAAATTTGGATTCTGTGGGTTCTATGTGTTAAAGAATATATGTTGGCTACGCTGAAACAGCTACAGCAGTTTCAAGATGACTCCACTAGGGGCAGCAAAATAAAACCAGATTTTGGGGCATACCTTTATTTCTGTATGTCCTACCTCGCATACTGCAGGGGCAACATTGATCCAGAGCAGCATATATATCTACAAACAGTGTATTTACAATGTGGACCAAAGTCACCCCAAGTCTGGATGAGATTGTTCCACATTTTTCAAAATTTTTATTTCAAAATGCAGTTGGTACATACCTTGTTTATTAATATGAGGTCATTCCTGCATTAGTTAATAACATATACCTGAGCTTTCATAAGCCTTTTCTCGGATCCTAGTATCGATTTCCAGAATAGAAATATAAAAAACACAGAAAGTGGACCAATCTCACCCTGACTGATGGTACTATAAAGAAGCACAGCTAAAGGAAAATGTAACACATGATTCAGAAGGTTTCTGGTTGAATCATAATCCAAGAGTCAAATCTTACCTTGGTGATTTTACTGGAGTGAAGTCCCCATCCTGTAACAGAATAATACAAACTTACAGTTTCACACAATCATATTAGTTAAATGTCCTGCAGCACATAGTTATCTTTAAAGTGCCAGGTTTGATTTATTTTTAAATTGGAATATGGTATTAAGAGTTATGTAGAAACAAGGATTTGACATTACATCTTATAATGGGGTTAAACAGAACAAAAATGGAAAAGGTATTTAGATTTGAATAGTTTGGTTTAAACAACAAAGAACTGGCAAAAGAAATGTTTAGCAAAGGTAAATCAAAATCTATGATTCAGTTAGGCCAGTATTAATAAAAAATCTCAAGTGATGCATTCACATGACTTTCTCTACCAATGACAAATTCACATATGTTAGAATTCCTACAAAGAGTTAAGTCCCATTGAAAGGAAAAGAAGGCATGATGAAGCATAAATGCAATACTTTGAATGCATGTTATTTAATGGAAGTATTCACATAGTCACATAAGACTGATTAAATAGACGAAGAATTCTGCACTTCTTTCTCCAAGTAGTGCCAGCTTACGAACAATGCAATATCTTATGCCCTCTACTGTACAAATATGGTACTTCTCCATTTGACTGTCCTATATGAGATACTGATCTGTTGTTTACTTGATACAACACCTTTTTAATTCCTATTTATTTATTTATTTATACAGAATAGATGACTTTCCATTTTGGTTATTACTGGTTACATCATCCAGTTTGAAAACTGAGATATGGTCACAAGACTTTCACATGATTTTTACAAATCTAGAAATCTGTGCCAATTTTGTGTTATGCTTATGGCTGCATTGTGAATGGGGCTTCAATCTTCAATCCACATTGCATTTACAGTAGGTTTTTTTATAGTAGAGATTTCAAACTAAACAACAAGTTCTTTGTAATTCAAAGACACTTGCAACACATATACAAAGTTCACTGAATGAGGTATTTACCACAGAACTAGAAATGTGAGCCTATTCTAGAAAAATAAAAGATACAGTAATTGTGTTTTATGTATGGATGCTCTTTAACTATCATTGTTCTTGGCATACCATTCTATATTGGGTGTGAAAGACAGGAAATTTTGCTCAAAGGCCTCTTTACATTGCTTGAGGTTTTTTTTACATGCAGTAAATCTATGACATGGGACCACTTTCCCTCTGAAGGAAGCCATGCCAAGGATTATTATGCCCTGAAAAAATCCACTGCCCATCTGTCGTATTTGAACCTGTGACCTTAGGAACTAGAGGTTAGCATGGTTAAAGCTACACACCATAATAGTAAACCTTTTGGAGAAATTGTAAAAAACCTAAATTTCAAACCAGTAGAACGCCGATAAAGGAAATAAATTAGTAATTTTGGATAAAGAAGAGCACACCAAAGGATGCAAGAGTTTCTACAATCCTCAGAACAATCCAATAAACAAATTCATATGCAATACAAATTAAAGCTTAGCAGTTGTCAAACACTCTTTGCAATAAAGATAACAAGAGATTAAAACTAGGTAATCCTACAACTCCTAAAATGTATGGTTTACCAAAACTCCATAAAGCTGGAAAGAAATAAGAAATATTGAACGGTCAACTGGAAAAAATGGTTAACCAAGAAATTTCAAGAAATGCCAAAATTTGAATCATTAAGCATTAAGAATTCCCCTTTGAATTAGTAAAAACGATAAAGAACACACAGCTTATAGATGATACATTGGTATCATCCGACATATTTTCAGTATCGACACATTGGTATCATCTGACATTTTCAGTATGGACACATTGGTATCATCTGATATATTTTCAGTATTCCCAAATGTGCACAAAGTGTTTTAGCAGCATTAAAAATTGGTTGACCTCCATCCACAAGAATGAAATGGGAATTGAATAGCTCATTAGTTTAACAAAATTGTGCACTGAGCAAACATTCTTTTTTCAATTCTGCAGGAAAATACTTTCAGCAAAATGTGCTTGTAGGCATAGGAAATCAACTGTCACCCTCCATTGCCTGTTTATTTATGAGTGCTCTAGAGACAAAAGTAGTTAACATATTCCCATGAAAGTTTAAAACCTGGCTTAGACATGTTGATGATGCATCTAAATAGTTTAAAGGAAAAATTCACAAGATGTTCTAAAATTATTCAATCTGAAAGATAGAAGCACAAAATTCAACAGGGGAATAAAATCTGGCGACCAGCTTTCCTACATCTAGATCTAAAAATTATAAGGAAAAAAAAAACAGGTTAGCTTTTGGAATATACAAAAACAACACTTATATAGAGAAACATATAAAAGCCCGTAGTTGTAACCTCTATTACACAAAGTTGCCATATTTTAGTGAGAAAATACATCTCTAAAATCAAATACAACACATACAACATTCCAGAAGATCTTCAAAGAAAGCAACATCACACTCATCCCCTGAAAATAAACTTAATACATAATTTCTATTAAAAGCTATCCAAAAACATAAAATACTCCCTCAAAAAAGCTGGTATTTACAGAATAGATTGCAAGGACTGTGAAAGTATTTATATAGGTAAAACAAATTGAGACTTATAGAACAGCCAATCCAGAGAAGAGGAAGGATCAGCATAAGTAATACATTTTCAGACAGACGGACACATGAAATTATCAACTCAGTGATGACACTAATTAGGCAAGCACAAAAATCCACTGAACTGAAAATTTGATAATTATTTTTATGCAAAAATCAACCTAGTTAAATGAAATATGAGATCACAATGGACCAAAATCTCATACAGTCAGCAACAGAAGGCAAGTAGTAAGCCATGATCATCAGCACTAGCTGTTCAGCCACAATCACTTGACAAGAAAGACATTCCTTGAAACTAGTTCTGAGGTAAATACCTAATTCAGTGAAATTTGTGTATATGCAACCACACCTGTAACCTTTAAGCAAGAAGTACTTTAGTTACATGTGGAAACAGTATTTAAATGTATTTATTTAAAGGTGAGTTGAAATTGTTACTAAATTCAATACACATCACTGTTTCTAGCTTCTTTTCATTACAATACATAAGTATTTAAATGGTTATTCACAGTAACAAACGTTGCAAGGGAAATAAAAGGAAGGGAAAAACCAAGAATTACAAACTTTAAAGCCTGTCGAATAGATGACATTGCTCTACATTTTTCCTGTAATAATGCTTTTGCCTGTTCTTAACATTTCTTGTATATACTTCTACAAACTTCAATCAAATAAAGATTCTTGATAGGCTATTCACAGAAAATCCAACATTTACATATCATATGTCATGGAACCAGTTAAAAAGATTGGAAAGGCAAAATCAGACTGAAAACTTACCATAGCATCAGAATAGTTCATAGACATTTTCAAGAAAATAAAAGATAGCAAACAATTTTCTTCCATGTGGAGGGAGAATTTTGCTGAAAACATCTTGTTGCAAACTTGGAAGCTACTGAATTTGAATACAGTGTATGGCATTTATCCATCCTTTTCTTTTTCAGTTATCCTGTTCTCTCTTGCTCTCTCTCTCTGAGATATGCTTTATTGCAAGCACATGCATGCACATACATATAAAATCTTTTGTTTTGATTTTTCTTAAAACTACTGCTTCTGCGTTCAGTGGAACTCAAAACACACAGTTCCAGCAAAATCTCAAAATTGAATTTCTGATTGGAATACATTGTTTTTTCTATTAACCATAAGTATGATGTAGATAAACTAAAAGTGCCTGAGATGTTTAGGAAGACAGCTGCAGGCAATAAACTGAGTTTTTTTACAACAGTGCTGCGCTTGCAATTATGTATATTTGAGTTCATAGATTGTAATCTATAAATTGTAAGCAGAATATTAATAACTAGCTGGCTTACCTAAGTTTGCACAGCTAGATTTTTTAAATTTGAATGACAAATTAATTTTATAGACTCCTCCAATCTTTATGATCTTATTGTACAATGATCTACACGATTTTTATGTTAATTCCTTTTCCCCTTATCCCTTAAAACTGTAATGTCATACAGCCATTCCTAATAAGCCATTGAAAACTCCCTGATATTCACACAATTATCTAATTGAAACATTGGTGGAACATGTGACCTCTTCAACATTCCCCATAACATTCTTACAAGTTTTGGAAATGCTGCGTAGATTAAAAAGCACCCTTTGGAGTGAAATTATTATCAGTCAGATTGGTCCAATGAGCTTCTGGATAATCACAGCAAGTAAACTTTACACCTTTATACCTTTTCTTTGGTCCCATAATTATTTAATAACATAACAGCTACCTAGTTCCCACATAATACAGAAACCCTAACACATACGCAAAACTGAGGTGAAGCTGGTGAATATGAAGATTTGCATTCCCAGGCCAGCAGGTTAATAAGCCATTTGGAAAACAATAATAGTAGTAGTAATAGGTGTTTCAGTGGCGCAAAACTACTGTTGTCATCTGCGCCACCCTCTGGCTACAGATTTATTCATGTTGATACATAAGCAATACATGCCAACCAATTACACTGTTAAGCCACTGAGATTACATAAGTAGAAAAAATACACAGAAAATATGTTATATGCTAAAAGAAAACTCACAAATCAATATATACCATAAATAATCCTTCAGCAAACACATGCAGTTAAGTCAGTACTGACACAGTTTGAAAGTCATTAACATACCAAACTTACACGATTAAATTTTTGCAAGGAAACCACTGAATTTAATACGGCAAAACAGCTTAGTGATACAGGCAGAGTCATCCCCATAAACTGTAATTAAATTAGGAGAGTCCAAGTCGTTTGCAAAAGGCAAAATAGTAACGACGCTGGGTGAGGAAATTCTTCACTGTTAAGGCCACATTGCAGTGAAGACAGGGGCACAGCGTTCACCTGTAAGGAGGTAGCCATGACTAAAATAACAGTGGCCAATATGAAACCGAGCTAGCACGGTCTCCTCACGTCATGATAGACAGGAAGAATTCAGAGAAGCGTTGTAGCCTTGACATCTCAGAGTTTGACAGAAGATGTAAACAACTCCTCATGCCAATAAGAGAGTATCTTTCTGTGCAAAACATCCCTCAAATCCATACATAGGCAGCAGAGAACCCGTTTATCAGGGTGGAGAATCACAGCCTTCACTGCCTGTTCATTCCCTATAATGCCAAGATGTTCAGTAACCTAGACAAAGACCACGCAAAAGCCAGCAAGATAGAGAGAGTGCAACTGATCATAGATTTTCTGAACATGTAGTGTTGGCTATAGGGTTCCCGTAAGCTAGGTAAAACACTGAGAGAATCGGAAAAAATAACACTGTAGTGCAGGGAAGAGCAGCAGATGAAATATGTGGCCTTAAATACGGTATAGAGTCCTTTTTGGAAAAGAAACACAGTTACAACCACAGAGAAACATTATATACACAGCTGTTAACTATAAAATATCAGTTTATTCATTTCTAATGTTAGCTGGATTCTTCTCTCTTTGTACAATTTTTTAACAAACTGCTAACAAACTTGATTACCACACACAAAAAAATATAAAACAACACTTTCTTACATGAGGGTTATTACAATATTTTCACGTTGGTATCGTAAGATTTTAAGCAGATCCTGTTCTGTTTTGCTGTGTCTTAACTTTAAATCATGAACATATATATACAGGGTGGTAAGTGAACATCCTTGAACAGGATGTCCCCCTTGTAATGAATAGGACAAAAAATAGGCAGTTTTGCTGTTTTTAAAAGAGTTTTTGAGAAAACAGCAAAAATTTCTTCATATTAACTTTCATTTTAAATAAACATTTTAAGAAATTTAAATACTATTTCAAATATTTCTTAAACGATGCTGAAAGATAAACATTATCTGCATGTTTAAATACACCTTGATTTAAACCAATTCACACTCACTGTTATATAAGGTTTCGAACTTTGTCTCAGTTGAATCTATACTGTTGTCCACGAGAACACACAACATGACAACTCTATAAAATCGAAAAACACACCTCAGCTGTTTGTTTATAAAGAAACACACTTGAACTGTTGTTTCTTGCGCTTATGGCTTGTTTCCAAAACTACAGATTATCGGTTACAAAATGGCTCACTTTACTAATACCAAGTATCTTGAAATGCTACACATTTACAGTGCAGCACACTGTAATGCAACAGATGCGGCAAGAATTTATCACAAAGATTTCCAAACAGACAAGCACCACATCATAGTACATTTACTTTCATGTATCAGAAAGTTCTAGATACAGGAAACATATCTCCTCATGCTGAAGTTGGTCAAAGAAATGTTGCACAAGAAGAAGAAATTCTTTACTTGGTGGAAGAAGATCCTGGAAACAGCAGCTGTGGTGTAGCTCACACTATTGACATACCCCAATGGTCTGTTTTGAAAACATTAAAAGAATTGCTATGCTATATCATACTCAGCACATCCAGTAATTCTCTGAAGCACATTATGCATCAAGGGTAGCATTTTCCAAATGGTTTCTTCAACACTCTCCCCTTAAAATTCCTGCAGTGGATGAAGCAACATTTACCAGAAACGTGATAAGTAATTAGCATAATGCATACATCAGAGGTTAGGAAATCTACACACAACAACACAAGACAGCTTTCATCACAGACTCTCTGTAAATGTTTGGGAACCAATCATAGGAAACACATTAAATGGTCCGTGGATACTTCTAGTTTTAAGAGGAGCCATCCATCTCCAGCTTCTACAACAAGCATTACCATTATGCTTGAGGATTTTCCCCTGGCAGTAAGAAATGATGTGTGGCTATTAAATGATGGCGCACCTCTGCACATAAGTAGAGCTGTGTGTGGCCATCTATACAATAGCTATGCAGAATACCGGATCACTCGGAATGGATCAATAATATGGCAACCAATATCACCCAATCGAGCTTTTTCTTTGAGGCTATATGAAACTTGCATATACATTAAAGAAATGCCTGATGTGGAAACACTGCTTCGAGAGTGGAAGAAATAAAATAACAACCCAACCTGCTTCGTGCAGTGCAGCAGAACTGGAGAAAATGTCAAGCATGTGTGTTGGCAAGAAGTGCACCTTTTGAACAATTTCTATAAATTTACTCAGTTCCACATCCTGTATGATATTTAAGTTACTTTATAATAAGTATAGCTTTCTATTTATTTGTATACCGGAAGTGTTTATTTGTTTGTTGACATAGCAGAAGAAGCTGAAGAATTAAAAGTTAACCTGTTTAATGTAAAGTGTAGCTGTTAAACTTGCTGCATTGCAATATTATACAAAATAAAATAGAAATTATCTCAAGAGCAGAAAGCATTATGGAAAAAATATATTAAGAAGAATACTCAAAAGAATGCGCACTTTCATAGCTTAAAAGGATCATCATAATTCATCTTCCACCTTGTATAGTACTTAGATTGAAACACTGTCTACTTTGACTTATTTTGCAAGCATTTGTGATAGTGTAGAATTTCCCAAGACGCCAGTAGCAGCAAAGTTGGAAAAGTGAGTTTGTATGAGAGAGAGGATCAACTTGAGAAAGAGATGGATACATGGAATTCACAATTATGTCACCAGAAATACAAGCAATTGAACTCTCATACAATGCTATGTAAAGCACCAAACAGAACAGTCGTTACAATTATTGGCACGAATGTGCACATCACAGCATTTTCATATAAAAGGAGGAATTTTGTCTAGCAGCATGCTTCACTACTTCACTGCACTTCATAATGACATTCTGATCAAGAGATGCTTGATAAATTGAATTTTATTCATGGACACACTTTAACTGCCTTGGTTTTTACAAGTCCATTCTATAATGGGTGTGAAAAACTGGAAATTGCCCTGAGGTCTCTATATGAGGTTTGAGGCTCTTTTATGAGCCATAAATCTATGATATGGGACCACCGACTTTACTTCACTTCTGAAGGAAGCCATGTTAAGGATTTTTACGCCTGAAAAAAATCCATCGACCTCCATTGGGATTGCACTCACAACCACGGGAGCTAGATGCTAACATGGTACTCCAAGACTACACAGCGCCAAAAAAATAAAAAAGAACAAATTTAAAAAAAAAAACTATAGACCAGGGAGTGATGCCAGGTTAAGCTCAGGGAGCAATGCACGGTAATGATTGGGGAGTGATTCCAGGTAAAGTTCGGGAGGGAGGAGATATGTGATGACAATGAGTTTGTTACCATAAATTACTACAAATAGTGGGTATGAGGATAAAAAAGGAGTTAAAACTATAGCATAATAGAAATCACTTGCTAGCCACTTTTACTTTTTATATCTGGAATAAAGTTCAGTTAAAAACTAAACATGTACTTATATTATTGCCTTCACCTACTCCTGAGATAAAGGCAATAACAACTTAATTTCTGGCATTTACAAGCACGAAAGAGGAACCAAAGGCAGGTGAGCATCTACACTGAAATTAGCCAAACCTGAGTAGTATCTTTCCCAACCCACCACAAATAACAACTACTTCCTACTCCATGGTAAACTCAATGAAAAGTCAAAGCTTCCTTTGCAAATGTTCTTTTAGAACTACAGTGAGTTTACATTCTAGTATATAGGCTTCATAAATCTCTTTTAGTAACTTATGAATTGAAATTATAAGGTGTTTTATATCCCACATCCAAAAGAAAGAATAGGGCTCTTCAATATCAAAAAAATTATCAGACTCAGTTTTTCAGATTACCATACACACACAAATATATAAGTTTTCTCTCTATATTATTAATAAGAAGAAAATAATAAATTGAAATGGCTTTTCAGAAGCATAGTTTGTTCAAAATCCAGGCATATCTGAATATCTTCTACAGAACATTTTATTCCATTTATACCAAAGAGAGTTACAATAACTGATAATATTCTATTTTTTCGAAATATTCAGATACACATAACAATTACGTACACCAAGCATTATAAATAGAGCATGTGTCACAACAGATTTTTATGACTCCTTCAACACTGAATCATGTCCTTCCTGCAGGACACACACTATAAGACATTTCCAAACATTTTAAAAATAAGCAATTATGGTACGTACATACCCATAACCAGCTTCACCCTAGTTTTTCAGATACTAATATCAGATACTTTTAATCTTGTACTGCAAATAAGCCTAATGTTTTTTTATTTTAATTTTTAGGCTTGCAGTCCTAAAGCATAAATGGAGAGACATTAAAATTTAAAATTTTTCTTCCAATGACTTAATTTCTTTCATTTTATTTTCAACTCATTTGTATTTTTCAAATAGCAAGAAAGTTTAGGTGATTGTCAGATGCTATTAATATCCAGAGTATTTTTGTTAGGATTTCAACAACGCATCTGCTAGATATCTTGTAATTTTCAAGAACTATTACCACTATTCCTTTCAAACACTTTAAGTGCACCATCTGGCCCAAACTTTTACATTCATAATACTATTTCTTATCATTATTTTGTATTACATAATTCAAGTACTTTAACCAGTGTATAATAAATCAAAAATATAACTGCAGCACATTTCAACAAACTTACCTTAATGTCACCACAAACAGATGAAGCTTCGGTTTCCAGCCACCAAGGTTCTTCTTTAATTTCTACTTTATTATCCATTTGGAGATCATTGTTGTACTTCTTAATATTCATTACAGGATCATCTGGAAGAAATTCTCTCTCGTTGTGCAAAACAAGGTCTGAAATCTGACTCTGCTCCTCGTTTTCTGTCTTCATACCTATCTCATTGTTGTTGCTGTATTTAATAGCTTCAGACTTAATCCGCTTTACGAGATGTTTGGTAAAAACTTCTGCCTCTTTCTTTGAACAAAAGGCTGGAAAAGTGGTCTCTGATTTAAAATCTGTTTTGAATGCCAAATCACAATCATCATCCAAAGTCATAGCATCATTGTTTGTCTTCACTGAAACATTCTTGGTAAAGAACTCTGTCTCATTCTGTGAGGCTATGTCATCCGAGAATAGATCCCCTTCTTTGATTTCTATTTTGGTATCCATTTTACAACTGTTGCTGCATCTAATAGTGCTAAGTCTGTGGAGAAACAAAAACATCATGAATAGCAGAACAATGGCAAGCAAAGTGTAAAATAACTGTACCGTCATGAGGCAGAACTACTGCATATAGTAAATGTGTGTCTGTTATTGCTCCCTCCCCACTATCCATTCTGCAGTCATTGGCTCATCTCACATGTCCTATAATATGATACACTCAACTGTATGTAGTTGTGCCAATTACTGTCCCACCTCACTCCCCTCTCTGCAGTCATTAACTCATCTCCCATGTCCTCTAATATGATACACTCAATGGTATGTAGTTGTGCCAAATCACTGCCCCACCTCACTCCCCTCTCTGCAGTCATTGGCTCATCTCACATGTCCTCTAATATGATACACTCAACTGTATGTAGTTGTGCCAATTACTGTCCCACCTAACTCCCCACTCTGCAGTCATTCGCTCATCTCACATGTCCTGTAATATGATATGCTTTAACAGTATGCAGTTGTGCCAATTACTGTCCCACCTCACTCCCCTGTCTGCAGTCATTGGCTCATCTCAGATGTCCTCTAATATGATACACTTAACTGTATGTAGTTGTGCCAATTACTGTCCCACCTCACTCCCCTCTGTGCAGTCATTAGCTCATCTCACATGTCCTGTAATATGATACACTCAACTGTATGTAGTTGTGCCAATTACTGTCCCACCTCACTCCCCTCTCTGCAGTCATTAGCTCATCTCACATGTCCTGTAAAATGATACACTCAACTGTATGTAGTTGTGCCAATTACTGTCCCACCTCAATCCCCTCTCTGCAGTCATTAGCTCATCTCACATGTCCTGTAAAATGATACACTCAACTGTATGTAGTTGTGCCAATTACTGTCCCACCTCACTCCCCTCTCTGCAGTCATTAGCTCATCTCACATGTCCTCTAATATGATACACTCATCTGTATGTAGTTGTACCAATTACTGTCCCACCTCACTCCTCTCTCTGCAGTCATTAGCTCATCTCACATGTCCTCTAATATGATACACTCAACTGTATGTAGTTGTGCCAATTACTGTCCCACCTCACTCCCCTCTGTGCAGTCATTAGCTCATCTCGCATGTCCTCTAATATGATACACTCAACTGTATGTAGTTGTGCCAATTACTGTCCCACCTCACTCCCCTCTGTGCAGTCATTAGCTCATCTCACATGTCCTCTAATATGATACACTCAACTGTATGTAGTTGTGCCAATTACTGTCCCACCTCACTCCCCTCTGTGCAGTCATTAGCTCATCTCGCATGTCCTCTAATATGATACACTCAACTGTATGTAGTTGTGCCAATTACTGTCCCACCTCACTCCCCTCTGTGCAGTCATTAGCTCATCTCACATGTCCTCTAATATGATACACTCAACTGTATGTAGTTGTGCCAATTACTGTCCCACCTCACTCCCCTCTGTGCAGTTGTTAGCTCATCTCACATGTCCTCTAATATGATACATAACTGTATGTAGTTGTGCCAATTACTGTCCCACCTCACTCCCCTCTGTGCAGTCGTTAGCTCATCTCACATGTCCTCTAATATGATACACTCAACTGTATGTAGTTGTGCCAATTACTGTCCCACCTCACTCCCCTCTGTGCAGTCGTTAGCTCATCTCACATGTCCTCTAATATGATACACTCAACTGTATGTAGTTGTGCCAATTACTGTCCCACCTCACTCCCCTCTGTGCAGTCGTTAGCTCATCTCACATGTCCTCTAATATGATACATAACTGTATGTAGTTGTGCCAATTACTGTCCCACCTCACTCCTCTCTGTAGTCGTTAGGTCATCTCACATGTCCTCTAATATGATACACTCAACTGTATGTAGTTGTGCCAATTACTGTCCCACCTCACTCCCCTCTCTGCAGTCATTAGCTCATCTCCCATGTCCTCTAATATGATACACTCAACTGTATGTAGTTGTGCCAATTACTGTCCCACCTCACTCCCCAAATGCTTGTTAATCCAGATAAGCACTTATTAAAATAGCTTCATTAAACATTTCGGTGTAAGTACAACATGGATACAAGAGGCAGAAAAGTCAAATTTTCAGAAATCTTATGTGCTCTATTCACATGACTTTCTCAATGCACTGTCACTTATTTTTATGTAATTCCTACAAATTACTCTTACAAATTACCTTATTACTTTCGGAAGTATTACATTTCACAAAAAAATTTTATACTCTAAAATGGAAGTTATGAAGACCCTTGAATTAAAAAATTCCATTTTGCATATGTTTGTACTTGTGTGCATCATAAGCAAATCAAAATAAAAAAATTGGATGAATACCAGCCTTGGTATTTAAGTTCCAGAACTTACAGGGATGTGGCATGGAGGCTTTCAACAAAATCACCCGACCACAAACCACAATTTATATGGAAAAATATTTATTATTCTGATTTTCTTAAAAAATGGTTCTTACAGTTTTGAATAAAATACCATATTTGCATGACAAAGCATATATATTGAATATTTCTTTTATACAGTCTGTAGTCACCTTTATTATCCATGACTTTTGTATAATTGGTAAACCGTAAGAGCTAGACAACATCTCAGTGCACAAAAAATGTAGATCTCGCTAATGGACACAGTTTATCTTAAGTTGTTTTTTTTGTGGCATTAGCCCTTTCTGAGATATTCACTTTTATTGGTAGGAAATTTAAAATATAGAATACTTTTTTACTTTCTCTACTATATACTTATAGTATCCATCCATCAGTAGCAATCCATCCAAAAATATGACACTGAGATTTCACCTAAAATATATGTTGAGAATTCCTGAATATGAAAAAATAAGTAAATAAATAAAAAATAAAATAAAAGCATTTAAAGGTGTTAACAGCAGAACTGAAAAACAGCTGCATCTTCCAAAGATATGACACTAAGGTTTTCAAGAAAATCTTCCACTGTAAACTATTCTTTATAAGGAAAAATGTTAATTTTTTATTTTCTCAAAAATAGCAATGACAATTTGAATAAAATCTCATATTTTTTAAAATATTTGCAGGACTAATTAAATGAAACTCTTTAATTTTCTGGGAATAGCCCATGAAGTCACCTGTTCTGAATGACTTTTGCATAATAAAATTATTAAACTGTGAAAGGCAAAATCTTACTACACAAAAAATGTAGATCTCTCTGAAACACACAATTTATTTCAAATAACTTTACCTCTGGCATAAGGCAATTAGATATCTGTTATGGAGAAGTTTTCAAACAAGTGAAGCAAGAAATATTCTTAGTCCAAGGTTCACCAATGGCCATGTGCAACCAAACTGAAATGACAGATGATAGCTAGCCCTATTGCATTTCTTACTGCAGCTAACATGCACAACATTTGTAAAAACTGCAACCAACTTCTGCAAAAAATACCCATACATCTGCACAACTGTGGAAGAAATTAGCAATAGCCTACCTCCGTGGTGTGGAGGTAGCATGTGCGTCTCACATTCCAAAGGTGCCAAATTCAATTCCAGGTTTTTCCCATATCCTCAAAAAGATGAATGTTGCATAACTTTAAGCTCTATGGACCCTGGGCTCATTTGAGCATCATTTCATTAATACATCATCCAACCTGAGCTACCCAGCTAAAGGATTTGAGAAAAAAAGATAAACAGCCGATTAGATTTGGAAAGTCCTGAACTTGCTTGTCTGTGCAAATTATTACTTGTTCAAATCCTATTTCTCAACCACAACTTTGCATACAACCAGTCATATGACATGACAACAATGGAGTGGTCACTAGATCAATGTGTGAGCTTGCCAACATTTCAACTGGTTTAGTTATTGCCATGAAGTGCTAATGACTTCCAATGTCACTAAAACAGTGTATGGAGTTAACTATTCGGTATATTTTAGGTTTAAAACATATTTGGCTGAATTCTTTAAGTGAAGCAAGAAGAATACTTTCGCTACACTGCATTCTTCAATATGGCTCCAAGTACAGTAAGTAAATAAATAAAAAATTATAAACCTTACGTTAAGATATTCTCCAGCATCAAATCACACTAAAAATTAATTGTAAATACATGTTAGACCACAATGTACTTGGAAAAAATATGCAATTCACATTGGACTTACAAAAAAATCTCACATCATATATTGGAAAGTTGAGCCCCCATATTAATAATCATTTTTTTTTGTTGTCCTTATTAATTTTTTTAAGGTGCTACTGCTATTGGATTGTGTCTTGCAACGTCTGGAAAAAGTATGAAACTTCAAGGCCAACATATAGAAACATATGACTTGATTCTGCTTCCTGCATCCCCCTTGTACCTATCTAAAACAAAATGTGTAATGCCACTATTTTGGCAAAGGTTTAAATTAACATGAAGTAGGTAGAAAGGTCAGCTTTCTTAGGAATAATCTGTAGTACAGTTTGTGTAAATCGTCATGACAGTCCCCCACTCCTGAAGCACATATGCACAATAGCACTGACCAGTCCGCTTGCATAATAAGAGAGGTGGGGGTCAGTGTTCCATTTGCTGTGAGCTCAAATGCAAGGTAGCCTTACACATTTGTTTACAATGTGTTGTGTATGTGGCTGCCTCCGAGTTATAATATCACTTGCTCCCCACCACTCTCACCACTACTCCTCATTTCTCCTCTCTTGCGCATATGGAGTGTCACAACATTTTACACAAGCTGTAGCTATATAAAAGTAAACAAAGGTAGGTAGAGAAATTCTTGTGAATATAATACCAGCTATTTTAAAATTCATAATTAATCACTTTTTGATACAGCAATATGAAATGATCCTTAAACCCTGCACTTTATTTTGAATAACATACATGAAATATTCATCAAGCAATCCTACAACCTCAATGAGCAACCTTATAAACTCACTTTCACTAGAGAAGTTTGTAAACAAAAAATAAATGTAGTCACTAATAAAACTATAAGGGCACTTCCTGAGTTGGTGATTGACTGTTGGAGTGAGGATGCAAATTTTGTTGCTTTAGTGTCCTGGTCCACATGCCATGCAACAAAGATAGCACAAGTGGGGAGGATATGAACATTATTACTGTTGGTTTTATTTATCAACACTGTACCCAGTAATGCACATGATATCCGCATCTTACATCAGAGAGAACGAGAAAAGTAGAAAAATGAGGTATTGTATCTTGTAGAGCTTAAGTTCTACCTGGGGGTTACGGTTTCATTTACATTTGTGGAGAAATCTAAGAAAATGTGATGCTATATGTTGATGCCTGAAGATTTTATATGCGTAAAAACTTCTGTTAACTGTTATGAACCTCTGAGAGTCAACACATCATCCTACTATGATTGCCACCTTGAATAAGTTTCTATTAATGGACATAATTGGAGCATATAATTTCCCTTGCTTGTCACTTAAATGCTATTCCATGTCCAAGAACATCTTTTGTGACCTTCACGAACAGTTCCTTTTGGTGTGCTTCTGTAACATGAGTGATTATTGCAGCCATGTGTGGTGGAACAATTTGCTAAATGTAAATATTACACATCACAAATGCACAAGCTCATATGAACACTCTGAAACACAAGAATTTTGTTGTGATATGCTATTTAAACTATTGTAAATATTTTTAAGTTAGCTATGAATGTACAAGCTGTTACACCAGGTCACAATTTCATTACCGTATATTATAGAGTTACAACAAACATCAGCGTGCATATAGGAGAGGTATCAGTTGCTGGAATCATGCACAAAGTACATGATATAATATGATAGGCTTGGCAATCAAGGAATAGCATACCGGTTGCTATGACAATAATTTGCTTTTGATTGGTAGATTACTGGTTGCTTGGTGGCTATGACGCATATATCCCTTCTCTCTTTTCTGCAGCTCATTACCATGTGGTTGGAAAATGTCAATCACCAACTTAGGATGTGCCCAACATAATTGCTCATTTTGTGTAATGGGTGTTACATGGTGCAATGTTTTTAATATACTGCAATTAATTCATAAATTCCTACTTAGACCCCATTTATGCATGCGATTTTGTCATTCAACAAGGAATGATGCAAAGTGGCATAAATTTTAGTGGTCTCTTTATGCATGCAATGTACTGCACTGTGTATTTATGTATTGTTGGGAATATCAGTTCTACCAGCCATTTGTTTTGACAGCCAGTATGGATCCCTGTGTGTTGCACTATTGTTACAAATTCTTAATGAGAAAAAAACAAAAGGCTGAGAATGACAGAGTGTACATCCAATAAACAATACAAGGTCCATGGACTGCTTCCAGAAACCCATATGGGGAATTGCCTTTTCTTGTTATGATCTTGTAATTTTCTGACACAACATCCCAAATTGAACTCCTAATATGAATTTCTCCTATAAAATGTTCCATTTTTATACTTGATAAAAGTCTGAACAACAAAAATCAGATCACTGTCGCAACACGTGAAAGCACATATCACAGTCAACAATAAAAACTACAATTCTGGATTTCCCAAACTGACTCACTGACTCAACTGTGTTGTTCACAATGCAATGTCATTTAAGGCCCATATACACCCATTTATATTCAGGTCATGTGATTGTGTGTCGTGCAAACTAAAAGACCATGCAACATGTTTTTGAGGTCATATGAGACAGAATATTCTATGACTGACACATTGCATGGTATAAATCAGTGGCATGCAGATTTCTGCTGTGATGTCATACTCGCAGGCAAACTTGCTCTCTGCCTGATTACACCTATGTATCAAGCACAATATGGAAAGGAAGGCCATTAAAGCTTCAACTGAACAGTGGCAGCACTGGGCTTTCACCGAGTCTGCATTATTCTTCTGAGATACTATAACGGCAGTACAAATGATTTGCAATTGACTACCAGTTTCAGCCCATAACAGAGAAAATAACAATACATTTGTATGAAAAAAATCCACTTAAAACATAAAAAGAATTTCAATTTAATGTACTGCATAACTGCAGAGGCATTCAATTACATAAATGTGGCTACAAAACTGCTTCTAACAGTTTAAGCAGTAGTACCAGTTTTTGACACATTTCGAAATAGGCAACTTCTCTCCTTTCACCCTTTTGCTCTCTCTCTCTCTCTCTCTGTCTCTCAAATTCTTATACACAAAATGATTTTATACATTTGATTTATACATCATACATTCATGTAAAACACATCATTACCTTGTATCACTGCCCTGCGCAAGCTTGACACATTACGAAGCTTTATTCCCCTCTTTTCTCCCTCAATAGTTTGTAATATTTGCAGTCATAGTCTAACTAAAACACAAGGGAAAAATTTTATGCAAGTTCAGATTGGAGAGTTGGTTTCTATGTTGTGATTTCCAGATCTTCATACGAGAAAAGATCTGTTTAC
This sequence comes from Deroplatys truncata, assembly GCA_030765065.1. NCBI lineage: Eukaryota > Metazoa > Arthropoda > Insecta > Mantodea > Mantidae > Deroplatys > Deroplatys truncata. Next base: position 89,912,994 of record CM060989.1, on the reverse strand, counting down.
GTAGGTAAACAGATCCGAATATGCTCAGCATTCTGGTAGCCAATTTGTGCAACTGAGAGAACTTTGTTGGGGAAAATTTCCATAAAAGGCCAATCTATTTCATTTTGAAAGTTTGCACCCTGACAATATCTACTGAGAAAGGTGTGGAAAATATGTAAATATTGGACTCGAGATTTGCAGTATCTCAAAATCTGGTATCAAATTCCTAAGTTAGCACTTCCAAAATTTGTGGTGTTATTCGCATCATTAATTGGGTGACGTACTGTAGAACGCTTTGAAAAGTACGGGAGTTGATAGTCCTTCATTCAGAACTCTGCCATCATCAATACGTGAACATAAACAAACATTGTCACTGATCACCTTTATTACTACTCAATCCACACCGTACTCATTCTTGTTTATAGTGATATGGTGCTCGCTCTGACGTGTCCTTTCCTCGGAACTATATCTTATGTCCCAAACACATTAGGTGCTGACCCCTGGTATAAATTCTTCCATTTAACTCTAAGACACTTTCAGATCATGCCACACTTGTTGCATGATAAAAAATAAAATGCATAAATGGGGCCTTATTTTGAAAACAATATGTGATTGAATTTAAAAAGTTTCAGAGTGTCTCCCTCCAAAGTCAACAATCAATAACAATAACAGGATCTCCAACTTAAGCACAGGAAATAAACTTGCCACTCTAAAAAGCTTATCAACAGATAACCCTACAGAACTACAAAAATATACATATATACAATTTTTCTTTAAGGGTAGTGCAATTCACAGTTTTAATAAGTTGGGATGAATTTCATTACTAAATGTAAAGATCAGGCTCAGTTTACAAGGAATGGCCCTTTACCTACATGGTACAGAACCTATTAAATAGACATTTGTGGCTTTATATTTTTTCTTGTATTAAAAAGCATGTGTAGCATCCAACTAGAAATTTTAAGTATGATAAATACGAAAAAAAAAAAAAAATCAATGTTCATACTTTTTATCAAATATTCAGATACATTACCTTAATGCCTTCCTAAAAATTTCTTACATATGCAGTGCTTTTATTGAGGGGCGGGGACATGGGCGGGGGGTGACAGTATCCCCCAAATCTTTTGGGGTAGATTTCTTCAAATCTATTTTCTTATAATTTACTATAAAAATACTGCTGGAAACTTTAATAAATAGTTGTTCTTTGTCACACACAATGTCTTTGAAAGCTCTCATGCTATAACACAGTATATAACACACATATATAGTTGGTATACGACTCTATCCTGTAATCAAAGAATCTGGAAGAGGAGGAGAATTCTGTTGGTAGTAAACATGTTGCTACCAGTGTAACAGTCATACAGCCAACATAACAGTAGTACACTAACATACTGTTTCTGTTGCAATGTGACAAGGTGATGTGATGTGGGGTCACAGTTGGCTATAAATTGCGTACACTAATGAATGTGGAAACAATATTACTGTACAGATGAAGTGTTATTTCCACAATGACTGCAAATTACAATTTATCAGTGTTAATCTCTGCAATCATGAGCCTAAGGATGTGGCTGATGAAGAAAATGTCCTTTAGAAGAGCCAGAAAATGCTGTAAATATAAGGAATTGTGATGATTTTAAAACAAGCATTCCACATGGCTCTGAAACTGTATGTTCAAGCTTTGAAGTTAATAGTAAGGATGATATAACTCTGGCAGGCGACAAACTTTCAGTTATTCCTGATTATTGGTATGAAGAACAGTACAGTATTTATTTATATACATTTTAGGTGTTGTAAATTCTTACATTTTTTTCTCTTATTACTGAATATATAATTTTATTCATTTACAATATCCTTGCTTCCTCACGAAAAGTTTATATCTACACGTGAATATTAACAACTGAATTATAAATTCATTGTTGTTTTGTTAATATCTTTATTATTTCATTTACAGTTCTTAAAGCAAATTGCCCTTAATGTCATGTTTCAATACAAAAACTCTTCAATATTATTTTAACTCCAAAGTATTTTATTGCTTCATATTTTCAAGTATTGTACTGACAAAATCCATGACTTGAAATAAAAGACAAATTTCTTGGATACTGTGTTTGTTCTGAAGTTAGTGCGGTTGCTATGGGTACAACAAAGGGTGCTGGTATTAAATTTGCAAGTGAGGGGACTCAATGTAAGGTTGGCAGTAAAACTGATACTAGTGATGAGTGTAAAGCTAAAAAACTAACAGCTTTAAGGAAAACATTCACAAACACAAAATTTCTCAGTCTTATAAAGCCGCTGATGCAATAAAAGCAGAAAGTAAGAAGGCACTGGAAAGTACTCTTATATAATGAACGCAAGAATGAAGAAACAACTGTTAGGATTTTTTGTACCACTTATTTTGCTGTAGCTGTAGAATTGCAAAAACCTAATGGGACAAACATGGGCAGAGTATTACATTGATCACAGCTGTGCCTACATAATCAATCATATCTCTCAAAAGAGAAAAAGTAAAACTGCTGCAGCAGTAATACAGAAAAGAAAAATAAGTCTTCTTATTGATGAGTTCACTATTTTAGGACAGAAATTAGTGACTGTGATTTGTTTGAAATGTAGCATTTCGGAGAAGGATGACTTTTTTGGAATTTAGTGGAGCTCAAGATACCACTGCTGCAGGTATAAAATATTCTCCATTAAACAACTTAAAACATCATAGAATGGATGAAGCTTTCCTACAGAAATGTTTATTTTCTTTCATTTGTGATGGAGTGTCAGTTATGCTTGGAAAGAAGCCAGGAGTTGCAGTAGAATTGAAGAAAGTATTCTCTATTTTGGTAGTATCACACTGCTGCAGTCACTGCTTAGAGCTGGCAGTTAATGATTCTAAAAGTGAAGTGCATGGTACTTATCATTTTCCATCCTTTTTTGACAAATTATATTCATTATTCAGTCTGTCGGAGAATCAGTCATTGCTTTTCAAATGCTAATTACTGTTAGACCAGAAATTGAAGAAGATTGGGAAGATATTTACCATTATATGGTTATCTTCTAATCTGTAAACAGTTAAAGCTGTGTGGCATAGTTATTCTACATTGCCACATATTTCATTCAAGCTTGAGATGACATGACAAGAGACTTAAGAGAAAGGGCCAAATATGGAGTATTATATAAATATTTAACATCATTTCAGTTTCTGATGAACTTGGGCATTATGTGTGATGTGTGATACAATAAATCCATCCATTCATTCATACAAATAATTCTATCCTCAAACATACTTTCAATTGTTCTATTCAAAATATTGGCTGTATGAGCTGTTGCAGACTCTTGTTGAAAAAAGGCAAAATCACGCTCCTTGTCTGTTAGTTCTCTGAAAAAAGGGGGCAGAAATGTATTCACGTTATGTACAGGCATCAACTGTTGACTCGAAAACAATTGGACTTATAACTCTTTCTCCAGTCATGGTCCACAATACATCAATTTTTTCGTAATAAAGGGATACTTCATGAACAGTATTGGGTTTGTCAGAACTCCCATAATGATTATTTTGTGTACACACATATCCATGAAGGTGGAACCAAGCCTCGTCCATGAAAAATGTTAAATATGAACATATTTTGCCATTATGTACACTATTGGGACTCCACTCACAAAATGTGCGCCTAATTACAGGATTACCCAGTTGAAGAGCATGTGCCACAGTTATTTTATATGGTCTTAACTTCAGCAATTTGGTAGCTCTTCGCGCAGCACCATAAGAAATGCCTGCCTGTTGTGAAAGATGCCTAAGTGATTTTAGGGAGGAATTCTCCAAACGACCACCAATGTTGTCTTATGTTTCTTTGATAAGAACTGTACGCCATCTTTTAGATTTCTTAGCCTAAACACTTCCTGTGACCTAAAATGTATTGTAAATTCATGGATTGTTGTATGACCTGGAACTTTTACACCTGGAAATCTTTCTGCAAGTCGTACATTCACTCGATGAGCTAAGTTAACACATGTGAATCATAAATAAATACATGCTTTGCAGTAGAAAATACATACTGAGTCATAATATACTTTGTGACTAAGTACAGAACAAAATAATAAATAACTTGTACTGACTGAGCTACATCAAATCACCATCACCTTGCTTATAGCAGAGGTGCGTAATTATGTTTCCACACGCCCAGTGGAAAAAAATGCGCAGCTGGTTCATACTTTCTTGGTTCTCCCATTACTTCAGGCATAAATTTCAGAAACCTGTTTAGAACGAGATTAGTAAGAAGCTGTAAGCAAAATTACACATTTTTAAAATATGAGCTGATATTTGTTGTTTTTGTGGTTGTTAATGCACAAAAAATGTGATGATGTAAATCCTATCAGTCACTTAAAAGGAATCACCCCCAGTTATAGGTACAAGGGAGATACAGAAAGCAGAATCAATAAGTCGTACGTCTGCATATGCTGTCCTTGAAATTCCACATTCTTTACACATCACGAGAAACAACACTTCAAAAAACATTAAGAGGACTGAAAAATTCAAACCAATAACAACAGATATCTGGCACATGATGGCACAAAAAAACTTATTTGAAATAAAGTCTGTGTTTTAAAGAGATATGTATTTTTTGTACCTTATGGTTGACCCATTATACAAAATTACATAAAATCCTCCTGAGCTGAGGACTTCATAGGCTATTCCTGGAAAATTCAAGATATACAGTTGATTTGTCATGTAAATGCCTTAAACATCTTGTATTTTAATAAAAATAGTTAAAGCATTTTCTGAGAATATTAAAAATATCAACAATTGTTTCAAGGGTAGTTTGGGGTGGGGGATATTCCTGAAAATCTTAAGTGTTGCATCTTTGGAGATGCTGCACCTAAATACAATTCGTATCTATTGGGTTTTTGAGATATGCTGTTCACAGGCATGTAGACCATTTTCTTAAGAGAGACCTTTTTATTAAGGGAGCCGCAAAACATGTATTTTCTTGTGAAATCTCAACATGGAACTTTTGAGTGGAATAGAGCACTTCTACTTACTGTAACAATGCAATAGAGAAAGTATAAAAATACTGTACACAAAATAAACATTAAAGACACAATAAATATGCACAGTATATGTATATGCCAAAGCATGAATATTTAAAGCCAAACAAGTGTACAATACAAATAAATATACACAAATTATATGAGAAAACATAAAACTGAAAACTTTTCTTGGCACACAGTGTTTGTATACGAACTCGTGCAGATATGATGAAAGTAAACCATTACAATCGCCTTTTTGGGACAAATAATTAATATGCCATATGGTGTATTCTGCATGTCAAAGCTTGTGGGGGGGGATGCAAATAGCACTAGTGAAATCTCATAGCGGCAGCTGTTTTCCAAATATTTCATTTTGCAAGACTAGGCCTAACATACATGCTTAAAAGTTTGCAGTGTTTGCATTTGTTTCTCCATTCTTTTCTTTTCAGTACAAGAGCTTATCAACATGAATAAACATTGGAATGTTGTTTCCGCATATTGACACCTTCCTGCTTAATTTTAAACAATTGCTAGGTAAAAATATAAAGCGAAAAATCTAATATAGATAGAAGAATCACTTTTATAGAAATAATTTTACTTTCTGTGATATGTACTTACAGTATGTAGAAGTACTGCATTCCGCTTAAGAAATTTGATCTAGAAATTTCTCCCCAAATACACATTTTGAGGCTCTCCGAATAAAAAAAACAACATTTTAATAAAAGGTTCGTGTTTGTGTGTTTGTTAACAACATAACTCAGAATGAAGAGTCTGATAAAAACACCAAACTTGGCATTTCAATTCAGTATCTTCCAGAGATGGTATACTAAGATTTCTAAGAACCACCCCAACTTAAACTAACCTTTACATTTTTAACAACTCACACCTCAAACTACCCTTTACATTTTTTTAAACATTCTCAAAAATGCCATTAAAGATTTTGAAACATATTTATGTGACAAATAAAATGTAGGTATATCTTAAATTTTCTTGAAATTGCCTGTGAGAAATTGCCTTAATTCAGAAAAAATGTTGTATAATGGGTAAACCACAAGAGAGTGAAACAAAAATGCACTACACCAAAAAAATTTAGATTTCTTTAAAACACACAATTTATCTCAATTTTCTTTTGTCTGGCATCAGCCATTTCCGAGATATCCATTATTATTGATTTAATTTTTCAATACTTTTAACATTCTTTAAAATACTATCATTATTCAGTTGTTTCTCATGATGTCATTACACGAGTATGAAATTTCAAGGCTAGCATATAGGGACTCGCTTTTAAACTTATGGTTGTCAATTTGGTTTCCTATATCCCTCTTGTATCTACAACGAAATAAGTAGTGAAAATATTTCTGCATAGATTTATTTGATTAACATAAAGTAGCCAAAAAAAATAAGCTTTTGTATGAATAGTTTGTAGAAGCTATAAAAAGTAAATACAGAAACTCATGTGAATGGAACAGATTTTGGTAGTCGTGCTTAATGCCTGTTCTCATGACATATGAAACTGGTCAAACCTGAAATTAAATAATTATGAGAGGAAAATTGGGAAGGAAAGGTTCTAAGCCTAAGTTTAGTGACTCCTCAGGATTTCCAGTTATAAGGACTAAGGAAAACCTGGAAAGAGAACCTCAGTTAAGGAGGACTGTTCTGGGTGGATGTGATTCGCAAACCTGTATACTAGTCCGTGTCAGCTGGCCATATTAGTTAATGAGAATACTATAATGAATTTATATGAATTTGTCTTTGGTACAAAAAGTCATGTGAATGCATGCATAAATTTTTATTATGCACTTAGATTGTAAGTATAAAAATAATATTGTAATGGCTAAATAGCTACTATGACCAATGAATCGTATACGAATTCCTGTGACTTATCCAAGGAAGATAATACATCTATTACTTTTAGTTAATCCACCAGGAATACTTTCCTTGTTTGACTAATTTGCTACTTCTGAAAAACATAATTATAATTACGTGATATTGTAATGAAAAGAAGCTAGAAACAGTGATGTGTATTGAATTTATTAAATAATTATAATTCTTCTTCCGCAAAATTTTCCCCATATAAAGTGGCAATAGTGATGTAAGCAAAGATTCCCAACCAGGAGAAAAGCTATGGGAGGGAGGAATGTGCTACATAAGCTCTTCTGCTGGAGAATGTGTTACACAGCAGATCAGGTTCGAGTATTACGTCAAGCATATGCTCACATCTGCATTTATTTTGAATGGTAAATAAAATGTATATCTTAAAATTTCTGGGAATAGCTTGTGAACTCTTCGAGGTTCTGAATGATTTCCTTACAAACTTTAAACCGCAAATCTCCCTAATAAGAACATTTAGGTCTCGCTAAAGCACACAATTTGGATACTGCTGGACATGCTAGAAATGTTTATATTTAATTCAAAATTACAACTATAATATCATTAGGTGAATGAAAAGAAAACACAGGAGACACGCAATACTGTGTTTTACTCGATGTGCAGCTAACCTGTATGTGATTTCTTTGCATTCATTGGTTGAAATAATATGTTTAATGGTGAAATGTGAAAAACCAGTTACATCCGAGAATAAACAGTGCATATGGTGTGTCTTATCCAAAAGTCTTTTAGTAAACAAAAACACAGTCCATGTTAACCAAAACAGTACAATAATATCCAACCATTTCCTCAGCCCCAGGTAGTTTCTAGTCATTGCAATACACTACAATTTCACCTCGTGTCTCATTTCTGTCTTGAGCTAACTTTGTAACAGTTCACAGTGCATCATTTATAATGGGTGGAAGACCGAGGTATGCAACTTGGATTGTTCAACCTAGGAAGTAGTGGAGGTGGTAGCGATTAGAGAAAAGGACTTCCTCTACGAAGCTTTGTTTCAGGCACTGGAAAAAAAAGTGTACGTGCATGTTACAAAGGTAAATCTGCTCTTAGTGTATCCCTGTTGAAAATGCTTATAAAATCCTAAGAAAAGCGAATAGATTACCTAAGGAGTGAGTTTAGAAGTGGATGTGATCTCTTCAATAGCTGGTGCTCACCTGCCTGCCCCTTTTAGGGGTTTTACGTTTATAGGAAAAATTGCGTTAGGAACGCAACAAACGTAGCCATGTTGTTGCTAAAGTACATGCAAAGTGGGAACTGCCAATCTAAACAAAAAGTGAAATCCATTAAATATGCGATGTATTGTTTTACTAGAATTTCTTCTTTGTTTAATGTTGCCACTGACAAAAATGCAATGCATTCATAGTAAGAAAGACTATCGACCAAAATTGTAATTTTTGTATTCTTTTTGTGAAAGTTTGTTATATTAATGTTATTTCTATTAAATAAAGAAGTTCCTTTACTGTAACAGTGGTAGATAGTTAAGGCAAGCTTACATAAAAAAAAAACCTAACCTCAGGCCAACCTTCCATGAATTCAGAAATGTAAGCTTATATAGAAAAAAAACTAAACCTAACTTCCTGTGAATCAGTAATCTAAGCTTAGGAACGCAATGTAACCACTGTTAACAAATTAAAACAAGGTTATATATAAGTAAATCAGAAACCTAAGCTTATATAAAAAATAAAAGAAACTAAACCTAACCCAAACTCTCGTGAATCAGAAACCTAAGCTTAGGAACACAACTGCTACACTCCTCTCCTTCTAAAAAACATGCCTCGGCTACGCTTTGAGGCTGAGGGCCCACAATCTCATGGCTACGCCTTGAGGTAGAGTATCTTACCAGTTTTTGTGGCATTAGTTATTCATATGTTGCCAGCATTACATTAGAGCTTGTGTATGACACAGAATGACATCTGTTGAGCTAGTGTATGACAGAGTGACAGCTCTTGGACTTATAACACATCATTTTCATTGCTGTGGGGGATACACTAAGAGCAGAATATCGGAATGACCTTAACTTGTCTTAACCGGTGCATATGAGGCAGGTACAAGAGTCCTACTCTTTTTGAAAATACTCTTCACATGTGCAGGGAAGTTAAACGCTACAGTATAGTATTTCTAAGGATGCCAATTCATTCTTCGTACTGTAATGAGTGAACCTGTTAAGTAAGAAACCATACATTATATATAATTATACTTTAAATTACATTTTACATTATACCACACCATATGGCTTCGTGTTTCTGCAAGGAAAGATAACAGGAGGGTTAGTTTCGATAAAATTATTTAGAAAGTATTCATATTTCATACCTGTAAAAACAGCACTTCTATCTCCGTTATTTCTTGCACTGCTGCTTAATTTATTTTGTCTTGTCGAGTAGCTTACTTTGAGACGGACTGCCAACCACAACAGTGATTGAGATAACGCTGTTAGGTAGGCCAGTACGAGTAGTGATGAATCGAAGGAGTCGGAGTCGTTTCAAAGGAACGCTTCCTCCTTTGAATGTGTGAAGTAACCATTCCACTATTCGGAACTGGCACTTCCTTACTTCCAATCACTTCCACAACAGTTTTACTTCCATTCCGCCGGAGTACTTCCAAGACATTTATTTCCAACTCCGTCGGAGTTACTTCCACTTCCAATTGCATCATTCCATCAATTCCATTGGCAGTACAATACCTAACCAGTATTGCGTTATGCGTATTATTTAGATGTCGCCATGACATTGGATATCATTTCCTTTATTGTAAATGAGATGGTATTAATGCAGCCTGCGTCACGTTGCAATTTGAGAAAAAATGTTTAAATAAATTAAGTCAATTCTGACTCAAGTACTGATGAATTCGGGTTTGTGTCATTTATGCAAAATTGATGTTAAATGCCCTATTGAAAATGACAAATGCAATGAACCTCTGTAGTTGAACGTTAATACAGACTTCTATAAAATACGCATAAACTTTCTCCCCCCCCCCTGATGTATGGTTCAATACCAATTATGCCTCCACGAGAAAAACCATTTTTTTTAGTTATATTTCATCTGCTCGTACTTCCCACGCCATGTGGTCCTGATTTTAGTAAGGGAATATTGCAGTAAGTTGAATGTTATGTACAGAATTTCAAAAGCACGCGGAAGCCTTTTCTTTTCTGTTGTAATCATTTAATTCCGATTATGCTTCTATGAGAAAATTCCAATTTCTAGTTACATGTGCGCTTACTACTTCGCACGTATGTAGCAGTTATAATAATATAATTTTGCAGTATGTCTGTAGTCAAATATTGCATTTTAACTCCCTAAAGCAACATTTAATGTTGATTGTTAGTTTTAGCCTTAAAATTAATAGTGAGCCCTTTGCGTGAACAGCACGAATTATGCATAATTACCCATTTAAAATATATTTTTCATTTGTTACATTGTCGCTGTGAGCAAAATAACTTTTTGAAACAAGAAAAAAACTTGAAAGCACCATAATTAGGACAAAGCTACAGTAGTATTTAATTATGAATTGCCATACGTCACATAACCTCATTTTAAATCAGCTGAAGCTGATAAATTACTTCCAGTTTCGTCAACATCATTTCTGTTGAAAATGTTGGTACTCTACATTGCGCATTTTCCTTATCCGCTTTGTTGTTGGCTGTGTGACATGACGTAGTTAGTAGTCGCTAACAGCAAACCAGGTGATAATTCTGTATATACAGCTGTAGCTAAGACGAACAATTTTTAATTTAACCGGACGGAGACCGGGAGATCCGTGGTTCAAATCCCGGCTTGGCATTGAATTTTTCAGTCATCTGATTCAACCTTTCCAACCCTATCCAACACACGGCTTGTGTGAAAGAACAATTAATTCCAATTTGTAATTTGCATTATTCTGTATTTGATAACCTAGTTTTTTTTAATCACAAAGTTAGAGTAATATCTTAAGAATTTACACTATTAAACTGCCTTAAGGCAGAAAACTTTGTCCCGCAGACTTACAGTTCATAAGGATAAGTAAAATAAATGTAAATTGGAGCATACCACTTTTTATTAAATTCTCAAAATGTTCCGCTTCACAATAACATAAAATCAGCTCCTAGAGATTATGAGTATATTTAAATTAATTTCCCAAAAGTAATGCTTTATATTTGCTGAAACTACATTTATTGCAAAAGAATTTACCTCCACACTGTTCATAACCTAAATGTTTAACACGCAATACATTATTTTACGAAGTATTTAGGCATAAGTTTCAGTCTTAAAGCCAGTGTAGCGTTCCGTTAATTATATTTGGTTTACAGCAAATGGAATTACAAATTATTTATGTACGTTGGGTCTACATCACTACATATGATATTACCAATATTACTTTGTAGTTCATTATACAACGGGGATAGAAACAACATACTAGCGTAGAACTACAAGCCATTAAATCACAAACACTTGCTCATGTGACAGGAGACATTAATTGTTAAAGACATGTGTGGTATCCCGTTGAATATATTTGTAATGTTTCCTCTTCATAGACTAGGGGAAGTCATTCCGGAGTAAAACAGTGGAAGTATTTTCACCAATACTCCGGAATGAGGAAGTGGAAGTACTTCCAATGGAACTTTCCACCAGAGGCCGGAACTACTTCCTCGGAGAGGAACTGGAACTACTTCCTTGAAACGACTCTCACTGCGGAGTGGAAGTGTTGGAAGTAGTTCCGGTAAAGTAACGCACTCGACCCATCACTAAGTACGAGTCGGAGTCATTTCAAACCACCGCTTCCTCCTTTCGAACCACAGAGAACCAAAGTATTAGAAGTGCAACCTTAGTGTTAAAACGGTGGAAATACGAAGGCGATCGCAGCGTGAGTAGTGATCGGGGATGGAACAAAGGTATGAAAAATCGTGCTCTCGGATGAAGACGTCAATCTAGCTATTACTCGCGCAAAACTTCTGGAATCGTGACCTTGATTGCTATCCCAGCTGCCGAGCCTAGGAATGGTTTATGTTTAGCTTAATCAACGAAAGCGATATAATACCTTTGCTTACTCACAGTGCGTAACACATACAGTCTGCATAGAAAGTGTCTGCATCTGGTTGTAATTTTAAAGAGAGCAGTATCTAAATAGTACTTACTTTATATTTGTTATATTTATAACCATGGCTCCTATGTTTTCAAAGTTAAGTGTTAAGGTGTTACGTAGTCAAAGTAGGAAAATAATTGCAAATGTCCTCGACTTCATGAAGCAAGAAGCAGAGATGAAGGAAGAAAATATATGTTCATCCGAGTTCCACAAAAGCCTTAAGATAGTGAAAGAAATAGTCAAATCAACTGGTGTTTCACCGAGTTCCGATTCCAGAGTTCTCAAAGATAAGAAAAAAAACATGGATGAAAGAGTACCATTTGACACACCTGGGAAGAAACATAAGGTCCCTAAACGTATTACAGAAATAGACGATTTCGAATGCGTCATTCGGCGCACGATTCACAATTCCTATGTGGAAGAAAAAACTGTGCTAACAATAAGCAGATTGTTCATCAAGCTGAGAGACAGCAGAAACTTTCAAGGTGGTGCTACAAATCTCAGAAAAATTATTAAAGATTTAGGGTTCAAGTGGAAGAAACCGAAATCAAATAGAAGAGCTCTAACAGAAAAGGAAAACAAAAAAAATTATAAAATAAAAAAAAATAAAAATAAAAAGTAAATGTTGCCATGATAGCTTAGTCGGTTAGAGCAACGGCACGGAAAGCCTAAAATCCGTGGTTCAAATCCCGGCTATGGCATTAAATTTTTCAGTCTGATTCTACCTTTCCAAATGAGTATAATTTTATGTGTACTTATATCAGCATCAATTTTAAAGGTGGTGCTACAAATTTCAGAAAAATACTATAGTGTATGAAGATGAATAATACATACACAGCAGTCGTACATCTAAAAGTTGGAGTGACGATAGCGAATTAGGTTGCAGGTTCCTGTTACTAAAGGGCAAATACTTATTATCGTTCATGCTGTTGGAAAGATCGGCTTCGTTCCAAATGCCCTTCTTTTACAAGTTGCAAAAACAACAGGAGATTTTCATCAAGAAATGAATACAGAAAAGTACATTAAGTGAATCAACGCCATGTTGATACCTAATATGTCTGCTGGGTCTGTTCTGGTCATCGACAATGCTTCACAATGCGTCAACAGTCGATTGAAAAACCACCTACCTCAAATTCCTTGAAAGAAGAAATGAGAGCTTGATTACTTAGACATAATATAGCTTTAGGTGAAAGCATGAGTAAAACAAAGCTATATAACTTAATTAAAGCCAACAAACAGCTTCAGACGTCATACATACGTGACCAGATAGTAATACAACATCGCCAAAATGTACTTAAGACTGCCATCGCATCGCCCAGATCTAAACGCAATCGAATTAATCTGTGCTGATATCAAAAAAATGGGTGGCATGCAGAAATGTCACTTTTAAATTAAAATATGTGGAGCAGTTATAACGCCAGCAATTTGCTGAAATTGGAAGGCCAGAATGGGAAAATGTATGTCGACATGTTGAATAAATTAAGAATCATTATTTCGAAAAATACGGAATTGCAGAAAATCAAATAGAAAGAATTCTCATCCAAGATAATGGTGCAGAAGGTAGTGACAGCAGCGATGACGGCAATAATGTGAGTGATTCCACAGAAGAGGAAGAGTTATTAGGTGTGGAAGAATTGGAGGCAATGATTGACATTGTTTTTTATATTAAGCGCTTTTTACAGCGTGGATTTTAATATACTGTGTATAACTAAGTTTATCAGCGCAGCGCATAACCGGTGTGCGGACATTTGACAATGACTGTCCCACGCACTCCTGCAGCATGCAGACGACCGGTCACCTCCTGATCCGGTAAGCAACTCGCTTCAAAGCTCTCATTAAGATTTTCACATGTCTAGAACTGTTGCGCCGATTATACTACAGCTGTATTTTTCATACCTGCCTAGCTGTCTGGCTCATCTGATCATATGTTTTAATACTGTATCGCTACTGACGACGTACAAAGTTAATTACGTGAGCTTCAGTAATCGTGATTGCACTTTGAGTTATTCAAATTTCTTTTTAAAGGAGCCGATTAAAGCTCACATAATATAACGTGTCACTGTCATCTGTAGCAATACAATACTTGAGCAATTATGATCAGCTGAACACCTGACAGTATGAAAAACACAACTGTGTATTACTGTGTAACTTATGTAAATTATCCAATAGTCGGCACATACATTGCTTTTATATAATATTATTGGGGTTAGTAGTGGTTGCTAAATGTTTCTATGCCACAATACATAATGGTGACATTTAAATTTTTAAGGTCGAATGAGGATCAAGTACCTTGGAATAATTTCTTCTGCATGCTTCATGGTAAAATCTTTTGCACTTAAATTGCCTCCATGTTTTGTATGAACTTGCAACCAACTAACAGTAGGATGTGGAATTTGACAGGAAAATTGGAAGAATAACAAACATTTGACACTTGTTATTTTATTCTACTCTCTAGATAGCGCAACACAATTTGACATGTTTGCTTAAAATGAATAACTTAATTCCATTTCCTACAAAGAAGCTTCTGCATACATTATATGCATAGTGTAGCTATTCTTCGTCATTCACTAAATCGCTATTAGCAGTGCAATAAATGTCATTAGCAACAGTTTCATCACACTATTTAACACCATTGATGTCATTGTCACTCTCTATGCTCTGACTTGAAACACCATCACTGGATACAAATAGGCACAACTTAACTCCAACTTTCCATTGTGCATATCCTGGAAGTAAATAGAAACACAGTTTAAACTATCCTAAAAAGTAGGTTTCTGAAAAGAGAAATTTATTGCATTAAGGAAAAATTTGTGGTTACTAACACCTTGTGATTATATTACATACTATCCATTGTAAACCAGAATTCTCTCTGATGTAAACCGAAGCATGTGCTTCTGCTTGTCATGAAGCTAAGCACTACGTTTACGCCTGTGTAAATAGTTCCTTAATAAATATACTGTATCATGAAATATTGGAGTAGGAAAAGTATAGAACTACATATTTTGCTAAGAGCCATAGTAGTTAAAGAGCGTCCATACATAAAACTCAATTTAAATTTAAACTGTGGTTATCATTAGAACTAATTGTTATAGGTAATGGGGTAATGTTGCTCCAGAAATCGATGTGTCATGGCAGACGACATAAATGCGCAATGTACCGTACCAATCATTAAACAGAAAAAACGCTGCCGCGTCAGTAAAACCGGAAACAGTTTGCTATTGTTGGGAACTATTACACGCTGTCGCAATAGAAAAGCGCGAAATAGTGAATAAATGCAATAAAACTGAATAATAACCGCAAAGCAGTAAAAAAAAGATGTTATTGTACAATTCTTGGCGTTTAATAATGACCATTAGCGCTCGTGCAATACTAAATAAATGCATTACAACTGAATAATTACCGTGCAACAGTAAGCAAATGTAATACAACTAAATAAGTATCGCGTAGCAGTAAACAAATGTAACAGAACTAAATAATTGCCGCGACGCAGTAAGCAAATGTAATACAACTAAATAATAATTAATGCTACTATACTTATGCCCAAGGACATATATTCTCTTTCACAATGCAATTGTTATCCTCAATAAAGGCTGTTTTGCATCGATGTATATAAGCAAGAAAGATGTAAACGTTCTGTGAGACAGATGTAGAAGAAGGATAAGTTCTGGAGGATAGACAATAAAGAAATAGTAAATTTTGGAAGAAAAGAAATATGAAAAGGAAGTTCTGAGGGAGAAGAACCAGAAGAGAGCTGCGAAGATGTTATGACGAAGGATAATTCTTGGAGAGTGTCACAAGAAAATACTGAAACACTACGATTGGGACAGCTGTTCCTGTACATGAACTCGTGCAAGTACGAGTTGAAGAGCTCCTGAGAAGTGCCGAACTGCTTCCTAAGCTTGCTAGCTCTTCTGCAAGTTGTTCTATGTCCCAATTTACCATTAGGACAGCGTCATTATTTATGATCTCATTCTCCGCAACGATGCGTGATCTCTCCATGTTGATTGGTGACTGCTGACAAAATCACGCCAGAATAGATAACCAATTCAATAAATCGCGCCAGAATACATAATCGGCAGTGCTTAAAGAACTTTGGGGCATTTAAAAAGACAAATGCCACACATTCGCGGAATTTTAGCGATGACTTGTTCTACAGGGTAGCGTGCCTGACGTTGCGCGGCACCCGCCATGACACGTCGACCCCTGGAGCAACCTTACCGGTAATGGATATATAGTAACAGTTAAGAGATTACAAAATATGATTTTCTTAACTCTACGTGCTATTGCGCTAACACTCAAGCGTAACTTTTTGTTAATTACTAACTATATGGATGACTGCAATTCTCTTGCCTAAATGAGAAATGCAGCAATGAATTCGGCGGTGCTATCCGAGTACCAAATAAACTCTCTGCATATTACAGGATATATGATAAGCGAACAGTCATTCATAATACGCTAGCACTCATATGCTCAGTTCAGGTCAAATATTGTGATTTTATCAGTTAGTGTTTGAGTTGCCATGACAGAGGAAGAAGTGCGTAGTGTGAATAAGCTGTTTTAACACAAAAGTGGGAAACCATTTAAAAGTGGCAAAAAAGAAATAGTGCTTAATGTGTTCAACTCACTATTATAAAAACATGTGACACTTGCAATAGTAGATATTACGACATTAACATTTGAGTTTACAGGTGCTTCAGCATAAAGTGTAACCAAAGCACGCAGATAATATAAACAGACATAATAGCAGACTAAAAGGTAGAAACCTATTTTGTATGCAACAGTGTTGTGGATAAGCTTGGGATTAACTTTGAGGATAGTTCTGATTCCAATATGGCAGATCAGTCAACCTTGGAGGATTTGGATTAGGGTACTGCACCTTTGGCTGAGGATTTCAATTAATATAAGTAAAATGTTCATTGTTCACATGCTTATAAAATGAATTGTTACTTCAAGTTGCATTTTAATTGTGATTTTCACACAGGGCACCATTTTATAGACTTAAACAATGTTCAGCTGTAATATGTAGCAAGTATGTATGAGAGCAAGAAGCAGCCCTAAGGGACAGGGATTACAAACTATTTTCGCGCGGTTAATACAAAGAGTTTGTTTATAGTGAGAGGTATTCTAGTTTGGAATGGAAAGTAGGTCCACTATTGCTACTACACCCAGAGGAATTTTAACATGTCAGTTAGTAATGTCTAGCAGCATTTTTATGCAACCAGCAGCTTAAGTAATGATAGTGCTTTGGGGTGAAGAAAGACTAGGCCATTTGCTGCTTACATTTCAAAAAACCTACAAGTTTTAATTTGAAAATTTGATATGAGTGAATTAACTAGTTAGCTAATGAAGTGAAACACACTACAAATACCTGAAGTGTAAAGAAACAGGAATTAAATGAGATAATTGGAATTCTGTGCTTGTATTTGGTTGATAAAGTGTTAAATGGGAAGGAAATAACACTTTAATTGTAAAACCACCACTACTTTGTTACTTGGACAAAATTCAGCATACACAAAGGATCCATGAATCTTTTCATAGAAGGTTCAATGAATCGGATCTTATGAAAGATCCTTCGATATGTTATTCATAGTGAAATTTTAAACACTTTTTATAATAATAATAATAATAATAATAATAACAAAACAACTAATACTAACCTTCCATGAATTCAGAAAATCAAGCTTATATATAAACTAACCTCCCATGGTACTTCGGATGCAATGCCTTGTATATGAAAAGCGTTTAAAATGCTTAAAGTGTGTTAAAATGTTCACTATAAATATCAGATCAAAGGGTCATTCAAAAGATCCAATTCAATGATAAGATTCATGGAACCTTCTCTGAAAAGATCTATGGATTGTTTGCATATACAGAATAGCGGAAGAGTATATACAATCAGAAAAAAATTCAATGCCATGTCTGGGATTCAAACCACCAATCTTTGACTTGCCATACCACTGCTCTGCCATCTAAGGATTTATCTGCTCACAGTAAATTATTTTCATGACTATTCTACAAATGATTCATCATATATTGTGATTAACATATTGTTTATCATATGCGTTAACTTAAAAGGCTTCAATACATTAAAAAATATTACATGCCCATTACTTCAAAACCTTTGATGTTTACAGAAAACACAAATATTACATTACATATTACATTCTGTATAATATCCTGCAACATAATTACTATTGCACAATGTATCTTCTAAGGGAAGGATTTTATATCATCAAAATTGCTACAAAGTTTCAATGGTAGAAAACAGACACGAAAGATTGAAACCACTTTGGAATCTCAAAGCCTCAGAACACATACTGAAGCTGGTAATTTCACTCAAAACAAACACTTCGGGTTATTCTTGGAAACAAATGCTTCTGAACACTTATACTAACAGATTACAAGGACAGTAGCTGTCAAACAATCTACCAGAATTTCTATTTTCATACAACATGCCCAGTTCAAAACAGGACATAGTGGCAGTTAGATAAAAATGCCCAAAAGCAAGTGAGTTACTGAAATATATCTGAATGATATCAAATACCTTTTTCCTTCTGTATTAGAGAATTTCAGTTGGGCACTGCCTTAAAATAATTATAGTATAACTGGCATTCTATACTTGACAGTTAGTTGTCAGTCCACCAACAATCCTACATTTTTAAATTATACACGAGTATCACTCGCATGAAATGCATTTACGTGTTTGAATATTGCCCTGTGACATGCTATTTAATTTGCAATAAAGGTTGATTCTTACCTTCCCACATTGGTTGTGATCTCCACCCATCAATTATGCGAGTGAATTCTTATAATGTTTGTGTATTTATGTTTACTTCACGCGTGGAAGCCATCTTGTGACGTCATTAATTTGTTCGGTTTGTAGCTCCATCTGGTGTTAGCAATTTGCAGTAGTGTTAGTGTCTGAAAGAATGCGACTGTTATTTGTGTTATTTTTTGTTTACTGTCCTCCGGCTAGCTATTATCTCTCGGTCGAACATATCTCTTGATCAAGGTGTGTAAACGGAAAGGAATCTTTTATCCAAATATAACACTGATGAATAAATTTGTTTTATACTTTTATTGTCGAACACGTTAACTATCACATTTATACATTGATCTTAACATTCGCCAAACTGAAACTGTTATAATAACTTCTTACTGATCACTCTTAATTTACGTACTTCAATTTTTTGTATAATTAACCTTACAACACTTTAGATTATTCATAATTCTGCTGCGCGTAACTTGTGAATCGATACCCGCCGTTTGCCGTACAAATACTTTCGACGAACTGACTGACTGAAGACGACGTGTAGTGTACACAGATTTTTGATGAACTGAGCGACTGACGGCGACGTGTAATGTATTGAGAATTTCGATGAACTGGGGGCGATCTACCTCTTACGTGGCTTTTTATACTCCCACTCCCCGATATTCCTAAAGATTATACCTGAGTTACAATTGGCTAATAAAACGCGCCAACATTAGCGTCTATTTTAATATCCAATGAAAATTATGAATACATATGCTCTAGGGAAATATTCCAGAAGGTTCTAAACGGAAAAACGCGCCAACATTACGCAACTTCCTCGTTTCCAATAATGATAAACAGCTCACCCCCCCTCGCTGCATTATTGCGCTATTATTGTCAGTTTCAGTAAGGCGGTATAAACTTACTTCCCAACAATAATTACAATCAACAAACATTTCAAATCAATGTCACATAAAAATGCATATTCATATTACAATCATTGTTTACATTTAAGTAATTTGTGATACAAATTACTGCATCAATTATGAAGTGCAAACAAGAAAATTAATCATATATTCCACTGTCTGGATGACTCACTATAACTGAAAAGTCAATCAGGACAATATAAAATTCAGCAACACAGCTGCTTAAAAACTTAACCTTGAAACCGGCGCTATAATGCTGGAAACTTAATAACTTGCTCAAGCTTAATAACAGACCTTCAGATTCTATGTTACCATTCGGGACTCGAACCACAACGCTGGAATGCATGTAAATCGTAGGCATATCCCACTCTGTCTGGACTGCTTAATGTATCTCAAGATTAATTCGTTATAATATAAAAACGTTGTAACACACAATAACATATCAAAGTTTTCTGCCTCATTCTACGAATTTCACTGAAGTTAATAGAAAATGCCAATATTACATAAAATATACATTCAATCAGAAATAGCGTAAATGTATTATTACCGTCTCTGCTTTGTTCCTGGTGAAACTACATTGGACGAAAGCTTTCAGCCATAAAAATCCAAGATGGTCCCTTTCTTCTTGCCTGCCATTTAGTCCGTTACGAACTTCAAAGTTTGAAACAGCCAATCAGAAAATTCGCCTTTCCCGCAAAAATACAACTAGAGACACACCGTGTTCATGTGGGGTTGGGGGTTAGTGGCTGTGTTTCCAGTTTCCCTATCCAACCATCACCTCTATGTTTGGAACTCCGAAGGAAAAATAGAGGGAAGAACGACAATCTCCACAATATGGCTTGTGACGACAGCAGTGCTCCCTGGAGGCAAGACCTGGTTCATTGTATTCCTTTGTGGTGTTTAATGCTAGATGAATGTGTTTTATGTTAATTTCTCTGAACTATATTCTTGAGAAGATAATAATGTGTTTACTTAACAACGCATAAAACAGCCTGGAAACGTCTGTGCAGTTTTTGGTTGTAATAACTACGAAGTAGAAAAGAATTCTGTCACTCTTTCGTTTTCAAAGGATACGTACCATACATATACCTTCGTAATTATGTAGATTAGCTGTTCCTGTTTTCTTTTAAGTTTTATATATAATTGTGGTTGTAGCCAGGGAGCATCATTTTAGAACATACGGAGTCTATTCCCCCAAGTTATGACAAATAATATACTACTGGTTATTATTGCTTTACATAAGGAGAAATTACTAGCACTGTACTTTTAAGGCATATACTTCACATTTAAAGATAACAGATTATTTTCTTTCATGTTATTTGTACATATTTATTGGAGTTTAATATGTGTTACTTAGGCGTGTACACGTATATAATTCATTAGAAACTAGAGATAAATGTGTATATGTATATGGTATACCGAATATGACATACACATTATGGCAATAAAATTGGGTTATACCTTTGTCTATCACTTTTTCTATTCCTACCATCAGTAATATGTTAGTAAAGGTATATTAACCAATTATAGTTTGAATTATAGGGAAAACATGCTGTTTTATGTATTTATAATTTAGTCATGTTTGCTTCTACGCAGCAACAAGCATTGATACCACTGTAAGAATGCAGTTTTGTTTATATCTTATTATAAAGTATTTCTATGTATTTAATGAATACCATTCAAGCTTTAATTTGAAAGTCTTCTCACACTACACTTCTACATTTCGCTAACCTGGGCACTGATCAAGTTTTCCTCTTACCTTTTAACTCTTTCAAAGGCATCTCCTGCACTAGCCTATAAGGTATGGATACCAATCACGATAAGAGATCTGTATGACAGACTGAATGCACTCACTCTACCTCTGTCTCTTTTAGCCAATACAATCAGAGTGTAATACATTTTGTTTCAACGTCATTTTGTAACCTTTGTTGTGGTTATTGGCACAACTATTTAGCAGAAGGACCGGTGCATACCTGCACTGTGGCGTAAATCAACCAAAGAAATTGCCATGTACAACGATAATGTGACATAGGCGTGAGGTGCAGTGAGATTTTCTTTGGCGCTCGTTGTACATCATGACCTGCGGACACCAGTATTGGGCAAGTGTGCAAAATGCAGGGTTGGGAAAATTGAATTTATTCGTTTCTTGCTTGGGGAAGATTTAGGAGAAAACTTTATTTCACATGGTTCGTTAATTGGGCAATATATCTGTGATATCTTCCGCTTCTTACATAAGAAATGAGAAATCACGATCTTCATGAATCCTCATATTTTAGTGAAATATAACGCCTAGTTGAGCACTAAAACGAGTAGGAGGTGAACGAGGCCTTCTGGCTGTAGACAACCGCAGTAAATTGACTGATCCTTTGATTCACCTTGATTAGTGTGTGTAAGAAATCTGGTTTTTGTTAATATTAGGGTTTTACCGACTTGCACAAGTGTGGTTTAGTAAACAAAAGGGGGATTGGTGCCATAGTGGTGTTTGTGAATCTGGTGGCATGTGTTATAGGATTGTACTCAGGCATTTTTAAATTTTGGAGCCGCCATATTCGACCAGCTAATGTATTATATAACTATGGTAAAGAAGTAGTTTGTGTGTGACTTCCTTATAAAATTAGCTATTTTGTTGTTACAACGTCTTAGAATATTAAGATACTAGTAAGTGAGGTTATGTGAATTAAGTTAATAATGCAAACATTACTTTGAATATTCAGATGAGATTTTGAGTGCTCAGATCCAGAAGAAATGATGTAATGGTTTATATAAAAATGATGGATCATTAAAGATGTAATACGACTTATAAGATTTGTTCTGATCATTTTATTGAAAATGACTTCAGAAATCCAAAGCTCTTCTGCCAGGGGTAAGTAAAGCTGTGATCCAGTACATTTTATTTACACCTTCTAAATTTATTTCCAAAGTAACTTATTGTCCAGATAAATTACTGTTAATAATTTCAGGTTGAAACATGGTATTATTCTATCTGTATATGCCAGAAAGCAGTAGCACATTGGAACCATAATCGAGTGCTAGACCACGTCAGAGGAAGAGAGAAGACAATATTGATGTTAGGAGCATTAAAGTGGATAACCTCCCAGAAAAATATATTGGACAGATATAAGAAATGAACAAGCTAAAAGAAAGACAAATTGAAACAAAAAGCAATCAAAGTGAATATTTTCATGACTGTAACAAGGTAAGTTTTTCAACTTGTCAGCTAAAAAACATCATCCGAAAAACAAAAACAGTAGCATTTGCATTTTACTATTGTTCTTCAAAGTGCTACAAACTACTGCGTACCTTAGTGTCATCTCCGCAACATGGCTGCAACATCTACAAGTCAGTCCCGTGGTTATTCACAATGTACTTTTGCCGATGAAAATCCAAGTGGAAAAGTTAGAGCCCTCAGAAGGTGTGGTTTGCATTGTTCTAGATGAAATGTCACTTAAAGCAAATGGGACATACAATGATAAGAGTGATTTTTATGGCTTTGTTGATTTTTGTGAGATCGGTGAAAGATTTGTTCCTAAATTCCCACCCGACCATGCAATTCAAGCTCTTGTACTTTTAGTTAGAGGCTCCAAGTTTAAATTTCAAGCAAGTGATTGGATATTTTCTAAGTAAGGATGTTAAGTTAGGTGACCTACTCAGACACATTGTTTCCGATGCTATTAGTCACAGAATGGCAGCTGGGCTTATTCCAAAAGTTGTTATACGTGATCATGGATCAGATAACCAAAAAATGAGGTCATTGCTGAGTATATATAAGCAGTGTCCATCCATTCAACTGAATGGTGATAATGTGTACTTTTTCTATAATGTTCTACATCGGCATAACTCACGAATGAGTAAGTTTAATATATATGATGGTGTCACTGACAATGGTCATTGTTCCTGGGGGCAGACAGTTGATTTCTACAATCGACATAAAGCTAGGGTATACATAACTTAGGAGTAGCTCCTCAGCTGAAACAGAAGTATATAGAACTGTCATCTTCCTCCCCTATGCATGTTTGTCGAGCTGCTTATGCATTTAGCCATTCTGTACCGAGCGAGATGACTCAGATGGTTACGACTGTGGCCCGCAATCCTGAAGTCATGCGATTCCTGGCAAGCGCCCACTCTTACCCATGGGAGCATTTAGGGGCTTTCACAGGACACAGGTAAATGCTGAAGTGGTTTATTTCCTGCTCTTCCATACTTTATTTCAGTCATCCTTCATCCCATTGTCTCTTTCAGGATTGGAAGTGTTGGCGATGGTGTTTCAGTGCAGCTCGACGGGAAAAGGATGCTCTTTGTGACTAATCCAATCTTTAATTAACTCTGTGTAACTATCTGCATCCCTCGGCTTTAGGCTCCCTGACGGGGTGCCTGAAACCCCTTGAGGAGCATTGGATTCCCTCTGTGTGGGTTGAGGTACCTGGTCTGTCTATCCATTTGCTAGGGTGTCTACATGGAAACTTAGGGATCCTAACAATGATGTGCCTTCGCTTTTGGTTCTGGCTGCCTGGTGTCTCCTCTCGCCTCATCCTTCCTCCTGGGAACGCCCCTATGGGGCATAGGTACAATATCCAGTCTGGATCAGTGCGAAGTCCCCTCCATAGTCAATCCCATCCTAGCTATTCTCTCAGTAGTGGAATTATGACAAGTGTTGAAAATATGCTATGTTGTTAGACGTTCTACTACAGCCCTTTTTTGTTAGATAAAATTGAAAAGGTCTTTGATATTTTAAATTCAGGTAAAAATTATGCCAATGAACTTTCTTGTGTATTCAATGATGAGAGAAAGCAAATGAATTACCTACCTTCTGTGAGGGATTACTTTTCCAGTATA
Source organism: Deroplatys truncata (assembly GCA_030765065.1). Lineage (NCBI taxonomy): Eukaryota > Metazoa > Arthropoda > Insecta > Mantodea > Mantidae > Deroplatys > Deroplatys truncata. The sequence continues at coordinate 89,888,556 of CM060989.1, read as the reverse complement.
AAACTCTGTAACAAAAGAAATATTCAGCCTCATTGTGTTAGGGGTTGAATAGAGAATATTTCTTTCCTTCAAATGCTTTGGAATGATTTTAAAAAAGAACTTGTGTTTTGATTTCTCTCAACTAGGAGATTAGCACAATATTGCCTATGGAATGTTTTTTTCAGTAATAAGGGGTAAAGGTGGGAATAATGTGACTCCTGATTGTTCTGATTTTAAGTATACAATAAGGTTAGTAGTCACTAATCAGTTAGTAGAGCCATCTGCAGGGAATAATTGTGTTCTTGATGCAGGAAAGTCCATTCTAATGAGATCATATTTTAATAACGCTTCTTCTTTGAGTGTAATTACAGGTACTGTAAGTAAGGAACAGATGCTGTTATTGATGCAATTGAGTAGTGTTCAAGTGCATATGTTGCAGGATGAATGTGCAAAACGTTACCTCATGAGAAATGCTGTAATGCTTTGGTAAGTAAAGATAAGATGAGTAATGTTTGCAAATTACGGGGCTTTCATAAGCAAGTTCAACATTAAAATGCTATAAATAAATATTTGAGATAGGAAAAAAGCAAAAATCATCGCAAGGTTGAGCAAACAATGGGGTTAGCTTTAATTTCTTTCACTTTTGTTTCATTTTGCATTTCACAGTTGCTAACATTTCGTTGATTTGAACATAAGTGATTTTAGCTACTGCTACAGGAATTTGTAAGGTTTAAACCATGGCTCTATCACTAAATGTTAGAATACAGCTGGTTCAATTCTATAATGCAATCAATACGAGTCTTACCAAAGTCCGGAGAAAATATAGAAGTCATAACTATTTAAGTACAGGCCATGTTCCATTGTAATTATGGGAATTTAATAAGGAAGTTTGAAGAAACAGGCTGTGTTGTTATAGGAGGAAATCTGGAAGACCAAAGGTAGTCAACAATGTCACTGTTATTACTCGCGCAAAACTTCTGGAATCGTGACCTTGATTGCCAGCCCAGCTGCCGAGCCTAGGAATGGTTTATGTTTAGCTTAATCAATGAAAGCGATATAACACCTTTGCTTACCCACAGTGCGTAACACATATAGTCTGCATAGAAAGTGTCTGCATCTGGTTGTAATTTTAAAGAGAGCTGCAGTATATAAATAGTACTTACTTTATATTTGTTATATTTATAACCATGGCTCCTACGTTTTCAAAGTTGAGTACTGAGTTGTTACACAGTCAAAGTAGGAAAATAATTGCAAATGTCCTCGAATTCATGAAGCAAGAAGCAGAGATGAAGGAAGAAAATATTTTTTCGTCCGAGTTCCACAAAAGCCTTAAGAGAGTGAAAGAAAGAGTAGTCAAAGCAACTGGTGTTTCACCGAGTTCCGTTTCCAGAGTTCTCAAAGATAAGAGAAAAAAACATATGGATGAAAGAATGCCATTTGACACGCCTGGAGTCCCTAAACGTATTACAGAAATAGAAGATTTCGAATGCGTCATTCGGCGCACGATTCACAATTCCTACGTGGAAGAAAAAACTGTGATAATAATAAGCAGATTGCTCATCCAGCTGAAACACAGCAGAAACTTTCAAGGTGGTGCTACAAATCTCAGAAAAATTATTAAAGATTTAGGGCTCAAGTGGAAGAAATCGAAATCAAATAGAAGGGTTCTAACAGAAAAGCAAAATAAATAAATAAAATAAAATAATAATAATAATAATATAAAAAATAAAAATAAAAAGTAAATGTTGCCATGATAGCTTAGTCAGTTAGAGCAACGGCACGGAAAGCCTAAGATCTGTGGTTCAAATCCCGGCTATGGCATTTAATTTTTCAGTCTGATTCTACCTCTCCAAATGACTAATTTTATATGTACTTATATCAGTGTGTACTTATATGAGCATCAATTTTCAAGGTGGTGCTACAAATTTCAGAAAAATACTATAATGTATGAAGATGAGTCATACATACACAGCAGTAATACAGCATCTAAAGTTGGAGTGACGATAGCGAATTAGGTTTGCAGGCACCTGTTGCCAAAGTGCAAATACTTATTATCGTTCATGCTGTTGGAAAGATCGGCTTGGTTCCAAATGCCCTTCTTTTACAAGTCGCAACAAACAACAGGAGATTTTCATCAAGAAATGAATACAGAAAATTACATGAAGTGAATCAACGCCATGTTGATACCTAATATGCCTGCTGGGTCTGTTCTGGTCATCGACAATGCTTCACAATGCGTCAACACTCAAATTCACAAACCACCTACCTCAACTTCCTTGAAAGAAGAAATGAGAGCTTGGTTATTTAGACATAATAAAGCTTTAGATGAAAGCATGAGTAAAACAAAGCTATATAACTTAATTAAAGTCAACAAACAGCTTCAGAAGTCATACATACTTGACCAGATAGTAATACAACATCGCCATAATGTACCTAGACTGTCATCGTATCGCCCAGATCTAAACCCAATCGAATTAATCTGGGCTGATATCAAAAAATGGGTGGCATGCAGAAATAACACTTTTAAATTAAAATATGTGGAGCAGTTATAACGCCAGCAATTTGTGTGAAATTAGAAGGCCAGAATGGGAAAATGTATGGCGACATGCTGAATAAATTAAGAATCATTATTCCGAAAAATACGGAATTGCAGGAAATCAAATAGAAATAATTCTCATCCAGGATAATGGTGCAGAAAGTAGTGATAACAGTGATGACGGCAATAACGTGAGTGATTCCGCAGAAGAGGAAGGGTTGTTAGATGTGGAAGAATTGGAGGCAATGATTGACAGCGTTTTTTATATTAAGCGCTTTTTACAGCGTGGATTTTAATATACTGTATATAACTAAGTTTATCTGCGCAACGCAATGCATAACCGGTGAGGATATTTGACGATGACTGTCCCACGCACTCCTGCACACACGACCGGTCACCACCTGATCTGGTAAGCAACTCGCATCATAGCTCTCATTAAGATTTTCACGTGTCTAGAAATGTTGCGCCGATTATACAGATGTCCTTCATGCAAAAAGTGAAATAAATAGATATAATCATTACAGAATCAGTAGTGTTGCTCAGATGTCCAGGCAACCTCAGAAGTGTAATAGCACAGTTTGGAGAATTCTAAGAAAACAGACTTTAATTCAATGTTTTCATTATTTAAAAGTTACTGTATGGTGTGGCTTCACTTCACAATCTTTTATCGGCCCGTTTTCTTCGAAGAACACAATGGAATAAGACAGACTGTTACAGTGAACGGGGGACGCTACTACAGCATGTTTACAGAACTTTGTCGTCCCTAGGCTTAGCGATCACGATATGGGAAACATAATGTTCATGCAAGATTGTGCTCCTCCTATAAAACAATTAATTACGAGATGTTCGGCAATCGTGTGATCAGTAAGCACTTCCGAACAATGCGGTCTCTGCTATCTATATCTCAATCCAGTCAACCTTTGATTGTGGGAGTTACATTAATGAACGAGTTATCCTAACATATTCAACACACTCACTTCAACTGAAAGATGCCATCTTGTAAGGAATTGCCAGTATTCCAAGACGTGTACAAAATGCTGTGCATGGTATCGTAGAAAGAATGCTATACGTTAAACAAGAGAACTGCGGACGTGTTTCCAATGTCTTCGTCAACCCCATTGTTTGCCCAACAGTAATGTTTTTTTCCTATCTCAAATATGTAATATTTTTAGAGGTTTAATATTTGAACTATCTTTTGAAACACCCTATATATGGTTTAAGGGCCACGGAAATTGTAATATGAAATTTCCTAATGCAAATGCCGTGTATATGTATGAACAAATTTCCCAAGCATTTAACTCTAATTTGTTAGATTAGTTTCACAGTAGAAAGCAAGTGAAGGGGGAAAAATCGGATCCTTGAGATTGCAAGTATATTTACCTTCATTTGCAAAAGAATATTTTATATATGCTGAAACCACATTTAATGTAAACTATTTACCTCCATGTTAGTAATCTAAACGTTTACCAAACTAAAGCATTATTTTACGAAGTATCTAGGCATAAGCTTTAGTCCTAAATCCAGTGTATTTTGTTCCGTTGGTTATATTTGCCTTTACAACAAATGGAATTACAATTTATTCATGTATGTAGGATATACATTACTACATATTATATTACTACTATTCCTTTGTAGTTTATTATACGAGGACAAAAGCACAGTACACTAGCACAGAACTGGAAGCGATTAAGTCACACTTATTTATGCGACAGCTAACATTAATTTTATAGCGATACACCCTGTTGATATCTTTGCTTTAGAATGGCAATACCTTATGCCACTGCAATTTGCAGCATCTCCTGTTTATGCAGTAGAGGAGGTCATTCCGGTAGCACTCCGAAGTAAAACACTGGAAGTACTTTCACAAATACTCTGGAGTGGCAAGGTGGAAGCATTTTAAATGTAACTAGTTCCACCAAAGGCTGGAAGTACTTCCAATGGAAAACTTCCACCAAGGTGTGAAACTACTCCCTCGGAGTGGAACTGGAACTACCTCCTTGAAACGACTGCGGAGTGGAAGTGGTGGAAGTAGTTACAGTAAAGTAATGCGCTCAACTCATCACTATGTAGTAGGTGTGAAAACAAAACACTGTTGTAGGGTGACACGGTGGAGATAAATACCATAGAGCGTTATATAGCTTCAGCCCTGTGCGTGTTATAAATCGAAATAAGGCCTTACAAATTTAAATGGAAAAAGGTACCAGAAGGGGCGTAAACTGAAAAGGGCCTGTATGGTAAACATGATACAACTAAGACAGACAGACGTTTCTGCAGAATGTAAAGGGAAAGTAAAGAACAGGTGTTTGAGATCCTCTACGTGACCACATACATACGTGTTGGATTGGCGACAGTGGATCCAATGTAAACACGCCGGATTCAAAGCCACCTTTAATAAGGCGCGAAAGTAATACGAACAAGGCGAGCTTTATGGCGGCCACGAACAGCAATAATCTGGGCAGCATGTAGAGAAATGGTACTATCTATGACATCCGCAGTCACGTCACACGGAGATTTTGAAAGGTAAGGGGTGATGGAAGGTGCAAAAGTCGCAGTCCTAGCGGCGGTGTCAATGATTTCATTTCTCGATATGCTGACATGAAAAGGAAGCAGTATAAGAGAATTGGAGTAAATTAAGGATACGGATATAACATTTTTGGCATTTGATATGCTTATAAGGACGACGGAGGGCTAACCAAAGACTAAGGCAGTCGGAAGAGATATTTATGCAGGAAGTTGCCTGCCGTTGACCGACTTCAATGTCTTATAAAGAGCTACAGCTTCTGCCGAATAAACAGAGATCGTGTCAAATAAGGGCCAGGTATGAGATACATGTATGCCAAACGATTCCGTGATCGGTCTTGGAGCCGTTCGTAAAAATAATCTGAAGGGAATTTGAATTGAGGCCAAGGACGAAATTATCAGGCAAATAAAGTGCAGCTATGCACGAGAATAGTCGACCCTGTGTTCCTGAAAAGTGTGTCAAAGGTCACATTAGTATATACCGGTATGACCAGTATCCGGTCAAAATGTTAGCGACGCAGGAGATATATTAAGACATTTGACCAGAGGTAAAGAGAGAGCGTCAATGTTCGGTTGGGTGTTCCGGGAAAGTTCGTATAATGGAGTGAGTTTCGGTGAAACGGGATTACGTGAATTGGCCATCAACTCAGCGACAAGTTGATAACAGACAGTACGATTCCCGGTATCACACAAGGAAAATAAAGGATATGGAGAAGCTTAGCTTCACGTTCGGGAGTATAAAAATAATATTATAGAGGAGACAAGATTCAGGCCCGAATAAATTTAATCTGCGGCGGTGCCAGCAAAAGGCCATGTTTAAAAAGACAGAACTTCAGCGATGCAAAAAGGCGCAGTAGAACACAAGTGTCTGTGCTCCAGTGCCGCTATACCATAGTTTGGAATAAGGATTTAACAGAATTAACCCTCCGTCAGTCGCTAGGGGCCTGAGAGACCCCTGGCATTATATAAATGTTATAATTTTCGAACGAATGCACCTACTCAATTGCCTGACTAGGACATCTAACATTACAGCTTGCGTGATTATTTGCTGCAGCGATAACCTTATCTGTTTATTTGTTTGGCTGGAGGAATGAATAATCAGCAGTTACGTGTCGCACAGGTCAACCAGGCCCTGCGCGCCTGCTCTCGTTACATATTGTTGACAGATTTGTTTCTCATTAGCTTTTGTGCAATATTGCTTAACTATTCCAAGGAGCTGTTACTGCTTCGTCATGAATACGAGTAAAAGGTACGATCTACAAAATCCGAATGATTTGGAAGAACTACATCCCCTACTTTGCGATGATGATGCCTTGCCCGTGGATGACAACTTATATGAATAAGATGACTCTGCTTCAGAAGATAAATTTGAAACGAGATCTTTAGATTCAGAAACTGACCATGAAGATGAAGAGGAAGACGATGAAGGCAGCTTGTGTGATAACTTGTATTTTATAGGTAACATCATATGCGTATCATAGTAATTCTTCTTCTTCTTCTTCTTCTTCTTATTATTATTATTGACAATACATTCTATTATTATTCACAGGAAGAGATGGAACAAAATGAAAAAGAAACCACATTTGAAAATAACACAGACAAAGGCTCAAAATACATTGACCAAACTTCCTGGTGTGGTAGGAGCTGCCAAAAATGCGAAAACGGAAATTGATTGTTGGAACCTTTTTGTTACCGAAGATATAGTTGATTTGATTGTTGAAAGCTCAAATACTTACATTAGCAGTGTGCAGCACAAATTTGATTGTGAAAGAGACAGCAGACCTACAGATGTAATAGAAATAAAAGCTTTCCTAGGCTCATTGTACCTGGCAGGAATTTTTCGTGGTGGACGCCAGAATATTCACGAGTTTTGGAGAACCGATCTTGGAATTCCTCTATTCCGAATGGCTATGTCCGAAAAACGATTCAGTTTTCTAATACGCTGTATTCGCTTTGATGACAAAAGCTCAAGACTGGAGCGATGAAGATTCGATAAATTGGCTGCTGTTAGAGAAATGTTTACATTGTTTCTGAACAACTGTCAGGGCCATTATTATCTTGGACAAAATGTCACTGTCGACGAACAGTTGCCGGCATTTCGTGGTCGATGTGCTTTTAGACAATATATACCATCCAAGCCAAACAAGTATGGCATAAAGATATTCTGTTTGAGTGATGCAAATCTGTTTTATACAACTAACATGGAGATTTATTGTGTACAGCAGCCGGACGGACCATATTTGCAAACTAACTCGGCAGAGCTGTAGTGCTGAGACTAACTGAACCAATCTCTGGCACTGGACGAAACGTTACTGCAGTTAATTGGTTTACCAGTGTATCTGGTGAATGAATTGCGCAAAAGACAACTTTCTTTCGTCAGTACAGTACGAAAGAACAAAAAAGAATTACCCACTAATTTCACTTCTCCAAAAGATCGCAGTCAGTACGAAAGCGTATTTGGCTTCACAAAAAATGAAACGTTTGTTTCATATGTTCCAAAAAAGGGTAAAATCGTAGTTTTGCTCTCAAGTCTACATGTTTCATCCACACAGTTATCAGAAGGTGCTGAGAAAAAGCCTGAAATTATCCTGCATTACAACGACACTAAATGTGGAGTTGATGCAGTAGATAAATTGTGTGCTACATACAATGTAGCCAGAACAACGAGAAGGTGGCCCATGGTAATTTTTGACCATATCTTGAACATTGCAAGTATTAATTCTAGGGTTATCTTCCTTGGAAACCAAAATAAATATTCCACAAGGCAGGAGTATTTGAAATCACTATCTTTAGCTTTACTGTTGCAACAGCTACAAAGGAGAGCAACAGCATCAAATCTATCCGATGATTTGAAAGGACTTTTGACAAAATATAAACCTGAAGAATTCGGCATAGACTAATTGTCAAATACACCACTATGCACATTGAAAAGGAAACGATGTGAACCCAGCAACAAAGATAAAATTAACTGCAAAAGTAAATATGCATGTGGGAAATGCAACACCCCCCTGTGTTTGAGCAAATATGCTAAAATTATTTGCGATAGTTGCTTAGTCGGGGAAAACACGAGTGAAATAGTAGATGATTCTGAGTAACTGAACATTTGAAATTACAAGTTGTGTGTATACCTGGAAATGGCAATGTATTTCTTTATACTTACTCTAATACAATTTATAACGCATATGTACTCATATTTTAGCTTGTATTTTTATGTTGTAAGATAATACGTATTTATGAAAGCCTTGTACGCTTAATCTAAATAAAGGTAGAAACAGGAAAAAAAGAAAATAAACGAAACAAAACAAAAATACAAACAATAACTAAAAATATAGCGCGGGTATACCAGGCCCCGCGCGACTAACGGCGTTCTACCAAAGCGCGCGCCTGACGGAGGGTTAAGGATAGATAGAATATGCTGATACTGAGAGACCAAACTGGAGTTTTTCTACAAATTAATTTCCAGGAATTTTGCACTAGTTGAGGCCCGAAACGCGATAGTCTTAAGTTGGAGTGAAATTTGAGGCAATTGCATCGTTTTTTGAAACCGAATGAACCATGTCTTGCTCACATTAATGGGCAGACCAAGTTCTAGTGAATGCACGACGCGTTGGCAATTAGTTGCAGAATTTTGGAGGTTGACCAAGTACGAGGTGAAACAGAAGAGTAAAGTATATTATCGTCGGAATATTGTAAGCTACGTAAATTTACCGTCGCCGACATATAAGGCATACAACAGCGGAGTGCGTGCTGAACCCTGTATGAGGTCCCTGGAGGTCAAACGGGTTTGATCAAGTTGGAGATGGCAGAAAAATGAACATCGTGGATATGTAACGCGGAGATGACACGCCGTATTGGTGGCGGAACACCAAAGGGCTGTAAAGGTCACAATTAAATCAGAAGCGACACGCGATCATACGCGAAAGAGATGTCTAAAGAAAAGAGCAAAAAACAAAACGTGCTGTTCAATATGAAAGGTGATGTAGACGTCTGTTAGAAAAGTGTATTACGGGAAGGATCATACCTCTCCGTTAACCGTACTGGGTACCAGGCCAAACATGGTTGCCTTCTAAGTAATAACTAAAACTGTCCTGAATAATCTTCCCGAAACACCAGGAGTAAGCTCAAAGAACGATAGAGTAATGGGAAATGTCCAGTATTGTGAGGATTCGTATAGGGTAAATCAGCATATTCTGTCAATATGGCGGCATAAACCCGGTATAAAGGTTTCTGTTAAGCACCGTAGCCAGTAAATTATACCGTGTCTGCGGGGGCAACTTAAAAAAAGGTAGCACATCAGCATCAAGTCACCTAATGTCCATGATCGTCTGTCAAATTTCAGCCGTGGTGTAAGGCACAAATAAGAAATCCTGAGAATCCACCTCTGATGCGATAATCGGCATGCGTTCCGGCGCAATCCGGCATAAAAGTTTGACTTTTTAAGTCTCTCGACCGACAAAGGCGATTTCGTGGAGAATTACGCTTAGCTTTAAACCAAGACAATTGTCATCACTGTCGAAGTGTTAGACTAATGGAATTGCAAAACTCAATCCATGGCATTCGTATAATGCGACGCAAACGGTCAAAACCTGAGCTTCGGCTCTTTTTGCCTAAAGTAAGCATCCGTCGTCCGGAGGTGTTTATATCGTGAGTGAGCTGTATTTCCACCATAAGTTTTGCACATTCTCCATTCCACCAAGGAGGTTTAGGCATCTGCGGGATTATTACGTCCGTCATAGGGTGAAAGTAACCACGCCACAGATTCAAAATGGGCTCCAACGTATGGTACGCAACTCTGTCCGACGGAAGAGGGTCAGTGGCATGCTGGAGATAAATTTGTAAATGTCTGGTATCAACTTTTCCCCGTCGACGTCGGCGATAGAGATTAGATCAGTGACGGTTCTGTTGGATATGGTTAATCAGGAACGGGAAATGGTCTCTCCCCATGGTGTTTGTGTTTTACTCAAATTCATGCAAGGAGCAGTGTCGGCCGTTTCGAAAATCAGGTTAGGTGAGGAGTAACGTTGCCTCGGAGGACCCAATGAGGTGATAAATGTGTCGGACAGTAAGGTCCACGAATAGCGGTTCGGTTCGCCACGTGAAATACAGGATGTGGAGAGTGTTGACGTGTAGAAAGTCTCCGAAAGTCTGGCATGTTAAAGCCGTAAATATGTTATCGAGTCAACTGGGGAGTCAGAAAGCGTTACCGTTCTAGCAAGTATGAGCCGGTCCAGTCGCATAAATTTCAACAATAGCAAGATTCACCAGAACCATCCGCACGTCCTGTAGATGAGGCGGACCGCGATATCCAGGTTCCAGCTATGAAGATAAATGTTGTTAGCAATACTGATGGTAACTCCCCACCAAGTGTGGCGCCGTTATTTCAGAAGTGCTGAAACCTTTAAGACGGCAAGGCTGATGTAGATGTAGCCAAGTTTCAACAATAATGACGATATTTAGCCGAATCCTAGCCTAAAAATTATGATATTGGACTAATTTGAAAGGAATGTTACAAGTATTCAAATATAAAAAACGAAGGTAGGCTGAGAGGTCAATCAACATAATTTCTAAGGCGTAGTTGAATCCGAAAATAAGTCAGTGTATGTAAAAGATACTCAGGCGCTTCCTCACAAAGCTTATCGATACTTCTCTAAATATTCCGGAGCTCCATTTCCGAGATTTCACAAAATAGAGGGCACATCATAGGTAGCTGCCTCCCGAAAGACTGGACAGTCAGCTGAGGCGGCCGTCACCGACGAGGATTACCCTAATGCGAAAAAGTCGCCTAAGAAGACCGTGCCTGTAGACAGTCCACCTACCAAGGACTGCAATCCGTATGCTTAGGAAGGTCTCAGGACCACCATGTGGGGCCCATCGAATCTAAAATCATTCTTGTGGTTTAGGGACAGTGTCAGAGATGTATTTACGTTTTGTAGAGAAACTGCGAGTCTCTCACCTGTAGCAGTGGCCCCAATTGTCTCAGGCAAAGGACGGAACTCCTCCCCTCCTGGTCTGGACTCGTCCCTCGAGTTTTAAGATTTCACAATCACCATATATGAACTACTATTCTAATAAATTCACGCACCTCATACCCAGAAATTGATAAGTCCGAACTTGCAAACTGCTTCTCCAACTAGAAAGCCGTACATTTGTCCGTATCTGTCTCCTAATGAGCCTGTTTACAACTCACACTTCTCATTTGGTCAGAAAAATGTGCTAGGTGTTTTCTTTTTCCCATTTGTCCTCCTTTAATACAACACTTTTTATTGTGTTATCGAAACGAATATTAAAACAAACTAACTGAAGAAGTAGCAGTCGATTCTGGAATAGCCCCTCTGTTCTCTATCAGGCTCTCAAAATTTATCAAAGCTTCAGCCCGAGTTGGTGAGGTAAGTTTCAAAAGTTAGAGCCGAATTCCCGTACTTTTCTTTGCTGCCCACAGAGCGTGAGGCAGTAACTGAACTTGACTGCTTTGATTATTTTCTTACTGAGCTGGAATAACTCCTGCAGTACAGGTACAGCCACGCTAACTTTGATGAGATTGATGCTATGAGCAGCACATCCTACACATGTTATATGTATGTATTTTTCTTTCACCATGCTCCAGGTAGCCTGCATGTTTCTTGCATTGTCGGTGATCACCAATGTTAACTTTTCGTCCCCTATCTCTTGAATTACCGTGGTAAGAGTTTTGGCAACAAATTGTGCTGTTTATGTGCACTCAGCAGAACGAATGTTCTTGAAGACAATTTTAAATTGTAAACACATTTCGAGATAGAATTAATTACTATAACAAATAGTGTAATGTTAGGACCGATCTCTGAGGTACTCCGATCTCCTGAACAAAACGGTTCCAAAACACCGAGCCTAACCTTACTCGGAAGACGCGGTCCTTCATAAACACCTGAATGAACAGTTTAAAGCGTTTACGTGTGTAGGAACCGTAGTATCCCTGCTCGCCAGTACGTACCATAAGCCTTCTGAATGGTTTGACAATTCTCTACAAATCCGTTTATTATCTGCCTCAATGACACATGGTGGTGTATTGTTGAACGGCGTCGTTAAAACCTGCATTGGGTGTTCGTCAGTAGCTTGTGAGTTTCCAACCACCATACCAACCGTCTATTGATCATGAGTTCCATTACCTTGTGAACACTACTGGTGAGGGAAATAGGACGGTAGCTGGAAGGAAGATACAGTCCTTTCTAGCTTTCAAAATGGGTATGACGGTGGAGTCTCACCATTTTTCTGGGAAAGTGACGTCAACCCAAAGACGATTATAGACCTCGGGAAGGAAAGCCCTAACTTCATGAGAGAGCTATTGCAATATATGACCACCATCTGGTGCTGGTAGTCACGAAAATGGATTTTATAACTCCACCATGGTGAAAAGCCGATTTTAATCTCTTAGGTTTCCGGAACTAAACGAGAAACCTTGAGATTCTACCTGAGCCCTAACTGGAAGCACAGTCAAATAGTTATTGAGCTAGATATGTTAGCGAAGGAACTGCCAAATGTGTTAGCCACATCAAATGTATCAACAGCAGCTCCTATATGTGTTTTAAGACCAGTGATAGGCATATGGGTCGATCTGCCAGCCACACACGATAACTTATCCCATATGACAAAGGTAGGTGTATGTAGATTAAATGAAGCTACAAACTTGGTCCATTTTGTCTTTTTCTACCCTTAACAATTTGTCTGGACTTGGCACGCATTTTGTTGTACTGGATCTGGTTAACTATTGTAGGGGGACGCTGGAAAATCCTAAGAGCACGCCTGCGAGCACGAATAGCCTTTCGACATTCATCGATCCACCAAAGGGACCGGAAATCGATGGGGTGAGCAGTCGACAGAGATATAGATTGCTCAGCAGCAAAAAGCATCGTGTCTCTGAGATGTTCGGCTAAATCTTTCACAAACACAACCAATTGGAAGTAAAGGTTGCATTTGGCTTGATCAAACCTCCAACCGATTGGCAGTTGAGATCAGCGAAGATTTTTATCGCCGATCAGAGTCCTTCCCGAAAGATTCCTTAGATGTGGATCTCCGAGATGATCGTGGATTGTTTTCCCTTAGATATTCAGGGTGCAGATTTATCGCTTTCCTTCAGGAAATCGGTTCTTTCATAAGTGGTGTCGAATTTTATCGGTAGTATATTATAACCCAGGGCTTTCCAGTCTTTTTATTTGAGGTCGATGGTTTTGCTGGCGATTTGCCTGGTGCGATCTTCGTAATAACGGACTTAGCAATATTGATGCTATCGTGGGTGTTGATTTTGAAGGCTTTGGTTCTGTTATAGCTAAGAGAAATGGTGGCCCTATTAATATCATATGTCTGAGCTGGGATATCCCGACTCGGAATCCGTTTAGCTGCACTGAGCTATAGGTACTGGACTTTGGGACAGAGGGTTGGCGGATACACAGAAGTTTCCGGGCTTCCGAGAAGGACACCTTCTCCCTAAGCCGGATCTTCTGGATCGCTCCTTGCTCTACAAAACGGGGGCATTCTCGGGAACTTGATGGGTATTAACCACTACAGTTAATGCACTTTGGAGCTCCATTGTAAGGGATGTCTCCACAGTTAACGCACCTTGATTCGCCGTTGCATCTAAAGCATGGACTTATAGCATCTCAGCAGATTCGGTGAACCCCGCCTTAATCCTTTGAGGGAGATGTACCTGATTAAAGATAAGGAACAGGGTACGAGTACACACTAATTCACCTCTCTCTTTCCGCTGAACCCGATATATGGATGACACCTTGTTCTTCCAGAATCTTCTCATTGGACATGCCGTGCAATGCACGGGTATTTACAATACCTCACGAGGAGTTAAAGATTTTGTGCGTCAACTCGGATAGCTAACAAGCTTGCTTTCAAAATAATCGCTAGCTGGGATGCTCCTTGAACCAGGAGCTGGCTAGCCATTGTGAGTTCTGATGCACGACTTATAGGACCAGGAATCTTATCGACACCCTTTTGAACTGCAAAAGGGTTCACAGATGTAAATCCCCCTCCTTCCTCTGTTCCATGAATCACTAAGTAGTGAGGACCACAAGACTCGACTGCTACTTTCACAAATGACCTTGGAGTTTATTGTCTTTTTAATCACTTTTTGGGATCGATAGTGCTTACGTCCTCCACCATTACAAATGCCTCCGATGGTAAGTTATCATCCTGGGTGCCACCCCAGCTTAGTTGAGGGTCCTGGCCTGGACCTTGCTCGCCTTGGGTTCTCACCACCCAATTCAAAGATGGAGGACCCAATCGCCTTCATGAGTGTAACAGGTCATGTAATGGACCTCCTTAGGACTGATCTTTTTCAGCTGATACGAACACAGTCCTACATGATATTCAGGGGCTAGGGGTTACGCATTACTGAATTACCCCTTGTGAATCTCTGTGCCTTGCAATGGTATTCATCAGACAGTGTTCAGGGAGGTAACTGCTACTTGGCCATACACACTTGAGGGCCAAAGTTGATTGGGCGGTTGGCATAAACCCTCTCACCTCTTAGAGGAATCCAAATCGAGATTGTGGCTCGGGAATGCCAATCCCGTACCTACCGTGGGAGGACCCTGAGGGGGAGAGAATTAGTGCAAGCTGTTGAATTAATGATCCTTGAAATGAAAAAGCAAATTTCCTCTACTAATCCTAAACCATTGATAGATTTTCAGATATAGCTATGAAGTGTCAAATGTTTTCATTATTAGGTATGTCACAAATGATAAGTTGAAGAACAACGTTTATGTTTCACAAATATGAGAGGTGGCCATTCTGCTACTTCTCTTTAATCACGATGTTGGACTATTAAGTGAGTATGAATGTGGTATTAAACTTGTTGCACAGACCTATGAGGATGATGCAATGGATGGGCAACATGGTGGTTTGCCAGCAACAACTTGGGAGCATTATAAAATTGATATATTTGTCCACTGTTACACACAGAAATTAAATGTAGTACTTGCTCAGTCTACCAATTCCATTAAGGAAATGAGGATGTTCTTTACCACTCTCCCTGGCATTGGGGATTTTTTCCTGAAGTCTACTAAGGCAGCAGAGGATTTGGATAGGTATCTTAACAAAAATTTTAATCCTTGGCACCAGCTCATTGGCAATATAAGAGCCGCCTAGTTGAAACATATAAAAAGATGTAATTGAAAATCTTGTTTCTATTACTGAAAATCCAAAAGAAACAATTTCTTCTGCCCGTGGTCTTCTTTCACTTTTAAGTGATTTCAATTTCATATTGGAACTTTTTTCTTTATTCTTTTAAAAATCCTTCAAACCAAAAGAGTTGTCCTCGCATTTTGCAGTAAAAGGATTGAGGAATTCAATGAGTTCCTCTAATATTTGAGAAACAATTTTGATTAGCCATGAACAAAATTGGAAGATACCACTTATTTTGTTTGTCCCATCACATGCCAAAAGAATTTGTATTGCCGCAATGGAAGGGGAAGAAACAAACTGTTCCTATAGGCTGCTACAAAATGAGCTCATTGATACAGTGGACCATAATGTTTGCAAAAGATTTTTGGAAAACTTAAAACTTGACTTGATTACTCTCCTCGATTCTAGTATTTTCATTATTCATAAGACATCATTCCCAGAAAGAGCGTTTTCATGTCTAGAAGAGAATTATGGAGTTTTCCTTGATTCTGTGGCTTTGAAAAGTGAACTTGCGGTAATCTATTTGGATGGAAGTATGTTAAAAAACAGTCTGTAGGAATTATACCAATGCATGCAAAAAAACAGTATGTAGGAATTATACCAATGCATGCAAAAACTAGGGCACACATCTGGTATTCCATAAACATGAAAGCTTTTTGAGCTAATAGTAACTATTGTGGCAACCAGGGCAGCAAACGAATAGTCATTTTCTGCTTTATAAGGACTAAAAAGCAATTTGAGACACTTCCAATGCTAGATTAGATTATAATAGCTTGAACTGATGAATATTAAGAAATCCCTGCTAGTCAAACAGAGCTTCCAGGAAGATATTATTCACCTATTTCCAAAGAAAAGTTGAACTGAAATGCATTACAAAAAGGCAAGATTTTTAACATAGCAAACTTTTACTCACTGAAGCATTAGTGATATCTGTTTTTCATTTAAAAGCTTTGTCATTAATTAACTTTGGAAACATTTTTTAATTGCTTCCGTCAAATTGAAGTTAACACTATGCTATTAATGTATACACCATTTTGTTTGAGTTTGTTATAAGACCAGTTCCAAGAAAGAGGATTAAACAGCAGAATGGTCCAATTCCTATAATTTATTAAAATCAATCATAGTATTTATGCTGCGGCTACATGCAAAACTGTAGACTGCATGAATGTTGTTTTTTATAATAATTAATAGTGCAAACTGAAACGGTTGAAAGTAATCAATCCCATTTAACTTTTATTTTTATTTGTTTATAAGTTTTAATTTGTTAATTTACCTTAGAGGGCACTGGAACTGTCGAAGAAACCACATTCCCCAAAACTGCTTACTTCCAAAGAAGGAACTATTTATTCTGCCATACAAAACGAAAATGGATAGCTTCTGCATAAATGGCATGATAACACCAATGTTTCTGCAGCATCAAATATATCAGGTGTAAACCCAGTAACTAATGTTATATTCACAGTGTTCAAGGAAAGACATACAAGTTACTTGACCCTCCCTCCAGATGAAATACACTAAGTACATGGGTGGAACTGGTCATATGTATCAAAATGTAAATCAGTATCATATAAATATCCATAACAGGAAATGGTACTGGGGTTTCATCAGTTGGTTATTGGATTCACTGTGCACAATTCCTGAATACTGTATTGCAAAAATGGAAATACAATTTCTCATATAAATGTTACAAGACAAATTGTGCAGCTATACTTGAAGAGGTATGTGACACCACCGAAAGAGAAAACTTCAAACTCAGTACTGCAGCAGAAGAGCTCCGGTTTGATGAACTGAATCAACTTATTGTGAAAATATACAAAGTCAAAAGAAGACGATGCTGAAAGAAACTACAAGACAAGTGCATACCCAGTGCAAGAAATGTAATGTAGGACAGTGTGTTGAATGTTATAATACTAAACAATTATTTTTGTTTATGATTTGTATGTAGTCATGACTAAAAGTCTTTTGCTTTACATACAAAAATTTGTAGCCTTTTCAAATACATTAATGGTACAGCATATTATGCTAAAGCTGAAAATGTAAAAACTGCATTTTATTGTTTAATGCCTCCTTTTAAGTCTAAGAAACAAAGAAAAGGTAATAAATTTAAAAAGACGCACAAAAAATAATAATTCTGACACTAATGGGTTAACATCAATGTAAATCCAAGACCATGTAATGCTATTGAAAGAGTCATTAAAATTCTGTCTTGATTATTTAACAACTGTGAATAAGCTATTTTAAATACACAGGCTTTATGACTAACATTATAATTATATCCAATTAAATGGTGATAGTCACTAATAGTGACACTATGAAGCTTCAGTGTAATGATATTTGCACAAGTGACCAAGCACATGTTTCGCAGTGGTTTGGATTTGGAAGAAATAGTGCAAAAATAGATGGCCCAGACTGCTCTCACCATACATTCCAATTTGTCCACATTGTTTTTTATGGCTTTGCTTTAATAGGCTTGCAGTTTGTCATGGTACCACCCGTGTCATACTACATGGACTACAGGTACCATTCTATCCTGTAATTCCTGCTGTCATGGGTTCAAACTTGGTGGAGGGCAATAGATTTTTTTCAAACATAAGTGCTTGGCATGGCTTCCTTCGGAAGGGAAGTAAAGCCAGTGGTCCAGTGTCATAGATTTACAAAACATAAAAGAACCTCAAGCCTTATAGAAGCTTCTGAGGAAGATTTCATCTTTCACATACTATATTCAACGGGATGCTAAGAGCTATAGTAATTAAAGAGCATACATAAATAAAACTATTTTATTTAACCTGTGATTCGATCCCTGATAGTTTTGCCATCAAATAGTGGAGCTTTGCCTAGCTGCTATTTTATCTTCGTCAGCTGTGTGCCCATTTTCTTCTGGACATCTCCAATACATTCTTCTTTTTTTGCATTGAATGTAATTTCTCCTTAAAATGAGCTGAAACTTACCCCTTTACTACAAGGCATATAAGAGTTAAGAATTTTTCTCTGAAGTGGTGCAGAATATGGAGTACAAAATGGCAGGTGTAGCCTCATTTTAAAATTTTATTTATAATACAGGTAATGTATTATATGATAATTTATGTATTAACTTAAGTAGGTCATTCCAAACTACAAAACTGAACAAAATACTACGAAAGCAATTTTCACCATACAATTCCCCTTAATAAATCAAATTATGCAATTTCATAGTTGACAACCAAATATTGCTCTTTATCACAAGTGTTAAAGTATGTATTTTCTCATACCCATGAACAAATTTATGTTTTTCAAATTGACAAAGCAACAAAGCTCTTCTTACAAATTTCACCGTAGTGAGGCCTTTACCATCATGCATCAAATTATGCAATGTCACAAATGTCAATCGAGTCTGCTGTTCTCACAAATTTCATACATCTAACACTTTTTACCATCATTTAACAAATTATGCTGTTGAAATATGAGAAGAGAGCGAATGCCTTTTTACAAATTTCACCATTGTGAGGTATTTTACCTCATGCATCAGATTATGCCTTTTCAAATGAGAAATGAGCAAACTCTTCTCTGAAATCTCACACTTGTGTAACTTTTTACCTTCATGTGTCAAATTAATGGAATTTCAATGATGTAAAATGAGGAACCCTCTCCTAAAAAATTTCACACACATCAAATGTAAAATGCTTTTTCAAATCTGACAAAACAATAAATCTCTTCTCAAAAATTCCATTTTCATGTATCAAATTATGCAGTTTTAAATATGATAGAAGAGCAATGTACTTCTCACAAATGTCTCAATTGTAAGGTTTTTACCCTCATGTATCAAATTTTGCAATTTTAATCTTGACAGAAGAGTAAAGCTTTTCTCAAAAATATCGCAGTTGTGAGACCATTTGGCCTAATATACCACAATGTGCTTTTTCAAACTTCACAGCTCAGTAAATTCTCACAGATTTCAATCTTCTGACTTTTCAAATCTGACGCCTGTGTAAAGCTTTTCCCACTGGTTTCACAGTGAGTCCAAGCTATCCTCACGGGTTTCACACTAGTGAAGCTTGTTACCCTGATGTATCATATTACAACTTTTGAAATTTGACATCTTCTCAGGCTTTTTACCGTTTACGTTATGACTTTTTAAGTGACTTGCGAGTAAAGCGCCTCATAAATTTCACATTTGTGAGGTTTTTTTACCCTCGTGTATGAAATTGTGGAATTTCAACTGTGACAACTGAGTAAAGCTGTTCTCACAAACTTTACATTTTTGAGGCTTTTTACGTTCATTTATCAAATTATGTTTTCTTAAATTTGACATCTGAGTAAAGCTCTTCTCACAAACTTTACATTTGTGAGGCTTTTTACCTTCATGTATCAAATTATGCGTTCTTAAATTTGACATCTGAGTAAAGCTCTTCTCACAAATTTTACATTTGTGAGGCTTTTTACCCTAATGAACCAAAAGGTGCTTTTTCAAATTTGATGGCTCAATGAAGCTCTTCTCACAGATTTCACACTTGTGAGGCTTTTTACCCTCATGTATCATATTATGACGTTTCAAACTTGCCATCAAAGTAAAGCTCTTCTCACAAATTTCACATCTGTAAGGCTTTTTATTCTGGTGTATTATACTATGGCTTTTCAAATGTGCCACCTGAGTAAATCTCTTGTTACAAATTTCACACTTGTGAGGCTTTATATCCTCGTGTATCAAATTATGCCTTTTCAAATTTGACACTCAAGTAAAGCTCTTCTCACAAATGTCACACTTGTGAGGCTTTTCACCATCATGTATCATATTATGACGTTTCAAACTTGACATCAAAGTAAAGCTCCTCTTACAAATTTCACACTTGTGATGCTTTATATCCTCATGTATCATATTATGACGTTTCAAACTTGACATAAGAGTAAAGCTCTTCTCACAAATTTCACACTTGTGAGGCTTTTTACCCTCATGTACCATATAATGACTTTTCAAATGTGACATCTAAGTAAAGCTCTTTTCACAAATTTCACACCTATGAGGCTTTTTACCCTCATGTATCAAATTATGTCTTCTCAAACTTGACAACGGAGTGAAGCTATTCTCACAAATTTCACCTTTGTAATGCTTTCTACCCTCATGTATCATATTATGGCTTTTCAAATGTGACATCTTAGTAAAGCTATCTTCACAGATTTCATACTTGTGAAGCATCAAATTATGCCTTTTCAATTCTGATATCTGAGTAAAGCTCTTCTCACAAATTTGACATTTATAAGGACTTTCGCTATCATGTATCAAACTATGCAAATTAAAGGCTGACAAGTCAGGTAAGCTCTTATCACAAATGCTACACTCTCGTGACCTTTCTCCCTTAAGAATCAATTTAGTCCTGGTGTAAATTTTCCCCCTATCAGTATGTTCTGAGAGAACATCTATTTCTATAGGTAGTATTTTTGTGACATCACCTTCCTGATGTTTAGATTCAAACTCTTTTCCATAAGTGAAGGTTGTGTCTTTCCCAGAGGGTTCAGCAGATGGCAATGGTGAATTGCCACATCTGTTGCCTGAAACTGCTTCTGTGTGCAATCTGAAATGTTGGAGGATTTAGAATTAGGTACAATAATCAAAGAATGAAAGCAAATTAAATCCAAAAAGGGAATCTTTGTTAACTGTAGTTACAAATTCAAATAGAGCAACCTCATTGTTTATTACGGTCAAAATAACTATTAATTTGCATTATTTTTATGTAAATTAATAAAATCCTTGAAATGAAAAAGCCAGTAATGGTGCTTCTAACTTGGGAAGAATAACGAATCTTATGAATTTGTGTACAACACAGGAAAATAAAAGCGAGAGGTAACAAAATCATGTCCAATTTAAAGGAAACAGAAGAGAATATGCTTGTGACTCAAAAACAACAAAGTAGAGAAAATGATTGTACAAAGGTAAATTCACATATTTTCGTTCAACATATCCATAACTCGGTATCAAAAACAAGAGTAAATACAAAGCTAATAAGATCTTACACCAAAACATTGCAAATATGCAGCCAGACATTATAATTTATTCTGAACATGATGTTAATGAAGAGTAAATAAAAGTAAAATATATTAAAAAATACACCTTAGGGTCTAGCTTTTCCTGGAAGAAATGGCAATTTATGATTTAAATAGGATGAAATATAAAAAAAACTATAAAAAATATTGCTAATAAATGGGTGCTGAATTATATTGAATTGAAGTTACTTTAGAAAACAAACAATTTCCTGAAAAGATTAGAAGGATGTTATAAATAATGGAATTAAAAACAAGTATATTGTGACTTTGTACAGTTTTTGTCATCCCTTCACTAAATTCTCATTGTCACTTCACATTTCTTAATGACTGAACTGAAGCATAAAACAGGTTGATAGAAATTAATAGAATTGCAAAGGAAAAAAACAATAGCTGCAGAGAGAGAAAAAATAAGAGAAAAAGAATACAGTGGGCAGAGATTTACAGAAGAAAAGAAATAAATGAAAAATGAATGATTTTTGTAGAATTTTAAAGAATGTCTCAATGCTACTTCACAACTTCAAGAAGTTAATTGTATTAAAACCACATGATACTTGGTCCTCCAAATGTACATATTCAGAAACAGTCTAAAACCCATAAACTTATAAGAAATTGTCTACAAGCAAACTCCATATAATGTAATAAATGAAACAAAAGTTTACATAATAAACTTTTAATACAAAAATGCAGAAAATAAAATTAAAATAACACAAAAGATCATAAAAGCATCACATAAAGTAAACAACCAAAATTGTTGGAAAATATCCTTTAATGAATACTATATAAACATTGTAAAAATCTCTGGGAATTAAAGAAATTTCTAACCGGTCAATTAATGAACATAACTTATTTAACTATATGGTGCTACAAAGAGGGAAGCTATTAGCCAAACTCGTTAAAACATAGAAGATCTAGGGGACTGGTGGAATTCCCAAATCAGATGTAAAAATACTGTAAATTTGAACTATTCATCTAACTAATCAACCTTTTAAATCTTGAACATTCCCCTGTAAGTTAAAACAGATAGTAGTTAGGCCAATATATAAGAAAACAAATAAAAAACTTGCGATGGAAAATAACAAACCAATTTATGCTAAACTATTACCAACATAAAATAAGGATAATTTTTAAAACAGTTTTGGAACCTATGCAGCAACATTCAAATCCTTTCAAAATACCAGCTTGGTTATTAAAAAAAAGACAATATGGTAATCCCCAAAGGAAGCATATTCATTATTCCAACAAACAGATAAGAACATGTCACAATTTTTCTTGACCTCTCCCAATGGTTTGATTGCATAAACATTGAATCATTACCACCAAACTTAAAATTTATGCAATCATGGGCACACCACTGAAGTGGTTAAGTTCAAATATAAACTATCACATTCGAGTATCAAGTATAAATGGAGAATAATGCCTGGAAGTGGTACAAACAAATGGAAATCTGATCAGTATCAGACAATCTTTTAAAAAAATAACACAACGAGCAGAGCCACAAAACTCAAAATTAAGAGCATACTTATTCCTACTATATAACAACAGCTTATCTAAACAAATAAAAGATATGAGGGGAATAGCTGTTAGTTATGCAGCTGACACTGTGGCTGTTGTTACAAGAAAAACAGAAATAAACATACAAAAAGAGAGCAATTTTACCACTAAATAAAATCAGCAGACAGCAACCTAAGCATGATACCAAACACAAAAAAAACACAGTGTAACAGAAATAGGCCAACATAAAGTTGATAATAGAAAATAAACTTAGCAGGTCACAGAACAAACTTTCTAGGGCTAGAAAGAAGGTTCACTTCCCGACAATGGCATATAATTTTTCAGTCATCTGATTCTATCTTCACAACTTGTCCAAACATGAGATGTGTTAAAAATTTAATTCAGATAATTTAATTCAGTTTGATTTATGGACTCTCTTTTATTGGTATGGTTCTTAGTCCCATTCTTAATTAGGAGTTAAAGACTGCAAATGTTGCTCAGAGGCCCCTTTAACAGGCTTGAGATTCTTTTATCCGCTATAATTCTACAAGACAGAGCCACCTGCTTTACTTCCCTTCTGAAGCAAGCCATGCTAAGGATTTTTAAGGCTGAAAAAATCCATCGCCCTCCACCGGATTTGATCTAGCAACCATTTAGCTCCCTATGAGGCATGACTAGCCTTGAGGAGGGAGTAGTGTGACCGTGAAGGTACCTGAACGAAGATGCTGGTAGTATAGCTAGCCCATGTAGCCCACTACAGACAGTGATGTTCATCATGACCAGCCTTGAGGAGTGAGCAATGTGAACATGAAGCTACCTGAGGGAAGATGCTACTGGTACAGCTAGACCGTCTAGCCCACTACAGACTACATTCAGCATGACCAGCCTTGAGGAGTGAGCAATGTGAACTTGAAGCTACCAGAGGAAAATGATGTTGGTATAGCTAGACCGCATAGCCCACTACAGAAAGTGATATTCAGCACGTCCAGCCTTGAGGAGGGAGCAGTGTGACTGTGAAGCTACCTAAGCAAAGATGCTGCTGGTATAGCTAGACTGTCTAGCCCACTATAGACAGTGATATTCAGCACCACCAGCCTTGAGGAGGGAGCGGTGTGACTGTGAAGCTACCTGAGCGAAGATGCTGCTGGTATAGCTAGACCATCTAGCCCACTATAGACAGTGTTGTTCAGCACGACCAGCCTTGAGGAGGGAGCAGTGTGACTGTGAAGCTACCTAAGCAAAGATGCCTCTGGTATAGCTAGACTGTCTAGCCCACTATAGACAGTGATATTCAGCACCACCAGCCTTGAGGAGGGAGCGGTGTGACTGTGAAGCTACCTGAGCGAAGATGCTGCTGGTATAGCTAGACCATCTAGCCCACTATAGACAGTGTTGTTCAACACGGCCAGCCTTGAGGAGGGAGCAGTGTGGCCATGAAGCTACCTGAGCGAAGATGCTGGTGGTATACATATACCATCTAGCTCACTATGACAGTTTCTTTATTATTTTATATCTGGACACTCTTTAACTGCTGTGGTTCTTCACGTTCCAGAAAAATACTGTCTGTGGGTAGGAGTAGAGCTCATGGCAACTGTTGTAGCTGCCACATTAGTAATTGCAAAATGTAAACGATGTAAAGTGAGATTAGTAAATGGAATCAAATACAATGATTGTGAAAATCAATTTCACAATAGTTGTGCTAAGTTATTCAATTTTACTTTTCTGCAAGATAACACTATCAGTTGCTGCAAAGGTGATAAGCAGTTGAAAGACAACAGCTTGGTTATGTGTGACGAGAATGAAAAGTTTAACGAAGCCCTACAGGGTGTGGCGGATGAAAATAATAAAATTGATGTGGGTATAGTGAAGTTTTTAATTCAACAAAAGGTTGATGTAATCAGTGAATTGTGAAGCAATGTGAAAATATTAAGTTACCAACTTCAGCTTATGACAGATTTGGTTTATTCTGGCAGTGTGTCTATCATAAAGAAACACGGTGATGGTTTAGGAAGTATAGATAAGGGAAGTATTATGGTTAATGGTATTGAAAGTATTAGTTTTATGAAAACAGATGCTAATAGTGATATGTATGATAAGAGTAATGTAATACCCATCTCTTCTATGACAACAAATGGGTTATTGTGTGGAGAGCAAGAACCTGCTGGTTGTAATCAAGATGAATCAGTGGCAAATGTAAAAACTGATACATGGACTGAAGTAGTAAAGACAGCACGGAAACCAGCAAGGCAGAAACAAATAATAGTTGGAAATAGAAATGTGAGCATGGACAGTGGTATCAAGACAGTACCCAAAAAAGTGCATTTATTTGTATCTAGGTTAGACTACAGTGGAGATGTCAGATAAATATGTAAAAGATATTTTTAATGAAGCAGTTTGTGAATCTATTAAATCTAAATACCCTGAATGGTAGGCATCTTTTAAGGTTACCATTGACAGTGATAATTTAGATAAAGCTTTGGACATGAATTTATGGCCAATAGGCACATTAGTAACAAGGTATTTTTTAAAAAGAGTAATAAATATCACAAAGAAAACATAGCACCTTGTAATAGTCCCGTTATGGAATCAGATGACAGGTTATCTCTTTATAATCAAGGTCTGGCAAAGAATGATATAAGAATTAATGACAATAAATATGCTAGACAAATAAAAATAGTTCATGTAAATGTTCAGTGCTTAGGAAATAAAACAGAAGTAATGGAAGTACTTATACAGCAATATGATCCAAATATACTGTGTATATGTGAGCACTGGCTTAAGGATAATTAATTACAGATATATACTCCATCTGAGTTTGGCTTGGGAGTAAGTTCTGTAGTAAACTTACTAAGAATGGTGGAAGTTGTATTTTGGTAAAAAATGGAATGAAGTTTGAGGTGATTTATTTAAGTTCCTTTTGTATATGCTGTGAAGTGTGTGCCATATTTCTAAGGTATATTAATGCTATTGTTGTATCTTTATACAGACCACCGATTGGCAATATTGAGGATTTTTTTAATTCTATTTCAGGAGTTATTAAATAATTTAGGTAAACTAAAGGTAAATACAATACTTGACACCGATTGAAATTTGGATTTAAATAGATCTTCAGGAAATGAAATACAATGTCATAATATTATTAAATGCTATGATTTGCACTGTACTAGCTTGGAACCGATGAGGCCTTGACTATATTATTACTAATTACCAAGAATTACATATGAAACTGAGGTTATTTACCCATGTCTTGCTGATCATTCTGCATTAATGATAGTATTAAAAAGTAAAAGCATTTCTGAGAAAAACATAAACAAAAAATTAATTAGGCATTATAATGATTATAATTACCAATCATTATTTTACCTCATTACAGCAATTAACTTGAATTTTGTATATAATTTTGTTATTGATATTGATACAATTTTTACACATTTTATGAACTTATTAAGTGAATGTTTTAATACATCATTTCCCCTGAAATTAGTGAAGAAAGAGCAGGTATACAAAATAAGGTGGTTTTCAGAAGAGCTAAAGGCTCTTAAAAATCAGATATTGCTGTATCATGACTTGTATAAAATATGAAGTCAAATATTTTCAGAGAGAATTATGTAAAAGTTAATAACGTATGTAAAAGTAAATTGAAGTTGGCAAAAGGTAATGCTTATTATGATTTTATTAATCAATCTCTCAATAAGAGCAAAGCCACATGGAAACTTATTAATAGAGAACAAAATGTCATAATGAATCTTAATGTGGATGTAATACCTGAGGATTTTAATAATTACTGTGTGCAGTCAGTAAGGGATATTACTTTAAATGTACAGTATAACTTAGATAAAGCTATGCTTTATTGTAAAAAAGTTAAATTACAAAACAACAAATCATTTAACTGGAGTAGCATTACAGTGGAAGATTGTAATTGAAGCAGCAAATAGTTTATACCAGTCTAAGAGTTGTGATGTTTATGGGCTATCAAATCAATTTATTAAGAAATTAATTCTAGTGATTTCAGTTCCCTTGATGGTTATGTTTCATAGACGACTTCAACAAGGAGTATACCCTGATAGTTTGTAAATTGCTAAAGTTAGTCCTTTGCATAAAAAGGGTGATGTATCAAATTTAAAAAATTATTGTCCTGTGTCATTAGTTCCCATAATGTATAAGGTTTTTGAATATATATTACACAAGTAGTTGGTTTTATTTTTTGAAAATAATAATTTATTAGCATCAACACAATTTGGTTTTAGGAAAAAAAGGCAACCATTCTGGTATTACAAGATGTAGTACATTATATTTTAGAGGCATTTCAGAATAAAGCATATGTATCACTTATATTATGTGATCTTACAAAAGCTTTTGATAGTGTAATACCATAATTACTTTTACCTAAGTTAAGATATGGTTTGAGTAATAATAGTTTACATATAATACAATCTTATTTGTCAGGAAGAAGTCAATATGTTTCTGTAAACAATAGAAATTCACATAGTATCAAGTTAACCCATGGGGTACCTCAGGGCTCGATATTAGGTCCAATATTGTTTATAATTATGATTAATGATCTTGTTTATACTCTACCAGATATGCCAATTTTGTATGCAGATGACACTACTTTGAGAACTAGAAATGAAAATGTTGATGAATTGAATAATTTAACTCTGGCTAATTTTACAGCTGCTAAGGACTGGTTTCATATGAATGGTTTTATGTTGAATCAAGAGAAAACCCAAATAATGAAGTTGGGATTTAAGACTACAAGTGATGAGATTAAAACTGTAAATTGGTTAGGATCTGTACTTGACATGAAGCTTTCATGGAAAGCGCATGTACATAATGTATGTGGCATGT
Source organism: Deroplatys truncata (assembly GCA_030765065.1). Taxonomy (NCBI): domain Eukaryota; kingdom Metazoa; phylum Arthropoda; class Insecta; order Mantodea; family Mantidae; genus Deroplatys; species Deroplatys truncata. The sequence continues at coordinate 89,861,000 of CM060989.1, read as the reverse complement.
TGTCAAGACCCACTTATTTAATTAAAATATTACAATCTTGTACATCACTGAAAGGATTAAGAAATGTGTATTTTACACTGTTTCAAAGTCATATTATATAGGGGATACTTTATTGGGGGAATAGTCCCCAAGTTAAAGAAATATTGTTGTGTCAAAAAAGAGTTATTAAGATTATGTTAAGTAAGAAGCCAGAAGAACTTTGTCAACCATTATTTTTTTCAATTGAAGATACTTCTATTTTTAATTTATTTATATTTTATGTTTTGGTATATGTACATTCCCATTTGCATCTGTATAAGTTAAGACTAGACACTTATAATACTGATACTAAAACAAACATAAATTAAATATACTTAATTGTAGACTCGCTATGATGGAGACTTATTATGTTAAGGGTGTAGAATTCTATAATAAGTTAGATATTAAATTTAGATCATTGAGTATGAGCATTTTTAAAAGAATGCTTTTTAATTGGCTAGTGGAAAGGCCATTTTATTCGATTAGTGATTTTAATCATTATTCTGTAATTGAATATTATGTTATGTATGATTATGTTCTTTTCTTATCTATGATCTTGGATAAATAAACTGATTGACTGATTTTATATTGGGCTGAAAGACCGATAATTTTGCTCAGACCTTCCGCTAAGACAGTGCTGGTTGGCACATCAGCCTTGAGAAGGGGACAGTGTGACCGTGAACATATGTGGATGAACAATTAATCCCATTTATAGGATTAATCATAGACCATTATTTGAAAAGGAACCAACATGTTGAAGTATCATAAATAAAAACCTCTCATATATATATTATCTTTTTTCCAAGAAACAGTAAAAATAATGGATAAAAAAAGTATTATACAAGATACTCTGCCTTTATCAACTCTCACTTAAGTTGCTGTGTCATTCTACAGCATACAGCATGAAAACATCAATAAATAATTTCTAGAAACCTAACTTAAAGAAATGAGCAATACATATAATGTTAAGGATGGAAAAACCCACTACATACAGAAGATATAACATCTTCTACCTTTTGTGTGTATAATACACACAGACACACACAAGAATATATATACACAGTGCAGCCGTTTTGAAGATAAGGCAGCAGATTGGCTAAGTATGTTATATGTACCAGTTCTAACAAGTTTAGTACTCATAGTGCACGTTACTATTCACTTGTGAGCAAGTACTGCGGCGTTACTGAACGAAAAAACCCCAGTGTAATATACAGTGTGGGGAACACGCATATACGGAATCTGCAGCCTCACCATAAAATACTGCTCTGTATATATATGAAGTATTAAATTTACTGTAAAAATCTATAATCACAACAGAAACATTAATGCAATGCAGGAAGAACTTAAAACAGTCAAACCAATATTAAACATTTAAGGTTTACAATTGGCCGATTTAACACTCATGGGTTTCACTTATACTTAATGTGGGAACATGTTTTTGTAGCACCTTGTCTACATAATCAAAACAGTCAAAAGCAGATAATGATGCAGACAAGGTGCTACAAAAAGATGTTCCTGCATTAATTATGTGTAAGTGAAACACATGAGTGTTAAGTCAACCAATTCAAAACCGTAAAAAACATGAATGCTCACAGTCGTAACACCTTCGGAAATAGAGTGATACTGTAAATTGCAAAAGCATAGAAAATAACACCAAAATTATGTGCAAATCATATAACAAACCAAGTCCTATCTGATAGAAAAAGCTTGCTACTCCTCCGAAGTGTAGAAATAAGCAAATGCAAATGCATCTAAAGAGTAAGCCAAAAGACTCCGAAGCATCTGCGTGGTATTTTTACTGTCCGGTCCTCAGCGCTCGTTGCCGTCTGCGGCTATCATAAAAAGGCGTGGATGAAACCATATTACATTTTTAGATCTAATTTTAAAGGCTTTACTTACCCACTTTATGAAAGGAGATGCTGAAAATGCCTACCGCTGTTGTCTATATATTTTGGCACCTCTTTAGGAAACCATCCATCACGGAATTTTTTGGGGGAATTTTCCAAATGATGATCGATGTCGTCTAATGTTTCTTCAGTAAGAAATGAACGCCGTCTTTTACATTTCTTAGCCTGAACACTTCCCATGGCCTGAAATTTACTGTATAGTTCATAGATTGTTGTAAGGCCTGGAACTTTTACACCTGGAAATGTTTCTGCAAATCATACTTTCACTTGGCGAGCTGGCCGAGTTAACACATACGAATCATAAATACACGCTGTGTGGTAGAAAACATATACTGAGCCATAATATACTTTCTGACTAAGTACAGGACAAAATAATAAATAACTCATAATAACTGAACTACATCACATGACTGTCAAGTGAATATTGCACTTCACACTGCAGAGCAAAACTATGACAGCATGACTTTGTTTATAGCAGCAGTGCGTTATCATGTTTTTATCATATTTCCACATGCCCAGTGGAAAAACACAGTGCAGCTGGTATTATTGTTAATAAAATACCCCTCCGGGGTAACTTAAAACAAAGTCTATAAAACAAACCCACCCACCCTGGGGGAATTAAAACAAAATATGCATCAAGAAATTTCGCAACATGAACTATGGCTAGCGATGGATAGTTTCCTAAAGAGGTGCCAAAAATGTATGGATAATGACGGTGGCCAGTTTCAGTATCTCCTTTCATAAAGCCTTTAAAAGTAGCTTTAAAAGTGTTGTATGGTTTCATCCATGCCTCTCTATGATAGCGGCAGATGTCGAGCGCCGACGTTGCGGGCAGGAAAAACACCACGCAAGCGGTTCAGAGTCTTTTGGCTCACTCTGTATATGTAATATCTTTGTACTTCTCATCTTTCATAAAGTTATATTCCTTGTTTCATCTTTCTATAATTGTGCTTCTTTTTTATTTATTTGTGTTTATTTACTACATTTTGTATAATCAAACGATCCTTGTAAAATTGTTACACTTAATTTCTCATTATCAACTATCTTTTGCAGGGAAAACCTGAAAAATGAGGGTACGCATATTTACGTAAAATCTAACATTCACTTTATGAAGGTTATTCGACTTGAGCACTTAAAGTGGAATAGCATTTTGAAGCTAGTATTAAAAATGATATTATAACATGGTCATAATGTGTTTATAGAAATCCAAGTAGCAATTTGCAAGTATTATCTCAAAACTTTGAAATTATTCTTGAATATTATAAATCTAAGACTCAAGTTACATTAACCAGACTTTTAATTTACACTTTTTTTTAAGGACAGTAATGAAAACAAACTGCTTGCTGAATTCATATGGCATGTAAGCTGTAATAAATGAACAGCATACAATTTCTTTGTCTTCCTCCATAGTCTAGGGTTACCATGCTAGCCTCTCGTTCTGAAGGTTGCGGGTTGTAAACTAGTGGAAGGCAATGGATTTTTTCGGGCATAATAATCCTCAGTATGGCTTCCTTCAGAAGGGAAGGTTGTCTCGTGTCATACATTTACAGCACGTAAAAGAACCTCAAGACTGATAAAGAGGCCTCTGAGTAAAATTAACAGTCTTTCATGCTTGATCTAGAATGGGACGCCAAGGACCACAGCTGTTAAAGAGCATCCATAAAAATATTTTTTAAAAAAAAGACTATAATTTCTTTTTTCAGTATATACTAGTAATGAAATTCATTGCAACATAATGCAGCAAAACTAACTTACATAGGATTGTTAGGTTTTGGCATCCAGAAACTTCAGTGCCTACATATACAGAAGTAGAATAAAGCTTATTCAGAGGTTTTGATATTCTTTCATTTCACACGCCTCTGAAGTATTAAATAAATAGCAATAAATGAAATAAATATAACATACAATTTTTACCTTTAAAACAGAATTGAACTGTCACATTTTCAGCCTTGTCTTCTGTTTGCATATTACATCATAACCATCAATGTATATTACTTGGAAGAAAATATAACTGGTTTTTATTTTTACAAGCAATCTCTGTGGAGTAACAGCAACTAACCAGCTTTTGTTTCTACACACATTCTCTGTGGAGCTAACTACATTTACTCCATCGCATTTTAAATCTAAGCTTTGTAAAACCTTTTGTCTTTTAGTAATTTATGTAGTGAAATTCCAAGGTGTTCTATAACTCATTCCAGCGGAAAGAATCAGACTTTTCAATGGTGAAAGTATTACAAACATTGGTAGTCTGGCTTTTGAGATTACCTTAAATACACATGCTCACATATACACATACAAGTTATTTCTCTTTATAGTATTACTTTAAAGAAGCACAGGTAAAGGAAAATGTAACACATGAATCAAAAGGCTTCTATTTGAAACATAATCCAAGAGCCAAATCTTACCTTGGTGATTCTACTGGAGTGAAGTCCCCATCCTGTAACAGAATAATCCAAGCTTATAGTTTCACACAATCTCCTATATAACATTAGTTAAATGTCCTGCAGCACATAGTTATCTTTTTAAAGTGCCAGGTTTGAATTATTTTTAAATTGGAATATGGTATTAGGTGTTATGTAGAAACAAGGATTTGACATTACATCTTATAATGAGGTTAAACAGAAAATGTAATGGAAAAGCTTTTTAGATCTGAATAGTTTGGTTTAAATAACAAAAAAGTGGCAAGAGGAATGTTAAGCGAAGGTAAATCAAAATCTATGATTCAGTTAATCTCAAGTGATGCAATCACATGACTTTCTCTACCAATGACAAAATCAGATATGTTAGAATTCCTACAAATACTTAAGCCCCATTGAAAGGAAAAGCAAGCATAGATGAAGCACAAATACAATACTTTGCATTCATGTTATTTAATGGAAGTATTCACATAGTCACATAAGACTGATTACCAAGAGGCAGAATTTTGCACTTCTTTCTCCAAGTAGTGCCAGTTTTTGAACAATGCAAGATCTTATGACCTCTACTGTACAAACACGGTACTCCTCCATTTGACTGTCTCATGTGATATGCTGATCTGATGTTTGCTTGATACAACAGCTTTTAAATCCTATTTATTTATAAAGAATGGATGACTTTTTATTTTGGGATTACTGGTTGCGTTATCCAGTTTGAAAACTGATGTATGCTCACAAGACCTTCACATGATTTTTACAAATCTAGAAATCTGTGCCAATTTTGTGTTATGCCATTCTTCAATCCACATTGCATTTATAGTAGGTTTGTTTTACAGTAGATGATTTCAAACTAAGCAACAAGTTCTTTGTAATTCAAAGACACATGCAACACATATACAAAGTTCACTGAATGAGGTATTTGCCACAGAACTAGAAATGTGAGCCTATTCTAGAAAACTAAAAGAATTGTGTTTTATGTATGGATGCTCTTTAACTATCACGGTTCTTAGCTTCCCATTCTATATTGGGTGTGAAAGACAGGAAATTTTGCTCAAAGGCCTCTTTACCATGCTTGAGGTTTCTTGCATGTAGTAAATCTATAAAACAGGACCACCAGCTTTACTTTCCTTCTGAAGGAAGCCATGCCGAGGATTTTTATGCCCAAAAAAATCCACTACTCCTATGTGTATTTGAACCTGTGACCTTAGGAACTAGAGGCTAGCATGATTAAAAGATACACACCATAATAGTAAACCTTTTGGAGAAATTGTAAAAAACCGAAATTTCAAACCAGTAGAATCCCAAAAGGCTGATAAAGGAAATAAATTAGTAATTTTGGATAAAGAAGAGAACACCAAAGGACGCAAGAGTTTCTACAATCCTCAGAACAATCCTATAAACAAACTCATATGCAATACAAATGAAAGCTTAGCAGTTGTCAAACACTCTTTACAAAGATAACAAAAGTTAAAAAGTAGGTTATCCTACAACTCATAAAATGTATGGTATACCAAAACTCCGTAAAGCTGGAAAGAAATAAGTAATATTGAACGGCCAACTGTAAAAATGGTTAACCAAGAAATTTCAAGAAATGCCAATATTTGAATCGTTAAGCATTAAGAATTCCACTTTGAATTAGTAAAAGGGATAAAGAACACACAGCTTATAGATGATACATTGGTATTATCTGACATATTTTCAGTATTGACACATTGGTATCATCTGATATATGTTCAGTATTGACACATTGGTATTATATGACAGATTTTCAGTATTGGCACATTGGTATTATCTGACATATTTTTAGTATTGACACATTGGTATCATCTGATGTATGTTCAGTATTCCCAAATGTGCACAAAGAGTTTTAGCGGCATTAAAATCCACAAGAATGAAATGGGAATTAAATAGCTCATTAGCTTAACAAAATTGTGCACTGAGCAAACATTCTTTTTTCAGTTCTGCAGGAAAATACTTTCAGCAAAATATGGTTGTAGTCATAGGAAGTCAGCTATCACCCTTCAATGCGGTTTATTTATGAGTGCCCTAGAGACAAAAGTAGCTAACATATTCCCATGAAAGTTTAAAACCTGGGTTAGACTTGTTGATGATATATCACAATAGTTTAAAGGAAAAATTGACAAGATGTTCTAAAATTATTCAATCTGAAAGATAGAAGCACAAAATTCAATAAGGGAATAGAATCTGATGACCAGCTTCCCTACATCTAGATCTAAAAATTATAAGGAAAAAAAATAGGTTAGCTTTTGGAATATACAAAAACAATACTTATATAGACAAATATATAAAAGACCATAGTTGTAACCTCCATTACACAAAGTTGCCATACTTTAATGAGAAAACACATCTGTAAAATCAAACACAACACATAGAACATTCCAGAAGATCTTGAAAGAAAGCAACATCATATTCATCCCCTGAAAATAAACTTAATACAAAATTTCTATTAAAAACTAACCAAAAACATAAAATACTCCCTCATAATAAGCTGGGGTATTTACAGAATAGATTGCAAGGACTGTGAAATTATTTATATAGGTAAAATGAAATGAGAATTATAGAACAGCTAATCCAGAGAAGAGGAAAGATCAGCATAAGTAATGCATTTTCAGACAGACAGACATGTAATTATCAACTCAGTGATGACGCTAACTGAGCAAGCATAAAAAGCCACTGAACTGAAAATTCTATAACAATTATTTTATGGAAAAATCAATAAATGATCACATGAAAATGAAATATGAGATCACAATGGACCAAAATCTCATACAGTCAGCAACAGAGGGCAAGTAGCAAGCCGTGCCATCAGGACCAGCTATTCACCTACAATCAGTTGACAAGAAAGGCATTCCCTGAAACTAGTTCTGAGGTAAATACCTAATTCAGTGAAATTTGTGTATATGCAACCACATCGTAACTTTTAAGCAAGAAGTACTTTAGTTACATGTGGAAACAGTATTTAAATGTTTATTCACAGTAACAAACTGTTGCAATGAAAATAAAAGGAAGGGAAAAACCAAGAATTGCAAACTTTAAAGCATGTCGAATAGATGACATTTGGTAAATGCTAAACTTGCACATGGAATAATTTGGAAACAGCCAACACTACAAGGAATTTACAAATTCTGTTTTGGACGAGCTCTACATTTTTCCTGTAAAAATGCTTTTCTCTATTCATAACAATTGTTGATATACTTCTCTAAACTTCAATAAAATAAAGATTCTTGATAGGCTATTCACAAAATCCAACATATACATATCATATGTCATGGAACCAGTTAAACAGATTGGAAAGGCAAAATCAGACTGAAAACTTTCCATAGCATCAGAATAGCTCATAGACATTTCTGAGAAAATAAAAGATAGCGAACAATTTTCTTCCATGGCGTGGGAGGATTTTGTTGAAAACATCTTGTTGCAAACTTGAAAGTTACTGAACTTAAATACAGTATATGGCATTTATCCATCTTTTTGAGTTATCCTGTTCTCTCTTGCTCTCTCTCTCTCACTCCCTCTCTCTGAAATATGCTTTATTGCAAGCGCAAGCATGCACATACATATAAAATCTTTTGTTTTGATTTTTCTTAAAAGCACTACTTCTGCATTTAGTGGAACTCAAAATACACTCTTCCAGCAAAATCTTAAAATTGAATTTCTGGGTGGAATACATTATTTCCACTATTAACCATAAATATGATGTACATAAAGAAAAAGTGCCTGATATGTGTAGGAAGACCAGTGCAGGCAATAAACTGGGTTTTATTTTTTTACAACAATACTGGGCTTGCAAACATGTATCTTAGAGTTCATAGATTATAATCTACACATTGTAAGCAGATTATTAATAACTAGCTGGCTTACCTAACCCCTGGAAGTGAAACAATCATCAGTCAGAATGGTTCAATATGCTTCTGTATAATCACAACAAGTAAACTTTACACCTTTATACTTTTTCTTTGGTCCCATAATTATTTAATAACATAACAGCTACCTAGTTCCCAAATAATACAGAAACCCTTAACACATACAGCAAAACTGAGGTGAAGCTGGTGAATATGAAGATTTGCATTCCCAGGCCACCAGGTTAATAAGCCATTTGGAAAACAATAGTAGTAGTAATAGGTCTTTGAGTGGCGCAAAACTAATGTGGTCACCAGTGCCACCCTCTGGCTATAGATTTATTCATGTTGATACATAAGCAATACATGCAAACTAATTACATGGTTAAGCCACTGAGATTACATAAGTAGAAAAAATACACAGAAAATATGTTATATGCTAAAAGAAAACTCACAAATCAATATATACCATAAATAATCCCTCAGCAAACACAAGCAGTTAAGTCAGTTTGAAAGTCATTAACATACCAAACTTACACAATTAAACTTTTGCAAGGAAACCGCTGAATTTAATACGGCAAAAAAGCTTAGTGATACAGGCAGAGTCATCACCATAAACTGTAATTAAATTAGGAGAGCCCAAGTCGTTTGCAAAAGACAAAAATAGTAATGATGCTGGGAGTGGAAATGCTTCACTGTTAAGGGCACATTGCAGTGGACACATGGACAAGGGTGTTCACCTGTAAGGAGGAAGCCATGACTAAAATAACAGTGGCCAATATGAAACCAAGCTAGCACGGTCTCCTCACGACATGATAGACAGGAAGAATGCAGAGAAGCGTTGTAGCCTTGACATCTCAGAGTTTGATGGTAGCTGTAAACCACTCATCATGCCAATAAGAGAGTACCTTTCTGTGCAATATATCCTTCTACTCCATACATAGGCAGCAGAGAACCCGTTTATCAGGGTGGAGAATCACAGCCTTCACTGCCTGTTCATTTACAATGCCAAGATGTTCTGGAACCTAGACAAAGACCACGCAAAAGCCAGCAAGATAGAGAGAGTGCAACTGATCATAGATTTTCTGAACATGTAGTGTTGGCTATAGGGATCCTGTAAGCTAGGTAAATCACTGAGAGAATCAGAACAACACTGGAGTGCAGGGAAAAGCAGCAGATTAAATATGTGGCCTTAAATATGGTATAGAGTCCTTTTTGGAAAAGAAACACAGTTACAACCACAGAGAAAAATTATCTACACAGCTGTTAACTATAAAATATCAGTTTATTCATTTCTAATGTTAGCTGGATTCTTCTCTCTTTGTACAATTTTTTAACAAACTGCTAACAAACTTGATTACCACACACAAAAAAATATAAAACAACACTTTCTTACATGAGGGTTACTACAATATTTTCACGTTGGTATCGTAACATTTTAAGCAGATCCTGTTCTGTTTTGCTGTGTCTTAACTTTAAATCATGAATATATTTATGCAGGGTGGTAAGTAAACATCCTTGAACAGGATGTCCCCTTGTAATGAATAGGACAAAAAATAGGCAGTTTTGCTGTTTTTAAAAGAGTTTTTGAGAAAACAGCAAAAATTTCTTCATATTAACTTTCATTTTAAACAAACATTTTAAGAAATTTAAATACTATTTCAAATATTTCTTAAACGATGCTGAAAGATAAACGTTATCTGCATGTTTAAATACACTTTGAATTAAACCAATTCACACTCACTGTTATATAAGGTTTCAAACTTTGTCTAAGTTGAATCTACACTGTTGTCCATGAGAACACACAACATGACAACTCTAAAAACACACCTCAGCTGTTTGTTTATAAACAAATGCACTTGAACTGTTATATCTTGTGCTTATGGCTTGTATTTAAAACAGCAGATTATCAGTACAAAATGGCTCACTTTACTAATACCAAGTATCTTGAAATGCTATACATTTACATTGAAGCACATTGTAATGCAACAGGTGTGCAAGAATTTATTGACAAAGATTTCCAAACAAACAAGCACCACATCATAGTACATTTTTTTTCATGTATCAGAAAGTTCTAGAGACAGGAAACATATCTCCTCATGCTGGAGTTGGTCAAAGAAATGTTGCACAAGAAGAAACCCTTAACTTGGTAGAAGTAGATCCTGGAAGCTGCAGCTCAAACTACTGACATATCCCAATGGCCTGTTTTTAGAAACATTAAAAGAACTGCTATGCTATTCTGCAGATCACGCTACTGACATATCCCAATGGCCTGTTTTTAGAACATTAAAAGAACTGCTATACTATTAGTATATTCAGCACATCCAGTTAATTCTCTGAAGCAGATTATGCACCAAGGGTAGCATTTTCAAGGTTTCTTCAACACCCACCCCTTAAAATTCCTGCAGTGCATGAAGCAACATTTACCAAGCCATAGAAACGTGGTAAGCAATTAGCATAATGCATACATCAGCACACTCACCTCTTTCAGATTGGCAGAACCAGCTACCAATGCCAAAGCTGAGTGCACCTCTCAAGGGGCACTCAATAATTTCTCCAAACTGATGCAATAAAGACACAAAAATCCATACCTAATCCCGATCCACTCCCTGGGGAGCAGTCTGGGCCCTGGCAAGGTCATGACTGTCTCCCGGACATCTCCTTCACCCGCTGCCAGCGCAATAAGCTGCAGTTACCTTCCGCACTAACGGGGGTGTTCAGCGGAACCCCAATACCTAACCTCACTTCTGCTTACAATTTTTCTTCTTAACTTCACCTACCTATTCCCGTCACTACAAAAAAAAAAAACCGAATTTAAAAAAAAAGAAGAAAGAAGCTTAGGAAATCCACACACAATTAGACGAGACATATTTCATCACAGACTCTCTGTAAATGTTTGGGAACGAATCATAGGAAACAAGTAAACGATCCATGGATACTTCAAATCTTAAGAGGAGCCATCTATCTCCAGCTTCTACAAGAAGCATTATCGTTATGCTTGAGGATTTTCCCCTGGCAGTAAGAAATGATGTGTGGCTATTAAAGATGGCACACCTCTGCACATAAGTAGAGCTGTGTGTGGCCATCTACACAATAGCTATGCAGAATGCTGGATCGCTCAAAATGGATCAATAATAGGGCCACCAATATTACCAGATCTAAACCCAATCGAACTTTTTCTTTGAGGCTATATAAAACTTGCATATACACTACAGAAGTGCCTGATGTGGAAACACTGCTTCAAGCAGCGGAAGAAATAAAAAGCATCCCACTTCATGCAGTGCAGCAGAACTGGAGAAAATGTTGTCAAGCATGTGTGTTGGCGAGAGGGGCACATTTTGAACAATTTTTATATTAAAAAAGTATTCTCTTTGATTTCTTGTTCTTGTCTTGCTTTAATTATTCACTGAGTTTTATAAATCCTAAGAAACTAAGCATAACCTTGTAACTTGGTTTCTCAAGCTTTTATTTACTTTTACAAATAAGTGTTCCTATTATTAATTTGTGTAATTCTGTAAAGCAGTTTCTCATGTCCACATCTGTATTTAGGTTATTTACAGTCATGTATAGTTTCCTGTTTATTTGTATACCGGAAGTGTTTATTTGTTTGTTGGCATAGCAGCAGAAGCTGAAGAATTAAAAGTTAAGTTGCTGAATGTAAAGTGTAGCTGTTGAATTTGCTGCATTGCAATGTTGTGCTGTACAAAATAAAATAGCAATCATCTCAAAAGCAGAAAGGATTATGGAAACAATTTATTAAGGAAGAACACTCAAAGCAATGTGCTCTTTCATAGTTTAAAAGGATCATTGTAAGTCACCTTCTACCTTGCATATTACTTGGAATAAAACACTGCCTCCTTTGACTTATTTGCAAGCATTTGTGATAGTGTAGAATTCCCCAAGACGCCAGTAGCAGCAAATGTAAGTTTTTATGAGAGAGAGGACCAACTTAAGAAAGAGATAGAGATACATGGAATTCACAAAATGTCACCAAATGTATGAAAGCAGAAATACAAGCAATTGAACTCTCATAAAACGCCATGTAAAGCACCAATCAAAACACTCGTTACAATTATTGGCACAAATGTGCACATCACAGCATTTTCATATAAAAGGAGGAATTTTATCTAGCAGCATGCTTTACTACACTCCATAATGACATTCTGACTAAGAGACAATAAATTAAAATTTATTTATGGACATACTTTACTGCCTTGGTTCTTAGAATTCCATTCCATAATGGGCATGAAAAATTGGAAATTTTGCTCAAATGCCTCTTTATCAGGCTTTGGGGTTCTTTTATGTGTCATAGATCTATGAAACAGTACCACCGTTTTTACTTCCCTTCTGAAGGAAACCATACTAAGGATTTTTACGTGCAAAAAAATACATTGACCTCCGCCGGGATTGAACCCGCAACCACAGGAACTAGAGACTAGCACAGTATCCAAGAGTATAGAGGGCCATAAAAAGAAAACCGATAAAAAAAAATTAAAATAACTTGAAGATCAGGGAGTAATGCATGGTAATGATCAGGGGTGGCGGAGATAACAGTGATGACAATGAGTTTGCTCCCATAAATTACTACAAACAGTGGGTATTGGGAAAAAGAGAGTTAAAAATATAGCATAATTATGTAATAAGGGGAAATCAGCTGCTAGCTACTTTTACCTTTTATATGGAATAAAGTTCAATCAAAAACCGAACATGTGTGTGTGTGTGCGTGTACAGAGTTTTCTCTCTTTATATTATTAATAAGAATAAAATAAAAAATTGAAATGGGTTTTCAGAAGAATAGTTTTGTTCAGAATCCAGGTGTTTCTGAATATACCCTATAGAAAATTTTATTCCCTTGAGAGTTAGGATAACTGGATCGTAAATGTGACAATATTCAAAGCTTTTTTCAAAATATTCAGGTACACATAAAAATTAAGTACACCAAGCATTATAAATGAGCATATGTCACAACAGATTTTGATGAATCCTTTACCACTGACTCATGTACTTCCTGCAAGACACACACTATAAGACATTTTCAAACGTTTTAAAAATAAGCAATTAGGTATCTAAATACTCATATCCAGCTTTATGCTGGTTTTTCAGATATTAATATCAGATTGTTTTTACCCTTAACTGCAAATAAGCCTAATCTTTTTATCGTTATTATTTATTTTAAAATTTAGGTCTTGCAGTCATAAAGGGTAAAAGGAGAGACATTAAACTTTATAATGGGGTTGTATATATTCCTCCGATGACTTCATTTCTCCCTCATTTTACTTACAACACATTTGTATTTTTCAAGTAGCAGGAAAATTTAGCAGATCATCGGATGCTAAAATATCACAGTATTATTTTAAGATTTCAACAAAACATCCCTTAGATATCTCATAATTTTCAAGAACTATTACCACCATTCCTTTCAACCTTTGAAGCGCACCATCTGGCATACACTGTACACATTCATAAAACTATTTCTTATCATTATCTTGTATTATATAATTCAAGTACTTTATCCAGTGCATTATAAACAAAAAGTGTAACTACACTAAATTTTAACAAACCTACCTTAATGTTACCACAAACCGATGAAGTTTCTGTATCCAACCACCAAGGTTCTTCTTTAATTTCTATTTTGTTATCCATTTGATGATCATTGTTGCATTTCTTAAAATTCATTACAAGATCCTCTGGAAGAAATTCTCTCTTGTTCTGCAAAACAAAGTCTGAAAACAGAGTCTGCTCCTCATTTTCTGTCTTCATGCCTATCTCATAGTTGTTGCTGTATGCAACACCTTCAGAATTAATATGCTTTACAAGATCTTTGGTAAAAACTTCTGCCTCTTTCTGTGAACAAAAGTCTGGAAAGGTAGTCTCTGATTTAAAGTCTGTTTTTTTGCCACATCACAATCATCATCCAAAGTCACAGCATCATTGTTTGTCTTCACTGTAACATTCTTGGTAAAGAACTCTGTCTGACTTTGTGAGGCTATGTCATCCGAGAATAGATCCTCTTCTTTGACTTCTATCTTGATATCCATTTTACAACTGTTGCTGCATCGGATAGTGCTCAGTCTGTGGAGAAACAAAAACATCATGAATAACAGAACAATAGCAAGCAAAGTGTAAAATATCTGTACAGTTATGAGGCAGAATTACTGCATATAGTAAATGTGTGTCTGTTACTGCTCCGTCCCCACTATCCATTCTGCAGTCATTAGCTCATCTCACATGTCCTCTAATATGATACACTCAAATGTATGTAGTTGTGCCAATTACTGTCCCACCTCACTCCTCACTCTGCAGTTATTAGCTAATCTCACATGTCCTCTAATATGATACACTCAACTGTATGTAGTTGTGCTGCCAATTACTGTCCCACCTCACTCCCCTCGCTGCAGACATTAGCTCATCTCACATGTCCTCTAATATGATACACTCAACTGTATGTAGTTGTGCTGCCAATTACAGTCCCACCTCACTCCCCTCGCTGCAGTCATTAGCTCATCTCACATGTCCTCTAATATGATACACTCAACTGTATGTAGTTGTGCCAATTACTGTCCCAAATCACTCCCCTCTCTGCTGTCATTGGCTCATCTCTTATATTTTCTAACACCATATGCCGATTAACCACCTGATGTAACAATAAATATAAAATTATGATCTACTGCTTGTTAATCCAGATAAATACTTGTTAAAATAGCTTTATTAAACATTTCATTGAAGGCACAACATGGATACAAGGGACAGAAAAGTCAAAATTTCAGAAATCTTATCTGCTACATTCGCATGACTATCTTGATGCAATGTCACTTATTTTTATGCAACTTCTACAAATTACTCTCAAAAGATTCATTACTCAAAGTTCATATTACATTTCTTCCAAAAATTTGACACATTAAAACAGAAATTACAGGGACCGCTGAATTAAAAATTACATTTTGCATATGTATGTATGTATTTGTGTGCATCATAGGAAATCAAAAGAAAAAAATTGAATGAATACCAGCCTTAAGTTCAGGATCTTACAGGGATGTGGCATGGAGGCTTTCAACAAAATCACCCAACTTCAAACTACGTTTTATATGGAAAAATTTATATGATTCTTCATTTTTCCAAAAATGGTTTTTACGATTTTGAATAAAATACCATATTTGCATGACAAAACGATATATTGAATTTTTTGGATATAGTCAGTAAAGTCATCTTCATTCTCAATGACTTCTGTATAATTGATAAACCATAAGACATACACAAAAGCTCAGTGCACAACAAATGTAGATTCATTAAAGGACACAGTTTATGTTAAATCATTTTTTGTGGCAATAGCCCTTTCTGATATATCCCCTGTTATTGGTAGGAACTTTCAAATATAGAATACTTTTTACTTTCTCTGTTATTTACCTATAGTATTCCATGCATACAAAAATTCAACACTGAGATTTCACCCAAAATATATGTTTGAGACTTCCCAAATAGGAAAAAAATAAACAAATACAAAATAAAATAAAGCATTTAAGGTGTGTGACCAGCATAACTGAAAAACAGAAAATAAGTAAATATCAACTTGGTATTTAAGTTCAGCATCTGCATCTTCCAAGGTGGAAAAATGTTCATTTTTTATTTTCTTAAAAATGGCACTGACGACTGAGTAAAATATCATATTTTTAAAATATTCGCATGATTAATTAAAAGTAAATCTTGAACCTTCTGGGAATAACCTGTGAAGTCATCTGTTCTGAATGACTTTTATATAATAAAATTATTAAACTGTGAAACACAAAATCTTACTACAAAAAAATATGGATTTCTATGAAACATAATTTATTTCAAATAACCTGTGGCATCAGGCACATTATAGATATCCATTATACCTATAGAAAAAGCTTTCAAACATGCCATGCAAGAAATATTCTTAGTCCAAAATTTGCTATGAGCATATGAAACCAAACTGAAATGACATGATAACTAGTCCTATTGCATTTTTCTTATTGCAGCTAACATGCACAACATTTGAAACAATCACAACCAACTTCTACAAAAAACCCATACATTTGCACAACTGTGGAAGGAATTAGCAGTAGCCTACATCCGTGGTGTGGACATAGCATGTATGCTTCACATTCCAAAGGTTCCTGAATTCTATTCTTGGTTTTTCCCACATCCTGAAAAGATTAATCTGGGGTAACTTTAACCTCTATGGACCCCGGCCTCATTTGAGCATCATTTCACGTATTTCATTAATTCATCATCTGATTTGAGTGACCCAGTTAAAGGATTTAAGAAAACAAGATAAGCAGCCGCTCAAACTTGTAAAGTCCTGAACAAGCTTGTCTGTACAAAATAACATGGTTCAAGAGGGCAAAATTATTACTGATCAAATCCTATTCCTCAAACACTGCTTTGCATACAACCAGTCATATGACATGACAATAATGGAGTGTTGACTAGATCAAGGTGTGAGCTTGCCAACATATCCGACTGGTTTATTTACTGCCGGGAAGTGTTCATGAACTCCAATGTCACTAAAACTGCACAAAGTTTAAGGAGGAAAAAATATTTGGCTGAATTCTTTAAGTTCACTTAAGGAGGATAGTTTTGCTTCACTGCATTCTTCAATGTGGCTACAAGTGTAGTAAGTAAATAAATAACAGATTATAAACCTTATGTTGAGGTGTTTCCCAGCATCAAATCAACTAAAAATTAATTGTAAGCACATATTAGACCAAAATGTGCTTTCAAATAACTTGCAACTCATGTTGGACTTAGAAAACATCTCACATCACATATTGGAAGGTTGAGCCCCAATATTAATAATTGGTTTCAATGTTTTAGTCCTTTGTCATTCTTTAAAGTGCTGCTGCTATTCAGTTGTTTCTTACGTCATGGAAAGAGTATGAAACTTCAAGGCCAGCATATAGAAACATGACTTGATTCTGCTTAATGCATCACCCTTGTACCTACCTAAAACAAAATGGGAAATGCAACTATTTTGGCAAAGATTTAACTTAATTAACATGAAGTCAGCTTTCTTAGGAATAGTTTGTTGTAGCTATACAAAAATAAACAATAGTGGGTAGATAAATTCATGTGAACATAATACCAGACATTTTTAAATTCATAATTAATCACTTTTTGTATGGTAATGTGGAATGGTCCTTGGACCTCACAGTTTGTTTTGAATAATATAAATGAAATATTCATCAAGTGAATCTTATGACCTCAACGAGCAACCTTATAAAGTCGCCTTCACTAGAAAATTTTGTAAACAAAAAATAGATGTAGTCATTAATGAAACTATATTGGGCACTTTTTGAGTTGGTGATTGATAGTTGGAGTAAGGATGGCAATTTTACCACTTAAGCCATGTCCACGTGCCATGCAGCAAAGATGGCAGGAAAGGTAGGATATTTGTGTGTTCAAGTTGTGATCCAAACATTATTGTTGTTGGTTTATTTATCGATGCCGTACCCAGTAATGCCCAGAATATCCACGTCTTACATCAGAGAGATTGAGAAAAATACAAAAATAAGGTATTGTATCTCCTAGGATGCAAGCTCTACCCGGGGATTACAATTTCATTTTACATTTGTGAAGAAATCTAGGGAGATGTGGTGATATATGCTGGATGTCTTGTTTAAGCACAATTCACTTTTATTTCCCTTTAAAGAAAATGCACACTCCTCATTTTAGCATGTATTCATTGTGTGTGGTATGCATTGCTTTTCAAGTTTGTTTCTTATTCAAAATGCACATTTCTCCAAATACATATATTTGTGTTCCACGCTTGCTTAACATCTAGTGATGTTACATATTACATGGATAGGGGTATGCATCCAGCAAATATGCAGTTGATGTTGGCAGTTCATTTAAGTGCTTCGCAAAGTCACCACAATACATAGAGCCATTGCACCAATTCATTGTTTTGCATTGTAGCCACAATTTGCTTATGGGAAAATTGTTTACATATTCACTTGAAATTCAACAATACTAATACATTGCAGAAATGACTTTAGCTTACATTTCATTGTACATACAAGAGGATTCAGGAGGCTGAAGCAATTGTCAAATGTTTAAAAAGAGTGTCACTAAATCTGGCATAGAAATTCCACCTTTAGATTAATGCCACAAGAAACAATGCTTATTTAGCACTTAGAAAATTTCATAAAGCAAATTGGAAAATTCAAACCAATAATATCCTAGAAATGATTACTGCCACAGCAAATTTTGTTATAAACTGCAACTTTCAAAGATATCTACAATTTGGTCGCAAAGCATTTACAAACACACCAGTTACACCAGTTTAGTAAATAAAGACAAAGCCCATGTTAACCAAAACAGTACAATAATATCCAACCATTTACTCAGCCCCAGGTAGTTTCTAGTCATTGCAATACACTACAATTTCACTTCTTGTCTCATTTCTGTCTTGAGCTAACGTTGTAACAGTTCACAGTGCATCATTTAGAATCAGTGGAAGACCGAGGTCTGCAACTTGGATTGTTCAACCTAGTGAAGTAGTGGAGCTGGCAGCGATTAGAGAAGAGGACTTCCTCTACGAAGCTTTGTTTCAGGCACTGGAAAAAAAGTGTATGCGCATGTTATAAGGGCCAATCTGCTCTTAGTGTATCCCTGTTGAAAATGCTTATAAAATCCTAAGAAAAGCAAATAAATTACCTTAGGAGTGAGTTTAAAGTGGATGTGATCTCTTCAATAGCTGGTGCTCAATTGCCTGCCCCTTTTAGGGGTTTTACTTTTATAGAGAACTTGCATTAGGAACGCAACAAACGTAGCCATGTTGTTACTAAAGCGCATGCAAAGTGGGAACTGCCAAACTAAATAAAAAGTGAAATCCACTAAATATGCAATGTATTGTCGTTACTAGAATTTCTTCTTCGTTTAATGTTGCCGCTGACAAAAACGCAATGCATTCATAGTAAGAAAGACTATCGACCAAAATTGTAATCTTTGTATTGTTTTTGTGAAAGTTTGTTATATTAATGTGTTATTTCTATTAAAAAAAGAAGTTTCTTTACTGTAACAGTGGTAGACAGTTAAGGCAAGCTTACATAAAAGAAACCTAACCTAAGGCTAACCTTCCGTGAATTCACAAATGTAAGCCTATATAGAAAAAAAACTAAACCTAACCTCCTGTGAATCAGTAATCTAAGCTTAGGAACACAACTGCTACACTCCTCTCCTTCTAAAAAACATGCCTCAGCTACGCTTTGAGGCTGAGGGCCCACAATCTCTCGGCTACGCCTTGAGGTAGAGTATCTTACCAGTTTTTGTGGCATTAGTTGTTCATATGTTGCCAGCATTACATTAGAGCTTGTGTATGACACAGAATGACATCTGTTGAGCTAGTGTATGACAGAGTGACACCTCTTGGACTTATAACACATCATTTTCATCGCTGTGGGGGATACACTAAGAGCAGAATGTTGGAATTACCATAACTTGACTTAACTGATGCATATGAGCCAGGTACAAAAGTCCTACTCTTTTCGAAAATACTCTTCACATGTGCAGGGAAGTTAAACGCTACAGTATAGTATTTCTAAGGATGCCAATTCATTTTTCGTATTGTAATGAGTGAACCTGTTAAGTAAGAAGACCATGCATTATATATAATTATACTCTAAATTACATTATACCACAGCATATGAACGTGTTTCTGCAAGGAAAGATAAACAGGAAGGTTAGTTTCGATAAAATTATTTAGAAAGTATTCATATTTCATACCTGTGAAAACAGCACTTCTATCTCCGTTATTTCTTGCACTGCTGCTTAATTTATTTTGTCTTGTCGAGTGCTTGCTTTGAGACGCGACTGCCAACCACAACAAAAATCGAGATAACGCTGGTAAGATGGCCAGTACGAGTCGAAGTCATTTCAAACCACCGCTTCCTCCTTTCGAACCACAGAAAACCAAAGTATTAGAAGTGCAACCCTAGTGTTAAAACGGCGGAAATACGAAGGCGATCGCAGCGTGAGTAGTGATCGGGGATGGAACGAAGGTATGAAAACTCGTGCTCTCGGATGAAGACGTCAATCTAGCTACTACAGCTGTATTTTTCATACCTGCCTAGCTTACTGGCTCATCTGATCATGTTTTAATACTGTATCGCTACTGATGACGTACAAAGTTAATTACGTGAGCTTCAGTAATCGTGATTGCACTTTGAGTTATTCAAATTTCTTTTTAAAGGAGCCGATTAAAGCTGACATAAAATAACGTGTCACTGTCATCTGTAGCAATACAATATTTGAGTAATTATGATCAGCTGAACACCTGACAGTATGAAAAACACAACTGTGTATTCCTGTGTAACTTATTTAAATTATCCAATAGTCGGCACATACATTGCTTTTATATAATATTATTGGGGTTAGTAGTGGTTGCTAAATGTTTCTATGCCACGATACATAATGGTGACATTTAAATTTTTGAGGTTGAATGAGGATCAAGTACCTTGGAATAATTTCTTCTGCATGCCTAATGCTAAATTGCCTCCATGTTTTGATTGAACTTGCAACCAACTAAGAATAACACACATTTGACACTTGTTAATTTATTCTATTCTCTAGATAGCGCAACACAATTTGACATATTTGCTTAACCTGAATAACATAATTCCATTTCCTACAAAGAAACTTCTGCATACATTCTATGCATAGTGTAGTTATTGTTTGTCATTCGCTAAATCGCTATTAGCAGTGCAATAAATGTCATTAGCAACAGTTTCACCACACTATTTAACACTATTAATGTCATTGTCACTCTCTATACTCTGACTTGAAGCACCATCGCTGGACACAAATAGGCACAACTTAACTCCAACTTTCCATTGTGCATATCCTAGAAATAAATGGAAATACATGTTTAAACTACCCTTAAAAGTAGGTTTCTGAAGAGAAATTGCTTGCATTAAGGAGAAATTTCTAGTTGCAAACACCTTGTGATTATATTACATACTATCCATTCTAAACCAGAATTCTCTCTGATGTAAACCGAAGCATATGCTTCTGCTTGTCATGAGCTAAGCACTACGTTTACGCCTGTATAAATAGTTCCTTAATAAATGTATTGTATCATGAAATATTGGAGTAGGAAAAGTATAGAACTACATATTTGATTGTGGTTATCATAAGAACTCATTGTTATATGTAATGGGGGTAATGTTGCTCCAGAAATCGATGTGTCATGGCGGACGATGTAAATGCGCAATGTAACGTACCAACTGTTAAACAGAAGAAACACTGCAACGTCAGTAAAACCTGAACAGTGTCGTATTTTTGGGAACTGTTACACGCTGTCGTAGTAGAAGAGCGCGAAATAGTGAATACATGCAATAAAACTGAATAATAACCGCAAAGCAGTAAAAAAAAAGATGCTATTGTCCAATTCTTGGCGTTTAGTAGTGACCATTAGCGCTCGTGTACTACTAAATAAATGCAATACAACTAAATAATTACCGTGAAACAGTAAGCAAATGTAATACAACTAAATAATTATCGCGTAGCAGTGAATAAATGTAACAGAACTAAATAATTACCACGACGCAATAAGCATACGTAATACAACTAAATAATAATGAATGCTACTATAATTATGTTCAAGGACTATGTGCTCTTTCACAATGCAATTGTTAGCCTCAATAAAGCCTGTTTTGCATGGATGTATATAAGGAAGAAAGATGTAGACGTTCTGTAAAACAGATGTAGAAGAAAGATTAGTTCTGGACGATAGACAATGAAGAAATGGTAAATTTTGGAAGAAAAGAAATATGAAAAGGAAGTTCTGAGGGAGAAGACGAACCAGAAGAGAGCTGCGAAGATGTTATGACGAAGGATAATTCTCGGAGAGTGTCACAAGAAAATACTGAAACACTACGATGGTGACAGCTGTTCCTGTACATCAACTCATGCAAGTATGAGTTGAAGAGATCCTGAGAAGTGGCGAACTGCTTCCTAAGCTTGCTAGCTCTTCTGCAAGTTGTTCTATGTCCCAATTTACCATTAGGAACTCATTCTCCGCAACGATGCGCAAGTTCTCCAAGTTGATTGGTGACTGCTGACAAAATCACGTCAGAATATATAACCAATTCAATAAATCGCGCCAGAATACATAATCGGCAGTGCTTAAAGAAATTTGGGGCATTTAAAAAGCTAAATTCCACACATTCGCGGAATTTTAGCGATGACTTTTTCTACAGGGCAGCCTGGCTGACATTGCGTGGCACCCGCCATGACACGTCGACCTCTGGAGCAACATTACCGGTCATATATATATATATATATATATATATATATATATATATATATATACCTTTTTTACTATAAGCTGAAAGGAGAAGCAAACAAAACCAAGTGACAAGACAGCACCTCATTGGCTGGTGTATAAATTACCTTTCTCGCTTAGCATGTCTACTCTTCCTCTATAAAAAAAATCATATCGTAACATTTTTTTGTAATTCTCGTGCAGAGAAATTTTAAAAACTCATTATTGTAACAGTTAAATTCATGAAACTAAACTTGACGCCAATCAAGGTGATTGACAGTTACTAACCACGTGGCGGAAAGCTTTAAATGAATGGGAGGGGATGAATACGTCACAGCGGTCGTCATAGAAACCATTAGAATGACCAATTAGAACTAAGACGTTTCTATAGCAACGATGGACGCAAATGCGTTGTTGCGATATCGTAACACGTGATTGGCATGACGTGCCGGGTGAGCGACCGTTGCAGTAAACATGACCTGAAGTCTTTTCTTCTGCTGTCGCTGCAGTTATAAACAATTCTTCCTTTTGGCCCCAGCTTGCTTTTGTGTATCAGTTTAGAGATTGCCTGCGTACTGAAAAGTTCTTTTGCGTCATCCTATTTGTACGGTATTTGCCTTGTGTTATGTAAATTTGAGTTCGTGTATTTGTGCATGTGTGTGTTGTGTGAGCACTTATAATTGTGTTAAATGAATATTTAACAATGTCCAAAAATAGTGACAAAGATAACGTAACCAAACGAAAAACTGGGCTCACTCGGGAACCGAATAAAACTGTATTTGGTAAAGGTATCACAATTAAAGGGCAGGCGCGGGAAATAATATGCTCTGTGAGAGAATATTTCGAAGAGGAGAAATTGAGCAGGTCTTATTCCATTTTGTAATGTACTTTACAGGACCTCGTGTGCTGTAGGAATCAGTAAGAATGCTGTGGTTAAGATTGGGAAGAAAAATATTTTAAAGAAGAAAATCAGGCATCAGGATCTAAATTAGATACTCCTGGAAAGAAAAGAAAAGGATGTAAACGTGTCACCAACTTAGATCCTTTCCAGCAGGATGCAATACGCAGACACATTTATTCCTATTATAGGAGAAAGGAGCATTGCAGTATTTTCAAGCTGCATGTGTCTTTAAAGGAAGCCGAGCTATTTCAAGGTAGTAAGTCTTCTTTGCGTAGAAAAGTGAAGAAGTTAGGTTTTCGTTACAAAAAAGTAAATGGCAGATAATTGATAATGCAAAAATCTGACATCTGTGCATGGCGCTGTAGGTTCCTCCGGGAGATTCTTACGCATGATTTTGAGAACATTGTTTGGCTCGATGAGACGTGGTTAAATGCCAATCATTCTGTCAGCAAAGGCTGGACAGACGATACGTTGGAAGGAACAATGAATGTGGCGTTAGGTTAGGGAGGCAGAATAATACTTCTCCACGCTGGAACTGCACGAGTTTTGTTCCCAATTGCTGTCTTCTTTTTAAATAAAAAAGACAATGGATTATCACGAGGAAATGAATCATAACACTTTCCTTAAATGGCTCAAAGAGCAGCTTCTTCCAAATTTACCAAGACCATCTGTAATAGTAATGGATAATGCCAAATACCACTCAGTAGTTTCTGGTAGAGCACCAACAATGGGAACAAGAAGAAATGAAATAATTCAGTGGCTTGTTCGACGGAATATACCGGTGAAGTAGGGACTGAAGAAAAGTGAGCTACTGGAACTTGTGAAAGCAACCAAACCACGGTTACCAAGTTATGGAGTCGACGGCATTGCTGCATAACATGGTCACAAAATAGTTAGGCTTCCCCATTATCATTTTAACTCGATTGAATTAATTTGGGCCGAAATAAAGGATTATTTTGGGCGAAACAATAAAGCTTCCACTGTGTCGTCAGTAATACAGCTTACAGAAGAAGCACTAACAGTAGTAAAAGCTGAAAACTGGAAAAAAAGCGGTGACTCATACAAAGGCTGTAATAAGTGCAGCTTGGGAAAATGAAGGAGTTTTGGAAGACACTATAGAACAGCTTGTTATTTCCGTGGGGAATTCTAGCAGCTACCGTCATCATGATCATGATCATCATCATCATCTGAAGAGCTGCTAAAGTTCCCCACGGAAATGTCAAGCTGGTCTATAGTTTCTTCTAAAACTCCTTCATTTTCCCAAGCTGCACTTATTACTCCCTTTGTATGAGTCACCGCTTTTTTCCAGTTTTCAGCTTTTACTGCTGTTAGTGCCTTTTCTGTAAGCTTTATTACTGACGACACAGTGAAAACTTTATTGTTTCGCCCAACATAACCCTATTTGTCGGCCCAAATTAATTCAAGAGTTAAAATGACAATGATAAGGGGGAAGCCTAACTATTTTGTGACCATGTTCTGCAGCAATGCCATCGACTACATAACTTGGAAACCGCAGTTAGTTTGCTTTCACAGGTTCCAGTAGCTCACTTTTCTTCAGTCCCACCTTCATCGGTACATTGCGGCGAACAAGCCACGGAATTATTTTCTCCTCTTCGAAATATTCTCTCACAGATCTTATTATTTCCCGCGCCTGTCCTTTAATTGGGATGCTTTTACCAAATACAGTTTAATTCGGTTCCCGAGTGCGCTCAGCTTTTCGTTTGGTTGCGCTTCTTTGTCACTATTTTTGGACATTATTAAATATCCATTAAGCGTGTTAACACAATTATAAATGCTCACACAACACACGCTATCACAAATACACGGACTGAAATACATGTAACACAAGGCAAATACCATACAAATAGGACGATGCAAAAGAACTTTTCAATGAGTAGGTAATCTCTAAACTGATACAAAAACATAAGCAAGCTGGGGTTAAAAGGAGGACATTGTTTATAACTGCACCGACAGCAGAAGATAAGTTCATGTTTTCTGCAACGGTCGCTCACCCGGCACGTCATGCCAATCACCTGTTACAATATCGTAACACGGCATTTGCGTCTATCCTTGCTATGGAAACGTCTTAGTTCTAATTGGTCCTTCCAATGGTTGCTATGACGACCGCTGTGACGTATTCATCCCCTCGCATTCATTTAAAGCTTTCCGTCACGTGGTTAGTAACTGTCAATCACCTTCTTGTTTGGCACAGAGTATAGTAATGGACTTAGCAATGTTAATGCTGTCGTGGGTGTTGATTTTGAAGGCTTTGGTTGCGTTATAGCTACGAGAACCTTTTCGGAAATCGTGGCCTGTTAATGCCCTATGTCTGAGCTAGGACTTCCCGATTCGGAACCCGTTTGGCTGCACTGAGCTATAGGTACTGGACTGCGGGACAGAGGTTTGGCGGATACATAGAAGTTTCCGGGCTTCCGAGTAGGACACCTTCTCCCTAAGCCGGATCTTCTGGATCGCCGTTTGCTCTACAAAACGGGGGCATTCTCGGGAATCTGATTGGTATTCACCACTACAGTTAATGCACTTTGGAGCTGTTGCACATGCTCCATTGTAAGGGATGTCTCCACAGATGACACGTAGATTCGCCGTTGCAAAATTCGCTAGTGCATCCAAAGCACTGGCACTTATAGCATCTCAGCGGATTTGGTATACCCCGTCTTAAACCTTTGAGGGGGACCTACCAGATTAAAGGTAAGGAACAGGGTACAAGTACACACCAATTCACCTCATTCTTTCCGCTGAACCCGATATATGGATGTCACATCTTGTTCTTCCAGAATCTCTTGAATCTCCTCATTGGACACACCGTACAATGCATGGGAATCTACAATACCGCGAGGGGAGTTAAAGATTTGTGCATCTTAACTCGGATAGCTAATAAGTTTGCTTTTAAGATAATCGCTGCCTGGAATGCTGAATTTGCTTCCACCAGGAGCGAGCCACTGCAACTTCTGATGCACGACTTATAGGATCAGGAATCTTATCCAGACCCTTTTAAACTGAAAAAGGGTTCACAGGTTTAGGTGAGAGTCCTGGCCTGGACCTTGCTCACCTCCCAATTCAAAGATAGATGAACCCAAACGCCTTCAGGAGTTTAACAGGTCATGTAATGTACATCCACAGGACAGATCTTTATCAGCGGATATGAACACAGTCCTACATGATACTCAGGGCTAGGAGTTACGCATTACTCAGTTGCCCCTTGCGTCTCTCTCTCTCTCATGCATTGGTATCTGTCAGACAGTGTTCAGGGAGGCAACTGTTACTTGGCCAAATGCACTTGAGGCCAAAAGTGATTGGGCATTTAGCATAAACCCTCTCACCTCTTAGAGGAACCCAATGCAGATTGTGGCTTGGGAATGCCAATCCTTTACCTACTGTAGTAGGGAGAGAATTAATGCAAGCTGTTGAATTAATGAAATGAAATAAAAAAGCAAATTTCCTCTACTAACCCTAAATCATTGACGGATTTTCAGATATAGTTATGAAGTGTCAAATGTCTTCATTATTATGTATGCCACAAATGATAAAGTTGTAGAACAACTTTTATGTTTCACAAATGTGATAGGTGTCCGTTCTGCTACTTCTCTTTAATTACGATGTTGGACTGTTAAGCGAGTATGAATGCGGTATTAAACTTGTTGCACAGACCTATGAAGATGATGCAATGGATGGGCAACATGGTGGTTTGCAAGCAACAATTTGGGAGCATTATAAAATTGATATATTTGTCCACTGTTATGCACAGAAATTAAATGTAGTACTTTCCCAATCTACCAATTCCATTAAGGGAAAGAAGATGTTCCTTACCACTCTCCCCAGCATGGGGGATTTTTTTCCCGAAGTGCAATAAGACAGCAGAAGCTTTGGATAGGCATCTTAAGAAAAAATTTTAATCCTTGGCACCAACTCGTTGTCAATATAAGAGCCGCTGGTTGAAACAAATAAAAAGATGTAATTGAAAATCTTGTTGCTTCTGTTACTGAAAATCCAAATGAAACAATTCCTTCTGCCCGTTGTCGTCTTTCGCTTTTAAGCAATTTCAATTTCATAGTGGAATTTTTTTCTTTATTCATTTCAAAATCCTTCAAACCAAGAGAGTTGACCTTGCATTTTGCAGTAAAAGCATTGAGGAATTTGATGAGAACATCCTATGTTGAGAAACAATTTTGATTAGCCATGAACAAAATTGGAAGATGCCACTTATTCTGATTGTCCCATCACATACCAAAAGAATTTGTATTGCCCCAATGAAAGGGGAAGGAAGAAAACATTCCCATAGACTGCTACAAAATGAGCTCATTCATACAGTAGACCATAACATTTGCGAAAGATTTTCGGAGAGCTTAAAACTTTACTTGATTACTCTCCTTGATTCTAGTATTTTCATTATCATAAGTCATCATTGCCAGAAAGAGAGTTTTCATGTCTTAAAGAGAATTACAGAGTTTTCCTTGATTTTGTGCCTTTGAAAAGTGAACTTATGGTAATCTATTCATTTGGAAGTATGTTAAAACACAGTTTGTATGAATTATACCAATACATACAAAAACTACGACACACATCTGCTATTCCATAAACATGAAAACTTTTTGAGCTAATATTAACTATTCCAGCAACCAGGGTGGCAAAGGGACGGTCATTTTCTGTCTTATAATGGCTAAAAAACTATTTGAGAAACTCCAAACAATAGATTAGATTATCATAGCTTGAACATTAAGAAATCCCTGCTAGGCAAACCACAGTGCAAACAGAGCTTCCAGGAAGATATAATTGAACTATTTCTAAAGAAAAATTGAACTGAATTGCATTACAAAAAGGCAATATTTTTAACATAGCAAACTTTTACTCACTGAAGCATTAGGGATGTCTGTTTTTATTTAAAAGATTCGTCTTTAATTAACTTTGGAAACATTTTTTAATTACTTCCCTCAAATTGAAGGTCACGCTATACCATTAAAGTATACACCGTTTTGCTTCAACTTTGTTATAAGAACAGTTCCAATAAAGAGGATTAAGAAGCAGAATGGTGCAGTTCCTACAATTTTTTAAAATCAATCTTCGTACTTATGCTGTGGTGTTGCTGCATACAAAACTGTAGCCTGCATAAATGTTGTTTTCTATAATAATTAACAGTGCAAACTGAAACGTTTGAAAGTATACAATAATACTTACAAGCAAAAAGGTTCCCGTAAAGATGTCTTCACAAATAAGCTGTGTGCGAGATAAATGCGAAAGTATGGTTATGAGCCGCAATTGATGTTAATTGCTTGTGGATGTTATCCTTGAGCAATGTCGGAGTATGTGGTACATGCATAATGGAGCACCGCCAGTTTTGCTGCTACTGTAAGAAGACACCTAATATCGAGGTATGGTCCAAGATGGATAGGTCAGAGAGGGCTTTTACCTTGGCCTCCACGATCATCTGATCTGATTTGTTTGCATTTTTCCTGATGGAATCATCTCAAATGTGTAGCGTACAAAACTCCTGTTAATACCATGGAAGTCCTGGAGCAGAGAATTGTACGTGCTTGTCAAGAATTCAGAGATGATCTGTAGGTGTTTGAAAGAATTTGAAACTCATCGCAGAGACGAGTGCAGTATTGCATCCAGATACAAGGACAACATTTTCAGCACCTCCTTTAACAGGGAAGAGTGTACAGCAGTGGGGTGAAAATGCGACTGGCGAGGCAGTGTCTCTCGCAGATGCAACTCCTTTTCTAGCCATTTATTCATTTGTTTTCCATGTGCAGCAGTGCATGTTGCATATTTGCTGACTCGAGAAAGTCATTTTCGCCACCCTTGGTGTACAGTATTAATAACATGTAACGTGTTTGCTCAAAGAATATACTTTTTCAGTATTATTAAAATCTGTTTATAGGCTAAATGTATGAGCCCCTGACTACCAATCAATGCTGTGAAAACTGCAAATCAATAACACCTTCCATTTCCATAATATTTGCGGTGCAAGCTTTAGGTGATTCACCCTATATATATAACCTAGGGTGACATGACCACATAAAGCATCCCTAAAGCTGTGTTTATGAAATATTTTTCCTCGCAGAAGGTACTTTAGCAAGATACAAAAGTTCTGAAACAATAACAATAGATCTGTGTACAGCTTCTATTGAACTTCCAGAGAGTCAGTTACTAATTTTCTTCTCAGATTTACAGAAATTGCTTGCTGAATGCCAAATTGTTAAAACTGGATAAAATTGAGGCAGCTTTAATATGACCTACGTTATCTGTTACAGGAAGTAGGTATTTCAAAAGAATGAGCTTGTGCGACTACTTAACCATACAATAAGTGCAATACAAGAAATACACACATTTGACAGCATGTTGTGTGAATTTCGTGTGCCATAGACAAGCACATTGTTTACACAGAAGTAAAAATGAGCAAGGCTGACACAATTCCTCTTTGTACTGCTGCAGCACAATCATGGGCGTAATGTAATCAAACACTCTGTATAATTAGTGAAATGCTTGCCAATTGATTCTATGAGCAAATTTATTTTACTTCAAGCAGATGGAACACACACTGCAAACATTCTGCTACATAGCAGCTTTAACAATAGCCACGTAAATAAACACAAAGTATAAAAGAAGCAAAGAGCTAAAGTTGTGATTAATAACAATATATATTGTAATTTTAATTACAGTAAAAAAGATAAATGAAGCTTATTAAGGCCATCAATTTATGTACATTATATGTTTGTAGCTTAACACTTTGGAAAACATATTTACAATATTATAGGACAGCTTACTCAGAATTATACCTTATAATTCTTAGCATCAGTGATAAATTGAGGTAATCTCTATATGCTGCTGTACTGAGCTTGGTGCAGACTGCAACCTGTTGGACATTAACACAAATCACTTCTTACAGTTGAACATCAAGTTTTAAGCCACAACAGGAGAAATTTTAAGAGAAATACATGAAAAGGTTGCACGTTTACGAACTTTTTCATGAAGGAAATTGTGTGTATTAATCTTAATGAAGCTCTTCTTCAATGACACATTTGTGTGCCCATTTCTCCTCATTAATTTAATTATGTCTTTAAAATGCGAAAAATCACTGTAGTGTTTATAAATGTCTTTCTTACTTGTAAGAGTGTCTTCCATCATGAATAAAATGACACGTTTTCAAAGTATACAACAGTATAAACCTCTGTTCACAAAATCATATTACATTTGTATGATTTTATGGTGCCAATGAATCAAATAATTATGCCTTTTCACACCTGAAAAATGATTCAATCTCCTCTCATAAGTTTTGAGACTTGTGTTGACCTTTATATTGAGAGAGACTGAAAGCGCCATCCCACAAATGCTAAATTTGTTAAATTCATGACCATTTATTTCAGAAATTAGTTTTTATATAATGCTAAAATTTTTATAGGATATAGGTATGTATACCTTAAGTTTAATGAACTAGAATCATACCATAATATTTTACTAAGGGGGATATAATTTTTTTCCTTGATATGGTATTTTTTTTTAAATTCATCAGTAATTAATTTTTAAAAATTAACCATCTTATTAACCCATTGTGCCCAGTGTTTTATTGATGGTACAACTGACAGGACTAGACATACACTAATATTTTACACAACGAATTTCAGAAATGCTGTTGTGCTCATTTATACATTGTTGAACTTATGCTCTTTTATTCCTGAATTAGCTCTTCTGAGAAGCAGTACAGTAGGAGCAATTGGCATTTGAAGTTAAACTTTTTTTTCTAGTGTGAATCTCAGCATGCCATGGACTTAAGTATATTAAATTATTTTATAATAAAAGCTTCACAAACTGCAAGTAGTTCCTTAATGAATCAATAATGTCTTATTCATTTAAATTTATGCAACATTATTTTTGCTGTGGGGACACATGCCTCAATTTCAGCATGACATAAAAAGCACACTATGCACTGATAAGAGCACTTTAATTTTAATGCTTGTTATGCATCACTCTTATTTTGCCTATTGCTGCCATGACATAAGGCCACTCTCTTAAAGCTTTAGGTGAGATTTTAAAGGGTTTTCAGTTCAGAAAGCTTTGAACATACTATTTGAAGATGTATCCGATGTTAAGGATAATTTTATTGCTGCACCTGATTTGAGTATTTTGACTATTAAGATTCTGGGGATGAGGAAGTACGAGGTACCCCTGACAATCTTAGTCAACGGCAACCTCTTGCTGATGTTGAAGCTAGAGCTGGTGAAAGAGGGCAGATATTACCTCAACCACATGATGCTCAAACATCAAACTTGCAAAATGAAGATGTACTTCTTCCAACAATGCCATTTCCAGAAACAACAATTCTGTACAAGCCATACACACAATGCGATAAAAAGTCTACATGGATTGAAGGAAATTTTGAGACAAGATTGATACAATTTGATGTTTCTTACCCCAGCCACAAGGAACTAGTAATGCAGTTGAGTCATTTGCCTATTCTTTGATGATAAAGTTATCAATGTCATTGCCAAGGAAACAAACATACGCTTTATAGAAACATACAGAATACTCCTGAATCCCTCAGGTATGTAATCCTGGTCCTTCTTAGCTTTTTCCTCTTGAAGCCTGGCTTTTATTCTTGCAGTTCTCCTAGGATGGTTTCTGTGCTTCTATCCACTTTCATCCTAGATATTCCAACACATTAATCCAACCCACATTGTCTTTGTTGTACGTTAACACAGCATCATACAGTCCTAATTCCAAAATGTTTCTTCCTACAAATGTTATTTTAGGCACAGGAGACCGTATCGAAAGATCCATTAACCTTATGTGTCTTGCTATGCAGATTATTTACAAACTGTGAATAGGCTAGTTTTAAATACACAGGCCTTATGACTAACATTCCAGTTTTATCCAATTAAATCATGATAGTGAATGTATGAAGCTTCAGTCTAATGATATTTGCACCATTGTCCAAGCACATGTTTTGGAGTGGTTTGGAGTTGGAAGAAATACTTTAAAAATAGATGGCCCAGACTGCTCTCATCATACATTCCTAATTGTCCATATTGTTTTTTATGGCTTTGCTTAATAAGGCTTGCAGTTTGTCATGGTACCACCTGTGTCATACTACATGGACTACAGGTACCATTCCATACTGTAATTCCTGAGGTCATGGGTTCAAACTTGGTGGAGGGCAATAGATTTTTTTCAAACATAGGTCCTTAAAATGGATACCTTCAGAAGAGAAGTAAAGCCAGTGGTCCAGTGTCATAGATTTACAACACATAAAAGAACCTCAAGCCTTATAGAAGCTTCTGAGGAAGATTTCATCTTTCACACACTATATTGAATGGGATGCTAAGAGCTATAGTAATTAAAGAGCATACATAAATAAAACTATTTTATTTAACCTGTGAGTCGATCCTGATAGTTTTGCCATTAAATAGTGGAGCTTTGCCTAGCTGCTACTTTATCTTCCTCAGCTGTGTGCCCATTTTCTTCTGGACATGTCCAATACATTCTGCTTTTTTTGTGTTGAGTGTAATTTCTCCTTAAAATGAGCTAAAACTTACCGCTTTACTACAAGGCATATAAGAGTTAAGAATTTTTCTCTGAAGTGCTGCAGAGTATGGAGTACAAAATGGCAGATGTAGCCTCATTTTAAAAATTTATTTATAATACAGGTAATGTATTTTATGATAATTTATGTATTAACTTAAATAGATCATTCCAAACTACAAAACTGAACAAAATACTACAAAAGCAGTTTTCACCATATAATCTCCCTTAATAAATCAAATTATGCAATTTCAAGGCTGACAGCCAAATATTGCTCTTTATCACAAGTGTTAAAGTATGTATTTTCTCATACCCATGAACAAATTGACAAAACAATAAACCTTTTCTCACAAATTTCACGCTAGTGAGGCCTTTACCATCATGCATCAAATTATGCAATATCACAAATGCCAATTGAGTCTGCTGATCTCACAAATTTCATACATCTAACGCTTTTTACCATCATTTAACAAATTATGCTGTTGAATTATGAAAAGAAAGCAAATGCCTGGTTACAAATTTCACCATTGTGAGGCATTTTACCCTCCTGTATCAGATTATGCCTTTTCAAATATGAGAAATGAGCAAACTCTTCTCTGAAATTTCACAATTGCGTAACTTTTTACCTTCATGTCTCAAGGTAATGGAATTTCAATGATGGTAAATGAGGAACCCTTTTCTAAAAAAAATTTCACACTTAATAAGTTTTTACCGTCAAACGTAAAATGATGCTTTTTCAAATCTGACAAATCAATAAACCTCTTCTCAAAATTTCATCTTCATGTATCAAATTATGCCGTTCTAAATGTAATAGAAGAGCAAAGTACTTCTAGTAAATGTCTCACTTGTAAGGGTTTTTACCCTCATGTATCAAATTTTGCAATTTTAAACTTGACAGAAGAGTAAAGCTCTTCTCACAAATGTCAGACTAGTGAGACCTTTTAGCCTCATATACCACAATGTGCTTTTTTAAAATTCACAGCTCAGTAAAGTTCTTCTCGCAGATTTCAATCTTCTGACTTTTCACATGTGACACCTCTTACTGGTTTCACAGTGAGGTAAAGCTCATTTCATAGGTTTCAAACTAGTGAAGCTTTTTACCATGATGTATCATATTACCACTTTTCAAATTTGACATCTTCTCAGGCTTTTTGCCCATGTGTATCATACTATGACTTTTCAAATGTGACTTCCGAGTAAAGCGCTTCTCGCAAATTTCACATTTGTGAGGTTTTTTACCCTTGTGTACCAAATTGTGCGATTTCAATTGTGACAACTGAGAAAAGCTCTGCTCACAAACTTTACATTTGTGAGCCTTTTTACCTTCATGATACAAAATGTGCGTTTTCAGACTTGATGACTCAATGAAGCTCTTCTCACAGATTTCACACTTGTGAGGCTTTTTACCCTCATGTATCATATTATGACGTTTCAAACTTGACATAAAATTAAAGCTCTTCTCACAAAGTTCACATTTGTAAGGCTTTTTACTCTGGTATATTACACTATGATTTTTCAAATGTACCAACTGTGTAAAGCTCTTCTCACAAATTTCACACTTGTGAGGCTTTATATTCTCATGTATCAAATTATGCCTACTTAAATTTGACATATGATTAAAGCTCTTCTCACAAATTTTACATTTGTGAGGCGTTTTACCCTCATGATACAAAATGTGCGTTTTCAGACTTGATGACTCAATGAAGCTCTTCTCACAAATTTCACACTTGTGAGGCTTTATATTCTTATGTATCAAATTATGCACTCTTAAATTTGACATATGAGTAAAGCTCTTCTCACAAAGTTTACATTTGTAAGGCTTTTTACTCTGGTGTATTACACTATGGTTTTTCAAATTTGCCATCTGAGTAAAGCTCTTCTCACAAATTTCACACCTGTGAGGCTTTTTACCCTCATGTATCAATTTATGTCTTTTCAAATTTGACAACAGAGCGAAGCTCTTCTCACAAATTTCACACTTGTAACGCTTTCTATCCTCATGTATCCTATTATGGCTTTTCAAATATGACAGCTTAGTAAAGCTCTTTTCACAGATTTTACACTTCTGAATCGTTTTACCCTGATGTATCAAATTATGCCTTTTCAATTCTGATATACGAGTAAAGCTCTTCTCACAAATCAAATTATGCAAATTAAAGGCTGACAACTCAGGTAAATTCTTATCACAAATGCTACTCTCTCGTGTCCTTTCTCCCTTAAGTATCAATTTAGCCCTGCTGTAAATTTTCTCCCTATCACTACATTTACCAGTATGTTCTGAGCAAACATCTATTTCTACAGGTAGTATATTTGTGACATCACCTTCCTGATGTTTACATTCAAGCTCTTTTCCATAAGTGAAGATTGTGTCTTTCCCTGAGGGTTCAGCAGAGGGCAATGGTGAATCGCAACAACTATTGCCCAAAGCTGCTTCTTTGTGTAATCTGAAATGTTGAAGGTATTACAATTAGGTTCAATAATCAAACAATGAAAGGGAATTAAATCCTAAAAGGGATTCTTTGTTAAGTGTACTTACAAATTGAAGTAGAGCAACGTCATTGTTTATTACGGTCAAAATAACTTAATTTGCAATATTTTTAAGTAAATTAATAAAATCCTTTAAATGAAAAAGCTGTTAATGGTGCTTCTAACTTGGGAAGAATAATGTATATTGTGAATTTGCATACAACACAAGAAAATTAAAGCGAGAGTTAACAAAATCATGTCCAATTTAAAGGAAACAGATGAGAGTACACTTGTGAGTCAAAAGCAACAAAGTAAACTAAATGATTGTACAAAGATAAATTTACATAGTTTCATTCATCAGATGCGTAACTCAGTATAAAGAACAACAGTAAATACAAAGCTGATAAGATCTTACATCAAAACATTGCAAATATGCAGCCAGATATTATAATTTATTCTGAAGAGTGTCTTAATGCAGAGAAAATAAAAGTAAAATATAATGAAAATTACACTTTAGGGTCTAGCTTTTTCCAGAAAAATAGCAATTTGTGATATAAATGGGATGAAATGTAAAATTTCATCATCACTTCACTAAATTCTCATTGTCATTTCTTCATGAGTGAACTTAAGTATAAAACAAGTTGATAGAATTTAATAGAATCACAAATGAAAAAACACTAGCTGCACAGAGAAAAAACAAAAAGAAAAGAGAAAAAGAATACAGTGGGCGGGGATTTACAGAAGAAAAGAAATAAATAAAAAATTGAATGATTTTTGCAGAATTTGAAAAATATGTCTCAATGTTACTTTGCAACTAAAAGAAGTTAATTGTATTAAAAACACATGATACATGCTTAAGGATTTTTAAGCCTGAAAAAATCCATCGCCCTCCATCGGATTTGAACCAGCAACTGTTTAGCTCCCTATGAGGCATGACTAGCCTTGAGGAGGGAGTAGTGTAACTCTGAAGCTACCTGAGCAAAGATGCTGCTGGTATAGCTAGACCATCTAGCACACTACAGACAGCGATATTCAGCACGACCAGCCTTGTGGAGTGAGCAATGTGACCAAGAAGCTACCTGAGGGAAGATGCTGCTGGTATAGCTAGACCGTCTAGCCCACTGTAGACCATGTTGTTCAACACGACCAGCCTTGAGGAGTGAGCAATGTGACCACGAAGCTACCTGAGGGAAGGTGCTGTTGGTATAGCTAGACCGTCGCCCACTACAGTGATATTCAGCACAACCAGCCTTGTGGAGTGAGCAATGTGACCAAGAAGCTACCTCAGCAAAGATGCTGCTGGTATAGCTAGACCATCTAGCCCACTATAGACAGTGTTATTCAACACGACCAGCCTTGAGGAGTGAGCAATGTGACCAAGAAGCTACCTGAGGGAAGATGCTGCAGGTATAGCTAGACCGTCTAGCTCACTGTAGACCGTGTTGTTCAACACGACCAGCCTTGAGGAGAGAGCAGTGTGATTGTGAAGCTACCTGAGAAAGATGCTGCTGGCATACCTAGACCATCTAGCCCACTATAGACAGTGTTATTCAACACGACCAGCCTTGAGGAGGGAGTAGTGTGGCCATGAAGCTACCTGGCGAGGATACCATCTAGACCGCTATGGCAGTTTTTTTATTATTTTATTTCTGGACACTCTTTAACTCCTGTGTCCTTCGCGTGCCAGAAAAATACTGCCTGGTGGGTAGGAGTAGAGCTCATCGCAACTGTTGCATCTGCAGGGTAACATCCATCATCCCAGTGCAAAGCTTTCTTGCTTCCAGAAAGGTGTATATTATGAGACCATAAATATATTTAATACTCTCCCTAATGATCTTAAGAGAAAAGTTGACAATTTCAATGTCTTTAAAACTGCTGTTAAAGAGTACCAATGCTCAAAAGCATATTATTCTGCAAAAGATTATCTGAATGACAAATTAGCCTGATGATAATACTTATATAGCTATGTAAGTACTATTAGTAAATATTAATGACAACTGCCATTCATATTTAATGCCTGCTCTAGAATTAATGAAGCTATTTAAATGTAAGTATATTAAGAACTGACAGTAAATGCTATGCATTACAAATCAAATAGAACAAAATGATCAGAAGAACAAAGGTAAAATCCTAGTGAATGTTAAAATAACTTTTCTTGCCTATACGTATGTTAACCTTATAACAGTAAGGAGATATTCAACTCTGTACAAAATTACACTTGATTTGTTTCATTTTGTGTATAATGTCTTTTATTATTTTAAATGTTCTGTATACTATGTAATATTTATGTATATATGTAACTTTATTGTACATTTCCTTGACACGCACATTGTATGTGTCTATTTTATTTCAAATGTTCCATATTCTGTGTAATATTTATGTTTATATGTAATTTTTGTACATTTCCTTGACATGTTCTTTGTTCACAAGCCTTTATGGCTGCTAGTGAACTCACAAAATACAATCTAATCTTATCTAATATAAAGGACTGAAGTAGAAAAGAAAGCTAGGAAACTAACAAGGCAGAAACAAGTAATAGTTGGGAATAGAAGTGTGAACATGGACAGTGGTATAAAGAAAGTACCCAAGAGAGTGCATTTATTTGTATGTAGGTTAGACTACAGTGGAAATGTCAGATAAATATGTAAAAGGTATTTTTAATGAAGCAGTTTATGAATATATTAAATCTAAATACCCTGAATGGTATGCTTCTTTTAAGCTTACCATTGATAGTTATAATTTGGATAAAGCTTTGGACATGAATTTATGGGCAATAGGCACTTTAGTAACAAGGTATTTTTTAAAACGAGTAATAAATGTCAGAAAGAAAACAAAGCACCTTGTGATAGTCCCATTATGGAATAAAATGACAGGTTCTCTCTTTATAATCAAGGTCTGGTAAAGAATGATATAAGAATTAATGACAATAAATATGCTAAGCAAATAAAAATAATTCATGTAAATGTTCAGTGCTTAGGAAATAAAACAGAAGTAATGGAAGTACCTATACAACAATATGATCCAGATATACTGTGTATATGTGAGCACTGGCTTAAGGATAATGAATTACAGATATATACTCCATCTAAGTTTGTGCTTGGGAGTAAGTTCTGTAGAAAACTTCATAAGAATGGTGGAAGTTGCATTTTGGTAAAAAATGGAATTAAGTTTGAGGTGATTGACTTAAGTTCTTTTTGTATAGAGAGATGCTGTGAAGTGTGTGCCATATTTCTGAGGGATATTAATGCTATTGTTGTATCTTTATACAGACCACCGATTGGCAATATTGAGGATTTTTTAAATTCTATTTGAGGAGTTATTAAATAATTTAGGTAAACTAAAGGTAAATATAATACTTGCCACTGATTTAAATAGATCTTCAGGAAATGAAATACAATGTTATAATATTATTAAATGTTATGGCTTGCACTGTACTAGCTTGGAACCGACGAGGTTAATATCGTGCCTCGACTATATTATTACTGATTACCAAGAATTACGTATCAAACTGAGATTATTTACCCAAGTGTTGCTGATCATTCTGCATTAATGATAGTATTAAAAGTAATAGCATTTCTGAGAAAAACATAAGCAAAAAATTAATTAGGTATTATAATGATTATAATTACTAATCATCTTTTTACCTCATTACAGCAATTAACTTGAATTTTGTATATAATCCTGTTATTGATATTGATACAGTTTTTACACATTTTATTAAAGTTACTAAGTGAATGTTTTAATACATCTTTTCTCCTGAAATTAGTGAGGAAAGAGCAGGTATATAAAATAAGGTGGTATTCAGAAGAGCTAAAGGCTCTTAAAAAGTCAGATATTGGTCTATCATGACTTATAGAAAATATAAAGTCAAATATTTTCAGAGAGAATTATGTAAAACTTAATAAAGCATAAAAAAGTAAATTGAAGTTGGCCAAAGCTGTTTACTGTGATTTTATTAATCTCTCAATAAGAGTAAAGCCACATGGAAGCTTATTAATAGAGAACGAAATGTCATAATGAATCTTAATGTGGATATAATACCTGAGGATTTTAATAATTACTGTGTGCAGTCAGTAAGGGATATTACTTTAAATGTACAGTATAACTTAGATAAAGCTATGCTTTATTGTAAAAAAGTTAAATTACAAAACAAGAAATCTTTTAACTGGAGTAGCATTACAGTAGAAGATTGTAATTGAAGCAGCAAATAGTTTATCCCAGTCTTACAGTTGTGATGTTTATGGGCTATCAAATCAATTTATTAAGAAATTAATTCTAGTGATTTCAGTTCCCTTGTGGTTATGTTTCATACATGTCTTCAACAAGGAGTATTCCCTGATGGTTTGAAAATTGTTAAAGTTAGTCCTTTGCATAAAAAGGGTGATTTATCGAATTTCAAAAATTATTGATGTGTCATTAGTTCCCATAATGTCTAAGTTTTTGGAATATATATTACACAAGCAGTTGGTATTACTTTTTGAAAATAATAATTTATTAGTATCAACACAATTTGGTTTTAGGAAAAAGAAGGCAACCATTCTGGTATTACAAGATGTAGTACATTATATTTTACAGGCATTTCAGAATAAAGCATATGGTCACTTATATTATGTGATCTTACAAAAGCTTTTGATAGTGTAATTCCATAATTACTTATATCTAAGTTAAGATATTATGGTTTGAGTAATAATAGTTTAAATATAATACAATCTTATTTGTCAGGAAGAAGGCAATATGTTTCTGTAAACAATAGAAATTCACATACTATCGAGTTAACCCATGGGGTACCTCAGGGCTTGATATAAGGTCCACTATTGTTCATAATTATGATTAATGATCTTGTTTATACTCTACCAGATGTGCCAATTTTGTATGCGGATGACACTACTTTGAGGAATAGAAATGAAAATGTTGATGAATTGGATAATTTAACTAAGGCTAATTTTACAGTTGCTAAGGACTGGTTTCATGTTGAATGAAGAGAAAACCCAAATAATGAAGTTGGGATTAAAGACTACAGGTGATGAGATTAAAACTGTAAATCGGTTAGGATTTGTACTTGACTCGAAGCTTTCATGGAAAGTGCATGTACATAATGTATGTGGTAACTTATCAAGAGCCACTTATTTAATTAGAAAATTACAATATTGTACATCATTGAAAGGATTAAGAAATGTGTATTTTACACTGTTTCAAAGTAATATTATATATGGGATACATTTATGGGGGAATAGTACCCATGTTAAAGAAATATTGTTATGTTAAGTAAGAAGCCAGAAGAACATTGTCAACCATTATTTTTTCAATTGAAGATACTTACTGTTTTTAGTTTATTTATATTTTATGTTTCGGTATATGTAAATTCCCATTTGCATCTGTATAATTTAAGACTAGATACTCATAATATTGATTCTAGAAACAAACAAATTAAATATACTTAATTGTAGACTCGTTCTGACGAAGGAGACCTATTATGTTAAGAGTGTAGAATTCTATAAGTTAGATATTAAATTTAGATCAGTGAGCATGAGCGTGTTTAATAGAATGCTTTTTAATTGGTTAGTGGAAAGGACATTTTATTCGATTAGTGATTTTAATCATTATTCTGTAATTGAATATTATGTTATGTATGATTATGTGCTTTGACAATGTGCTTTTCTTATGTAACTATGATCTTGGATAAATAAACTGATTAATTGATTTTATATTTGGCGAGAAAGACCGGCAATTTGGCACATCAGCCTTGAGAAGCTGTCAGTGTGAACGTGAACATATGTGGAAGAACAATTAATCCCATTTATAGGGTCAATCATAGACCTTAATTTGAAAAGGAACCAACATGTTAAGAGTATCATAAATAAAAATGAACCTCGAATATATATGTATTTCTTCCCCCAAGAGACAGTACAAATAATGGATAGAAAAAGTATAATACAAGTATACTCTGCCTTTATCCACTCACACATAAATTGCTGAGTCGTTCTTAGCATACAGCACGAAAACATCAATAAATAATTTATAGATACCTAACTTGAAGAAATAAGCAATACATATAATCTTAAGGATGGAAAAACCAACTACATGCCGAAGATATTAACATCATTTACCTTTGTGTATAATACACACAGACATACACAAAAATATATATACACAGTCCAGCTATTTTGAAGATAAAGCCACAGACTGGCTAAGTACGTTATATATACCAGATCTAACAAGTTTAATACTCATTATAGTGCATGTTACTAATCACTTATGAGCAAGTAATGCAGCAGTTACTGAACGAAAAAACTCCAGTGTAATAAACAGTATGGGGAACGCGTATATACAGAATCTGTAGCCTTCCATAATATACCCCTCTGTATATATATGAAGTATTAAATTTACTGTAAAAGTCTATAATCACAACAGAAACATGAATGCAATGCAGGAAGAACTTAACACAGTGAAACCAATATTAAACATTTAAGGTGTACAATTGGTCGATTTAACACTCATGGGTTTTACTTATACTAAATGTGGGAACATGTTTTTGTAGCACCTTGTCTACATAATCAAAACAGTCAGCAGCAGCTAATGATGTACACAAAGTGCTACAAAAAGATGTTCCTGCATTAATTATGTGTAATTGAAACACATGACTGATAAGTCAACCAATTCAAAACCTTAAAAATACTTGAATGTTCACAACCATAACACTAAGACAAAACACAGCTATTTCAGAAATAAACAGAGTGATGCTGTAAATCTCAAAAACCATAGAAAATAAAACCAGAATTATGTGCAAATCATATAACAATCAAGTCCTCTGATAGAAAATGCTTGCTACTCCTCAGAACTGTACAAATGAGCAAATGCAAATGCATTTAAAATATAGTATTTTTGTAATTCTCATCTTTTATAAAGTTATTTTCCTTGGTATATTTTGTAAAAGTGCTTCATTTTTCTTTATTTGAGTTTATTTACTATATTTTGTATAATCAAACGATCCTTGTAAAATAATTATAATTAATTTCTCATTATCAACTAGCCTTCGCAGGGAAAACATGAAAAATGAGGGTATGCATATTAACATAAAATGTAACATACATTATAAAGGTTTAAAGGTTATTCGATTTGAGCCCTTAAAGTGGAATAGCCTTTTAAGCTAGTATTAAAAATTACTCTATACGATAGCCATAATTTGAGTTTATAGAAATCCAGGTAGCAATTTGAAAATATTATTTCAAAACTTTGAAATTATTTTTGAATATTATATATCCAAGACTCAAGTTACATTAACAGAACATTTTAATACATGCCTTCTTTTTTAAGGCCAGTAATAAAAATAAATTATTCGCTGTATTCATATGGCATGTAAGCTGTAATAAATAAACTATATACAATTTATTTGTCATCCTCTGTAGTCTAGTGGTACCATACTAGCCTCTAGTTCCAAAGTTACAGGTTCAAAACCGGTGGAGGGCAATGTATTTTTTGGGCATAAAAATATGGCTTTCTTAGAAGCGAAGTAATGCTGTTGGTCCTGTGTCATAGATTTACAGGACATAAAAGAACGTCAAGCCTCAGAGTCCTCTGAGCAAGATACTTAAGTGACATTCTTTCATTTCGCACACCTTTGAAGTATTTGATAAATGACAATCAATGAAATAAATATAACATACAATTTTTACTACCATAAACAGAATCGAAGTCACCTTTTAAGCCTTATCTTCTGTTTGCACAATACATAAGACCATCAATGTATATTAATTGGAAGGAAATGTAACTGGCTT
This sequence comes from Deroplatys truncata, assembly GCA_030765065.1. Taxonomy (NCBI): domain Eukaryota; kingdom Metazoa; phylum Arthropoda; class Insecta; order Mantodea; family Mantidae; genus Deroplatys; species Deroplatys truncata. Next base: position 89,817,838 of record CM060989.1, on the reverse strand, counting down.
TTATTTTTACAAGCAATCTGTGGAATAACAGCAACTAACCAGCTTTTGTTTCTACACACATTCACTATGAAGGTAAACTACCTTCTACTCCATGGCATTTTCAATGTAAGCTATGTAAATCCTTTTGTCTTTTAGTAATTTATGTACTGCAATTACAAGATGTTCTATAACTCATGTCCAGCAGAAAGAATCAGACTTTTCAATGGTGAAAGTATTACAAAAATTGGTAGCATGACTTTTGAAATTACCCTACATACACATGCCTGCATATATACATACAAGCTATTTGTCTTTATAGTATTACCATCAACTGGGGTGAGATTGGTCCTGCAGGGTGAGATTGTTCCATTTTGGGTAATTTTAATTATATTTTTCCTGCCTCAATATCAGTGGGGAAATTTGGATTGTGTGGGTTCTATGTGTTAAAGAACATATGTTGGCTACGCTGAAACAGCTACAGCAGTTTAAAGATGACTCCACTAGGGGCAGCAAAATAAAACCAGATTTTGGGGCATACCTTTATTTCTGTATGTCCTACCTCGCATACTGCAGGGGCAACATTGATCCAGAGCAGCATATATACCTACAAACAGTGTATTTACAATGTGGACCAAAGTCACCCCAAGTATGGATGAGATTGTTCCACATTTTTCAAAATTTTTATTTCAAAATGCAGTTGGTACATACTTTGTTTATTAATATGAGGTCATTCCTGCATTACTTAATAACATATACCTGAGCTTTCATAAGCCTTTTCTCAGATCCTAGTATCGGTTTCCAGAATAGAAATATAAAAAACACAGAAAGTGGACCAATCTCACCCTGACTGATGGTACTATAAAGAAACACAGCTAAAGGAAAATGTAACACATGATTCAGACGGCTTCTGCTTGAATCATAATCCAAGAGTCAAATCTTACCTTGGTGATTTTACTGGAGTGAAGTCCCCATCCTGTAACAGAATAATAACAGAATTTACTCAGTTCCACATTCTGTATGATATTTAAGTTACTTTATAATAAGTATAGCTTTCTATTTATTTGTATACCAAAAGTGTTTATTTGTTTGTTGACATAGCAGAAGAACCTGAAGAATTAAAAGTTAACCTGTTTAATGTAAAGTGTAGCTGTTAAACTTGCTGCATTGCAATATTATACAAAATAAAATAGAAATTATCTCAAAAGCAGAAAGCATTATGGAAAAAATATATTAAGAAGAATACTCAAAAGAATGTGCACTTTCATAGCTTAAAAGGATCATCGTAATTCATTTTCCACCTTGTATAGTACTTAGATTGAAACACTGTCTACTTTGACTTATTTTGCAAGCATTTGTGATAGTGTAGAATTTCCCAAGACGCCAGTAGCAGCACAGTTGGAAAAGTGAGTCTGTATGAGAGAGAGGATCAACTTGAGAAAGAGATGGATACATGGAATTCACAATTATGTCACCAGAAATACAAGCAATTGAACTCTCATACAATGCTATGTAAAGCATCAAACAGAACAGTCGTTACAATTATTGGCACGAATGTGCACATCACAGCATTTTCATATAAAAGGAGGAATTTTGTCTAGCAGCATGCTTCACTACTTCACTGCACTTCATAACGACATTCTGATCAAGAGATGCTTGATAAATTGAATTTTATTCATGGACACACTTTAACTGCCTTGGTTTTTACAATTCCATTCTATAATGGGTGTGAAAAACTGGAAATTGCCCTGAGGTCTCTATATGAGGTTTGAGGCTCTTTTATGAGCCATAAATGTATGATATGGGACCACCGAGTTTACTTCACTTCTGAAGGAAGCCATGTTAAGGATTTTTACGCCTGAAAAAATCCATCGACCTCCACTGGGATTGCACTCACAACCACGGAAGCTAGATGCTAACATGGTACTCCAAGACTACACAGCGCCAAAAAAATAAAAAAGAACAAATTTAAAAAAAAAACTATAGACCAGGGAGTGTTGCCAGGTTAAGCTCAGGGAGCAATGCATGGTAATGATTGGGGAGTGATTCCAGGTAAAGCTCGGGAGGGAGGAGATATGTCATGACAATGAGTTTGTTCCCATAAATTACTACAAATAGTGGGTATGAGGAAAAAAAAGGAGTTAAAAATATAGCATAATATAAATCACTTGCTAGCCACTTTTACTTTTTATATCTGGAATAAAGTTCAGTTAAAAACTAAACATGTACTTATATTATTGCCTTCACCTACTCCTGAGATAAAGGCAATAACAACTTAATTTCTGGCATTTACAAGCATGAAAGAGGAACCAAAGGCAGGTGAGCATCTGCACTGAAATTAGCCAAACCTGAGTAGTATCTTTCCCAACCCACCACAAATAACAACTACTTCCTACTCCATGGTAAACTCAATGAAAAGTCAAAGCTTCCTTTGCAAATGTTCTTTTAGAACTACAGTGAGTTTACATTCTAGTATATAGGCTTCATAAATCTCTTTTAGTAAGTTATGAATTGAAATTATAAGGTGTTTTACATCCCACATCCAAAAGAAAGAATAGGGCTCTTCAATATCAAAAAAATTATCAGAGTCAGTTTTTCAGATTACCATACACACACAAATATATAAGTTTTCTCTCTCTCTCTCTCTCTCTCTCTCTCTCTCTCTCTCTCTCTCTCTCTCTCTCTCTCTCTCTCTATATATATATATATATATTATTATTATTATTATTAATAATAAGAAGAAAATAATAAATTGAAATGGCTTTTCAGAAGCATAGTTTGTTCAGAATCCAGGCATATCTGAATATCTTCTATAGAACATTTTATTCCATTTATACCAAAGAGAGTTACGATAACTGATAATATTCTATTTTTTCGAAATATTCAGATACACATAACAATTACGTACACCAAGCATTATAAATAGAACATGTGTCACAACAGATTTTTATGACTCCTTCAACACTGAATCATGTCCTTCCTGCAGGACACACGCTATAAGACATTTCCAAACATTTTAAAAACAAGCAATTATGGTACGTACATACCCATAACCAGCTTCACCCTAGTTTTTCAGATTTTAACATCAGATACTTTTAATCTTGTACTACAAATAAGCCTAATGTTTTTTTATTTTAATTTTTAGGCCTTGCAGTCCTAAAGCATAAATGGAGAGACATTAAAATTTAAAATGGGGTTGTCTGTATTCTTCCAATGACTTAATTTCTTTCATTTTAGTTTCAACTCATTTGTATTTTTCAAATAGCAAGAAAGTTTAGGTGATTGTCAGATGCTATTAATATCCAGAGTATTTTTGTTAGGATTTCAACAAAGCATCTGCTAGATATCTTGTAATTTTCAAGAACTATTACCACCATTCCTTTCAATCTCTTTAAGTGCACCATCTGGCCCAAACTCTTACATTCATAATACTATTTCTTATTATTATTTTGTATTACATAATTCAAGTACTTTAACCAGTGTATAATAAATCAAAGATATAACTGCACCAGATTTCAACAAACTTACCTTAATGTCACCACAAACAGATGAAGTTTCGGTTTCCAGCCACCAAGTTTCTTCTTTAATTTCTACTTTATTATCCATTTGGTGATCATTGTTGTACTTCTTAATATTCATTACAGGATCATCTGGAAGAAGTTCTCTCTCGTTGTGCAAAACAAGGTCTGAAATCAGACTCTGCTCCTCGTTTTCTGTCTTCATACCTATCTCATTGTTGTTGCTGTATATAACAGCTTCAGACTTAATCCGATTTACGAGATGTTTGGTAAAAACTTCTGCCTATTTCTGTGAACAAAAGGCTGGAAAAGTGGTCTCTGATTTAAAATCTGTTTTGATTGCCACATCACAATCATCACCCAAATTCATAGCATCATTGTTTGTCTTCACTGTAACATTCTTGGTAAAGAACTCTGTCTCATTTTGTGAGGCTATCTCATCCGAGAATAGATCCACTTCTTTGATTTCTATTTTGGTATCCATTTTACAACTGTTGCTGCATCTAATAGTGCTAAGTCTGTGAAGAAACAAAAACATAATGAATAGCAGAACAATGGCAAGCAAAGTGTAAAATAACTGTACCGTCATGAGCCAGAACTACTGCATATAGTAAATGTGTGTCTGTTACTGCTCCCTCCCCACTATCCATTCTGCAGTCATTGGCTCATCTCACATGTCCTATAATATGATACACTCAACTGTATGTAGTTGTACCAATTACTGTCCCACCTCACCCCCCTCTATGCAGTCATTAACTCATCTCCCATGTCCTCTAATATGATACACTCAATGGTATGTAGTTCTGCCACTTACTGCCCCACCTCACTCCCCTCTCTGCAGTCATTGGCTCATCTCACATGTCCTCTAATATGATACACTCAACTGTATGTAGTTGTGCCAATTACTGTCCCACCTCACTCCCCTCTCTGCAGTCATTAACTCATCTCCCATGTCCTCTAATATGATATACTCAATGGTATGTAGTTGTGCCAATTACTACCCCACCTCACTCCCCTCTCTGCAGTCATTGGCTCATCTCACATTTCCTCTAATATGATACACTCAACTGTATGTAGTTGTGCCAATTACTGTCCCACCTCACTCCCCAAATGCTTGTTAATCCAGATAAGCACTTATTAAAATAGCTTCATTAAACATTTCGGTGTAAGTACAACATGGATACAAGAGGCAGAAAAGTCAAATTTTCAGAAATCTTATGTGCTCTATTCACATGACTTTCTCGATGCACTGTCACTTATTTTTATGTAATTCCTACAAATTACTCTTACAAATTACCTTATTACTTTTGGAAGTATTACATTTCACAAAAAAATTTATACTCTAAAATGGAAGTTATGAGGACCCTTGAATTAAAAAATTCCATTTTGCATATGTTTGTACTTGTGTGCATCATAAGCAAATCAAAATAAAAAAATTGGATGAATACCAGACTTGGTATTTAAGTTCAGGAACTTACAGGGATGTGGCATGAGGCTTTCAACAAAATCACCCGACCACAAACCACACTTTATATGGAAAAATTTTTATTATTCTGATTTTCTTAAAAAATGGTTCTTACAGTTTTGAATAAAATACCATATTTGCATGACAAAGCATATATATTGAATATTTCTTTTATATAGTCTGTAGTCACCTTTATTATCCATGACTTTTGTATAATTGGTAAACCGTAAGAGCTAGACAAAATCTCAGTGCACAAAAAATGTAGATCTCGCTAATGGACACAGTTTATCTTAAGTTGTTTTTTTTTTTGTGGCATTAGCCCTTTCTGAGATATTCCCTTTTATTGGTAGGAAATTTAAAATATAGAATACTTTTTTACTTCCTGTACTATATACTTATAGTATCCATCCATCAGTAGCAATCCATCCAAAAATATGACACTGAGATTTCACCTAAAATATATGTTGAGAATTCCTGAATATGCAAAAATAAGTAAATAAATAAAACATAAAATAAAAGCATTTAAAGGTGTTAACAGCAGAACTGAAAAACAGCTGCATCTTCCAAAGATATGACACTAAGGTTTTCAAGAAAATCTTCCACTGTGAACTATTCTTTATAAGGAAAAATGTTAATTTTTTATTTTCTCAAAAATAGTAATGACAATTTTGAATAAAATCTCATATTTTTAAAATATTTGCAAGACTAATTAAATGAAACTCTTTAATTTTCTGGGAATAGCCAATGAAGTCACCTGTTCTGAATGACTTTTGCATAATAAAATTATTAAACTGTGAAAGGCAAAATCTTACTACACAAGAAATGTAGATCTCTCTGAAACACACAATTTATTTCAAATAACTTTACCTCTGGCATAAGGCAATTAGATATCTGTTATGGAGAAGTTTTCAAACAAGTGAAGCAAGAAATATTCTTAGTCCAAGGTTCACCAATGGCCATGTGCAACCAAACTGAAATGACAGATGATAGCTAGCCCTATTGCATTTCTTGTTGCAGCTAACATGCACAACATTTGTAAAAACTGCAACCAACTTCTGCAAAAAATACCCATACATCTGCACAACTGTGGAAGAAATTAGCAATAGCCTACCTCCGTGGTGTGGAGGTAGCATGTGTGTCTCACATTCCAAAGGTGCAAATTCAATTCCAGGTTTTTCCCATATTCTCAAAAAGATGAATGTTGCGTAACTTTAAGCTCTATGGACCCTGGGCTCATTTGAGCATCATTTCATTAATACATCATCCAACCTGAGCTACCCAGCTAAAGGATTTGAGAAAAAAAGATAAACCGCCGATTAGATTTGGAAAGTCCTGAACTTGCTTGTCTGTGCAAATTATTACTTGTTCAAATCCTATTTCTCAACCACAACTTTGCATACAACCAGTCATATGACATGACAACAATGGAGTGGTCACTAGATCAATGTGTGAGCTTGCCAACATTTCAACTGGTTTAGTTATTGCCATTAAGTGCTAATGACTTCCAATGTCACTAAAACAGTGTATGGAGTTAACTATTCAGTATATTTTAGGGATGAAAACATATTTGGCTGAATTCTTTAAGTGAAGCAAGAAGAATAGTTTCGCTACACTGCATTCTTCAATATGGCTCCAAGTACAGTAAGTAAATAAATAAAAAATTATAAACCTTGCGTTAAGATATTCTCCAGCATCAAATCACACTAAAACTTAATTGTAAATACATATTAGACCACAATGTACTTGGAAAAAATATGCAATTCACATTGGACTTACAAAAAAATCTCACATCATGTATTGGAAAGTTGAGACCCCATATTAATAATCATTTTTTTTTGTTGTCCTTATTAATTTTTTTAAGGTACTACTGCTATTGGATTGTGTCTTGCAACGTCTGGAAAAAGTATGAAACTTCAAGGCCAACATATAGAAACATATGACTTGATTCTGCTTCCTGCATCCCCCTTGTACCTATCTAAAACAAAATGTGTAATGCCACTATTTTGGCAAAGGTTTAAATTAATTAACATGAAGTAGGTAGAAAGTTCAGCTTTCTTAGGAATAATCTGTAGTACAGTTTGTGTAAATCGTCATGACAGTCCCCCACTCCTGAAGCACATATGCACAATAGCACTGACCAGTCCGCTTGCATAATAAGAGAGGTGGGGGTCAGTGTTCCATTTGCTGCGAGCTCAAATGCAAGGTAGCCTTACACATTTGTTTACAATGCATTGTGTATGTGGCTGCCTCCGAGTTATAATATCACTTGCTCCCCACCACTCTCACCACTACTCCTCATTTCTCCTCTCTTGCGCATATGGAGTGTCACAACATTTTACACAAGCTGTAGCTATATAAAAGTAAACAAAGGTAGGTAGAGAAATTCTTGTGAATATAATACCAGATATTTTAAAATTCATAATTAATCACTTTTTGATACAGCAATATGAAATGATCCTTAAACCGTGCACTTTATTTTGAATAACATACATGAAATATTCATCAAGCAATCCTACAACCTCAATGAGCAACCTTATAAACTCACTTTCACTAGAAAAGTTTGTAAACAATAAATGTAGTCACTAATAAAACTATAAGGGCACTTCCTGAGTTGGTGATTGACTGTTGGAGTGAGGATGCAAATTTTGTTGCTTTAGTGTCCTGGTCTACATGCCATGCAGCAAAGATAGCACAAGTGGGGAGGATATGAACATTATTACTGTTGGTTTTAGTTATTGACACTGTACCCAGTAATGCACATGATATCCGCATCTTACATCAGAGAGAACGAGAAAAGTAGAAAAATCAGGTATTGTATCTTGTAGAATTTAAGTTCTACCTGGGGGTTACAGTTTCATTTACATTTGTGGAGAAATCTAAGAAAATGTGATGCTATATGTTGATGCCTGAAGATTTTATATGCGTAAAAACTTCTGTTAACTGTTATGAACCTCTGAGAGTCAGCACATCACCCTACTATGATTGCCACCTTGAATAAGTTTCTATTAATGGACATAATTGGAGCATATAATTTCCCTTGCTTGTCACTTAAATGCTATTCCATGTCCAAGAACATCTTTTGTGACCTTCACAAACAGTTCCTTTTGGTGTGCTTCTGTAACATGAGTGATTATTGCAGCCATGTGTGGTGGAACAATTTGCTAAATGTAAATATTACAAATCACAAATGCACAAGCGCATATGAACACTCTGAAACACAAGAATTTTGTTGTGATATGCTATTTAAACTATTGTAAATGTTTTTAAGTTAGCTATGAATGTACAAGCTGTTACACCAGGTCACAATATCATTACCGTATATTATAGAGTTACAACAAACATCAGCGTGCATATAGGAGAGGTATCAGTTGCTGGAATCATGCACAAAGTACATGATATAATATGATAGGCTTGGCAATCAAGGAATAGCATACCAGTTGCTATGACAATAATTTGCTTTTGATTGGTAGATTACTGGTTGCTTGGTGGCTATAATGACGCATATATCCCTTCTCTCTTTTCTGCAGCTCATTACCATGTGGTTGGGAAATGTCAATCACCAACTTAGGATGTGCCCAACATAATTGCTCATTTTGTGTAATGGGTGTTACATGGTGCAATGTTTTTAATATACTGCAATTAATTCATAAATTCCTACTTAAACCCCATTTATGCATGCAATTTTGTGTCATTCAACAAGGAATGATGCAAAGTGGCATAAATTTTAGTGGTCTCTTTATGCATGTAATGTGCTGCACTGTGTATTTATGTATTGTTGGGAATATCAGTTCTACCAGCCATTTGGTTTGACAGCCAGTATGGATCCCTGTGTGTTGCACTATTGTTACAAATTCTTAATGAGAAAAAAACAAAAGGCTGAAAATGACAGTGTACATCCAATAAACAATACAAGGTTCATGGACAGTGCTTCCAGAAACCCATATGGAGAATTGCCTTTTCTTGTCATGATCTTGTAATTTTCTGACACAACATCCCAAATTGAACTCCTAATATGAATTTCTCCTATAAAATGTTCCATATTTATACTTGATAAAAGTCTGAACAACAAAAATCAGATCACTGTCTCAACACGTGAAAGCACATATCACAGTCAACAATAAAAACTACAATTCTGGATTTCCCAAACTGACTCACTGACTCAACTGTGTTGTTCACAATGCAATGTCATTTAAGGCCCATATAGACCCATTTATATTCAGGTCATGTGATTGTGTGTCATGCAAACTAAAAGACCATGCAACATGTTTTTGAGGTATTATGAGACAGAATATTCTATGACTGACACGTTGCATGGTATAAATCAGTGGCAGGCAGATTTCTGCTGTGATGTCATACTCGCAGGCAAACTTGCTCTCTGCCCAATTACACCTATGTATCAAGCACAATATGGAAAGGAAGGCCATTAAAGCTTCAACTGAACAGTGGCAGCACTGGGCTTTCACCGAGTCTGCATTATTCTTCTGAGATACTATAACGGCAGTACAAATAATATGCAATTGACTACCAGTTTCAGCCCATAACAGAGAAAATAACAATACATTTGTATGAAAAAAATCCACTTAAAACATAAAAAGAATTTCAATTTAATGTACTGAAGCATGAAATGCATAACTGCAGAGGCATTCAATTACATAAATGTGGCTACAAAACTGCTTCTAACAGTTTAAGCAGTAGTACCAGTTTTTGACACATTTCGAAATAGGCAACTTCTCTCCTTTCACCCTTTTGCTCTCTCTCTCTCTCTGTCTCTCAAATTCTTATACACAAAATGATTTTATACATTTGATTTATACATCATACATTCATGTAAAACACATCATTACCTTGTATCACTGCCCTGCGCAAGCTTGACACTTTACGAAGCTTTATTCCCCTCTTTTCTCCCTCAACAGTTTGTAATATTTGCAGTCATAGTCTAACTAAAACACAAGAGAAAAATTTTATGCAAGTTCAGATTGGAGAGTTGGTTTCTATGTTGTGATTTGCAGATCTTCATACGAGAAAAGAACTGTTTACGTAGGTAAACAGATCCGAATATGCTCAGCATTTTGGTAGCCAATTTGTGCAACTGAGAGAACTTAGTTAGGGAAAATTTGCATAAAAGGCCAATCTATTTCATTTTGAAAGTTTGCACCCTGACAATATCTACTGAGAAAGGTGTGGAAAATATATAAATATTGGACTCGAGATTTGCAGAATCTCAAAATCTGGTATCAAATTCCTAAGTTAGCGCTTCCAAAATTTGTGGTGTTATTCGCATCATTAATTGGGTGACATACTGTAGAACGCTTTGAAAAGTACGGGAGTTGATAGTCCTTCATTCAGATCTCTGCCATCATCAATACGTGAACATAAAGAAACATTGTCACTGATCACCTTTACTACCACTCAATCCACACTGTACTCATTCTTGTTTATAGTGATATGGTGCTCGCTCTGACGTGTCCTTTCCTCGGAACTATATCTTATGTCCCAAACACATTAGGTGCTGACCCCTGGTATAAATTCTTCCATTTAACTCTAAGACACTTTCAGATCATGCCACACTTGTTGCACGATAAAAAATAAAATGCATAAATGGGGCCTTATTTTGAAAGCAATATGTGATTGAATTTAGAAAGTTTCAGAGTGCCTCCCACCAAAGTCAACAATCAATAACAATAACAGGATCTCCAACTTAAGCACAGGAAATAAACTTGCCACTCTAAAAAGCTTATCAACAGATAACCCTACAGAACTACAAAAATATACATATATACAATTTTTCTTTAAGGGTAGTGCAATTCACAGTTTTAATAAGTTGGGATGAATTTCATTACTAAATGAAAAGATCAGGCTCAGTTTACAAGGAATGGCCCTTTACCTACATGGTACAGAACCTATTAAATAGATATTTGTGGCTTTAGATTTTTTCTTGTATTAAAAAGCATGTGTAGCATCCAACTAGAAATTTTAAGTATGATAAATACGAAAAAAAAAAAAAAAAAAAATCAATGTTCATACTTTTTATCAAATATTCAGATACATTACCTTAATGCCTTCCTAAAAATTTCTTACATATGCAGTGCTTTTATTGAGGGGCGGGGACATGGGAGGGGGGATGGCAGCATCCCCCAAATCTTTTGGGGTAGATTTCTTCAAATCTATTTTCTTATAATTTACTATAAAAATACTGCTGGAAACTTTAATAAATAGTTGTTCTTTGTCACACACAATGTCTTTGAAAGCTCTCATGCTATAACACAGTATATAACACACATATATAGTTGGTATACGACTCTATCCTGTAATCAAAGAATCTGGAAGAGGAGGAGAATTCTGTTGGTAGTAAACATGTTGCTACCAGTGTAACAGTCATACAGCCAACATAACAGTAGTACACTAACATACTGTTTCTGTTGCAATGTGACAAGGTGATGTGATGTGGGGTCACAGTTGGCTATAAATTGCGTACACTAATGAATGTGGAAACAATATTACTGTACAGATGAAGTGTTATTTCCACAATGACTGCAAATTACAATTTATCAGTGTTAACCTCTGCAATCATAAGCCTAATGTGGCTGATGAAGAGAATGTCCCTTAGAAGAGCCAGAAAACGCTGTAAATATGAGGAATTGTGATGATTTTAAAACAAGCACTTCACATGGCTCTGAAACTGTATGTTCAAGCTTTAAAGTTAATAGTAAGAATGATATAACTCCGGCAAGCGACAAACTTTCAGTTATTCCTAAATATTGGTCTGAAGAGCAGTACAGTATTTATTTATATACATTTTAGGTGTTATAAATTCTTACATTTTTTTCTATTATTACTGAATATATAATTTCATTTATTTACGATATCCTTGCTTCCTCACGAAAAGTTTATATCTACAGGTGAATATTAACAATTGAATTATAAATTCATTCTGTCGTTTTGTTAATGTCTTTATTATTATTATTTCAATTACAGGTCTTAAAGCAAATTGCTCTTAATGTTGCATTTTAATACAAAAACTCTTCAATATTATTTTAACTCCAAAGTATTCTATTGGTTCATATTTTCAGGCATTGTAATGACAAAATCCATGGCTTGAAATAAAAGACAAATTTCTTGGATACTGTGTTTGTTCTGAAGTTAGTGCGGTTGCTATGGGTACAGCGAAGGGTGCTGGTATTAAATTTGCAAGTGAGGGGACTCAATGTAAGGTTGGCAGTAAAACTGATACTAGTGATGAGTGTACAGCTAAAAAACTAACAGCTTTAAGGAGAAAATTCACAAACACAAAATTTCTCAGTCTTATAAAGCCGCTGAAGCAATAAAAGAAGAAAGAAGGCACTTGAAAGTACTCTTATAATATGAACGCAAGAATGAAGAAACAACTGTTAAGATTTTTTGTACTACTTATTTTCCTGTAGCTATAGAATTGCAAAAACCTAATGGGACAAACATGGGCAGAGTATTACATTGATCACAGCTGTGCCTACATAATCAATCATATTTCAAAAGGGATGAGAAGTAAAATTGCTGCAGCAGTAATACAGAATGGAAAAAATAAGTCTTCTTATTGATGAGTCCACTATTTTAGATCAGAAATTAGTGATTGTGATTTGTTTGAAACGTAGCATTTCGGAGGAGGATGACTTTTTTGGAATTTAACGGAGCTCAAGACACCACTGCTGCAGGTATAAAATATTCTCTATTAAACAACTAACCACATCATGGCATAGATGAAGCTTTCCTACAGAAATGTTTATTTTCTTTCATTTGTGATGGAGTGTCAGTTATGCTTGGAAGGAAGGCAGGAGTTGCAGCAGAACTGAAGAAAGTATTCCCTAATTTGGTAGTATCAAACTGCTGCAATCACTGCTTAGAGTTGGCAGTTAATGATTCTAAAAATGAAGTGCATGGTACTTATCATTTTCCATCCTTTTTTGACAAATTATATTCATTATCCAGTCTGTCGTTGAAGAATCAGTCATTGGTTTTCAAATGCTAATTACTGTTAGACCAGAAATTGAAGAAGATTGGGAAGATATTTACCATTATATGGTTATCTTCTAGTCTGAAAACAGCTAAAGCTGTGTGGGATAGTTATTCTACTTTGCAACATATTTCATTCAAGCTTGAGATGACATGAAAAGAAACTCAAGAGAAAGGGCAAATATGGAGTATTATATAAATATTTAAAATCATTTCAGTTTGTGATGAACTTGTGCATTATGTGTGATGCTTTGAATGAGTTAAGTGAACTCTCTCTCCAGCTTCAAAGGAGAAATATGAGCTTGTCAGATGCACATTGTGTTATCAAGCGAATAATCATGGAGTCTATGTGCAGTGCACTCAGAAAATATACCAAATTTGCATCAGATGCAATCAGTCAGAAGAATTTTCAGACAATAGATTTGGAGAATTATTCAAAAGTTGTAGAAATAGGCCAACACCAACTTTACTGTAGTCTGGTAGCTAACCTCAACAACAGATTGCTACACAACATAAGCAGATGTTCACAGGAAAGTGTACAAACATCAAATCAATATTAAAATGATGCTTGTCTTCTGGAAGATATTAAAGTCATGTTCAAAATGAATTGGTCACCTGACCCGTAATATGGCAAAGAAAGCATTCCCTCCCTTTATGATTTATTTCAATTTCCTGAGAGAAGGTAGTACACTACTGCCTTTAAAGAACATACTGACACACGTAGACTACCCAAGGAACTAACTTATCTTGTACAAACTATTGAAACAATGCCCATCTCAACATCTGAGTGTGAACAAACTTTCAGGATGTTGAACATAATCATAACAGATAGAAGACACAGCCTCCTCGTTGAACAAGCCAGTGTTCATTATCAGCATGGGACCACCCCTAAATGAGTTCAATGCACTGTCTATGTCAAGTGTTGCCTGTGAGCAGGAAGGTCAGTAAATGAAACCACATATTGTAAGCAAGAAGTCTTGCATACCAATGCACAATATCCTCCTATAAAGGCTAGTCGACCAATTATTTTTTTTCCAACAGTAGCACGGTGCATATGTACTGCATACATATTGTATGTTTTGCTTTAAACATCCGTATATTAGGTTGGTTCTATGTCATTTGTTTTTGTCTTTCAGTTATGTGTTTTCACATTTCTGTTTGTTACACCATTGTTTAAGCACATTTCACTTTCTTTTCCCCTTAACGAAAATGCACATTCCTCATTTTAGCAGGTATTCATTGTGTGTGGTATGCATTGCTTTTCAAATTCATTTCTTATTTAAAATGTACATTTCACCAGATAAATATATTGGTGCTCCACGCTTGCTTAACATCTAGTGATGTTACATATTACATTGACAGGGGCATGCATCCAGCAAATATGCAGTTGATGTTGGCAGTTCATTTAAGTACTTCGCAAAGTCGCCATAATACTTAGAACCATTGAGCAAATTCACTGTTTTGCATTGTAGCCACAATTTGCTTATGGGAAAATTGTTTTCATATTCAATTAAAATTCAACAATGTTAATCAAGATTGCAGAAATGACTTTATCTCACATTTCATTGTACATAGAAGAGGATTCAGGAGGCTGAAGCAATTGTCAAATGTTTAAAAAGAGGGTCACCAAATCTGGCATTGAAATTCCACCCTTAGAATAATGCCACAAGAAACAATGGTTATTTAGCACTTAGAAAACTTGATAAAGTAAATTGGAAAATTCAAACCAATAATGAAGAATATCTTAGAAATGATTACTGCAACAGCAAATTTTGTTATAAACTGCAAGTTTCAAAGATATCTACAACTTGGTCGAAAAGCATTTACAGACACACCAGTTACATCCAATGTTAATTTAATGATATCTTTAACAGCAAGCATTTCATAAAGCTCGAACAAAATGTTGAATACATTCAAAACTATGGTTTTTGCACCACTTTTAAGAGCTTTGGCAATTTCTGTTTAACTACACTTCTCTGACCTGCTATGCATTCAGCCATGATCCCAGCATTAACAATGCTGATTAGCACGACCATTGCTCCTCTCAATAAAAAATCTGGGAATACTGCATGGCCATGATAATAAACAGAAGCTAATTATTTAGGTTATGTTTAAATGAGAAGATTCTTAAAATACTATCATTACTCACCATCTTTAATATTTGAAGTACAAACAGAGTAATAATACATGCACAGCAGTAAAAAAAAACTATTTTCATTCACTTGAAAGGTATACTGTGGCGACAGCATGTACATTCATGTATACCAAGATTCTTTCTTGGGCTGGATGGAGTATAGTATACACATTATCCTTCGCTAAGTTACTATTTTTTACCTTATTAATCAGAAGGTATCACCCAGAGTGTTGGCCTTTACAAACGTCTTCTTTGTAGACAAATGAGATAGATTTTAAGACTCAACTTACATATATGTTTTTGTTATGTCCTGCAAGTCCAAAACTGGACATGCATGCACAAGTTCTGATGAAACTTGACAAAGCTACCCAGCAATTGCAGTGCAGGTAACATAAGCCATTTGCTGCGAACCCTGCACCAACACCCCAGGCAATACTGAAACTCTACAGGTGTTTGCTATATGTGCTATTTTTACAACCAAATTAGCTTCAATGCTTCTTTGGAAAATGAGTAACTTATCAGGTCCCTGACATTTGGTAAAGAACATTCTTATGATGGTGCCTAATTTGGATGCAGGTTTCCCTTAAGTGCATCAGCCTAAAAGGACTTTTTGCGAGCTTTGTGTTCTGTTTTTGCTCCCTGTTCTGTCAAATTGTAGTATTCATCTCACTGGATTAGCTTCTTTTTTCTAATTGTGCAGTGATTCCAAGAATCTGGTATGTTCTGTTCCATCACTTTGTATTCTATTAAAATAAGTTTTCATGTTTGGTAACTAATCGGTTCTATTTTGTTTAGCCCCATTGTCTTCAGATGGTTTCAAAACTTTAATTATGTGCTAGGTTTACATGGGGCTATGTGATCGGTTAAACAATATTAATAATACTATTATAATATTAAATGGTTTAAAATGTATTTCAAAATGAATGGTTAATTTACAATGTTAATTTTAATGACTTTCTAAACGGCAGTCATTCAATCAAAAAGTTTAATTCAACCAACAGAAACACAGTGCTTGGTTTATACAGTTTGTTCAAGGAAAATAATCTAGAAACAACTTTATCTAAAGTAACAAACTTGAAGTAGATATATTTCTTTGCCTGCATTTGTTGTATCTACTGACCTGGGTACCTGATTACAGGAAAAGAACCAGCCCTGGGGTTGTAAGTCTATTGTGCCAAAATTCCAATGCTTGTATAAGCTAGCCCCAGGCAGACACACTGCTCGGTGCTAAACTAATGCTTTAGGCCTAACCAAACCATCTGTCATATAAAATGTACAGGGAGGGCAAAAAAAAACTACAAACCGGCTGCGCAGTATTATTCCTGTCTGCGTCCTCGGAGCTTGTTGCAATCTGCCGCTATCATGGAAAGGCATGAATGAAATTATACATTTTAAAACTACTTTTAAAGGCTTTACTCACCAAGTTTATGAAAGGAGGTGCTGAAACTGGCCACTGTCATTGTCCATACATTTCTGGCACCTCTTTAGGAAACTATCCATTACTTGTGTTAGTTTACGTTGAGAAATGCTGGCAATTTCCTGGCAAATATTTTATTATAATTCTTTCAGGGTGTGTGGGTTTGTCTTGTACACTTTATGTTTTAAGTTACCCCAGAGAGAGCAATTGCAGGGGGTTAGATCGAGGACCGAGGGGACCATAAATCTCCACAAATAATTCATAAGAGTAAGAAAGGGATGTTAACCAAGTTCCTATTAGTAATCTATTCATAGATGATATATTAAGAGTAAAAATAAGAAATTAGCATTATACAGTAAGAAGCGATAAGGAGATTCCAGGTTCAGGTTCATTATACGCAGACCATTTTATGGTAGTCACCATACCATTGATAGGGTTACAAAAGCAATAAATGAAATTCAAGAAAGTGTGAAAAATGGGGAATTGGGGTAAAAATATTAAAGATGTCTGACCCAATAAAAGGCTCTAAGAAACAATACCAAGGACTGAGGGAATAATAAAGAAAGTAAAGAGAAGAAAATGGTATAGAAAAGTAAGAGAAGTAAGGGCCGCTCAGTGAGCGAAAAGGCCAGGTAGCCAAGCAATCTGAGTGACCCAATAAGAAAACAAGCACCAGACAAATTGTACAATAGATGTAGGGGTATAAACAAATATACATTGTATGTATTATAAAAATATAAAACAAATTGTACAATAAATCCATCCATTAATACAAATAATTCTATCCTCAAACACACTTTCAACTGTTCTATTCAAAATATTGGCTGTATGAGCTGTTGCAGACTCTTGTTGAATAAAGGGGGCAGAAATGTATTCACATTATGTACAGGCATCAACTGTTGACTCGAAAACAATTGGACTTATAACTCTTTCTCCGCTCATGGCCCACCATACACCAATTTTTTCGTAATAAAGGGATACTTCATGAACAGTATTGGGTTTGTCAAAACTCCAATAATGATTATTTTGTGTACACACATATCCATGAAGGTGGAACCAAGCCTCGTCCATGAAAAATATTAAATATGAGTATATTTTGCCATTATGTACACTATTGGGACTCCACTCACAAAATGTGCACCTAATTACAGGATTACCCAATTGAAGAGCATGTACCACAGTTATTTTATATGGTCTTAACCTCAGCAATTTGGTAGCTCTTCACGCAGCACCATAAGAAATGCCTGTGTGTTGTGAAAGATGCCCAAGTGATTTTAGGGAGGAATTCTCCAAACGACCACCAATGTTGTCTTATGTTTCTTTGGTAAGAACTGTACGCCATCTTTTAGATTTCTTAGCCTGAACACTTCCTATGACCTAAAATTTATTGTAAATTCATGGATTGTTGTATGACCTGGAACTTTTACACATGGAAATCTTTCTGCAAGTCACACATTCACTTGGTTAATCATAAATAAATACATGCTTTGCAGTAGAAAACATATACTGAGTCATAATATACTTTGTGACTAAGTACACAACAAAATAATAAATAACTCGTAATGACTGAACTACATCAAATCACCGTCAATCCGTGACCTTGCTTATAGCAGAGGTGCGTTATCATGTTTCCACACGCCCCTTGGAAAAAAATGCGCAGCTGGTTCTTAATTTCTTGGTTCTCCCATTACTTCAGGCATACATTTCAGAAACCTGCTTAGAATGAGATTAGTAAGAAGCTGTAAGCAAAATTACACATTTTTAAAATATGAGGTGGTATTTGTGGTTTTTGTGGTTGTTGATGCACAAAAAATGTGGTGACATAAATCCTATCAGTCACTTAAAAGGAATCACCCCCAGTTATAGGTACAAGGGAGATACGGAGAGCAGAATCAATAAGTCATACGTCTGCATATGCTGTCCTTGAAATTCCACATTCTTTACACGAGAAACAACACTTCACAAAACATTAAGAGGACTGAAAAATTTAAACCAATAACAACAGATATCTGGTACATGATGACACAAAAAAAACTTATTTGAAATAAAGTCTGTGTTTTAAAGAGATATGTATTTTTTGTACCTTATGGTTGACCCATTTTACAAAATTACATAAAATCCTCCTGAGCTGAGGACTTCACAAGCTATTCATGGAAAATTCAAGATATACAGTTGATTTGTCATGTAAATGCCTTAAACATATGGTATTTTAATAAAAATAGTTGAAGCATTTTCTGAGAATATAAAAAATATCGACAATTGTTTCAAGGGTAGTTTGGGGTGGGGGATATTCCTGAAAATCTTAGTGTTGCATCTTTGGAGATGCTGAACCTAAATACAATTCGTATTTATTGGGTTTTTGAGATATGCTGTTCACAGGCATGCGGACCATTTTCTTAAGAGTGTCTTTTTTTATTAAGGGAGCCTCAAAACATGTATTTTCTGGTGAAATCTCAACATGGAAATTTTGAGGGAATAGAGCACTTCTACTTACTGTAACAACAAAATACAGAAAGTATAAAAATACTGTAGTAAAAATACTGGACACAAAATAAACATTAAAGATACAATAAATATGCACAGTATATGTATATGCCAAAGCATGAATATTTAAAGCCAAACAAGTGTACAATACAAATAAATATACACAAATTATATGAGAAAACATAAAACTGAAAACTTTTCTTGGCACACAGTGTTTGTATACGAACTCGTGCAGATATGATGAAAGTAAACCATTACAATCAGCTTTTTGGGACAAATAATTAATATGCCATATGGTGTATTCTGCATGTCAAAGCTTGTGGGGGGATGCAAATAGCACTAGTGAAATCTCATAGTGGCAGCTCTTTTCCAAATATTTCATGTTCAAGACTGGGCCTAACATACATGTTTAAAAGTTTGCAGTGTTTGCATTTGTTTTTCCATTCTTTTCTTTTCAGTACCAGGGCTTATCAATATGAATAAACATTGGAATGCTGTTTCTGCATATTGACACCTTCTTGCTTAATTTTAAACAATTGCTAGGTAAAGATATAAAGCGAAAAACCTAATATAGATAGAAGAATCACTTTTATAGAAATAATTTTACTTTCTCTGATACGTACTTACAGTAGGTAGAAGTACTCCATTCCACTTAAGAAATCCAATCTAGAAATTTCTCCCCCAATACAGGTTTTGTGGCTCTCTGAATAAAAGAAAACAACATTTTAGTAAAAGGTTCATGTTTGTGTGTTTGTTAACAACATAACTCAAAATGAAGTTTAAAATAGACAGTTGAGGGTTGTTACACTACATCACTATGCTATGCTTTTATAGCATAGTGATGTAGTGTAACAACCCTCAACTCTCTATTTTAAATTATGACACATCCCTGTTACCAGCTTCTGAATCTTCAAAATTAGTCAAAATGAAGTGTCTGATAAAAATACCAAATTTGGCATTTCAATTCAGTACCTTCCAGAGATGGTATACTAAGATTTCCAAGAACCACCCCAACTCAAAATAACCTTTACATTTTTAACAACTCACACCTCAAACTACCGTTTACATTTTTTTAAACATTCTCAAAAATGCCATTAAAGATTTTGAAACATATTTATGTGACAAATAAAATGTAGGTATATCTTAAATTTTCTTGAAATTGCCTGTGAGGTTGTGTTGATTCAGAAAGAATGTTGTATAATGGGTAAACCACAAGAGAGTGAGACAAAAATGCACTACACAAATAAAAATTTAGATTTCTTTAAAACATACAATTTATCTCAACTTTCTTTTTTCTGGCATCAGCCATTTCCGAGATATCCGTAATTATTGATTTGAATTTTTCAATACTTTTGACATTCTTTAAAACACTATCGTTATTCAGCTGTTTCTCGTGATGTCATCAAACGAATATGAAATTTCAAGGCTAGCATATAGGGACTCGCTTTTAAACTTATGGTTGTCAATTTGGTTTCCTATATCCCTCTTGTATCTACAACGAAATGTGTAGTGAAAATATTTCTGCATAGATTTATTTGATTAACATAAAGTAGCAAAAAGAATAAGCTTTTTTATGAATAGTTTGTAGATGCTATAAAAAGTAAATACAGAAACTCATGTGAATGGAACAGATTTTGGTAGTCGTGCTTAAGGCCTGTTCTCATGACATATGAAACTGGTGAAACTTGAAATTAAATAATTATGAGGAAAATTGGGAAGGAAACGTTCTAAGCCTAAGTTTAGTGACTCCTCGGGATTTCCAGTTATAAGGACTAAGGAAAACCTGGAAAGAAAACCTCAGTTAAGGAGAACTGTTCTGGGTGGATGTGATTCACAGACCTGTATACTAGTCCGTGTCTTAATGCTCTCAGCTAGCCATATTAGTTAATGAGAATACTATAATGAATTTATATGAATTTGTCTTTGGTACAGAAAGTCATGCAAATGCATGCATAAATTTTTATTATGCACTTAGATTGTAAGTATTGAAATAATATCGTAATGGCTGAATAGCTACTATGGCCAATGAATCGTATATGAATTCCTGTGACTTATCCAAGGAAGATAATACATCAATTGCTTTTAGTTAATCCATCAGGAATACTTTACTTGTTTTACTAATTTACTACTTCTGAAAAACATAATTATAATTCTTACTCGGAAAATGTTCCCCATATAAAGTGGCAATAGTGATGTAAGCAAAGATTCCCAGCCAGGAGAAAAGCCATGGGAGGGAAGAATGTGCTACACAGCAGATCAGATTTGAGTATTACGTCAAGCATATGCTCACATCTGCATTGATTTTGAATGGTAAATAATATGTATATCTTAAAATTTCTGGGAATAGCCTGTGAACTCTTCTAGGTTCTGAATGATTTCCTTACAACCTTTAAACCACAAATCTCCCTAATAAAAACTTTAGGTTCTTGCTAGAGCATACAATTTGGATACTGCTGGACATGTTTATATTTAATTCAAAATTATAACTATAATACCATTAGCTGAATGAAAAGAAAACACAGGGGACACGCAATGCTGTGTTTTACTCAATGTGCAGCTAACCTGTATGTGATTTCTTTGCATTCATTGGTTGAAATAATATGCTTAATGGTGTAATGTGAACCACCAACTACATCTGAGAATAAACAATGCATATGATGTATCCTCTCCAAAAGTCTTTTAGTAAACAAAGGCAAAGTCCATGTTAACCAAAACAGTACAATAATATCCAACCATTTCCTCAGTCTCAGACAGTTTCTAGTCATTGCAATACACTGCAATTTCACTTCTTGTCTCATTTCTGTCTTGAGCTAACTCTGTAACAGTTCACAGTGCTTCATTTACAATCGGTGGAAGACCGAGGTCTGCAACTTGGATTGTTCAACCTAACGAAGTAGTGGAGCTGGCAGCGATTAGAGAAGAGGACTTCCTCTACGAAGCTTTGTTTCAGGCACTGGAAAAAAAGTATGCGCATGTCACTAGGGAAATCTGCTCTTAGTGTATCCCTGTTGAAAATGCTTATAAAATCCTAAGAAAAGCAAATAAATTACCTTAGGAGTGAGTTTAGAAGTGGATGTGATCTCTTCAATAGCTGGTGCTCACCTGCCCGCCCCTTTTAGGTGTTTTACTTTTATAGGGAAATCGCGTTAGGAACGCAACAAACGTAGCCATGTTGTTACAAAAGTACATGCAAAATGGGAACTGTCAACCTAAATAAAAAGTGAAATCCGCTAAATATGCGATGCGTTGTTGTTACTAGAATTTCTTCTTCTTCGTTTAATGTTGCCATTGACAAAAATGCAACGCATTCATAGTAAGAAAGACCATCCACCAAAACTGTAATTTTTGTATTCTTTTTGTGAAAGTTTGTTATATTAATATGTTATTTCCATTAAATAAATAAGTTCCTTTACTGTAACAGTGGTAGATAGTTAAGGCAAGCTTACATAAAAAAAAACCTAACCTAAGGCTAACGTTCCATGAATTCAGAAATGTAAGATTATATATAAACAAAAAAAAACTGAACCTAACCTCCTGTGAATCAGAAACCTAAGCTTATGAACACACGCAAGCAAGCATGCATGCTTTGTATAACCACTGGTAGCAAATTAAAACAAGGTTATATATAATAAGTAAATCAGAAACCTAAGCTTATATAAAAAATAAAAGAAACTAAACCTAACCTAAACTCTCGTGAATCAGAAACCTAAGCTTAGGAACACAACTGCTACACTCCTCTCCTTCTAAAAAAACATCCCTCGGCTATGCCTTGAGGCTAAGTATCTTAACGGCTTTTGTTGCATTAGTTATTCATATGTTGCCAGCATTGCATTAGAGCTTGTGTATGACAACTGTTGGACTTTATAACACATCATTTTCATCGCTGTGGGGGATACACTAAGAGCAGAATGTCGGAATTACCTTAACTTGACTTAACTGGTGCATATGAGGCAGGTACAAGAGCCCTACCCTTACTAAAAATACTCTTCACATGTGCAGGGAAGTTAAACGCTACAGTTTAGTATTTTCTAAGGATGCCAATTCATTTTTCGTATTGAAATGAGTGAACCTGTTAAGTAAGAAGCCATACATTATATATATTTATGCTTTAAATTAGATGTTACATTATATCACATTATATGGTTTCGTGTTTCTGCAAGGAGAGATAAACAGCAAGGTTAGTTTCGATAAAATTATGTTGAAAGTATTGATATTTCATACCTGAGAAAACAGCACTTCTATCTCCGTTATTTCTTGCATTGCTGTTTAATTTATTTTGTTAGTCGAGTGCTTACTTTGAGAGGCGACTGTCATCCTTTCCATGACCGGTAGGATGGGTAAAACCGTTGGATATACGAAGGCGGTCGCAGCGTGAATAGTGAACGGGGATGGAACTAATGTATGAAAAATCGTATCTCCGATGAAGCCGTCAATCGTAGATACTACAGTTGTCAGGCTCATCTGACGACGTACAAAGTTGATTACGTGAACTTCAGTAATCGTGATTGCACTTTGAGCTATTCAAATTTCTTTTTAAAGGAGCCGATTAAAGTTCACATAAAATGTGTCACTGTCATCTGTAGCAATACAATATTTGAACAATTATGATCAGCTGAACATCTGACAGTATGAAAAACACAAATGTGTATTCCTGTGTAACTTATTTAAATTATCCAACAGTTGGCACATACATTGCTTTTATATAATATTATTGGGGCTAATAGTGGTGCTGAATGCCATAATACATAATGGTCACATTAAGATTTTTGAGGCTGAATGAGGAGGATCAAAGTACCTTGGTTTAATTTCTTCTGCATGATTCTTGGTAAAATCTTTTGCACTTAGGATGTGCAATTTGACTGAAAAATTGGAAGAATAACACATATTTGACACTTGTTATTTCACTCTATTCTCTAGATAGCACAACACAATTTGACATATTTGCTTAACATGAACAACTTAATTCCATTTCCTACAAATAAACTTCTGCATACATTATATGCATAGTGTAGTTATTGTTTGCCATTCACTAAATCGCTATTAGCAGTGCAATAAATCTCATTAGCAACAGTTTGACCACAATATTTAACACCATTAATGGCATTGTCACTCTCTATGCTCTGACTTGAAGCACCATCACTGGACACAAATAGGCACAACTTAACTCCAACTTTCCATTGTGCATATCCTAGGAGTAAATAGAAACATACGTTTAAACTACCCTTAAAAGTAGGTTTCTGAAAGAGAAATTGCTTGCATTAAGGAAAAATTTCTGGTTACAAACACCTTGTGGTTATATTACATACTATCCATTGTAAACCAGTATTCTCTCTGATGTAAACCGAAGCATATGCTTCTGCTTGTCATGAAGCTAAGCACTACGTTTACGCCTGTGTAAATAGTTCTTTAATAAATGTATTGTATCATGAAATATTGGAGTAGGAAAAGTATAGAACTACATATTTCATTGTGGTTATCGTAAGAACTCATTGTTATATGTAATGGGGTAATGTTGCTCCAGAAATCGATGTGTCATTGCGGACGATGTAAATGCGCAATGTCACGCACCAACTATTAAACAGAAGGAACGCTGCCGCGTCAGTAAACCCGGAAACAGTTTGGTATTGTTGCGAACTGTTACACGCTGTCGTAATAAAAAAAAGCGCGAAATAGTGAATACATGCAATAAAACTGAATAATAACCGCAAAGCAGTTAAAAAAAAATGTTATTGTCCAATTCTTGGCGTTTAGTAATGACCATTAGCGCTCGTGTACTACTAAATAAATGCAATACAATTGAATAATTACCGTACAACAGTAAGCAAATGTAATACAATTAAATAATTATCGCGTAGCAGTAAATAAATGTAACAAAATTAAATAATTACCGCGATGCAGTAAGGAAATGCAATACAACTAAATAATAATGAATGCTACTATAATTATGTCCAAGGACATATATACTCTTTCACAATGCAATTGTTAGCCTCAATAAAGGCTGTTTTGCATCGATGTATATAAGGAAGAAAGATGTAGACGTTCTGTGAGACAGATGTAGAATAAAGATTAATTCTGGAGGATAGACAATAAAGAAATATAACATTTTGGAAGAAAATAAATGTAAAAAGGAAGTTCTGAGGGAGAAGACGAACCAGAAGAGAGCTGCGAAGATGTTATGACGCAGGATAATTCTCGGAGAGTGTCACCCAAAAATTCTGAAACACTCCGATTGGGAACAGCTGTTCCTGTACATGAACTCGTGCAAGTATGAGTTGAAGAGTTTCTGAGAAGTGCCGAACTGCTTCCTAAGCTTGCTAGCTCTTCTGCAAGTTGTTCTATGTCCCAATTTACCATTAGGATGTCATTCTCCGCAACATGCGTAAGTTCGCCAAGTTGATTGGTGACTGCTGACAAAATCACGTCAGAATAAATAACCAATTCAATAAATCGCGCCAGAATACATAATCGCCAGTACTTAAAGAATTTTGGGGCATTTAAAATGCTAAATGCCACACATTCGCGGAATTTTAGCGATGACTTTCTACGGGCAGCCTGCCGACGTTGCGCTGCACCCGCCATGACACGTTGACCTCTGGAGTAACATTACCGGTAATGGATATATACCTTTTTCACTATAAGCTGAAAGGAGAAGCAAACAAAACCAAGTGACAAGACAGCACCTCATTGGCTGGTATATAAATTACAACCTTTCCCGCTTAGCATGTCGACTCTTCCTCTATAAAAATTATATCGTAACATTTTTTGGGTATTCTCGTGCAGACAAATTTTAAAAACTCATTATTGTAACAGTTAAATTTATGAAACTAAACTCGACGCCAATCAAGGTGATTGACAGTTACAAACCGCGTGGCGGAAAGCTTTAAATGAATGGGAGGGGATGAAGAGGTCACAGCGGTCGTCATAGAAACCATTAGAATGACCAATTAGAACCAAGACGTTTCTATAGCAACGATAGACGCAGATGAGTTGTTGCGATACCGTAACACGTGCTTGGCATGACGTGCCGGGCGAGCGAGCGTTGCAGTAAACATGACCTGAAGTCTTATCTTCTGCTGTCGCTGCAGTTACAAACAATTCCTCCTTTTAGCCCCAGTTTGCTTGTGTGTTTGTATCAGTTTAGAGATTTCCTGCGTACTTAAAGGTTCTTTTGCGTCGTCCTATTTGTATGGTATTTGCCTTGTGTTAAGCGTATTTGAGTTCGTGTAGGTGTGCATGTGTGTGCTGTGTGAACATTTATAATTCTGTTTGATGGATATTTAACAATCTTCAAAAATAGTGACAAAGATAGCGTAGCCAAACGAAAAACTGGGCGCACTCGGGAACCGAATAAAGCTGTATTTGGTAAAGGTATCCCAATTAAAGGGCAGGTGCGGGAAATAATATGCTCTGTGAGAGAATATTTCGAAGCGGAGAAATTGAGCAGGGAGCCTCTTATCCCATTTTCTAATGTACTTTACAGGACCTCGCGTGCTGTAGGAATCAGTAAGAATACTGTGGATAAGATTGGGAAAGAAAATATTATAAAGAAGAAAATCAGGCATCAGGGTCTAAATTAGAAACTCCTGGAAAGAAAAGAAAAGGATGTGAACGTGTCACCAACTTAGATCCTTTCCAGCAGGATGCAATACGTAGACACATTTATTCCTATTATAGGAGAAAGGAGCATTGCAGTATTTTCAAGCTCCATGTGTCTTTAAAGGAAGCCGAGCTATTTCAAGGTAGTAAGTCTTCTTTGCGTAGAATAGGGAAGAAGTTAGGTTTTCGTTACAAAAAAGTAAATGGCAGAAAATTGCTAATGGAAAAACCTGACATCTGTGCTTGGCGCTGTAGGTTCTTCCGGGAGATTCTTACGCATGATTTTGAGAACATTGTTTGGCTCGATGAGACGTGGGTAAATGCCAATCATTCTGTCAGCAAAGGCTGGACAGACGATACTTTGGAAGGAACAATGTATGTGGCGTTAGGTTAAGGAGGCAGAATAATACTTCTCCTCGCTGGAACTGCACGAGTTTTGTTCCCAATTGCTGTCTTCTTTTTAAATAAAAAAGACAATAGATTATCACGAGGAAATGAATCATAACACTTTCCTTAAATGGTTCAAAGAGCAGCTTCTTCCAAATTTACCAAGACCATCTGTAATAGTAATGGATAATGCCAAATACCACTCAGTAGTTTCTGATAGAGCACCAACAATGGGACCAGAAGAAATGAAATAATTCAGTGGCTTGTTCGACGGAATATACCGGCGAAGGAGGGACTGAAGAAAAGTGAGCTACTGGAACTTGTGAAAGCAACCAAACCACGGTTACCAAGTTATGGAGTCGACGGCATTGCTGCATAACATGGTCACAAAATAGTTAGGCTTTCCCCTTATCATTTTAACTCGATTGAATTAATTTGGGCCGAAATAAAGGATTATTTTGGGCGAAACAATAAAGCTTTCACTGTGTCGTCAGTAATACAGCTTACAGAAGAAGCACTACAGCAGTAAAAGCTGAAAACTGGAAAAAAGGGTGACTCATACAAAGGCTGTAATAAGTGCAGCTTGGGAAAATGAAGGAGTTTTGGAAGACACTATAGAACAGCTTGTTATTTCCGTGGGGAATTCTAGCAGCTACCGTCATCATAATCATCATGATCATCATCTGAAGAGCTGCTAAAGTTCCCCACGGAAATGTCAAGCTGGTCTATAGTTTCTTCTAAAACTCCTTCATTTTCCCAAGCTGCACTTATTATTCCCTTTGTATGAGTCACCGCTTTTTTCCAGTTTTTAGCTTTTACTGCTGTTAGTGCCTTTTCTGTAAGCTTTATTACTGACAACACAGTGAAACCTTTATTGTTTCGCCCAACATAACCCTATTTGTCGGCCCAAATTAATTCAAGAGTTAAAATGACAATGATAAGGGGGAAGCCTAACTATTTTGTGACCATGTTCTGCAGCAATGCCATCGACTACGTAACTTGGAAACCGCAGTTAGTTTGCTTTCACAAGTTCCAGTAGCTCACTTTTCTTCAGTCCCTCCTTCATCGGTACATTGCAGCAAACAAGCCCCTGAATTATTTTCTCCTCTTCGAAATATTCTCTCACAGAGCATATTATTTCCCGCGCCAGTCCTTTAATTGGGATGCTTTTACCAAATACAGTTTAATTCGGTTCCCGAGTGCGCTCAGCTTTTCGTTTGGTTGCGCTTCTTTGTCACTGTTTTTGGAGATTATTAAATATCCATTAAACGTGTTAACACAATTATAAATGCTCACACAACACACGCTCGCACAAATACACGGACTCAAACACACGTAACACAAGGCAAATACCATACAAATAGGACGATGCAAAAGAACTTTTCAATGCGTAGGTAATCTCTAAACTGATACAAAAACATAAACAAGCTGGGGTTAAAAGGAGGACATTGTTTATAACTGCACCGACAGCAGAAGATAAGTTCATGTTTACTGCAACGGTCGCTCGCCCGGCACGTCATGCCAATCACCTGTTACAATATCGTAACACGGCATTTGCGTCTATCCTTGCTATGGAAACGTCTTAGTTCTAATTGGTCCTTCTAATGGTTGCTATGACGACCGCTGTGACGTATTCATCCCCTCCCATTCATTTAAAGTTTTCCGTCACGTGGTTAGTAACTGTCAATCACCTTCTTGATTGGCACAGTGTATAGTAATGGACTTAGCAATGTTAATGCTGTCGTGGGTGTTGATTTTGAAGGCTTTGGTTGCGTTACAGCTACGAGAACCTTTTCGGAAATCGTGGCCTGTTAATGCCCTATGTCTGAGCTAGGATTTCCCGATTCGGAACCCTGCGGGCACTGAGCTATAGGCACTGGACTGCGGGACAGAGGTTTGGCGGATACATAGAAGTTTCCGGGCTTCCGAGTAGGACACCTTCTCCCTAAGCCGGATCTTCTGGATCGCTCTTTGCTCTGCAAAACGGGGGCATTCTCGGGAACCTGATTGGTATTCACCACTACAGTTAATGCACTTTGGAGCTGTTGCACATGCTCCATTGTAAGGGATGTCTCCACAAATGATACGTAGATTCGCCGTTGCAAAATTCGCTAGTGCATCCAAAGCACTGTCACTTATAGCATCTCAGCGGATTTGGTATACACCGTCTTAAACCTTTGAGGGGGACCTACCAGATTAAAGGTAAGGAACAGGGTACAAGTACACACCAATTCACCTCACTCTTTCCGCTGAACCCGATATATGGATGTCACACCTTGTTCTTCCAGAATCTCTTGAATCTCCTCATTGGACACACCGTACAATGCATGGGTATCTACAATACCGCGCGGGGAGTTAAAGATTTCTGCATCTTAACTCGGATAGCTAATAAGTTTGCTTTTAAGATAATCGCTGCCTGGAATGCTGAATTTGCTTCAACCAGGAGCGAGCCACTGCAACTTCTGATGCACGACTTATAGGATCAGGAATCTTATCCAGACCCTTTTAAACTGAAAAAGGGTTCACAGGTTTAGGTGAGAGTCCTGGCCTGGACCTTGCTCACCTTGGGTTCTCACCTCCCAATTCAAAGATAGATGAACCCAAACGCCTTCAGGAGTTTAACAGGTCATGTAATGTACATCCACAGGACAGATATTTATCAGCGGATATGAACTCAGTCCTACATGATACTCAGGGCTAGGAGTTACGCATTACTCAGTTA
Source organism: Deroplatys truncata (assembly GCA_030765065.1). NCBI lineage: Eukaryota > Metazoa > Arthropoda > Insecta > Mantodea > Mantidae > Deroplatys > Deroplatys truncata. The sequence continues at coordinate 89,788,153 of CM060989.1, read as the reverse complement.
CCCCTTGCGTCTCTCTCTCTCCCATGCATTGGTATCTGTCAGACAGTGTTCAGGGAGGTAACTGTTACTTGGCCAAATGCACAAATGCACTGAGGCCAAAAGTGATTGGGCATTTAGCATAAACCCTCTCACCTCTTAGAGGAACCCAATCCAGATTGTGGCTTGGGAATGCCAATCCTTTACCTACTGTAGTAGGACCCTGAGGGGGAGAGAATTAATGCAAGCTGCTGAATTAATGAAATGAAATAAAAAAACAAATTTCCTCTACTAACCCTAAAACATTGACGGATTTTCAGATATAGTTATGAAGTGTCAAATGTCTTCATTATTATGTATGCCACGAATGATAAAGTTGTAGAACAACTTTTATGTTTCACAAATGTGATATGTTTCTGTTCTGCTACTTCTCTTTAATCACGATGTTGGACTGTTGGGCGAGTATGAATGCGGTATTAAACTTGTTGCACAGACCTATGAAGATGATGCAATGGATGGGCAACATGGTGGTTTGCAAGCAACAATTTGGGACCATTATAAAATTGATATATTTGTCCACTGTTATGCACAGAAATTAAATGTAGTACTTTCCCAATCTACCAATTCCATTAAGGGAAAGAAGATGTTCCTCAGCACTCTCCCCAGCATTGGGGACTTTTTACCGAAGTGCAATAAGACAGCAGAAGCTTTGGATAGGCATCTTAAGAAAAAATTTTAATCCTTGGCACCAACTCGTCAATATAAGAGCCGCTGGTTGAAACAAATAAAAATATGTAATTGAAAATCTTGTTGCTTCTGTTACTGAAAATCCAAATGAAACAATTCCTTCTGCCCGTTGTCTTCTTTCGCTTTTAAGCAATTTCAATTTCATAGTGGAATTTTTTTCTTTATTCATTTCAAAATCCTTCAAACCAAAAGAGTTGACCTCGCATTTTGCAGTAAAAGCATTGAGGAATTTGATGAGAACATCCTATGTTTGAGAAACAATTTTGATTAGCCATGAACAAAATTGGAAGATGCCACTTATTCTGATTGTCCCATCACATACAAAAAGAATTTGTATTGCCCCAATGAAAGAGGAAGAAAGAAAACGTTCCCCTAGACTGCTACAAAATGAGCTCATTCATACAGTAGACCATAACGTTTGCGAAAGATTTTCGGAGAACTTAAAACTTTACTTGTTTACTCTCAACGATTCTAGTATTTTCATTATCATAAACCATCATTGCCAGAAAGAGAGTTTTCATGTCTAAAAGAGAATTACAGAATTTTCCCTCATTTTGTGTCTTTGAGAAGTGAACTTATGGCAATCTATTCATTTGGAAGTATGTTAAAACACAGTATGTATGAATTATACCAATACATGCAAAAACTACGACAAACATCTGGAATTCCATAAACATGAAAACTTTTTGAGCTAATATTAACTATTCCAGCAACCAGGGTGGCAAAGGGACAGTCATTTTCTGCCTCATAATGGCTAAAAAACTATTTGAGAAACTCCCAACAATAGATTAGATTATCATAGCTTGAACACTAAGAAATCCCTGCTAGGCAAACCACAGTCCAAACAGAGCTTCCAGGAAGATATTATTGAACTATTTCTAAAGAAAAATTGAACTGAATTGCTTTACAAAAAGCCAATATTTTTAACATAGCAAACTTTTACTCACTGAAGCATTAGTGATGTCTGTTTTTCATTTAAAAGATTCGTCTTTAATTAACTTTGGAAACATTTTTTAATTACTTCCCTCAAATTGAAGGACACGCTATACCATTAAAGTATACACCGTTTTGCTTTCAACTTTGTTATAAGAACAGTTCCAATAAAGAGGATTAAGAAGCAGAATGGTGCGGTTCCTACAATTTTTTAAAATCAATCTTCGTATTTATACTGTGGTGTTGCTGCATACAAAACTGTAGCCTGCATAAATGTTGTTTTCTATAATAATTAATAGTGCAAACTGAAACGTTTGAAAGTATACAATAATACTTACAAAAAAAAGGTTCCCGTAAAGATGTCTTCACAAATAAGCTGTGTGCGAGATTAATGCGAAAGTATGGTTATGAGCCGCAATTGATGTTAATTGCTTGTGGATGTTATCCTTGAGCAACGTCGGAGTATGTGGTACATGCATAATGGAGCACCGCCAATTTTGCTGCTACTGTAAGAAGACACCTAATATGGAGGTATGGTCCAAGATGTATCCTCAGAAAGAGGGCTTTTACCTTGGCCTCCACGATCATCTGATCTGAATTCTTTGCAATTTTCCTGATGGAATCATCTCAAATGTGTAGCGTACAAAACTCCCGTTAATACCGTGGAAGTCCTGGAGCAGAGAATTGTACGTGCTTGTCAAGAATTCAGAGATGATCTGTAGGTGTTTGAAAGAATTTGAAACTCATCGCAGAGACGAGTGCAGTATTGCATCCAGATACAAGGACAACATTTTCAGCACCTCCTTTAACAGGGAAGAGTGTACAGCAGTGGGGTGAAAATGCGACTGGCGAGGCAGTGTGTCTAGCAGATGCAACTCCTTTTCTAGCCATTTATTTATTTGTTTTCCATGTGCTGCAGTGCATGTTGCATATTTGCTGACTCGAGAGAGAAAGTCATTTTCGCTACCCTTGGTGTACAGTATTAATAACGTGTAACGTGTTTGCTCAAAGAATATACTTTTTCAGTATTATTAAAATCTGTTTATAGGCTAAATGTATGAGCCCCTGACTACCAATCAATGCTGTGAAAACTGCAAATCAATAACACTTTCCATTTCCATAATATTTGTGGTGCAAGCTTTAGGTGATTCACCCTATATATATAACCTAGGGTGACATGACCACTTAAGCATCCCTAAAGCTGTGTTTATGAAATATTTTTCCTCGCAGAAGGTACTTTAGCAAGATACAAAAGTTCTGAAACAGTAACAAGAGATTTGTGTACAGCTTCTATTGAACTTCCAGAGTCAGTTACTAGTTTTCTTCTCAGATTTACAGAAATTGCTTGCTGAATGTCAAATTGTTAAAACTGGATAAAATTGAGGCAGCTTTAATATGACCTACGTTATCTGTTACAGGAAGCAGGTACTTCAAAAGAATGAGCTTGTGTGACTATTTAACCATACAATAAGTGCAATACAAGAAATACACACATTTGTCACCATGTTGTGTGAATTTCGTGTGCCATAGACAAGCACATTGTTTACACAGAAGTAAAAATGAGTAAGGCTGACACAATTCCTCTTTGTACTGCTGCAGCACAATCATGGGAGTAATGTAATCAAACACTCTGTATAATTAGTGAAATGCTTGCCAATTGATTCTATGAGCAAATTTATTTTACTTCAAGCAGATGGAACACACACTGCAAACATTCTGCTACATAGCAGCTTTAACAATAGCCACGTAAATAAACACAAAGAGTAAAAGAAGCAAAGAGCTAAAGATGTGATTAATAACAATATATATTGTAATTTTAATTACAGTAAAAAAGATAAATGAAGCTTATTAAGGCCACCAATTTATGTACATTATATGTTTGTACCTTAACACTTTGGAAAACATATTTACAATATTATAGGACAGCTTACCCTTAATTATACTTATAACCCTTAGCACCAGTGATAAATTGAGGTGATCTCTATATGCTGCTGTACTGAGCTTGGTGCAGACTGCAACCTGTTGGACATTCACACAAATCACTTCTTACAGTTGAACATCAAGTTTTAAGCCACAACAGGAGAAATTTTAAGAGAAATACATGAAAAGGTTGTACATTTACAAACTTTTTCATGAAGGAAATTGTGTGTATTAATCTTAATGAAGCTCTTCTTCAATATGACACATTTGTGTGCCCATTTCTCCTCATTAATTTAATTATGTCTTTAAAATGCGAAAAATCACTGTAGTGTTTATAAATGTATTTCTTATTTGTAAGAGTGTCTACGATCATGAATAAAATGACACATTTTCATCAGTAATTAATTTTTAAAAATTAACCATCTTATTAACCCATTGTGCCCAGTGTTTTATTGATGGTACAAGTGACAGGACTAGACATACACTAATATTTTACACAACGAATTTCAGAAATGCTGTTGTGCTCATTTATACATTGTTGAACTTATGTTCTTTTATTCCTGAATTAGTTCTTCTGAGAAGCAGTACAGTAGGAGCAATTGGCATTTGAAATTAAACCTTTTTTTCTAGTCTGAATATCAGCATGACATGGACTTGAGTATATTAAATTATTTTATAATAAAAGCTTCACAAACTGCAAGTTGTTCCTTAATGAATCAATAATGTCTTATTCATTTAAATTTATGCAACATTATTTTTGCTGTGGGGACACATGCCCCAATTTCAGCATGACATAAAAGGTACACTAAGCACTGATAAGAGCACTTTAATTTTAATGCTTGTTATGCATCACTCTTATTTTGCCTATTGCTGCCATGACATAAGGCCACTCTCGTAAAGCTTTAGGCGAGATTTTAAAGGGTTTTTGGTTCAGAAAGCTTTGAACATACTATTTGAAGATGTATCCGATGTTAAGGATAATTTTATTGCTGCACCTGATTTGAGTATTTTGACTATTAAGATTCTGGGGATGAGGAAGTACGAGGTACCCCTGACAATCTTAGTCAAAGGCAACTTCTTGCTGATGTTGAAGCTAGAGCTGGTGAAAGAGGGGAGATATTACCTCATCCACATGATGCTCAAACATCAAACTTGCAAAATGAAGATGTACTTCTTCCACCAATGCCAATTCCAGAAACAACAATTCTGTACAAGCCATACGCACAATGCGATAAAAAGTCTACATGGATTGAAGGAAATTTTGAGACAAGATCGATACAATTTGATGTTTCTTACCCCAGCCACAAGGAACTAATAATGCAGTTGAGTCATTTGCCTATTCTTTGATGATAAAGTTATCAATGTCATTGCCAAGGAAACAAACAGATATGCTTTATAGAAACATACAGAATACTCCTAGAATCCCTCAGGTATGTAATCCTGGTCCTTCTCAGCTTTATCCTGTTGAAGCCTGGCTTTTATTCTTGCAGTTCTCCTAGGATGGTTTCTGTGCTTCTATCCACTTTCATCCTAGATATTCCAATACATTAATCCAACCCACATTGTCTTTGTTGTACATTAACACAGCATCACACAGTCCTAATTCCAAAATGTTTCTTCCTACAAATGTTATTTTAGGCACAGGAGACCGTATTGAAAGATTCATTAACATTATGTGTCTCGCTATGCAGATTATTTACAAACTGTGAATAGGCTAGTTTTAAATACTCAGGCCTTATGACTAACATTCCAGTTTTATCCAATTAAATCATGATAGTAAATGTATGAAGCTTCAGTCTAATGATATTTCCACCATTGCCTAAGCACATGTTTTGGAGTTGGAAGAAATAGTTTAAAAATAGATGGCCCAGACTGCTCTCATCATACATTCCTAATTGTCCATATTGTTTTTTTATGGCTTTGCTTAATAGGCTTGCAGTTTGTCATGGTACCACCTGTGTCATACTACATGGACTACAGGTACCATTCCATACTGTAATTCCTGAGGTCATGGGTTCAAACTTGATGGATGGCAATAGATTTTTTTCAAACATAGGTCCTTAAAATGGATTCCTTCGGAAGGGAAGTAAAGCCAGTGGTCCAGTGTCATAGATTTACAACACATAAAAGAACCTCAAGCCATATAGAAGCTTCTGAGGAAGATTTCATCTTTCAAGCACTCTATTCAATGGGATGCTAAGAGCTATAGTAATTAAAGAGCATACATAAATAAAACTATTTTATTTAACCTGTGAGTCGATCCTGATAGTTTTGCCATTAAATAGTGGAGCTTTGCCTAGCTGCTATTTTATCTTCCTCAGCTGTATGCCCATTTTCTTCTGGACATGTCCAATACAATCTGCTTTTTTCGTGTTGAGTATAATTTCTCCTTAAAATGAGCTAAAACTTACCGCTTTACTACAAGGCATATAAGAGTTAAGAATTTTTCTCTGAAGTGCTGCAGAATATGGAGTACAAAATGGCAGATGTAGCCTCATTTTAAACACATATTTATAATACAGGTAATGTATTTTATGATAATTTATGTATTAACTTAAATAGATCATTCCAAACTACAAAACTGAACAAAATACTACAAAACTGAACAAAATACTACAAAAGCAGTTTTCACCATACAATCTCCCTTAATAAATCAAATTATGCAATTTCAAGGCTGACAGCCAAGTATTGCACCTTTATCACAAGTGTTAAAGTATGTATTTTCTCATACCCATGAACAAATTGATGTTTTTCAAATTCACAAAACAATAAACCTCTTCTCACAAATTTCACGCCAGTGAGGCCTTTACCATCATGCATCAAATTATGCAATATCACAAATGTCAATTAAGTCTGCTGATCCCACAAATTTCATACATCTAACGCTTTTTACCATCATTTAACAAATTATGCTGTTGAATTATGAAAAGAGAGCAAATGCCTTGTTACAAATTTCACCATTGTGAGGTATTTTACCCTCCTATATCAGATTATGCCTTTTCAAATATGAGAAATGAGCAAACTCTTCTCTGAAATTTCACACTTGTGTAACGTTTTACCTTCATGTCTCAAGGTAATGGAATTTCAATGATGGGAAATGAGGAACCCTTTTCTAAAAAAAATTCACACTTAATAAGTTTTTACCGTCAAATGTAAAATGATGCTTTTTCAAATCTGACAATTCAATAAACCTCTTCTCAAAATTTCATCTTCATGTATCAAATTATGCAGTTTTAAATGTGATAGAAGAGTAAAGTACTTCTAAATGTCTCACTTGTAAGGGTTTTTACCCTCATGTATCAAATTTTGCAATTTTAAACTTGACAGAAGAGTAAAGCTCTTCTCACAAATGTCACTACTGAGACCTTTTAGCCTCATATACCACAATGTGCTTTTTCAAAATTCACAGCTCAGTAAAGTTCTTCTCACAGATTTCAATCTTCTGACTTTTCACATGTGACACCTCTTACTGGTTTCACAGTGAGGCAAAGCTCTCCTCATAGGTTTCAAACTAGTGAAGCTTTTTACCATGATGTATCATATTACAACTTTTCAAATTTGACATCTTCTCAGGCATTTTGCCCATGTGTATCATACTATGACTTTTCAAATGTGACTTCCGAGTAAAGCGCTTCTCGCAAATTTCACATTTGTGAGGTATTTTTACCCTTGCGTACCAAAATGTGCGATTTCAACTGTGACAACTGAGTAAAACTCTTCTCACAAACTTTACATTCGTGAGCATTTTTACCTTCATGATACAAAATGTGCGTTTTCAGACTTGATGACTCAATGAAGCTCTTCTCACAGATTTCACACTAGTGAGGCTTTTTACCCTCATGTATCATATTATGACGTTTCAAACTTGACATAAAATTAAAGCTCTTCTCACAAAGTTCACATTTGTAAGGCTTTTTACTCTGGTGTATTACACTATGTTTTTTCAAATGTACCAACTGTGTAAAGCTCTTCTCACAAATTTCACACTTGTGAGGCTTTATATTCTCATATATCAAATTATGCACTCTTAAATTCGACATATGAGTAAAGCTCTTCTCACAAATTTTACATTTGTGAGGCTTTTTACCCTCATGATACAAAATGTGTGTTTTCAGACTTGATGACTCAATGAAGCTGTTCTCACAAATTTCACACTTGTGAGGCTTTTTACCCTCATGTATCATATTATGACGTTTCAAACTTGACATAAAATTAAAGCTCTTCTCACAAAGTTCACATTTGTAAGGCTTTTTACTCTGGTGTATTACACTATGGTTTTTCAAATGTACCAACTGTGTAAAGCTCTTCTCACAAATTTCACACTTGTGAGGCTTTATATTCTTATGTATCAAATTATGCACTCTTAAATTTGACATATGAGTAAAGCTCTTCTCACAAAGTTCACATTTGTAAGGCTTTTTACTCTGGTGTATTACACTATGGTTTTTCAAATGTACCAACTGTGTAAAGCTCTTCTCACAAATTTCACACTTGTGAGGCTTTTTACCCTCATGTATCATATTATGACGTTTCAAACTTGACATAAAATTAAAGCTCTTCTCACAAAGTTCACATTTGTAAGGCTTTTTACTCTGGTGTATTACACTATGGTTTTTCAAATTTGCCATCTGAGTAAAGCTCTTCTCACAAATTTCACACCTGTGAGGCTTTTTACCCTCTTGTATCAAATTATGTCTTTTCAAATTTGACAACAGGGCGAAGCTCTTCTCACAAATTTCACACTTGTGACGCTTTCTATCCTCATGTATCCTATTATGGCTTTTCAAATATGACAGCTTAGTAAAGCTCTTTTCACAGATTTTACACTTCTGAATCGTTTTACCCTGATGTATCAAATTATGCCTTTTCAATTCTGATATACGAGTAAAGCTCTTCTCACAAATCAAATTATGCAAATTAAAGGCTGACAACTCAGGTAAACTCTTACCACAAATGCTACTCTCTCGTGTCCTTTCTCCCTTAAGTATCAATTTAGCGCTGCTGTAAATTTTCCCCCTATCACTACATTTACCAGTATGTTCTGAGCAAACATCTATTTCTACAGGTAGTATTTTTGTGACATCACCTTCCTGATGTTTACATTCAAGCTCTTTTCCATAAGTCAAGATTGTGTCTTTCCCTGAGGGTTCAGCAGAGGGCAATGGTGAATCACAACAACTATTGCCCGAAACTGCTTCTTTGTGTAATCTGAAATGTTGAAAGATTTACAATTAGGCTCAATAATCAAACAATGAAAGGGAATTAAATCTTAAAAGGGAATCTTTGTTAAGTGTACTTACAAATTGAAGTAGAGCAACGTCATTGTTTATTACGGTCAAAATAACTTAATTTGCAATATTTTTAAGTAAATTAATAAAATCCTTTAAATGAAAAAGCTGTGCTTCTAACTTGGGAAGAATAATGTATATTGTGAATTTGCATACAACACAAGAAAATTAAAGCGAGAGTTAACAAAATCATGTCCAATTTAAAGTAAACAGTGAGAGTACACTTGTGAGTCAAAAGCAACAAAGTAAACTAAATGATTGTACAAAGATAAATTTACATAGTTTCATTCATCATATGCGTAACTCAGTATAAAGAACAACAGTAAATACAAAGCTGATAAGATCTTACACCAAAACATTGCAAATATGCAGCCAGTTATTATAATTTATTCTGAAGAGTGTCTTAATGCCGAGAAAATAAAAGTAAAATATAACGAAAATTACACCTTAGGGTCTAGCTTTTTCCAGAAAAATAACAATTTGTGATTTAAATGGGATGGAATGTAAAATTTCATCATCACTTCACTAAATTTTCATTGTCATTTCGCATTTCTTCATGAGTGAATTTAAGTATAAAACAAGTTGATAGAATTTAATAGAATCACAAATGAAAAAACACTAGCTGCACAGAGAAAAAACAAAAAGAAAAGAGAAAAAAATAGAGTGGGCGGGGATTTACAGAAGAAAAGAAATAAATAAAAAATTGAATTGATTTTTGCAGAATTTTAAAAATATGTCTCAATGTTACTTTGCAACTAAAAGAAGTTAATTGTATTAAAAACACATGATACATGCTAAGGATTTTTAAGCCTGAAAAAATCCATCGCCCTCCACCGGATTTGAACCAGCAACTGTTTAGCTGCCTATGAGGCATGATTAGCCTTGAGGAGGGAGTAGTATAACTGTGAAGCTACCAGAGCAAAGATGCTGCTGGTATAGCTAGACCATCTAGCCCACTACAGACAGTGATATTTAGCACGACCAGCCTTGTGGAGTGAGCAATGTGACCAAGAAGCTACCTGAGGGAAGATGCTGCTGATATAGCTAGACCGTCTAGCCCACTGTAGACCGTGTTGTTCAACACGACCAGCCTTGAGGAGTGAGCAATGTGACCACGAAGCTACCTGAGGGAAGATGCTGTTTGTATAGCTAGACCGTCTAACCCACTACAGTGATATTCAGCACGACCACCCTTGTGGAGTGAGCAATGTGACCAAGAAGCTACCTCAGCAAAGATGCTGCTGGTATAGCTAGACCATCTAGCCCACTATAGACAGTGTTGTTCAACACGACCAGCCTTGAGGAGTGAGCAATGTGACCAAGAAGCTATCTGAGGGAAGATGCTGCAGGTATAGCTAGACCGTCTAGCCCACTGTAGACCGTGTTGTTTAACACGACCAGCCTTGAGGAGGGAGCAATGTGACTGTGAAGCTACCTGAGGGAAGATGCTGCTGGCATAGCTAGACCATCTAGCCCACTATACACAGTGTTGTTCAACACGACCAGCCTTGAGGAGGGAGCAATGTGGTAATGAAGCTACCTGACGAAGATGCTGGTGGTATATATATACCATCTAGACCGCTATGACAGTTTTTTTATTATTTTATTTCTGGACACTCTTTAACTCCTATGTCCTTTGCGTGCCAGAAAAATACTGCCTGGTGGATAGGAGTAGAGCTCATCGCAACTGTTGCAGCTGCAGGGTAACATCCATCATTCCAGTGCAAAGCTTTCTTGCTTCCAGAAAGGTTTATATTACGAGACCATAAATATATTTAATACTCTCCCTAATGATCTTAAGAGAAAAGTTGACAATTTCAATGCCTTTAAAACTGCTGACAAAGTGACATAGTGCTGACTGTAGACAAAGTGCTACAAAAAGATGTTACTGCATTAATTATGTGTAATTGAAACACATGACTGATAAGTCAACCAATTCAAAACTTTAAAAAACATGAATGTTCACAACCATAACACTAAGACAAAACACAGCTATTTCAGAAATAAACAGAGTGATGCTGTAAATCGCAAAACCATAGAAAATAAAACCAGAATTATGTGCAAATCATATAACAATCAAGTCCTCTGATAGAAAATGCTTGCTACTCCTCAGAACTGTAAAAATGAGCAAATGCAAATGCATTTAAAATATAGTATTTTTGTAATTCTCATCTTTTATAAAGTTATATTCCTTGGTATATTTTTTAAAAGTGGTTCATTTTTCTTTATTTGAGTTTATTTACTATATTTTGTATAATCAAACGATCCTTGTAAAATAATTATAATTAATTTGTCATTATCAACTAGCCTTTGCAGAGAAAACATGAAAAATGAGGGTATGCATATTAACATAAAATGTAACATACATTATAAAGGTTTATAGGTTATTCGATTTGAGCCCTTACAGTGGAATAGCCTTTTGAGCTAGTATTAAAAATTACTTTATAAGATAGTCATAATTTGAGTTTATAGAAATCCAGGTAGCAATTTGAAAATATTATTTCAAAACTTTGAAATTATTTTTGAATATTATATATCCAAGACTCAAGTTACATTAACAGAACATTTTAATACATGCCTTCTTTTTTAAGGACAGTAATAAAAATAAATTATTCGCTGTATTCATATGGCATGTAAGCTGTAATAAATAAATGTATACAATTTGTCATCCTCTGTAGTCTAGTGGTACCATACTAGCCTCTAGTTCCAAGGTTACAGGTTCAAAACCAGTGGAGGGCAATGTATTTTTTGGGCATAAAAATATGGCTTTCTTATAAGTGAAGTAATGCTGTTGGTCCTGTGTCATAGATTTACAGGACATAAAAGAACGTCAAGCCTCAGAGTCTTCTGAGCAAGATACTTAAGTGACATTCTTTCATTTCACACACCTTTGAAGTATTTGATAAATGACAATCAATGAAATAAATATAACATACAATTTTTACTACCATAAACAGAATCGAACTGTCACCTTTTAAGCCTTGTCTTCTGTTTGCACAATACATAAGACCATCAATGTATATTAATTGGAAGGAAATGTAACTGGCTTTTATTTTTACAAGCAATCTGTGGAATAACAGCAACTAACCAGCTTTTGTTTCTACACACATTCACTATGAAGGTAAACTACCTTCTACTCCATGGCATTTTCAATGTAAGCTATGTAAATCCTTTTGTCTTTTAGTAATTTATGTACTGCAATTACAAGATGTTCTATAACTCATGTCCAGCAGAAAGAATCAGACTTTTCAATGGTGAAAGTATTACAAAAATTGGTAGCATGACTTTTGAGATTACCCTACATACATATGCCCGCATATATACATACAAGCTATTTGTCTTTATAGTATTACCATCAACTGGGGTGAGATTGGTCCTGCAGGGTGAGATTGTTCCATTTTGGGTAATTTTAATTATATTTTTCCTGCCTCAATATCAGTGGGGAAATTTGGATTGTGTGGGTTCTGTGTGTTAAAGAACATATGTTAGCTACGCTGAAACAGCTACAGCAGTTTCAAGATGATTCCACTAGGGGCAGCAAAATAAAACCAGATTTTGGGGCATACCTTTATTTCTGTATGTCCTACCTCGCATACTGCAGGGGCAACATTGATCCAGAGCAGCATATATACCTACAAACAGTGTATTTACAATGTGGACCAAAGTCACCCCAAGTCTGGATGAGATTGTTCCACATTTTTCAAAATTTTTATTTCAAAATGCAGTTGGTACATACCTTGTTTATTAATATGAGGTCATTCCTGCGTTAGATAATAACATATACCTGAGCTTTCATAAGCCTTTTCTCGGATCCTAGTATCGGTTTCCAGAATAGAAATATAAAAAACACAGAAAGTGGACCAATCTCACCCTGACTGATGGTACTATAAAGATGTACAGCTAAAGGAAAATGTAACACATGATTCAGAAGGCTTCTGTTTGAATCATAATCCAAGAGTCAAATCTTACCTTGGTGATTTTACTGGAGTGAAGTCCCCATCCTGTAACAGAATAATACAAACTTACAGTTTCACACAATCATATTAGTTAAATGTCCTCCAGCACATAGTTATCTTTAAAGTGCCAGGTTTGATTTATTTTTAAATTGGAATATGGTATTAAGAGTTATGTAGAAACAAGGATTTGACATTACATCTTATAATGGGGTTAAACAGAACACATAATGGAAAAGGTATTTAGATTTGAATAGTTTTCCGCACTTCTTTCTCCAAGTAGTGCCAACTTTTGAACAATGCAAGATCTTATGCCCTCTACTGTACAAACATGGTACTTCTCCATTTGACTGTCCTATGTGAGATGCTGATCTGTTGTTTGCTTGATACAACACCTTTTTAATTCCGATTTATTTATTTATACAGAATAGATGACTTTCCATTTTGGTTATTACTGGTTACATCATCCAGTTTGAAAACTGAGATATGCTCGCAAGACTTTCACATGATTTTTACAAATCTAGAAATCTGTGCCAATTTTGTGTTATGCTTATGGCTGCATTGTGAATGGGGCTTCATTCTTCAATCCACATTGCATTTACAGTAGGTTTTTTTATAGTAGAGATTTCAAACTAAACAACAAGTTCTTTGTAATTCAAAGACACTTGCAACACATATACAAAGTTCACTGAATGAGGTATTTACCACAGAACTAGGAATGTGAGCCTATTCTAGAAAAATAAAAGATACAGTAATTGTGTTTTATGTATGGATGCTCTTTAACTATCATTGTTCTTGGCATACCATTCTATATTGGGTGTGAAAGACAGGAAATTTTGCTCAAAGGCCTCTTTACATTGCTTGAGGTCTTTTCTACATGCAGTAAATCTATGACATGGGACCACTTTCCCTCTGAAGGAAGCCATGCCAAGGATTATTATGCCCCAAAAAAATCCACTGCCCATCTGTCGTATTTGAACCTGTGACCTTAGGAACTAGAGGTTAGCATGGTTACGGCTACACACCATAATAGTAAACCTTTTGGAGAAATTGTAAAAAACCTAAATTTCAAACCAGTAGAACGCCGATAAAGGAAATAAATTAGTAATTTTGGATAAAGAAGAGCACACCAAAGGATGCAAGAGTTTCTACAATCCTCAGAACAATCCAATAAACAAATTCATATGAAATACAAATGAAAGCTTAGCAGTTGTCAAACACTCTTTGCAATAAAGATAACAAGAGATTAAAACTAGGTAATCCTACAACTCCTAAAATGTATGGTTTACCAAAACTCCATAAAACTGGAAAGAAATAAGAAATATTGAACAGCCAACTGGAAAAATGGTTAACCAAGAAATTTTTAAGAAATGCCAAAATTTGAATCATTAAGCATTAAGAATTCCCCTTTGAATTAGTAAAAAGGATAAAGAACACACAGCTTATAGATGTTACATTGGTATCATCCGACATATTTTCAGCATCGACACATTGGTATCATCTGACATTTTCAGTATCGACACATTGGTATCATCTGATATATTTTCAGTATTCCCAAATGTGCACAAAGTGTTTTAGCAGCATTAAAAATTGGTTAACCTCCATCCACAAGAATGAAATGGGAATTGAATAGCTCATTAGTTTAACAAAATTGTGCACTGAGCAAACGTTCTTTTTTCAATTCTGCAGGAAAATACTTTCAGCAAAATATGGTTGTAGTCATAGGAAATCAACTGTCACCCTTCATTGCCAATTTATTTATGAGTGCTCTAGAGACAAAAGTAGTTAACATATTCCCATGAAAGTTTAAAACCTGGCTTAGACATGTTGATGATGCATCACAATAGTTTAAGGAAAAATTGACAAGATGTTGTAAAATTATTCAATCTGAAAGATAGAAGCACAAAATTCAACAGGGGAATAAAATCTGGCGACCAGCTTCCCTACATCTAGATCTAAAACTTATAAGGAAAAAAAAAACAGGTTAGCTTTTGGAATATACAAAAACAACACTTATATAGAGAAATATATAAAAGCCCGTCGTTGTAACCTCCATTACACAAAGTTGCAATATTTTAGTGAGAAAATACATCTCTAAAATCAAATACAACACTTAGAACATTCCAGAAGATCTTCAAAGAAAGCAACATCACACTCATCCCCTGAAAATAAACTTAATACATAATTTCTATTAAAAGCTATCCAAAAACATAAAATACTCCCTCAAAAAAGCTGGTATTCACAGAATAGATTGCAAGGACTGTGAAAGTATTTATATAGGTAAAACAAATTGAGACTTATAGAACAGCCAATCCAGAGAAGAGGAGGGATCAGCATAGGTAATACATTTTCAAACAGACGGACACATGAAATTATCAACTCAGTGATGACACTAATTAGGCAAGCACAAAAATCCACTGAACTGAAAATTGATAATAATTTTTATGGAAAAATCAACCTAGTTAAATGAAATATGAGATCACAATGGACCAAAATCTCATACAGTCAGCAACAGAAGGCAAGTAGTAAGCCATGATCATCAGGACTAGCTATTCAGCCACAATCACTTGACAAGAAAGACATTCCTTGAAACTAGTTCTGAGGTAAATACCTAATTCAGTGAAATTTGTGTATATGCAACCACACCTGTAACCTTTAAGCAAGAAGTACTTTAGTTACATGTGGAAACAGTATTTAAATGGTTATTCACAGTAACAAAAGTTGCAAGGGAAATAATAGGAAGAGAAAATCCAAGAATTACAAACTTTAAAGCCTGTCGAATAGATGACATTGCTCTACATTTTTCCTGTAACAATGCTTTTGCCCGTTCTTAACATTTCTTGTATATACTTCTACAAACTTCAATCAAATAAAGATTCTTGTTAGGCTATTCACAGAAAATCCAACATTTACATATCATATGTCATGGAACCAGTTAAAAAGATTGGAAAGGCAAAATCAGACTGAAAACTTACCATAGCATCAGAATAGCTCATAGACATTTTCAAGAAAATAAAAGATAGCGAACAAATTTCTTCCATGTGGCGGGAGAATTTTGTTGAAAACATCTTGTTGCAAACTTGGAAGCTGCTGAATTTGAATACAGTGTATGGCATTTATCCATCCTTTTCTTTTACAGTTATCCTGTTCTCTCTTGCTCTCTCTCTCTCTGAGATATGCTTTATTGCAAGCACATGCATGCACATACATATAAAATCTTTTGTTTTGATTTTTCTTAAAACTACTGCTCCTGCGTTCAGTGGAACTCAAAACACACAGTTCCAGCAAAATCTCAAAATTGAATTTCTGATTGGAATACATTATTTCTTCTATTAACCACAAGTATGATGTAGATAAACTAAAAGTGCCTGAGATGTTTAGGACGACAGCTGCAGGCAATAAACTGAGTTTTCTTTACAACAGTACTGGGCTTGCAAATATGTATATTTGAGTTCATAGATTGTAATCTATAAATTGTAAGCAGAATATTAATAACTAGCTGGCTTACCTAAGTTTGCACAGCTAGATTTTTTAAATTTGAATGACAAATTAATTTTATTCCCTCCTCCGATCTTTATGATCTTATTGTACAATGATCTACACGATTTTAATGTTAATTCCTTTTCCCCTTATCCCTTAAAACTGTAATGTCATACAGCCATTCCTAATAAGCCATTGAAAACTCCCTGATATTCACACAATTATCTAATTGAAACATTGGTGGAACATGTGACCTCCTCAACATTCCCCATAACATTCTTACAAGTTTTGGAAATGCTGCGTAGATTAAAAGCACCCTTTGGAGTGAAATTATTATCAGTCAGATTGGACCAATAAGCTTATGGATAATCACAGCAAGTAAACTTTACACCTTTATACCTTTTCTTTGGTCCCATAATTATTTAATAACATAACAGCTACCTAGTTCCCACATAATACAGAAACCCTAACACATACGCAAAACTGAGGTGAAGCTGGTGAATATGAAGATTTGCATTCCCAGGCCAGCAGGTTAATAAGCCATTTGGAAAACAATAATAGTAGTAGTAATAGGTGTTTCAGTGGCGCAAAACTACTGTTGTCATCAGCGCCACCCTCTGGCTATAGATTTATTCATGTTGATGATACATAAGCAATACATGCAAACCAATTACACTGTTACGCCACTGAGATTACATAAGTAGAAAAAATACACAGAAAATATGTTATATGCTAAAATAAAACTCACAAATCAATATATACCATAAATAATCCTTCAGCAAACACATGCAGTTAAGCCAGTACTGACACAGTTTGAAAGTCATTAACATACCAAACTTACACGATTAAATTTTTGCAAGGAAACCACTGAATTTAATACGGCAAAAAAGCTTAGTGATACAGCAGAGTCATCCCCATAAACTGTAATTAAATTAGGAGAGTCCAAGTCATTTGCAAAAGGCAAAATAGTAACGACGCTGGGTGAGGAAATTCTTCACTCTTAAGGGCACATTGCAGTGGAGACAGGGGCACAGTGTTCACCTGTAAGGAGGTAGCCATGACTAAAATAACAGTGGCCAATACGAAGCCGAGCTAGCACGGTCTCCTCACGTCATGATAGACAGGAAGAATTCAGAGAAGCGTTGTAGCCTTGACATCTCAGAGTTTGACAGAAGATGTAAACCACTCCTCATGCCAATAAGAGAGTACCTTTCTGTGCAAAACATCCCTCAAATCCATACATAGGCAGCAGAGAACCCGTTTATCAGGGTGGAGAATCACAGCCTTCACTGCCTGTTCATTTCCTACAATGCCAAGATGTTCTGGAACCTAGACAAAGACCACACAAAAGCCAGCAAGATAGAGAGAGTGCAACTGATCATAGATTTTCTGAACATGTAGTGTTGGCTATAGGGTTCCCGTAAGCTAGGTAAAACACTGAGAGAATCGGAAAAAATAACACTGTAGTGCAGGGAAAAGCAGCAGATGAAATATGTGGCCTTAAATATGGTATAGAGTCCTTTTTGGAAAAGAAACACAGTTACAACCACAGAGAAACATTATCTACACAGCTGTTAACCTTAAAATATCAGTTTATTCATTTCTAATGTTAGCTGAATTCTTCTCTCTTTGTACAATTTTTTAACAAACTGCTAACAAACTTGATTACCACACACAAAAAAATATAAAACAACACTTTCTTACATGAGGGTTATTACAATATTTTCACGTTGGTATCGTAAGATTTTAAGCAGATCCTGTTCTGTTTTGCTGTGTCTTAACTTTAAATCATGAACATATATATACAGGGTGGTAAGTGAACATCCTTGAACAGGATGTCCCCTTGTAATGAATAGGACAAAAAATAGGCAGTTTTGCTGCTTTAAAAAAGTTTTGAGAAAGCAGTGAAAATTGCTTCATATTAACTTTGATTTTAAATAAACATTTTAAGAAATTTAAATACTTTTTCAAATATTTCTTAAAGGATGCTGAAAGATAAACATTATCTGCATGTTTAAATACACCTTGATTTAAACCAATTCACACTCACTGTTATATAAGGTTTCGAACTTTGTCTCAGTTGAATCTATACTGTTGTCCACGAGAACACACAACATGACAACTCTATAAAATTGAAAAACACACCTCAGCTGTTTGTTTATAAAGAAACACACTTGAACTGTTGTTTCTTGCGCTTATGGCTTGTTTCCAAAACTACAGATTATCGGTTACAAAATGGCTCACTTTACTAATACCAAGTATCTTGAAATGCTACACATTTACAGTGAAGCACATTGTAATGCAACAGATGCGGCAAGAATTTATCACAAAGATTTCCAAACAGACAAGCACCACATCATAGTACATTTACTTTCATGTATCAGAAAGTTCTAGATACAGGAAACATATCTCCTCATGCTGGAGTTGGTCAAAGAAATGTTGCACAAGAAGAAGAAATTCTTTACTTGGTGAAAGAAGATCCTGGAAACAGCAGCTGTGGTGTAGCTCACACTATTGACATATCCCAATGGTCTGTTTTGAAAACATTAAAAGAATTGCTATGCTATATCATTCTCAGCACATCCAGTAATTCTCTGAAGCACATTATGCATCAAGGGTAGCATTTTCCAAATGGTTTCTTCAACACTCTCCCCTTAAAATTCCTGCAGTGGATGAAGCAACATTTACCAGAAACGTGATAAGTAATTAGCATAATGCATACATCAGAGGTTAGGAAATCTACACACAACAACACAAGACAGCTTTCATCACAGACTCTCTGTAAATCTTTGGGAACCAATCATAGGAAACACATTAAATGGTCCGTGGATACTTCTAGTTTTAAGAGGAGCCATCCA
Source organism: Deroplatys truncata (assembly GCA_030765065.1). Classification (NCBI taxonomy): domain Eukaryota; kingdom Metazoa; phylum Arthropoda; class Insecta; order Mantodea; family Mantidae; genus Deroplatys; species Deroplatys truncata. The sequence goes on along the minus strand of CM060989.1, from coordinate 89,768,998 downwards.
TCTCCAGCTTCTACAACAAGCATTACCGTTCTGCTTGAGGATTTTCCCCTGGTAGTAAGAAATGATGTGTGGCTATTAAATGATGGCGCACCTCTGCACATAAGTAGAGCTGTGTGTGGCCATCTATACAATAGCTATGCAGAATACCGGATCACTCGGAATGGATCAATAATATGGCAACCAATATCACCCAATCGAGCTTTTTCTTTGAGGCTATATGAAACTTGCATATACATTACAGAAATGCCTGATGTGGAAACACTGCTTCAAGAGTGGAAGAAATAAAATAACAACCCAACCTGCTTCGTGCAGTGCAGCAGAACTGGAGAAAATGTTGTCAAGCATGTGTGTTGGCAAGAAGTGCACCTTTTGAACAATTTCTATAAATTTACTCAGTTCCACATCCTGTATGATATTTAAGTTACTTTATAATAAGTATAGCTTTCTATTTATTTGTATACCGGAAGTGTTTATTTGTTTGTTGACATAGCAGAAGAAGCTGAAGAATTAAAAGTTAACCTGTTTAATGTAAAGTGTAGCTGTTAAACTTGCTGCATTGCAATATTATACAAAATAAAATAGAAATTATCTCAAGAGCAGAAAGCATTATGGAAAAAATATATTAAGAAGAATACTCAAAAGAATGTGCACTTTCATAGCTTAAAAGGATCATCATAATTCATCTTCCACCTTGTATAGTACTTAGATTGAAACACTGTCTCCTTTGACTTATTTTGCAAGCATTTGTGATAGTGTAGAATTTCCCAAGATGCCAGTAGCAGCAAAGTTGGAAAAGTGAGTTTGTATGAGAGAGAGGATCAACTTGAGAAAGAGATGGATACATGGAATTCACAATTATGTCACCAGAAATACAAGCAATTGAACTCTCATACAATGCTATGTAAAGCACCAAACAGAACAGTCGTTACAATTATTGGCACGAATGTGCACATCACAGCATTTTTATATAAAAGGAGGAATTTTGTCTAGCAGCATGCTTCACTACTTCACTGCACTTCATAATGACATTCTGATCAAGAGATGCTTGATAAATTGAATTTTATTCATGGACACACTTTAACTGCCTTGGTTTTTACAAGTCCGTTCTATAATGGGTGTGAAAAACTGGAAATTGCCCTGAGGTCTCTATATGAGGTTTGAGGCTCTTTTATAAAAAGCCATAAATCTATGATATGGGACCACCGACTTTACTTCACTTTTGAAGGAAGCCATGTTAAGGATTTTTACGCCTGAAAAAATCCATCAACCTCCGTTGGGATTGCACTCACAACCACGGGAGCTAGATGCTAACATGGTACTCCAAGACTACAGAGCACCAAAAAAATAAAAAAGAATAAATTTAAAAAAAAAACTATAGACCAGGGAGTGATGCCAGGTTAAGCTCAGGGAGCAATGCACGGTAATGATTGGGGAGTGATTCCAGGTAAAGTTCGGGAGGGAGGAGATATGTGATGACAATGAGTTTGTTACCATAAATTACTACAAATAGTGGATATGAGGAAAAAAAAGGAGTTAAAAATATAGCATAATAGAAATCATTGCTAGCCACTTTTACTTTTTATATCTGGAATAAAGTTCAGTTAAAAACTAAACATGTACTTATATTATTGCCTTCACCTACTCCTGAGATAAAGGCAATAACAACTTAATTTCTGGCATTTACAAGCACGAAAGAGGAACCAGAAGGCAGGTGAGCATCTGCACTGAAATTAGCCAAACCTGAGTAGTATCTTTCCCAACCCACCACAAATAACAACTACTTCCTACTCCATGGTAAACTCAATGAAAAGTCAAAGCTTCCTTTGCAAATGTTCTTTTAGAACTACAGTGAGTTTACATTCTAGTATATAGGCTTCATAAATCTCTTTTAGTAACTTATGAATTGAAATTATAAGGTGTTTTATATCCCACATCCAAAAGAAAGAATAGGGCTCTTCAATATCAAAAAAATTATCAGACTCAGTTTTTCAGATTACCATACACACACAAATATATAAGTTTTCTCTCTATATTATTAATAAGAAGAAAATAATAAATTGAAATGGCTTTTCAGAAGCATAGTTTGTTCAAAATCCAGGCATATCTGAATATCTTCTACAGAACATTTTATTCCATTTATACCAAAGAGAGTTACAATAACTGATAATATTCTATTTTTAAGAAATATTCAGATACACATAACAATTACGTACACCAAGCATTATAAATAGAGCATGTGTCACAACAGATTTTTATGACTCCTTCAACACTGAATCATGTCCTTCCTGCAGGACACACACTATAAGACATTTCCAAACATTTTAAAAATAAGCAATTATGGTACGTACATACCCATAACCAGCTTCACCCTAGTTTTTCAGATACTAATATCAGATACTTTTAATCTTGTACTGCAAATAAGCCTAATGTTTTTTTATTTTAATTTTTAGGCTTGCAGTCCTAAAGCATAAATGGAGAGACATTAAATTTAAAATGGGGTTGTCTGTATTCTTCCAATGACTTAATTTCTTTCATTTTAGTTTCAACTCATTTGTATTTTTCAAATAGCAAGAAAGTTTAGGTGATTGTCAGATGCTATTAATATCCAGAGTATTTTTGTTAGGATTTCAACAAAGCATCTGCTAGATATCTTGTAATTTTCAAGAACTATTACCACTATTCCTTTCAATCACTTTAAGTGCACCATCTGGCCCAAACTTTTACATTCATAATACTATTTCTTATCATTATTTTGTATTACATAATTCAAGTACTTTAACCAGTGTATAATAAATCAAAAATATAACTGCAGCACATTTCAACAAACTTACCTCAATGTCACCACAAACAGATGAAGCTTCGGTTTCCAGCCACCAAGGTTCTTCTTTAATTTCTACTTTATTATCCATTTGGAGATCATTGTTGTACTTCTTAATATTCATTACAGGATCATCTGGAAGAAATTCTCTCTCGTTGTGCAAAACAAGGTCTGAAATCTGACTCTGCTCCCCGTTTTCTGTCTTCATACCTATATCATTGTTGTTGCTGTATTTAATAGCTTCAGACTTAATCCGCTTTACGAGATGTTTGGTAAAAACTTCTGCCTCTTTCTTTGAACAAAAGGCTGGAAAAGTGGTCTCTGATTTAAAATCTGTTTTGAATGCCACATCACAATCATCATCCAAAGTCATAGCATCATTGTTTGTCTTCACTGAAACATTCTTGGTAAAGAACTCTGTCTCATTCTGTGAGGCTATGTCATCCGAGAATAGATCCCCTTCTTTGATTTCTATTTTGGTATCCATTTTACAACTGTTGCTGCATCTAATAGTGCTACGTCTGTGGAGAAACAAAAACATCATGAATAGCAGAACAATGGCAAGCAAAGTGTAAAATAACTGTACCGTCATGAGGCAGAACTACTGCATATAGTAAATGTGTGTCTGTTATTGCTCCCTCCCCACTATCCATTCTGCAGTCATTGGCTCATCTCACATGTCCTATAATATGATACCCTCAACTGTATGTAGTTGTGCCAATTACTGTCCCACCTCACTCCCCTCTCTGCAGTCATTAACTCATCTCCCATGTCCTCTAATATGATACACTTAATGGTATGTAGTTGTGCCAATCACTGCCCCACCTCACTCCCCTCTCTGCAGTCATTGGCTCATCTCACATGTCCTCTAATATGATACACTCAACTGTATGTAGTTGTGCCAATTACTGTCCCACCTAACTCCCCACTCTGCAGTCATTCGCTCATCTCACATGTCCTGTAATATGATATGCTTTAACAGTATGCAGTTGTGCCAATTACTGTCCCACCTCACTCCCCTGTCTGCAGTCATTGGCTCATCTCAGATGTCCTCTAATATGATACACTTAACTGTATGTAGTTGTGCCAATTACTGTCCCACCTCACTCCCCTCTGTGCAGTCATTAGCTCATCTCACATGTCCTGTAATATGATACACTCAACTGTATGTAGTTGTGCCAATTACTGTCCCACCTCACTCCCCTCTCTGCAGTCATTAACACATCTCACATGTTCTGTAATATGATACACTCAACTGTATGTAGTTGTGCCAATTACAGTCACAACTCACTCCCCTCTCTGCAGTCATTAGCTCATCTCACATGTCCTCTAATATGATACACTCAACTGTATGTAGTTGTGCCAATTACTGTCCCACCTCATTCCCCTCTCTGCAGTCATTAGCTCATCTCACATGTCCTCTAATATGATACACTCAACTGTATGTAGTTGTACCAATTACTGTCCAACCTCACTCCCCTCTCTGCATTCATTAGCTCATCTCACATGTTCTCTAATATGATACACTCAACTGTATGTAGTTGTACCAATTACTGTCCAACCTCACTCCCCTCTCTGCATTCATTAGCTCATCTCACATGTTCTCTAATATGATACACTCAACTGTATGTAGTTGTACCAATTACTGTCCAACCTCACTCCCCTCTCTGCATTCATTAGCTCATCTCACATGTTCTCTAATATGATACACTCAACTGTATGTAGTTGTACCAATTACTGTCCAACCTCACTCCCCTCTCTGCAGTCATTAGCTCATCTCACATGTCCTCTAATATGATACACTCAACTGTATGTAGTTGTGCCAATTACTGTCCCACCTCACTCCCCTCTCTGCAGTCATTAGCTCATCTCCCATGTCCTCTAATATGATACACTCATCTGTATGTAGTTGTACCAATTACTGTCCCACCTCACTCCCCTCTCTGCAGTCATTAGCTCATCTCCCATGTCCTCTAATATGATACACTCAACTGTATGTAGTTGTACCAATTACTGTCCCACCTCACTCCTCTCTCTGCAGTCATTAGCTCATCTCCCATGTCCTCTAATATGATACACTCAACTGTATGTAGTTGTACCAATTACTGTCCCACCTCACTCCCCTCTCTGCAGTCATTAGCTCATCTCCCATGTCCTCTAATATGATACACTCAACTGTATGTAGTTGTACCAATTACTGTCCCACCTCACTCCTCTCTCTGCAGTCATTAGCTCATCTCCCATGTCCTCTAATATGATACACTCATCTGTATGTAGTTGTACCAATTACTGTCCCACCTCACTCCTCTCTCTGCAGTCATTAGCTCATCTCACATGTCCTCTAATATGATACACTCAACTGTATGTAGTTGTGCCAATTACTGTCCCACCTCACTCCCCTCTCTGCAGTCATTAGCTCATCTCCCATGTCCTCTAATATGATACACTCAACTGTATGTAGTTGTACCAATTACTGTCCCACCTCACTCCTCTCTCTGCAGTCATTAGCTCATCTCCCATGTCCTCTAATATGATACACTCAACTGTATGTAGTTGTGCCAATTACTGTCCCACCTCACTCCTCTCTCTGCAGTCATTAGCTCATCTCACATGTCCTCTAATATGATACACTCAACTGTATATAATTGTGCCAATTACTGTCCCACCTCACTCCCCTCTGTGCAGTCATTAGCTCATCTCACATGTCCTCTAATATGATACACTCAACTGTATGTAGTTGTGCCAATTACTGTCCCACCTCACTCCCCTCTGTGCAGTCGTTAGCTCATCTCACATGTCCTCTAATATGATACACTCAACTGTATGTAGTTGTGCCAATTACTGTCCCACCTCACTCCCCAAATGCTTGTTAATCCAGATAAGCACTTATTAAAATAGCTTCATTAAACATTTCGGTGTAAGTACAACATGGATACAAGAGGCAGAAAAGTCAAATTTTCAGAAATCTTATGTGCTCTATTCACATGACTTTCTCGATGTACTGTCACTTATTTTTATGTAATTCCTACAAATTACTCTTACAAATTACCTTATTACTTTCGGAAGTATTACATTTCACAAAAAAAATTTATACTCTAAAATGGAAGTTATGAGGACCCTTGAATTAAAAAATTCCATTTTGTATATGTTTGTACTTGTGTGCATCATAAGCAAATCAAAATAAAAAAATTGGATGAATACCAGCTTTGGTATTTAAGTTCCGGAACTTACAGGGATGTGGCATGGAGGCTTTCAACAAAATCACCCGACCACAAACCACACTTTATATGGAAAAATTTTTATTATTCTGATTTTCTTAAAAAATGGTTCTTACAGTTTTGAATAATATACCATATTTGCATGACAAAGCATATATATTGAATATTTCTTTTATACAGTCTGTAGTCACCTTTATTATCCATGACTTTTGTATAATTGGTAAACCGTAAGAGCTAGACAACATCTCAGTGCACAAAAAATGTAGATCTCGCTAATGGACACAGTTTATCTTAAGTTTGATTCTTTTGTGGCATTAGCCCTTTCTGAGATATTCCCTTTTATTGGTAGGAAATTTAAAATATAGAATACTTTTTTACTTTCTCTACTATATACTTATAGTATCCATCCATCCATCAGTAGCAATCCATCCAAAAATATGACACTGAGATTTCACCTAAAATATATGTTGAGAATTCCTGAATATGAAAAAATAAGTAAATAAATAACAAATAAAATAAAAGCATTTAAAGGTGTTAACAGCAGAACTGAAAAACAGCTGCATCTTCCAAAGATATGACACTAAGGTTTTCAAGAAAATCTTCCACTGTAAACTATTCTTTATAAGCAAAAATGTTAATTTTTTATTTTCTCAAAAATAGCAATGACAATTTTGAATAAAATCTCATATTTTTTAAAATATTTGCAGGACTAATTAAATGAAACTCTTTAATTTTCTGGGAATAGCCCATGAAGTCACCTGTTCTGAATGACTTTTGCATAATAAAATTATTAAACTGTGAAAGGCAAAATCTTACTACACAAAAAATGTAGATCTCTCTGAAACACACAATTTATTTCAAATAACTTTACCTCTGGCATAAGGCAATTAGATATCTGTTATGGAGAAGTTTTCAAACAAGTGACGCAAGAAGCATTCTTAGTCCAAGGTTCACCAATGGCCATGTGCAACCAAACTGAAATGACAGATGATAGCTAGCTCTATTGCATTTCCTACTGCAGCTAACATGCACAACATTTGTAAAAACTGCAACCAACTTCTGCAAAAAATACCCATACATCTACACAACTGTGGAAGAAATTAGCAATAGCCTACCTCCGTGGTGTGGAGGTAGCATGTGCGTCTCACATTCCAAAGGTGCCAAATTCAATTCCAGGTTTTTCCCATATCCTCAAAAAGATGAATGTTGCATAACTTTAAGCTCTATGGACCCTGGGCTCATTTGAGCATCATTTCATTAATACATCATCCAACCTGAGCTACCCAGCTAAAGGATTTGAGAAAAAAAGATAAACAGCCGATTAGATTTGGAAAGTCCTGAACTTGCTTGTCTGTGCAAATTATTACTTGTTCAAATCCTATTTCTCAACCACAACTTTGCATACAACCAGTCATATGACATGACAACAATGGAGTGGTCACTAGATCAATGTGTGAGCTTGCCAACATTTCAACTGGTTTAGTTATTGCCATTAAGTGCTAATGACTTCCAATGTCACTAAAACAGTGTATGGAGTTAACTATTCAGTATATTTTAGGGATGAAAACATATTTGGCTGAATTCTTTAAGTGAAGCAAGAAGAATAGTTTCGCTACACTGCATTCTTCAATATGGCTCCAAGTACAGTAAGTAAATAAATAAAAAATTATAAACCTTACGTTAAGATATTCTCCAGCATCAAATCATACTAAAAATTAATTGTAAATACATATTAGACCACAATGTACTTGGAAAAAATATGCAATTCACATTGGACTTACAAAAAAATCTCACATCATGTATTGGAAAGTTGAGCCCCCATATTAATAATCATTTTTTTTTGTTGTCCTTATTAATTTTTTTAAGGTGCTACTGCTATTGGATTGTGTCTTGCAACGTCTGGAAAAAGTATGAAACTTCAAGGTCAACATATAGAAACATATGACTTGATTCTGCTTCCTGCATCCCCCTTGTACCTATCTAAAACAAAATGTGTAATGCCACTATTTTGGCAAAGGTTTAAATTAATTAACATGAAGTAGGTAGAAAGGTCAGCTTTCTTAGGAATAATCTGTAGTACAGTTTGTGTAAATCGTCATGACAGTCCCCCACTCCTGAAGCACATATGCACAATAGCACTGACCAGTCCGCTTGCATAATAAGAGAGGTGGGGGTCAGTGTTCCATTTGCTGCGAGCTCAAATGCAAGGTAGCCTTACACATTTGTTTACAATGTGTTGTGTATGTGGCTGCCTCCGAGTTATAATATCATTTGCTCCCCACCACTACTCCTCATTTCTCCTCTCTTGCACATATGGAGTGTCACAACATTTTACACAAGCTGTAGCTATATAAAAGTAAACAAAGGTAGGTAGAGAAATTCTTGTGAATATAATACCAGCTATTTTAAAATTCATAATTAATCACTTTTTGATACAGCAATATGAAATGATCCTTAAACCCTGCACTTTATTTTGAATAACATACATGAAATATTCATCAAGCAATCCTACAACCTCAATGAGCAACCTTATAAACTCACTTTCACTAGAGAAGTTTGTAAACAAAAAATAAATGTAGTCACTAATAAAACTATAAGGGCACTTCCTGAGTTGGTGATTGACTGTTGGAGTGAGGATGCAAATTTTGTTGCTTTAGTGTCCTGGTCCACATGCCATGCAACAAAGATAGCACAAGTGGGGAGGATATGAACATTATTACTGTTGGTTTTATTTATCGACACTGTACCCAGTAATGCACATGATATCCGCATCTTACATCAGAGAGAACGAGAAAAGTAGAAAAATGAGGTATTGTATCTTGTAGAGTTTAAGTTCTACCTGGGGGTTACGGTTTCATTTACATTTGTGGAGAAATCTAAGAAAATGTGATGCTATATGTTGATGCCTGAAGATTTTATATGTGTAAAAACTTTTGTTAACTGTTATGAACCTCTGAGAATCAACACATCACCCTACTATGATTGCCACCTTGAATAAGTTTCTATTAATGGACATAATTGGAGCATATAATTTCCCTTGCTTGTCACTTAAATGCTATTCCATGTCCTAGAACATCTTTTGTGACCTTCACGAACAGTTCCTTTTGGTGTGCTTCTGAAACATGAGTGATTATTGCAGCCATGTGTGGTGGAACAATTTGCTAAATGTAAATATTACACATCACAAATGCACAAGCGCATATGAACACTCTGAAACACAAGAATTTTGTTGTGATATGCTATTTAAACTATTGTAAATGTTTTTAAGTTAGCTATGAATGCACAAGCTGTTACACCAGGTCACAATTTCATTACTGTATATTATAGAGTTACAACAAACATCAGCGTGCATATAGGAGAGGTATCAGTTGCTGGAATCATGCACAAAGTACATGATATAATATGATAGGCTTGGCAATCAAGGAATAGCATACCAGTTGCTATGACAATAATTTGCTTTTGATTGGTAGATTACTGGTTGCTTGGTGGCTATAATGACGCATATATCCCTTCTCTCTTTTCTGCAGCTCATTACCATGTGGCTGGGAAATGTCAATCACCAACTTAGGATGTGCCCAACATAATTGCTCATTTTGTGTAATGGGTGTTACATGGTGCAATGTTTTTAATATACTGCGATTAATTCATAAATTCCTACTTAGACCCCATTTATGCATGCGATTTTGTCATTCAACAAGGAATGATGCAAAGTGGCATAAATTTTAGTGGTCTCTTTATGCATGCAATGTGCTGTACTGTGTATTTATGTATTGTTGGGAATATCAGTTCTACCAGCCCCTTTCCACACTTGGTTTGACAGCCAGTATGGATCCTTGTGTGTTGCACTATTGTTACAAATTCTTAATGAGAAAAAAACAAAAGGCTGAAAATGACAGAGTGTACATCCAATAAACAATACAAGGTTCATGGACAGTGCTTCCAGAAACCCATATGGGGAATTGCCTTTTCTTGTCACGATCTTGTAATTTTCTGACACAACATCCCAAATTGAACTCCTAATATGAATTTCTCCTATAAAATGTTCCATTTTTATACTTGATAAAAGTCTGAACAACAAAAATCAGATCACTGTCGCAACACGTGAAAGCACATATCACAGTCAACAATAAAAACTACAATTCTGGATTTCCCAAACTGACTCACTGACTCAACTGTGTTGTTCACAATGCAATGTCATTTAAGGCCCATATACACCCATTTATATTCAGGTCATGTGATTGTGTGTCATGCAAACTAAAAGACCATGCAACATGTTTTTGAGGTCATATGAGACAGAATATTCTATGACTGACACGTTGCATGGTATAAATCAGTGGCAGGCAGATTTCTGCTGTGATGTCATACTCGCAGGCAAACTTGCTCTCTGCCTGATTACACCTATGTATCAAGCACAATATGGAAAGGAAGGCCATTAAAGCTTCAACTGAACAGTGGCAGCACTGGGCTTTCACCGAGTCTGCATTATTCTTCTGAGATACTATAACGGCAGTACAAATGATTTGCAATTGACTACCAGTTTCAGCCCATAACAGAGAAAATAACAATACATTTGTATGAAAAAAATCCACTTAAAACATAAAAAGAATTTCAATTTAATGTACTGAAGCATGAAATGCATAACTGCAGAGGCATTCAATTACATAAATGTGGCTACAAAACTGCTTCTAACAGTTTAAGCAGTAGTACCAGTTTTTGACACATTTCGAAATAGGCAACTTCTCTCCTTTCACACTTTTGCTCTCTCTCTCTCTCTCTCTCTCTCTCTCTCTGTCTCTCAAATTCTTATACACAAAATGATTTTATACATTTGATTTATACATCATACATTCATGTAAAACACATCATTACCTTGTATCACTGCCCTGCGCAAGCTTGACACTTTACGAAGCTTTATTCCCCTCTTTTCTCCCTCAATAGTTTGTAATATTTGCAGTCATAGTCTAACTAAAACACAAGAGAAAACTTTTATGCAAGTTCAGATTGGAGAGTTGGTTTCTATGTTGTGATTTGCAGATCTTCATACGAGAAAAGAACTGTTTACGTAGGTAAACAGATCCGAATATGCTCAGCATTCTGGTAGCCAATTTGTGCAACTGAGAGAACTTTGTTGGGGAAAATTTCCATAAAAGGCCAATCTATTTCATTTTGAAAGTTTGCACCCTGACAATATCTACTGAGAAAGGTGTGGAAAATATGTAAATATTGGACTCGAGATTTGCAGTATCTCAAAATCTGGTATCAAATTCCTAAGTTAGCGCTTCCAAAATTTGTGGTGTTATTCGCATCATTAATTGGGTGACATACTGTAGAACGCTTCGAAAAGTACGGGAGTTGATAGTTCTTCATTCAGATCTCTGCCATCATCAATACGTGAACATAAACAAACATTGTCACTGATCACCTTTATTACTACTCAATCCACACCGTACTCATTCTTGTTTATAGTGATATGGTGCTCGCTTTGACGTGTCCTTTCCTCGGAACTATATCTTATGTCCCAAACACATTAGGTGCTGACCCCTGGTATAAATTCTTCCATTTAACTCTAAGACACTTTCAGATCATGCCACATTTGTTGCACGATAAAAAATAAAATGCATAAATGGGGCCTTATTTTGAAAGCAATATGTGATTGAATTTAGAAAGTTTCAGAGTGCCTCCCTCCAAAGTCAACAATCAATAACAATAACAGGATCTCCAACTTAAGCACAGGAAATAAACTTGCCACTCTAAAAAGCTTATCAACAGATAACCCTACAGAACTACAAAAATATACATATATACAATTTTTCTTTAAGGGTAGTGCAATTCACAGTTTTAATAAGTTGGGATGAATTTCATTACTAAATGAAAAGATCAGGCTCAGTTTACAAGGAATGGCCCTTTACCTACATGGTACAGAACCTATAAAATAGACATTTGTGGCTTTATATTTTTTCTTGTATTAAAAAGCATGTGTAGCATCCAACTAGAAATTTTAAGTATGATAAATACGAAAAAAAAAAAAAAAAAAATCAATGTTCATACTTTTTATCAAATATTCAGATACATTACCTTAATGCCTTCCTAAAACTTTCTTACATATGCAGTGCTTTTATTGAGGGGCGGGGACATGGGCGGGGGGTGACAGCATCCCCCAAATCTTTTGGGGTAGATTTCTTCAAATCTATTTTCTTATAATTTACTATAAAAATACTGCTGGAAACTTTAATAAATAGTTGTTCTTTGTCACACACAATGTCTTTGAAAGCTCTCATGCTATAACACAGTATATAACACACATATATAGTTGGTATACGACTCTATCCTGTAATCAAAGAATCTGGAAGAGGAGGAGAATTCTGTTGGTAGTAAACATGTTGCTACCAGTGTAACAGTCATACAGCCAACATAACAGTAGTACACTAACATACTGTTTCTGTTGCAATGTGACAAGGTGATGTGATGTGGGGTCACAGTTGGCTATAAATTGCGTACACTAATGAATGTGGAAACAATATTACTGTACAGATGAAGTGTTATTTCCACAATGACTGCAAATTACAATTTATCAGTGTTAACCTCTGCAATCATGAGCCTAATGATGTGGCTGATGAAGAAAATGTCCTTTAGAAGAGCCAGAAAATGCTGTAAATATGAGGAATTGTGATGATTTTAAAACAAGCATTCCACATGGCTCTGAAACTGTATGTTCAAGCTTTGAAGTTAATAGTAAGGATGATATAACTCTGGCAGGCGACAAACTTTCAGTTATTCCTGATTATTGGTCTGAAGAACAGTACAGTATTTATTTATATACATTTTAGGTGTTGTAAATTCTTACATTTTTTTCTCTTATTACTGAATATATAATTTTATTCATTTACAATATCCTTGCTTCCTCACGAAAAGTTTATATCTACAGGTGAATATTAACAACTGAATTATATATTCATTTATGTTTTGTTAATATCTTTATTATTTCATTTACAGTTCTTAAAGCAAATTGCCCTTAATGTCGTGTTTCAATACAAAAACTCTTCAATATTATTTTAACTCCAAAGTATTCTATTGCTTCATATTTTCAGGTATTGTACTGACAAAATCCATGACTTGAAATAAAAGACAAATTTCTTGGATACTGTGTTTGTTCTGAAGTTATTGCGGTTGCTATGGGTACAACAAAGGGTGCTGGTATTAAATTTGCAAGTGAGGGGACTCAATGTAAGGTTGGCAGTAAAACTGATACTAGTGATGAGTGTAAAGCTAAAAAACTAACAGCTTTAAGGAAAACATTCACAAACACAAAATTTCTCAGTCTTATGAAGCCGCTGATGCAATAAAAGCAGAAAGTAAGAAGGCACTGGAAAGTACTCTTATAATATGAATGCAAGAATGAAGAAACAACTGTTAGGATTTTTTGTACCACTTATTTTCCTGTAGCTGTAGAATTGCAAAAACCTAATGGGACAAACATGGGCAGAGTATTACATTGATCACAGCTGTGCCTACATAATCAATCATATCTCAAAAGAGAAAAGAAGTAAAACTGCTGCAGCAGTAATACAGAAAAGAAAAATAAGTCTTCTTATTGATGAGTTCACTATTTTAGGATAGAAATTAGTGACTGTGATTTGTTTGAAATGTAGCATTTCGGAGAAGGATGACCTTTTTGGAATTTAGTGGAGCTCAAGATACCACTGCTGCAGGTATAAAATATTCTCCATTAAACAACTTAACACATCATGGCATGGATGAAGCTTTCCTACAGAAATGTTTATTTTCTTTCATTTGTGATGGAGTGTCAGTTATGCTTGGAAAGAAGGCAGGAGTTGCAGTAGAATTGAAGAAAGTATTCTCTATTTTGGTAGTATCACACTGCTGCAGTCACTGCTTAGAGCTAGCAGTTAATGATTCTAAAAGTGAAGTGCATGGTACTTATCATTTTCCATCCTTTTTTGACAAATTATATTCATTATTCAGTCTGTCGTTGGAGAATCAGTCATTGCTTTTCAAATGCTAATTACTGTTAGACCAGAAATTGAAGAAGATTGGGAAGATATTTACCATTATATGGTTATCTTCTAATCTGTAAACAGTTAAAGCTGTGTGGGATAGTTATTCTACATTGCCACATATTTCATTCAAGCTTGAGATGACATGACAAGAGACTCAAGAGAAAGGGCCAAATATGGAGTATTATATAAATATTTAACATCATTTCAGTTTCTGATGAACTTGGGCATTATGTGTGATGTGTGATACAATAAATCCATCCATTCATTCATACAAATAATTCTATCCTCAAACATACTTTCAATTGTTCTATTCGAAATATTGGCTGTATGAGCTGTTGCAGGCTCTTGTTGAAAAAAGGCAAAATCACGCTCCTTGTCTGTTAGCTCTCTGAAAAAAGGGGGCAGAAATGTATTCACGTTATGTACAGGCATCAACTGTTGACTCAAAAACAATTGGACTTATAACTCTTTCTCCGCTCATGGTCCACCATACATCAATTTTTTCGTAATAAAGGGATACTTCATGAACAGTATTGGGTTTGTCAGAACTCCCATAATGATTATTTTGTGTACACACATATCCATGAAGGTGGAACCAAGCCTCGTCCATGAAAAATGTTAAATATGAGTATATTTTGCCATTATTTACACTATTGGGACTCCACTCACAAAATGTGCGCCTAATTACAGGATTACCCAGTTAAAGAGCATGTACCACAGTTATTTTATATGATCTTAACTTCAGCAGTTTGGTAGCTCTTCGCGCAGCACCATAAGAAATGCCTACCTGTTGTGAAAGATGCCTAAGTGATTTTAGGGAAGAATTCTCCAAATGACCACCGATGTTGTCTTATGTTTCTTTGATAAGAACTGTACGCCATCTTTTAGATTTCTTAGCCTAAACACTTCCTGTGACCTAAAATGTATTGTAAATTCATGGATTGTTGTATGACCTGGAACTCTTACACCTGGAAATCTTTCTGCAAGTCGTACATTCACTCGGTGAGCTAAGTTAACACATGTGAATCATAAATAAATACATGCTTTGCAGTAGAAAACACATACTGAGTCATAATATACTTTGTGACTAAGTACAGAACAAAATAATAAATAACTCGTAATGACTGAACTACATCAAATCACCATCAATCCGTGACCTTGCTTATAGCAGAGGTGCGTAATTATGTTTCCACACGCCCAGTGGAATAAAATGCGCAGCTGGTTCATACTTTCTTGGTTCTCCCATTACTTCAGGCATAAATTTCAGAAACCTGTTTAGAATGAGACTAGTAAAAAGCTGTAAGCAAAATTACACATTTTTAAAATATGAGGTGGTATTTGTTGTTTTTGTGGTTGTTGATCCACAAAAAATGTGATGATGTAAATCCTATCACTCACTTAAAAGGAATCACCCCCAGTTATAGGTACAAGGGAGATACAGAAAGCAGAATCAATAAGTCGTACGTCTGCATATGCTGTCCTTGAAATTCCACATTCTTTACACATCACGAGAAACAACACTTCAAAAAACATTAAGAGGACTGAAAAATTCAAACCAATAACAACAGATATCTGGCACATGATGGCACAAAAAAACTTATTTGAAATAAAGTCTGTGTTTTAAAGAGATATGTATTTTTTGTACCTTATGGTTGACCCATTATACAAAATTACATAAAATCCTCCTGAGCTGAGGACTTCACAGGCTATTCCCGGAAAATTCAAGATATACAGTTGATTTGTCATGTAAATGCCTTAAACATCTGGTATTTTAATAAAAATACTTAAAGCATTTTCTGAGAATATTAAAAATATCAACAATTGTTTCAAGGGTAGTTTGGGGTGGGGGATATACCTGAAAATCTTAAGTGTTGCATCTTTGGACATGCTGAACCTAAATACAATTCGTATCTATTGAGTTTTTAAGATATGCTGTTCACAGGCATGTAGACCATTTTCTTAAGAGTGTCTTTTTTATTAAGGGAGCCTCAAAACATGTATTTTCTGGTGAAATCTCAACATGGAACTTTTGAGTGGAATAGAGCACTTCTACTTACTGTAACAATGCAATAGAGAAAGTATAAAAATACTGTACACAAAATAAACATTAAAGACACAATAAATATGCAAAGTATATGTATATACCAAAGCATGAATATTTAAAGCCAAACAGGTGTACAATACAAATAAATATACACAAATTATATGAGAAAACATAAAACTGAAAACTTTTCTTGGCACACAGTGTTTATATACGAACTCGTGCAGATATGATGAAAGTAAACCATTACAATATAATTAATATGCCATATGGTGTATTCTGCATGTCAAAGCTTGTGGGGGGGGGGGGGGGGAATGCAAATAGCACTAGTGAAATCTCATAGCGGCAGCTCTTTTACAAATATTTCATTTTGCAAAACTAGGCCTAACATACATGCTTAAAAGTTTGCAGTGTTTGCATTTGTTTCTCCATTCTTTTCTTTTCAGTACAAGAGCTTATCAATATGAATAAACATTGGAATGTTGTTTCCGCACATTGACACCTTCCTGCTTAATTTTAAACAATTGCTAGGTAAAAATATAAAGCGAAAAACCTAATATAGATAGAAGAATCACTTTTATAGAAATAATTTTACTTTCTGTGATACGTACTTACAGTAGGTAGAAGTGCTGCATTCCATTTAAGAAATTTGATCTAGAAATTTCTCCCCAAATACACATTTTGAGGCCCTCCAAAAAAAAAGAAAACAACATTTTAATAATAGGTTCGTGTTTGTGTGTGTGTTAACAGCATAACTCAGAAGGAAGAGTCTGATAAAAACACCAAACTTGGCATTTCAATTCAGTATCTTCCAGAGATGGTATACTAAGATTTCCAAGAACCACCCCAACTCAAACTAACCTTTACATTTTTAACAACTCACACCTCAAACTACCCTTTACATTTTTTTAAACATTCTCAAAAATGCCATTAAAGATTTTGAAACATATTTATGTGACAAATAAAATGTAGGTATATCTTAAATTTTCTTGAAATTGCCTGTGAGAAATTGCCTTGATTCAGAAATAATGTTGTATAATGGGTAAACCACAAGAGAGTGAAACAAAAATGCACTACACAAAAAAAATTTAGATTTCTAAAAAACACACAATTTATTTCAATTTTCTTTTTTCTGGCATCAGCCATTTCTGAGATATCCGTTATTATTGAATTAATTTTTCAATACTTTTAACATTCTTTAAAATACTATCATTATTCAGTTGTTTCTCATGATGTCATCACACGAATATGAAATTTCAAGGCTAGCATATAGGGACTCGCTTTTAAAGTTATGGTTGTCAATTTGGTTTCCTATATCCCTCTTGTATCTACAATGAAATGTGTAGTGAAAATATTTCTGCATAGATTTATTTGATTAACATAAAGTAGCCAAAAAAAATAAGCTTTTGTATGAATAGTTTGTAGAAGCTATAAAAAGTAAATACAGAAACTCATGTGAATGGAACAGATTTTGGTAGTTGTGCTTAAGGCCTGTTCTCATGACATATGAAACTGGTGAAGCTTGAAATTAAATAATGAGAGGACAATTGGGAAGGAAAGGTTCTAAGCCTAAGTTTAGTGACTCCTCGGGATTTCCAGTTTATAAGGACTAAGGAAAACCTAGAAAGAAAACCTCAGTTAAGGAGGACTGTTCTGGGTGGATGTGATTCGCAGACCTGTATACTAGTCCGTGTCTTAATGCTCTCAGCTGGCCATATTAGTTAATGAGAATACTATAATGAATTTATATGAATTTGTCTTTGGTACAGAAAGTCATGTGAATGCATGCATAAATTTTTATCATGCACTTAGATTGTAAGTATTAAAATAATATCGTAATGGCTGAATAGCTACTATGACCAATGAATCGTATACGAATTCCTGTGACTTATTCAAGGAAGATAATACATCTATTACTTTTAGTTAATCCACCAGGAATACTTTCCTTGTTTGACTAATTTGCTACTTCTGAAAAACATAATTATAATTCTTACTCCGGAAAATTTTCCCCATATAAAGTGGCAATAGTAATGTAAACAAAGATTTCCAACCAGGAGAAAAGCCATGGGAGGGAAGAATGTGCTACATAAGCTCTTCTGCTGGAAAATGTGCTACACAGCAGATCAGATTCGAGTATTACATCAAGCATATGCTCACATCTGCATTTATTTTGAATGGTAAATAAAATGTATATCTTAAAATTTCTGAGAATAGCTTGTGAACTCTTCTAGGTTCTGAATGATTTCCTTACAAACTTTAAACCGCAAATCTCCCTAATATGAACATTTAGGTCTCGCTAAAGCACACAATTTGGATACTGCTGGACATGCTAGAATGTTTATATTTAATTCAAAATTATAACTATAATAGCATTAGCTGAATGAAAAGAAAACACAAGGGACACGCAATGCTGTGTGTTACTCGATGTGCAGCTAACCTGTATGTGATTTCTTTGCATTCATTGGTTGAAATAATATGTTTAATGGTGAAATGTGAAACACCAGTTACATCCGAGAATAAACAGTGCATATGGTGTGTCTTATCCAAAAGTCTTTTAGTAAACAAAGACAAAGTCCATGTTAACCAAAACAGTACAATAATATCCAACCATTTCCTCAGCCCCAGGTAGTTTGTAGTCATTGCAATACACTACAATTTCACCTCGTGTCTCATTTCTGTCTTGAGCTAACTTTGTAACAGTTCACAGTGCATCATTTATAATGGGTGGAAGACCGAGGTATGCAATTTGGATTGTTCAACCTAGTGAAGTAGTGGAGGTGGCAGCGATTAGAGAAAAGGACTTCCTCTACGAAGCTTTGTTTCAGGCACTGGAAAAAAAAGTGTACGTGCATGTTACAAAGGTAAATCTGCTCTTAGTGTATCCCTGTTGAAAATGCTTATAAAATCCTAAGAAAAGCAAATAGATTACCTAAGGAGTGAGTTTAAAGTGGATGTGATCCTCACCTGCCTGCCCCTTTTAGGGGTTTTACGTTTATAGGGAAATTGCGTTAGGAACGCAACAAACGTAGCCATGTTGTTGCTAAAGCACATGCAAAGTGGGAACTGCCAACCTAAATAAAAAGTGAAATCCACTAAATATGTGATGCATTGTTGTTACTAGAATTTCATCTTCTTCGTTTAATGTTGCCATGGACAAAAACGCAACGCATTAATAGTAAGAAAGACTATCCACCAAAACTGTAATTTTTGTATTCTTTTTGTGAAAGTTTGTTATATTAATAATGTATTTCCATTAAATAAAGAAGTTCCTTTACTGTAACAGTGGTAGATAGTTAAGGCAAGCTTACAAAAAAAACCTAACCTCCTGTGAATTAGAAACCTAAGCTTATGAACACACGCAAGCAAAGCACACATGCTTTGTATAACCACTGGTAGCAAATTAAAACAAGGTTATAATAAGTAAATCAGAAACCTAAGCGTATATAAAAAATAAAACAAACTAAACCTAACCTAAACTCTCGTGAATCAGAAACCTAAGCTTAGGAACACAACTGCTACACTCCTCTCCTTCTAAAACCATGCCTCAGCTACGTTTAAGGCTGAGGGCCCTCAATCTCAAAGCTACGCCTTCAGGTAGAGTATCTTACCAGTTTTTGTGGCATTAGTTATTCATATGTTGCCAGCATTGCATTACTGCTTGTTTATGACATACAATGACATCTGTTGAGCTAGTGTATGACAGAGTGACAACTCTTGGACTTATAACACATCATTTTCATCGCTGTGGGGATACACTAAGAGCAGAATATTGGAATGACCTTAACTTGACAACCGGTGCATATGAGGCAGGTACAAGAGTCCTACTCTTTTCGAAAATACTCTTCACATGTGCAGGGAAGTTAAACGCTACAGTATAGTATTTCTAAGGATGCCAATTCATTCTTCGTACTGTAATGAGTGAACCTGTTAAGTAAGAAACCATACATTATATATAATTATACTTTAAACTACATTTTACATTATACCACACCATATGGCTCCGTGTTTCTGCAAGGAAAGATAACAGGAGGATTAGTTTCGATAAAATTATTTAGAAAGTATTCATATTTCATACCTGTAAAAACAGCACTTCTATCTCCGTTATTTCTTGCACTGCTGCTTAATTTATTTTGTCTTGTCGAGTAGCTTACTTTGAGACGCACTGCCAACCACATCAGTGATTGAGATAACGCTGTTAGAATGGCCAGTACGAGTTAGTGATGAATCGAAAGAATCGGAGTCGTTTCAAAGGAACGCTTCCTCCTTTGGAAGTGTGAAGTAACCATTCCACTATTCGGAACTGGCACTTCCTTACTTCCAATCACTTCCACAACAGTTTTACTTCCAACTCCGTCGGAGTTACTGTCAGTGACTCAGGAGATTGACTTTGTCCTTGAACTGCAAGCGTGCAGTGGACTGGGAGCTTCTTGCGTAAGGTGTAGATAGTGCAACACCAACAGTTCAAAAATATTCTCAACAAGTGCAGTCTTACTGCAGGCAGTGTCAGAGGATGCTACAGTGTTAAAACGCGTTGTATTGCGAGTGTCAAATTAATATAATCCATTAGTGAAATGGCTAACTTTCGGAAAAAGGGAAAAACCATTCATAGCGAGGCTCGCGAAATAATAAACCATGTAAACGAGCAATGCAAAAAGGAAGCAGAGCAGAAACAACTAATTCTACCGATTTCGCAAGGGATGAGAGAACAGGCAATTAGTGCAGTGTGTCTGTGGGAACAATTAAGAATATAAGACAAGAAATTGCGAAGAGAACAGAAGGAAGCCCTTTACGCACTGCAGGCAAGATAAGACCTCCAAATCCAGAACGAAATATAAATATAGGCGATTTCGACATGTGCTCATTAAGCGGACAATAATGGACTTCTACGTCAATAAAAAGATAGTTCCGACATGCAGAAAGTTACTCCTGTAGTTAGAAGTAAGATACAATTTCCTTGGGGGGAGAGTTAAGGAGAGTTATTCGGAAGTTTGGATTTATATGGCGCAAGTGCCGAGGAAAGCGAACAATCTTAATCGAAAAGCCAAGAATTGTTGAATGGAGATGCAAATACTTGGCTGAGCTAGGGGAATACCGAAGTCAAGGCAGGGATATCGTTTATTTGGATGAAATGTGGATGGACAATAATTTAACATTCAAGAAATGTTGGCAAGCTGATGGGATCACAGGGGTGCTTACTGATGGTAGTGCAGGAAACACTCATTGACCAAGAGAAATGTTATTTAAGATTGACCGCATCCTTACGCACATGGACACTCCACTCTGTATCTGCCGCCTTACAATTGCGATCTTAATCCCATTGAGGTTGCATGGGCGACAGTAAAGCACTTCATAAGGGAGCGCAACGTTACTGGGGAATTTTCGTTATTTCGTTTATTGAGTTTAACCAACGAAGGAATCTCTGCGGTACCTGCAGAACACTGGGTAGGATATCACCGGCATGTTAGAAAATTAGAAGATGGTTACTGTCCATGGATCGTGTGGTTTCTGATGTGATCGATCAAATTATTATTTCAAATGCAAACGACAGTTCTTCTGATGAGCAAGAAGGGATATGATCCGATGACTCGGACTCCGAATCATCTGCATCGATCTTGCATACCCTTTGGATTAATGAGGTTAGTAAAATAATATTCCACATGTATAGTGTGATAAATATACTGTTTTACATGTATACACGCTTTACAAGTTCACTTATTGAAATTATGATCATAATTGTTTTGTTTGACGCGGTAATAATGTAATATTGATGTTACTTCGCCTAATATTTGTTGTCGCGGAAAGAAAGGATAAGTACCTTTGGAACAGGGTGTAAGCAATAAAGCGATAGGAAAGAATAACACAACCCTCTCTCAGGTTCGCTTACGTCAACCTCAAGGACAAAGCTAAACTCCTGAGTCACAGACAGTACTTCCACTTCCAATTGCATCATTCCATCAATTCCATTGGCAGTACAATACCTAACCAGTATTGCGTTATTCGTATTATTTAGAAGTCGCCATGACATTGGATATCATTTCCTTTATTATGCATTATTACCCATTTAAAATATATTTTTCATTTGTTACATTGTCGCTTTGAGCAAAATAACTTTTTGAAACAAGAAAAAAACTTGAAAGCACCATAATTAGGACAAAGCTACAGTAGTATTTAATTATGAATTGCCATACGTCACCTCATTTTAAATCAGCTGAAGCTGATAAATTACTTCCAGTTTCGCCAACCTCATTTCTGTTGAAAATGTTGGTACTCTACATTGCGCATTTTCCTTATCCGCTTTGTTGTTGGCTGTGTGCCATGACGTAGTTAGTAGTCGCTAAGAGCAAAACAGGTGATAATTCTGTATATGCAGCTGTAGCTAAGACGAACAATTTTTAATTTAACCGGACGGAGACCGGGAGATCCGTGGTTCAAATCCCGGCTTGGCATTGAATTTTTCAGTCATCTGATTCTACCTTTCCAACCCTGTCCAACACACGGCTTGTGTGAAAGAACAATTAATTCCAATTTGTAATTTGCATTATTCTATATTTGATAACCTAGTTTTTTTTAATCACAAAGTTAGAGTAATATCTTAAGAATTTAAACTATTAAACTGCCTTAAGGCAGAAAACTTTGTCCCGCAGACTTACAGTTCAGAAAGATAAGTAAAATAAATGTAAATTGGAGCATACCACTTTTTATTAAATTCTCAAAATGTTCCGCTTCACAATAACATAAAAATCAGCTCCTAGAGATTATGAGTATATTTAAATTAATTTCCCAAAAGTAATGTTTATATTTGCTGAAACTACATTTATTGCAAAAGAATTTACCTCCACACTGTTCATAACCTAAATGTTTAACACGCAACACAATATTTTACGAAGTATTTAGACATAAGTTTCAGTCTTAAAGCCAGTGTAGCGTTCCGTTAATTATATTTGTTTACAGCAAATGGAATTACAAATTATTCATGTACGTTGGGTCTACATCACTACATATGATATTACGAATATTACTTTGTAGTTCATTATACAACGGGGATAGAAACAACATACTAGCGTAGAACTACAAGCCATTAAATCACAAACACTTGCTCATGTGACAGGAGACATTAATTGTTAAAGACATGTGTGGTATCCCGTTGAATATATTTGTAATGTTTCCTCTTCATAGACTAGGGGAAGTCATTCCGGAGTAAAACAGTGTAAGTATTTTCACCAATACTCCGGAATGAGGAAGTGGAAGTACTTCCAATGGAACTAGTTCCACCAGAGGCCGGAACTACTTCCTCGAGGAGGAACTGGAACTACTTCCTTGAAACGACTCTCACTGCGGGGTGGAAGTGTTGGAAGTAGTTCCGGTAAAGTAACGCACTCGACCCATCACTAAGTACGAGTCGGAGTCATTTCAAACCACCGCTTCCTCCTTTCGAACCACAGAAAACCAAAAGTATTAGAAGTGCAACCCTAGTGTTAAAACGGTGGAAATACGAAGGCGATCGCAGCGTGAGTAGTGATCGGGGATGGAACAAAGGTATGAAAAATCGTGCTCTCGGATGAAGACGTCAATCTAGCTATTACTCGCGCAAAACTTCTGGAATCGTGACCTTGATTGCTACCCCAGCTGCCGAGCCTAGGAATGGTTTATGTTTAGCTTAATCAACGAAAGCGATATAATACCTTTGCTTACTCACAGTGCGTAACACATACAGTCTGCATAGAAAGTGTCTGCATCTTGTTGTAATTTTAAAGAGAGCAGTATCTAAATAGTACTTTATATTTGTTATATTTATAACCATGGCTCCTATGTTTTCAAAGTTAAGTGGTAAGGTGTTACGTAGTCAAAGTAGGAAAATAATTGCAAATGTCCTCGACTTCATGAAACAAGAAGCAGAGATGAAGGAAGAAAATATATGTTCATCCGAGTTCCACAAAAGCCTTAAGAGAGTGAAAGAAAGAGTAGTCAAAGCAACTGGTGTTTCACCGAGTTCCGATTCCAGAGTTCTCAAAGATAAGAGAAAAAAATTATGGATGAAAGAGTACCATTTGACACACCTGGGAAGAAACATAAGGTCCCTAAACGTATTACAGAAATAGACGATTTCGAATGCGTCAATCGGCGCACGATTCGCAATTCCTATGTGGAAGAAAAAACTGTGCTAACAATAAGCAGATTGCTCATCAAGCTGAAAGACAGCAGAAACTTTCAAGGTGGTGCTACAAATCTCAGAAAAATTATTAAAGATTTAGGGTTCAAGTGGAAGAAACCGAAATGAAATAGAAGAGCTCTAACAGAAAAGCAAAACAAAAAAATTATAAAATAAAAAAAATAAAAATAAAAAGTAAATGTTGCCATGATAGCTTAGTCGGCTAGAGCAACGGCACAGAAAGCCTAAAATCCGTGGTTCAAATCCCGGCTATGGCATTGAATTTTTCAGTCTGATTCTACATTTCCAAATGAGTATAATTTTATGTGTACTTATATCAGCATCAATTTTAAAGGTGGTGCTACAAATTTCAGAAAAATACTATAGTGTATGAAGATGAGTCATACATACACAGCAGTCGTACAACATCTAAAAGTTGGAGTGACGATAGCGAATTAGGTTGCAGGTTCCTGTTACTAAAGGGCAAATACTTATTATCGTTCATGCTGTTGGAAAGATCGGCTTCGTTCCAAATGCCCTTCTTTTACAAGTTGCAAAAACAACAGGAGATTTTCATCAAGAAATAAATACAGAAAAGTACATTAAGTGAATCAACGCCATGTTGATATGTTCTGGTCATCGACAATGCTTCACAATGCGTCAACACTCAATTGAAAAACCACCTACCTCAAATTCCTTGAAAGAAGAAATGAGAGCTTGATTACTTAGACATAATATAGCTTTAGATGAAAGCATGAGTAAAACAAAGCTATATAACTTAATTAAAACCAACAAACAGCTTCAGACGTCATACATACGTGACCAGATAGTAATACAACATCGCCATAATGTACTTAAGACTGCCATCGCATCGCCCAGGTCTAAACCCAATCGAATTAATCTGGGCTGATATCAAAAAAATGGGTGGCATGCAGAAATGTCACTTTTAAATTAAAATATGTGGAGCAGTTATAACGCCAGCAATTTGCTGAAATTGGAAGGCCAGAATGGGAAAATGTATGTCGACATGTTGAATAAATTAAGAATCATTATTTCAAAAAATACGGAATTGCAGAAAATCAAATAGAAAGAATTCTCATCAAAGATAATGGTGCAGAAAGTAGTGACAGCAGCGATGACGGCAATAATGTGTGTGATTCCGCAGAAGAGGAAGGGTTATTAGGTGTGGAAGAATTGGAGGCAATGATTGACATTGTTTTTTATATTAAGCGCTTTTTACAGCTTGGATTTTAATATACTGTATATAACTAAGTTTATCAGCGCAACGCATAACCGGTGTGCGGACATTTGACAATGACTGTCCTACGCACTCCTGCAGCATGCAGACGACCGGTCACCTCCTGATCCGGTAAGCAACTCGCTTCAAAGCTCTCATTAAGATTTTCACATGTCTAGAACTGTTGCGCCGATTATACTACAGCTGTATTTTTCATACCTGCCTAGCTGTCTGGCTCATCTGATCATATGTTTTAATACTGTATCGCTACTGACGACGTACAAAGTTAATTACGTGACTTCAGTAATCGTGATTGCACTTTGAGTTATTCAAATTTCTTTTTAAAGGAGCCGATTGAAGCTCACATAATATAACGTGTCACTGTCATCTGTAGCAATACAATACTTGAGCAATTATAATCAGCTGAACACCTGACAGTATGAAAAACACAACTGTGTATTACTGTGTAACTTATTTAAATTATCCAATAGTCAGCACATACATTGCTTTTATATAATATTATTGGGGTTAGTAGTGGTTGCTAAATGTTTCTATGCCACAATACATAATAGTGACATTTAAATTTTTGAGGTTGAATGAGGATCAAGTACCTTGGAATAATTTCTTCTGCATGCTTCATGGTAAAATCTTTTGCACTTAAATTGCCTCCATTATTTGTTTGAACTTGCAACCAACTAACAGTAGGATGTGGAATTCGACAGGAAAATTGGAAGAATAACAAACATTTGACACTTGTTATTTTATTCTATTCCCTAGATAGCACAACACAGTTTGACATGTTTGCTTAAAATGAATAACTTAATTCCATTTCCTACAAAGAAACTTCTGCATACATTATATGCATAGTGTAGCTATTCTTCGTCATTCACTAAATCGCTATTAGCAGTGCAATAAATGTCATTAGCAACAGTTTCACCACACTATTTAACACCATTAATATCATTGTCACTCTCTATGCTCTGACTTGAAACACCATCACTGGATACAAATAGGCACAACTTAACTCCAACTTTCCATTGTGCATATCCTGGAAGTAAATAGAAACACAGTTTAAACTACCCTAAAAAGTAGGTTTCTGAAAAGAGAAATTGCTTGCATTAAGGAAAAATTTGTGGTTACTAACACCTTGTGATTATATTACATACTATCCATTGTAAACCAGAATTCTCTCTGATGTAAACCGAACCATATGCTTCTGCTTGTCATGAAGCTAAGCACTACGCTTACGCCAGTGTAAATAGTTCCTTAATAAATATACTGTATCATGAAATATTGGAGTAGGAAAAGTATAGAACTACATATTTTGCTAAGAGCCATAGTAGTTAAAGAGCGTCCATACATAAAACTCAATTTAAATTTAAACTGTGGTTATCATAAGAACTAATTGTTATAGGTAATGGGGTAATGTTGCTCCAGAAATCGATGTGTCATGGCAGACGACATAAATGCGCAATGTACCATACCAAACATTAAACAGAAAAAACGCTGCCGCGTCAGTAAAACCGGAAACAGTTTGCTATTGTTGGGAACTATTACACGCTGTCGCAATAGAAAAGCGCGAAATAGTGAATAAATGAAATAAAACTGAATAATAATCGCAAAGCAGTAAAAAAAGATGTTATTGTCCAATTCTTGGCGTTTAGTAATGACCATTAGCGCTCGTGCACTACTAAATAAATTCATTACAACTGAATAATTACCGTGCAACAGTAAGCAAATGTAATACAACTAAATAATTATCGCGTAGCTGTAAACAAATGTAACAGAAATAAATAATTACCGCGACGCAGTAAGCAAATGTAATACAACTAAATAATAATGAATGCTACTATACTTATGCCCAAGGACATATATGCTCTTTCACAATGCAATTGTTAGCCTCAATAAAGGCTGTTTTGTATCGATGTATATAAGCAAGAAAGATGTAAACGTTCTGTGAGAGAGATGCAGAAGAAGGATAAGTTCTGGAGGATAGACAATAAAGAAATAGTAAATTTTGGAAGAAAAGAAATATGAAAAGGAAGTTCTGAGGGAGAAGACGAACCAGAAGAGAGCTGCGAAGATGTTATGACGAAGGATAATTCTCGGAGAGTGTCACAAGAAAATACTGAAACACTCCGATTGGGACAGCTGTTCCTGTACATGAACTCGTGCAAGTACGAGTTGAAGAGATCCTGAGAAGTGCCGAACTGCTTCCTAAGCTTGCTAGCTCTTCTGCAAGTTGTTCTATGTCCCAATTTACCATTAGGACAGCGTCATTATTTATGATCTCATTCTCCGCAACGATGCGTGATCTCTCCATGTTGATTGGTGACTGCTGACAAAATCACGCCAGAATACATAACCAATTCAATAAATCTCGCCAGAATACATAATCGGCAGTGCTTAAAGAACTTTGGGGCATTTAAAAAGACAAATGCCACACATTCGTAGAATTTTAGCGATGACTTGTTCTACAGGGTAGCGTGCCTGATGTTGCGCGGCACCCGCCATGACACGTCGACCCCTGGAGCAACCTTACCGGTAATGGATATATAGTAACAGTTAAGAGATTACAAAATATGATTTTCTTAACTCTACGTGCTATTGCGCTAAACCTCAAGCGTAACTTTTTATTAATTACTAACTATATGGATGACTGCAATTCTCTTGCCTAAATGAGAAATGCAGCAATGAATGCGGCGGTGCTATCCGAGTACCAAATAAACTCTCTGCATGTTACAGGAAATATGATAAGCGAACAGTCATTCATAATACGCTAGCACTCATATGCTCAGTTCAGGTCAAATCTTGTGATGTTATCAGTTAGTGTTTGAGTTGCCATGACAGAGGAAGAAGTGCGTAGTGTGAATAAGCTGTTTTAACACAAAAGTGGGAAACCATTTAAAAGTGGCAAAAAAGAAATAGTGCTTAATGTGTTCAACTCACTATTATAAAAACATGTGACACTTGCAATAGTAGATATTACGACATTAACATTTGAGTTTACAGGTGTTTCAGCATAAAGTGTAACCAAAGCACTCAGATAATATAAACAGACATAATAGCAGACTAAAAGGTAGAAACCTATTTTGTATGCAACAGTGTTGTGGATAAGCTTGGGATTAACTTTGAGGATAGTTCTGATTCCAATATGGCAGATCAGTCAACCTTGGAGGATTTGGATTAGGGTACTGCACCTTTGGCTGAGGATTTCAATTAATATAAGTAAAATGTTCATTTTCCACATGGTTATAAAATGAATTGTTACTTCAAGTTGCATTTTAATTGTGATTTTCACACAGGGCACCATTTTGTAGACTTAAACAATGTTCAGCTGTAATATGTAGCAAGTATGTATGAGTGCAAGAAGCAGCCCTAAGGGACAGGGATTACAAACTATTTTCGCGCGGTTAATACAAAGAGTTTGTTTATAGTGAGAGGCACTCTAGTATGGAATGGAAAGTAGGTCCACTATTGCTACTACACCCAGAGGAATTTTAACATGTCAGTTAGTAATGTCTAGCAGCATTTTTATGCAACCAGCAGCTTAAGTAATGAGAGTGCTTTGGGGTGAAAAAGACTAGGCCGTTTGCTGCTTACATTTAAAAAAACCTACAAGTTTTAATTTGAAAATTTGATATGAGTGAATTAACTAGTTAGCTAATGAAGTGAAACACACTACAAATACCTGAAGTGTAAAGAAACAGGAATTAAATGAGATAATTGGAATTCTGTGCTTGTATTTGGTTGATAAAGTGTTAAATGGGAAGGAAATAACACTTTAATTGTAAAACCACCACTACTTTGTTACTTGGACAAAATTCAGCATACACAAAGGATCCATGAATCTTTTCATAGAAGGTTCAATGAATCGGATCTTATGAAAGATCCTTCGATATGTTATTCATAGTGAAATTTTAAACACTTTTATAATAATAATAATAATAATAATAACAACAACAAAACAACTAATACTAACCTTCCATGAATTCAGAAAATCAAGCTTATATATAAACTAACCTCCCATGGTACTTCGGATGCAATGCCTTGTATATGAAAAGCGTTTTAAATGCTTAAAGTGTGTTAAAATGTTCACTATAAATAACAGATCAAAGGGTCATTCAAAAGATCCAATTCAATGATAAGATTCATGGAACCTTCTCTGAAAGGATCTATGGATTGTTTGCATATACAGAATAGCGGAAGAGTATATACAATCAGAAAAAAATTCAATGCCATGTCTGGGATTCAAACCACCAATCTTTGACTTGCCATACCACTGCTCTGCCATCTAAGGATTTATCTACTCACAGTAAATTATTTTCATGACTATTTTACAAATGATTCATCATATATTGTGATTAACTTATTGTTTATCATATGCGTTAACTTAAAAGGCTTCAATACATTAAAAAAATATTACATTCCCATTACTTCAAAACCTTTGGTGTTTACAGAAAACACAAATATTACATTACATATTGTGGCATGTGCACAGATAGTCTTGTTAAGACGCTCTCTGGTTGCCAAGGTCAGAGAGGGCAGATTGTCTGAGTAGGGGCGATTCAGGGGAAACAGTGTGTCATTGGAAGGGATATGGCGTTACTGACGCCAACTTGGCGTAGCATCATTCTGTGACTAGGCTTCGAGTGAGTTAGACGGACAACTGCCTAAGATATGGCGTCCTCGCCCGGCAGACACATGGGGTAAGAAAACGTTTATAATAAATCTACCAGCTATCCATTCTCTTGCAGTTTTAATTATGATAGTGTAGAGTTCCTTTCCTCCCCCTTCAGCCAGAAATTATGTTGGTGTAAGATTATTTTTGTAAAGTTAACTTAGCTGCGTCCCTTCGTCGTTGCCTCGTAATGTAAAGTTCTTTGTTAATTTAACGATCCCTCTCATAAGCGAGTTGCTCCCATCTGAATTTCTAAGTTAATCTTAAGTGAGGCATACGACAATTGGCGGTGGCGCCGAGTAATTGGTTTGAATTTGTTTTGAGATTTTAAGTGCAAAATTTTTTTCCCTCCAAATTTAACGGTTTGTGCTTCTCCACGTGGTCGCGAAAAATGTAAAGTTGTTTCTGGCTTAAGGGTTAGGATTTTTATGCTTTAATTTGTGCTTCTCTTCTTCTAAATTTCGTTTCTATCATATCTGAAAGTCTGGTTTCGAAATTTTAATTTTGAGCTCATTTTTACATTTTTTCTATTGTCTGCCGGCGTGACGCTAAAACTTCTGACTCCATTTTCCCCTTATTTTGGCTTCATTTCTACTAAATTGTATCACTGTGTTAAGTTCTTCGTGCTGGTCATTTTGAAGTATAAATTTTCGTAAATTGTGGAAAGTGAATTGTGAAATTGGGTGATATTTGTGTCGTTGATAATGTGTTTGCGTGTGTGAGTTGATTTACGTAACATTGCATTCTAGATTGCGTCATATTGAAAGTATTAACGACTCGAAAGTACAACAAATTAGTTCAAAATTCGTGTGTTGCGGGTTTAAAATTTGCGTGTGTATAAAAAGTGTCGTGCATTTGTTTAGAATAATAAAGTAATAAAATGAAAGAGGTCACGTATATATATTGAAAATTTTGTGCGTTGTACACTCGCGGAAAAATTAAGGAAATGATAAGCTGATAATTTTGCTTCACCGTTACCAAGTTTGGTTTATTTAATTACGCAATGCATATTTTTAGGGGAAAAATGCTTCATAATTACTCATGTAAGTAAAAGTTTCAGAAGCCTACCAGCCTTGCCAGTATCTGCACCTAATTAGGTTTGATGTGCTTCTAATATGGACCAGTACGATGTGGATGTTGATGAACCAGCTGTACGTGTGTTACCAGATTTTGGTAAATGTGCACTGGAATTTTGTGGTAAACGAGTAAGAGAAAAGGAAGAAAAAAAACACCTGTAAGTATGTAAACATTGTGAGTGCTAAAGTTTGGACGAATGAAACAGTTTCACGACTCACACAGGTGTGCTAAATTTATTGTTTCACTGACTGATGCTTAATTAAGCTTTGTTTTTCAGGAATAATGTGATATGAATGTCTCTGCTAAATTACAGGTGTATTATTATTATTATGGGTGTAACTGAAATTTTAAATTATGTTTTGGGAACTGCAAATCATTTGTTTTGTTGTTGTGTAATGCTGCAGGAATGTGTTTTATGTGTACTGTGTGCTTAATTGAGCTTTTATTTTCAGGAATGTTATGTAACAATATTGTTTTGAGTAATGATGTGATGTTTTGTTGCATTCGATTTGATTTGATATGATTTGATTTAACTCGATTTGATTTTGGGTTTCATAATGATGCTGTGATTTTTATTTGCAGAAAATTGTTGCATGAATAGTGTGTGTATGTATGTGTGTATTTGAGGTTATGTGATATATGTGAGATTTGCCTCGGTGGGAGTGCCAAAGAGTAACCCCGACGGTGTTAATGAGAAGAGACGAGATGATGTCAGCTTCGGTGGAAGTGCCACAGTGTAACCCCGACAGTTGTATGTTTTCAGAGATTTTGGCTTATTGGTGTTGCTGTAACGTGCGCAGTATAGCGTGTGTGATGAATTCACAAGAGAGATTAAATGGATGGAAGTGATTGTAATGTGAATAATTTTTTTTCTCTGTTTATGCAACAAGTTTATTACCATCTTAGATAGCAAATTTTAATACCACCTGTTTTTCAGTTTAATTTTCATTTGGAGGATGTGGATGCAACAGTATAATGTCATGTTATTTGTGTAATTCCTGAAATTTTAATGTGATTTCCTGAAGGTTATGCCTATGTTAGATGTTTTGAATTTGCAGCATGCTAAATGAGACACGTAAGTGCAGATGTTTTGTTTTGAAGAGAAAATTGAAAGATGATGATGATTGAAGTAATGATCGAGATTGCACTATTACTGATGATGATTATGAAAGATGTTGATAATAATGAGATGAGAAAGATAGTGATGTGGACGAGAAGTTGTATTGGTGACAAGAGTAGGACAATAGTAGTTGAAAGCATGTCACGTGGCGTAGTTTAGAGATGTATTGTGGATGTAGTTTGTAGTGATGCATACACTAGTTTGAGTAGATAGTTAAGTGAGTGTTGTGTGTAATTTGGGCCATGGTCAGTGTGAATGAGTTCATTTCATTGTCATGTGTGATTGTCTTGTAAGTGCACTTACTTTCTTTTGTTAGTGATACCAGCTGGTTATTAAGATTTAATATTGGGATCCCAAAATAAGGTTATGTTTCTTTTCTGTCATGTTCATGTATTTTGCGTCTGTTTTACTGTTTTATTTGGTTTGTGAAGCATTGTAAGTTAAACTTTGGATGGCAACTCTCTATAAATTTTAGTCCTTATGCCAATTTGTACTCATTTTTTTTCTCTCTTTCTTTGCCCCATGTCAAAAGAATTTTTACATGTTTAAAATCTTTAATTGTACATGACATATCATTCTTTTATGTGTGATTGTTTGTGGGAGCGCCCTGTTTATTGTGTGGTGGTTTTGTTTTAGTATTTTGCTGTGGCAGAGAGTGAGAAAATCCAAGAGCATCCCCGGGGCACACCAGAAGTCAAGAAACACCACAGGGAAGCTGTCGGGCAGCCACTACACTGCCGTGGCATAAGGAGCCACCATGTCGGGGGGCAGTCCAAGCCAGCGACTGCCCACCCTGTTGTCATCACCAGAGACCTGCGGTGATAATTCTACACCAGGACAAATCGTCGTTGTGGGCACTGTCTAAAATCACCCACAAACAGTTACGGCAGACCATCGATATTTTGCGCAGTGTAGTGTGCCTGTGAACTGAGCAAGCGTGGTGTGTGCGTGTGCGGTGTGCTAAAGATAAGTGCATTAACAATACTAGTCGACAGCACTTACGTCTCTCGTATCTCCACATCGTCCAGCAATATTGTGTCGTCGGCTGGGTGCTTACCACACATGTATATTATTGTTATATTTTGGTTCATCACACATGTGTATGTCATTTTGGTATGTCATTTTGTTTTGTTCTTTTCATGTTTGTTATATTTATTTTCTTTATGTCGACGAGGGCGTCGACTTCGGTGGCCAGGGGGAGATATGGCATGTGCACAGATAGTCTTGTTAAGACGCTCTCTGGTTGCCAAGGTCAGAGAGGGCAGATTGTCTGAGTAGGGGCGATTCAGGGGAAACAGTGTGTCATTGGAAGGGATATGGCGTTACTGACGCCAACTTGGCGTAGCATCGTTCTGTGACTAGGCTTGAGTGAGTTAGACGGACAACTTCCTAAGATATGGCGTCCTCGCCCGGCCGATACATGGGGTAAGAAAACGTTTATAATAAATCTACCAGCTATCCATTCTCTTGCAGTTTTAATTATGATAGTGTAGAGTTCCTTTCCTCCCCCTTCAGCCAGAAATTATGTTGGTGTAAGATTATTTTTGTAAAGTTAACTTAGCTGCGTCCCTTCGTCGTTGCCTCGTAATGTAAAGTTCTTTGTTAATTTAACGATCCCTCTCATAAGCGAGTTGCTCCCATCTGAATTTCTAAGTTAATCTTAAGTGAGGCATACGACAACCACTGCTCTGCCATCTAAGGATTTATCTACTCACAGTAAATTATTTTCATGACTATTTTACAAATGATTCATCATATATTGTGATTAACTTATTGTTTATCATATGCGTTAACTTAAAAGCCTTCAATACATTAAAAAATATTACATTCCCATTACTTCAAAACCTTTGGTGTTTATAGAAAACACAAATATTACATTACATATTACATTCTGTATAATATCCTGCAACATAATTACTATTGCACAATGTATCTTCTAAGGGAAGGATTTTATATCATCAAAATTGCTACAAAGTTTCAATGGTAGAAAACAGACACGAAAGATTGAAACCACTTTGGAATCTCAAAGCCTCAGAACACATACTGAAGCTGGTAATTTCTCTCAAAACAAACACTTCGGGTTATTCTTGGAAACAAATGCTTCTGAACACTTATACTAACAGATTACAAGGACAGTAACTGTCAAACAATCTACCAGAATTTCTATTTCCATACAACATGCCCAGTTCAAAACAGGACATAGTGGCAGTTAGATAAAAATGCCCAAAAGCAAGTGAGTTACTGAAATATATCTGAATGATATCAAATACCTTTTTCCTTCTGTATTAGAGAATTTCAGTTGGGCACTGCCTTAAAATAATTATAGTACAACTGGCATTCTATACTTGACAGTTAGTGTGTCAGTCCACCAACAATCCTACATTTTTAAATTATACACGAGTATCACTCGCATGAAATGCATTTACGTGCATTTCATGCGAGTAACATGCTATTTAATTTGCAATAAAGGTTGATTTTTACCTTTCCACAATGGCTGTGATCTCCACCAATCAATTATGAAGTGCAAACAAGAAAATTAATCATATATTCCACTGTCTGGATGACTCACTATAACTGAAAAGTCAATCAGGACAATATAAAATTCAGCAACACAGCTGCTTAAAAACTTAACCTTGAAACCGGCGCTATAATGCTGGAAACTTAATAACTTGCTCAAGCTTAATAACAGACCTTCAGATTCTATGTCACCATTCGGCACTCGAACCACAACGCTGGAATGCATGTAAATCGTAGGCATATCCCACTCTGTCTGGACGGCTTAATGTATTTCAAGATTAATTCGTTATAATATAAAAACGTTGTAACACACAATGACCTATCAAAGTTTTCTGCCTCATTCTACGAATTTCACTGAAGTTAATAGAAAATACCAATATTACAAAAAATATACATTCAATCAGAAATAGCGTAAATGTATTATTACCGTCTCGGCTTTGTTCCTGGTGAAACTACATTGGAAGAAAACTTTCAGCCATAAAAATCCGAGATGGTCCCTTTCTTCTTGCCTGCCATTTAGTTCGTTACGAACTTCAAAGTTTGAAACAGCCAATCAGAAAATTCGCCTTTCCCGCAAAAATACAACTAGAGACACACCGTGTTCATGTGGGGTTGGGGGTTAGTGGCTGTGTTTCCAGTTTCCCTATCCAACCATCACCTCTATGTTTGGAACTCCGAAGGAAAAATAGAGAGGGAAGAACGACCATCTCCTCATTATGGCTTGTGACGACAGCAGTGCTCCCTGGAGGCAAGACCTGGTTCATTGTATTCCTTCGTGGTGTTTAATCCTTGATGAATGTGTTTTATGTTAATTTCTCTGAACTATATTCTTGAGAAGATAATAATGTGCTTACTTAACAACGCATAAAATAGCCTGGAAGTGTCTGTGCAGTTTTTGGTTGTAATAACTACGAAGTAGAAAAGAATTCTGTCACTCTTTCGTTTTCAAAGGATAAAAAAACTACGTACCATATATATATACCTTCGTAATTATATAGATTAGCTGTTCCTGTTTTTGTTTTTTAAGTTTTATATATAATTGTGGTTGTAGCCAGGGAGCATCATTTTAGAACATACGGAGTCTATTCCCCCAAGTTATGACAAATAATATACTACTGGTTATTATTGATTTACATAAGGAGAAATTACTAGCACTGTACTTTTAAGGCATATACTTCACATTTAAAGATAACAGATTATTTTCTTTCATGTTATTTGTACATATTTATTGGAGTTTAATATGTGTTACTTAGGTGTGTACACGTATATAATTCATTAGAAACTAGAGATAAATGTGTATATGTATATGGTATACCGAATATGACATACACATTATGGCAATAAAATTGGGTTATACTTTTGTCTATCACTTTTTCTATTCCTACGATCAGTAATATGTTAGTAAAGGTATATTAACCAATTATAGTTGGAATTATAGGGAAAACATACTGTTTTATGTATTTATAATTTAGTCATGTTGGCTTCTACGCAGCAACAATCATTGATACCACTGTAAGAATGCAGTTTTGTTTATATCTTATTATAAAGTATTTCTATGTATTTAATGAATACCATTCAAGCTTTAATTTGAAAGTCTTCTCACACTACACTTCTACATTTCGCTAACCTGGGCACTGATCAAGTTTTCCTCTTACCTTTTAACTCTTTCAAAGGCATCTCCTGCACTAGCCTATAAGGTATGGCTACCAATCACGATAAGAGATCTGTATGACAGACTGAATGCACTCACTCTACCTCTGTCTCTTTTAGCCAATACAATCAGTGTGTAATACATTTTGTTTCAACGTCATTTTGTAACCTTTGTTGTGGTTATTGGCACAACTATTTAGCAGAAGGACCGGTGCATACCTGCACTGTGGCGTAAATCAACCAAAGAAATTGCCATGTACAACGATAATGTGACATAGGCGTGAGGTGCAGTGAGATTTTCTTTGGCGCTCGTTGTACATCATGACCTGCGGACACCAGTATTGGGCAAGTGTGCAAAATGCAGGGTTGGGAAAATTGAATTTATTCGTTTCTTGCTTGGGGAAGATTTAGGAGAAAACTTTATTTCACATGGTTCGTTAATTGGGCAATATATCTGTGATATCTTCCGCTTCTTACATAAGAAATGAGAAATCATGATCTTCATGAATCCTCATATTTTAGTGAAATATAGCGCCTAGTTGAGCACTAAAACGAGTAGGAGGTGAACGAGGCCTTCTGGCTGTAGCCAACCGCAGTAAATTGACTGATCCTTTGATTCACCTTGATTAGTGTGTGTAAGAAATCTGGTTTTTGTTAATATTAGGGTTTTACCGACTTGCACATGTGTGGTTTAGTAAACAAAAGGGGGATTGGTGCCATAGTGGTGTTTGTGAATCTGGTGGCATGTGTTCTAGGATTGTACTCAGGCATTTGTAAATTTTGGAGCCGCCATATTCGACCAGCTAATGTATTATATAACTATGGTAAAAAAGTAGTTTGTGTGTGACTTCCTTATAAAATTAGCTATTTTGTTGTTACAACGTCTTAGAATATTAAGAGTAAGTGAGGTTATGTGAATTAAGTTAATAATGCAAACATTACTTTGAATATTCAGATGAGATTTTGAGTGCTCAGATCCAGAAGAAATGATGTAATGGTTTATATAAAAATGATGGATCATTAAAGATGTAATACGACTTATAAGATTTGATCTGATCATTTTATTGAAAATGACTTCAGAAATCCAAAGCTCTTCTGCCAGGGGTAAGTAAAGCTGTGATCCAGTACACTTTATTTACACCTTCTAAATTTATTTCCAAACTAACTTATTGTGCAGATAAATTACTGTTAATAATTTCAGGTTGAAACATGGTATTATTCTATCTGTATATGCCAGAAAGCAGTAGCACATTGGAACCATAATCGAAGGCTAGACCACGTCAGAGGAAGAGAGAAGACAATATTGATGTTAGGAGCATTAAAGTGGATAACCTCCCAGAAAAATATATTGGACAGATGTAAGAAATGAAGAAGCTAAAAGAAAGACAAGTTGAAACAAAAAGCAATCAAAGTCAATATTTTCATGACTGTAACAAGGTAAGTTTTTCAACTTGTCAGCTAAAAAACATCATTCGAAAAACAAAAACAGTAGCATTTGCATTTTACTATTGATCTTCAAAGTGCTACAAACTACTGCGTACCTTAGTGTCATCTCCGCAACATGGCTGCAAAATTTACAAGTCAGTCCCGTGGTTATTCACAATGTACTTTTGCCGATGAAAATCCAAGTGGGAAAGTTAGAGCCCTCAGAAGGTGTGGTTTGCATTGTTCTAGATGAAATGTCACTTAAAGCAAATGGGACATACAATGATAAGAGTGATTTTTATGGCTTTGTTGATTTTTGTGAGATCGGTGAAAGATTTGTTCCTAAATTCCCACCCGACCATGCAATTCAAGCTCTTGTACTTTTAGTTAGAGGCTCCAAGTTTAAATTTCAAGCAAGTGATTGGATATTTTCTAAGTAAGGATGTTAAGTTAGGTGACCTTCTCAGACACATTGTTTCCGATGCTATTGGTCACAGAATGGCAGCTGGGCTTATTCCAAAAGTTGTTATATGTGATCATGGATCAGATAACCAAAAATTGAGGTCATTGCTGAGTATATATAAGCAGTGTCCATCCATTCAACTGAATGGTGATAATGTGTACTTTTTCTATAAAGTTCTACATCGGCATAACTCACGAATGAGTAAGTTTAATATATGTGATGGTGTCACTGACAATGGTCATTGTTCCTGGGCGCAGACAGTTGATTTCTACAATCGACATAAAGCTAGGGTCTACATAACTTAGGAGTAGCTCCTCAGCTGAAACAGAAGTATATAGAACTGTCATCTTCCTCCCCTATGCATGTTTGTCGAGCTGCTTATGCATTTAGCCATTCTGTACCGAGCGAGATGACTCAGATGGTTACGACTGTGGCCCGCAATCCTGAAGTCATGCGATTCCTGGCAAGCGCCCACTCTTACCCATGGGAGCATTTAGGGGCTTTCACAGGACACAGGTAAATGCTGAAGTGGTTTATTTCCTGCTCTTCCATACTTTATTTCAGTCATCCTTCATCCCATTGTCTCTTTCAGGATTGGAAGTGTTGGCGATGGTGTTTCAGTGCAGCTCGACGGGAAAAGGATACTCTTTGTGACTAATCCAATCTTTAATTAACTCTTTGTAACTATCTGCATCCCTCGGCTTTAGGCTCCCTGACGGGGTGCCTGAAACCCCTTGAGGAGCATTGGATTCCCTCTGTGTGGGTTGAGGTACCTGGTCTGTCTATCCATTTGCTAGGGTGTCTACATGGAAACTTAGGGATCCTAACAATGATGTGCCTTCGCTTTTGGTTCTGGCTTCCTGGTGTCTCCTCTCGCCTCATCCTTCCTCCTGGGAACGCCCCTATGGGGCATAGGTACAATATCCAGTCTGGATCAGTGCGAAGTCCCCTCCATAGTCAATCCCATCCTAGCTATTCTCTCAGTAGTGGAATTATGACAAGTGTTGAAAAAATGCTATGTTGTTAGACGTTCTACTACAGCGCTTTTTTGTTAGATAAAATTGAAAAGGTCTTCGATATTTTAAATTCAGGTAAAAATTATGCCAATGAACTTTCTTGTGTATTCAATGATGAGCGAAAGCAAATGAATTACCTACCTTCTATGAGGGATTACTTTTCCAGTATAAAACTCTGTAACAAAAGAAATATTCAGCCACATTGTGTTAGGGGTTGAACAGAGAATATTTCTTTCCTTCAAATGCTTTGGAATGATTTTAAAAAAGAACTTGTGTTTTGATTTCTCTCAACTAGGAGATTAGCACAATATTGCCTATGGAATGTTTTTTTTAGTAATAAGGGGTAAAGGTGGGAATAATGTGACTCCTGATTGTTCTGATTTTAAGTGTACAATAAGGTTAGTAGTCACTAATCAGTTAGTAGAGCCATCTGCAGGGAATAATTGTGTTCTTTATGCATGAAAGTCCATTCTAATGAGATCATATTTTAATAATGCTTCTTCTTTGAGTGTAATTACAGGTACTGTAAGTAAGGAACAGATGCTGTTATTGATGCAATTGAGTAGTGTTCAAGTGCATATGTTGCAGGATGAATGTGCAAAACGTTACCTCATGAGAAATGCCGTAATGCTTTGGTAAGTAAAGATAAGATGAGTAATGTTTGTAAATTATGGGGCTTTCATAAGCAAGTTCAACATTAAAATGCTATAAATAAATATTTGAGATAGGAAAAAAGCAAAAATCATCGCAAGGTTGAGCAAACAATGGGGTTAGCTTTAATTTCTTTCACTTTTGTTTCATTTTGCATTTCACAGTTGCTAACATTTCGTTGATTTGAACATAAGTGATTTTAGCTACTGCTACAGGAATCTGTAAGGTTTAAACCATGGCTCTATCACTAAATGTTAGAATACAGCTGGTTCAATTCTATAATGCAATCAATACGAGTCTTACCAAAGCCCGGAGAAAATATAGAAGTCATAACTATTTAAGTACAGGCCATGTTCCATTGTAATTATGGGAATTTAATAAGGAAGTTTGAAGAAACAGGCTGTGTTGCTATAGGAGGAAATCTGGAAGACCAAAGGTAGTCAACAATGTCACTGTTATTACTCGCGCAAAACTTCTGGAATCGTGACCTTGATTGCCAGCCCAGCTGCCGAGCCTAGGAATGGTTTATGTTTAGCTTAATCAATGAAAGCGATATAACACCTTTGCTTACTCACAGTGCGTACCACATACAGTCTGCATAGAAAGTGTCTGCATCTCGTTGTAATTTTAAAGAGAGCCGCAGTATCTAAATAGTACTTACTTTATATTTGTTATATTTATAACCATGGCTCCTACGTTTTCAAAGTTGAGTACTAAGTTGTTACACAGTCAAAGTAGGGAAATAATTGCAAATGTCCTCGACTTCATGAAGCAAGAAGCAGAGATGAAGGAAGAAAATATATGTTCGTCCGAGTTCCACAAAAGCCTTAAGAGAGTGAAAGAAAGAGTAGTCAAAGCAACTGGTGTTTCACAGAGTTCCGTTTCCAGAGTTCTCAAAGATAAGAGAAAAAAAAACATATGGATGAAAGAATGCCATTTGACACGCCTGGAGTCCCTAAACGTATTACAGAAATAGAAGATTTCGAATGCGTCATTCGGCGCACGATTCACAATTCCTATGTGGAAGCAAAAACTGTGCTAATAATAAGCAGATTGCTCATCCAGCTGAAACACAGCAGAAACTTTCAAGGTGGTGCTACAAAGCTCAGAAAAATTATTAAAGATTTAGGATTCAAGTGGAAGAAATCGAAATCAAATAGAAGAGTTCTAACAGAAAAGCAAAATAAATAAATAAAATAAAATAATAATAATAGAAAAAATAAAAATAAAAAGTAAATGTTGCCATGATAGCTTAGTCAGTTAGAGCAACGGCACGGAAAGCCTAAGATCTGTGGTTCAAATCCCGGCTATGGCATTTAATTTTTCAGTCTGATTCTACCTTTCCAAATGACTAATTTTATATGTACTTATATCAGTGTGTACTTATATGAGCATCAATTTTCAAGGTGGTGCTACAAATTTCAGAAAAATACTATAATGTATGAAGATGAGTCATACATACACAGCAGTAATACAGCATCTAAAGTTGGAGTGACGATAGCGAATTAGGTTTGCAGGCACCTGTTGCCAAAGTGCAAATACTTATTATCGTTCATGCTGTTGGAAAGATCGGCTTGGTTCCAAATGCCCTTCTTTTACAAGTCGCAACAAACAACAGAAGATTTTCATCAAGAAATGAATACAGAAAATTACATGAAGTGAATCAACGCCATGTTGATACCTAATATGCCTGCTGGGTCTGTTCTGGTCATCGACAATGCTTCACAATGCGTCAACACTCAAATTCACAAACCACCTACCTCAACTTCCTTGAAAGAAGAAATGAGAGCTTGGTTATTTAGACATAATAAAGCTTTAGATGAAAGCATGAGTAAAACAAAGCTATATAACTTAATTAAAGCCAACAAACAGCTTCAGAAGTCATACATACTTGACCAGATAGTAATACAACATCGCCATAATGTACTTAGACTGTCATCGTATCGCCCAGATCTAAACCCAATCGAATTAATCTG
Source organism: Deroplatys truncata (assembly GCA_030765065.1). Lineage (NCBI taxonomy): Eukaryota > Metazoa > Arthropoda > Insecta > Mantodea > Mantidae > Deroplatys > Deroplatys truncata. The sequence continues at coordinate 89,726,941 of CM060989.1, read as the reverse complement.
GGCTGATATCAAAAAATGGGTGGCATGCAGAAATATCACTTTTAAATTAAAATATGTGGAGCAGTTATAACGCCAGCAATTTGTGTGAAATTGGAAGGCCAGAATGGGAAAATGTATGGACATGCTGAATAAATTAAGAATCATTATTCCGAAAAATACGGAATTGCAGGAAATCAAATAGAAATAATTCTCATCCAGGATAATGGTGCAGAAAGCAGTGATAGCAGTGATGACGGCAATAACGTGAGTGATTCCGCAGAAGAGGAAGGGTTGTTAGATGTGGAAGAATTGGAGGCAATGATTGACAGCGTTTTTTATATTAAGCGCTTTTTACAGCGTGGATTTTAATATACTGTATATAACTAAGTTTATCTGCGCAACGCAATGCATAACCGGTGAGGATATTTGACGATGACTGTCCCACGCACTCCTGCACACACGACCGGTCACCACCTGATCTGGTAAGCAACTCGCATCATAGCTCTCATTAAGATTTTCACGTGTCTAGAAATGTTGCGCCGATTATACAGATGTCCTTCATGCAAAAAGTGAAATAAATAGATATAATCATTACAGAATCAGTAGTGTTGCTCAGATGTCCAGGCAACCTCAGAAGTGTAATAGCACAGTTTGGAGAATTCTAAGAAAACAGACTTTAATTCAATGTTTTCATTATTTAAAAGTTACTGTATGGTGTGGCTTCACTTCACAATCTTTTATCGGCCCGTTTTTTTCGAAGAACACAATGGAATAAGACAGACTGTTACAGTGAACGGGGGACGCTACTACAGCATGTTTACAGAACTTTGTCGTCCCTAGGCTTAGCGATCACGATATGGGAAACATAATGTTCATGCAAGATTGTGCTCCTCCTATAAAACAATTACGAGATGTTCGGCAATCGTGTGATCAGTAAGCACTTCCGAACAATGCGGTCTCTGCTATCTATATCTCAATCCAGTCAACCTTTGATTGTGGGAGTTACATTAATGAACGAGTTATTCTAACATATTCAACACACTCACTTCAACTGAAAGATGCCATCTTGTAAGGAATTGCCAGTATTCCAAGACGTGTACAAAATGCTGTGCATGGTATCGTAGAAAGAATGCTATACGTTAAACAAGAGAACTGCGGACGTGTTTCCAATGTCTTCGTCAACCCCATTGTTTGCCCAACAGTAATGTTTTTTTCCTATCTCAAATATGTAATATTTTAGAGGTTTAATATTTGAACTATCTTTTGAAACACCCTATATATGGTTTAAGGGCCACGGAAATTGTAATATGAAATTTCCTAATGCAAATGCCGTGTATATGTATGAACAAATTTCCCAAGCATTTAACTCTAATTTGTTAGATTAGTCTCACAGTAGAAAGCAAGTGAAGGGGAAAAAATCGGATCCTTGAGATTGCAAGTATATTTACCTTCATTTGCAAAAGAATATTTTATATATGCTGAAACCACATTTAATGTAAACTATTTACCTCCATGTTAGTAATCTAAACGTTTACCAAACTAAAGCATTATTTTACGAAGTATCTAGGCATAAGCTTTAGTCCTAAATCCAGTGTATTTTGTTCCGTTGGTTATATTTGCCTTTACAACAAATGGAATTACAATTTATTCATGTATGTAGGATATACATTACTACATATTATAGTACTACTATTCCTTTGTAGTTTATTATACGAGGACAAAAGCACAGTACACTAGCACAGAACTGGAAGCGATTAAGTCACACTTATTTATGCGACAGCTAACATTAATTTTATAGCGATACATCCTGTTGATATCTTTGCTTTAGAATGGCACCTTATGCCACTGCAATTTGCAGCATCTCCTGTTTATGCAGTAGAGGAGGTCATTCCGGTAGCACTCCGAAGTAAAACACTGGAAGTACTTTCACAAATACTCTGGAGTGGCAAGGTGGAAGCATTTTAAATGTAACTAGTTCCACCAAAGGCTGGAAGTACTTCCAATGGAAAACTTCCACCAAGGTGTGAAACTACTCCCTCGGAGTGGAACTGGAACTACCTCCTTGAAACGACTGCGGAGTGGAAGTGGTGGAAGTAGTTACAGTAAAGTAATGCGCTCAACTCATCACTATGTAGTAGGTGTGAAAACAAAACACTGTTGTAGGGTGACACGGTGGAGATAAATACCATAGAGCGTTATATAGCTTCAGCCCTGTGCGTGTTATAAATCGAAATAAGGCCTTACAAATTTAAATGGAAAAAGGTACCAGAAGGGGCGTAAACTGAAAAGGGCCTGTATGGTAAACATGATACAACTAAGACAGACAGACGTTTCTGCAGAATGTAAAGGGAAAGTAAAGAACAGGTGTTTGAGATCCTCTACGTGACCACATACATACGTGTTGGATTGGCGACAGTGGATCCAATGTAAACACGCCGGATTCAAAGCCAGCTTTAATAAGGCGCGAAAGTAATACGAACAAGGCGAGGTTTATGGCGGCCACGAACAGCAATAATCTGGGCAGCATGTAGAGAAATGGTACTATCTATGACATCCGCAGTCATGTCACACGGAGATTTTGAAAGGTAAGGGGTGATGGAAGGTGCAAAAGTCGCAGTCCTAGCGGCGGTGTCAATGATTTCATTTCTCGATATGCTGACATGAAAAGGAGGCAGTATAAGAGAATTGGAGTAAATTAAGGATACGGATATAACATTTTTGGCATTTGATACGCTGATAAGGACGACGGAGGGCTAACCAAAGACTAAGGCAGTCGGAAGAAATATTTATGCAGGAAGTTGCCTGCCGTTGACCGACTTCAATGTCTTATAAAGAGCTACAGCTTCTGCCGAATAAACAGAGATCGTGTCAAATAAGGGCCAGGTATGAGATACATGTATGCCAAACGATTCCGTGATCGGTCTTGGAGCCGTTCGTAAAAATAATCTGAAGGGAATTTGAATTGAGGCCAAGGACGAAATTATCAGGCAAATAAAGTGCAGCTATGCACGAGAATAGTCGACCCTGTGTTCCTGAAAAGTGTGTCAAAGGTCACATTAGTATATACCGGTATGACCAGTATCCGGTCAAAATGTTAGCGACGCAGGAGATATATTAAGACATTTGACCAGAGGTAAAGAGAGAGCGTCAATGTCCGGTTGGGTGTTCCGGGAAAATTCGTATAATGGAGTGAGTTTCGGTGAAACGGGATTACGTGAATTGGCCATCAACTCAGCGACAAGTTGATAACAGACAGTACGATTCCCGGTATCACACAAGGAAAATAAAGGATATGGAGAAGATTAGCTTCACGTTCGGGAGTATAAAAATAATATTATAGAGGAGACAAGATTCAGGCCCGAATAAATTTAATCTGCGGCGGTGCCAGCAAAAGGCCATGTTTAAAAAGACAGAACTTCAGCGAGGCAAAAAGGCGCAGTAGAACACAAGTGTCTGTGCTCCAGTGCCGCTATACCATAGTTTGGAATAAGGATTTAACAGAATTAACCCTCCGTCAGTCGCTAGGGACCTGAGAGACCCCTGGCATTAATAAATGTTATAATTTTCAAACGAACGCACCTACTCAATTGCCTGACTAGGACATCTAACATTACAGCTTGCGTGATTATTTGCTGCAGCGATAACCTTATCTGTTTATTTGTTTGGCTGGAGGAATGAATAATCAGCAGTTACGTGTCGCACAGGTCAACCAGGCCCTGCGCGCCTGCTCTCGTTACATATTGTTGACAGATTTGTTTCTCATTAGCTTTTGTGCAATATTGCTTAACTATTGCAAGGAGCTGTTAGTGCTTCGTCATGAATACGAGTAAAAGGTACGATCTACAAAATCCGAATGATTTGGAAGAACTACATCCCCTACTTTGCGATGATGATGCCTTGCCCGTGGATGACAACTTATATGAATAAGATGACTCTGATTCAGAAGATAAACTCGAAACGAGATCTTTAGATTCAGAAACAGACCATGAAGATGAAGAGTAAGACGATGAAAGCAGCTTGTGTGATAACATGTATTTTATAGGTAACATCATATGCGTATCATAGTAATTCTTCTTCTTCTTCTTCTTCTTCTTCTTCTTATTATTATTATTATTATTATTATTATTATTATTATTATTGACAATACATTCTATTATTATTCACAGGAAGAGATGGAACAAAATGAAAAAAAAAACCTTTGAAAATAACACAGACAAAGGCTCAAAATATATTGACCAAACTTCCTGGTGTGGTAGGAGCTGCCAAAAATGCGAAAACGGAAATTGATAGTTGGAACCTTTTTGTTACCGAAGATATAATTGATTTGATTGTTGAAAGCTCAAATACTTACACTAGCAGTATGCAGCACAAATTGTATTGTGAAAGAGACAGCAGACCTACAGATGTAATAGAAATAAAAGCTTTCCTAGGCTTATTGTACCTGGCAAGAATTTTTCGTGGTGGACGCCAGAATATTCACGAGTTTTGGAGAACCGATCTTGGAATTCCTCTATTCCAAATGGTTATGTCCGAAAAACGGTTCAGTTTTCTAATACGCTGTATTCGCTTTGATGACAAAAGCTCAAGACTGGAGCGACGAAGATTCGATAAATTGGCTGCTGTTAGAGAAATGTTTACATTGTTTCTGAACAACTGTCAGGGCCATTATTATCTTGGACAAAATGTCACTGTCGACGAACAGTTGCCGGCATTTCGTGGTCGATGTGCTTTTAGACAATATATACCATCCAAGCCAAACAAGTATGGCATAAAGATATTCTGTTTGAGTGATGCAAAACTGTTTTATACAACTAACATGGAGATTTATTGTGGACAGCAGCCGGACGGACCATATTTGCAAACTAACTCGGCAGAGCTGTAGTGCTGAGACTAACTGAACCAATCTCTGGCACTGGACGTAACGTTACTGCAGTTAATTGGTTTACCAGTGTATCTGGTGAATGAATTGCGCAAAAGACAACTTTCTTTCGTCGGTACAGTGCGAAAGAACAAAAAAGAATTACCCACTAATTTCACTTCTCCAAAAGATCGCAGTCAGTACGAAAGCGTATTTGGCTTCACAAAAAATGAAACGCTTGTTTCATATGTTCCAAAAAAGGGTAAAATCGTAGTTTTGCTCTCAAGTCTACATGTTTCATCCACACAGTTATCAGAAGGTGCTGAGAAAAAGCCTGAAATTATCCTGCATTACAACGACACTAAATGTGGAGTTGATGCAGTAGATAAATTGTGTGCTACATACAATGTAGCCAGAACAACGAGAAGGTGGCCCATGGTAATTTTTGACCATATCTTGAACATTGCAAGTATTAATTCTAGGGTTATCTTCCTTGGAAACCAAAATAAATATTCCACAAGGCAGGAGTATTTGAAATCACTATCTTTAGCTTTACTGTTGCAACAGCTACAAAGGAGAGCAACAGCATCAAATCTATCCGGTGATTTGAAAGGACTTTTGACAAAATATAAACCTGAAGAATTCGGCATAGACTAATTGTCAAATACACCACTATGCACATTGAAAAGGAAACGATGTGAACCCAGCAACAAAGATAAAATTAACTGCAAAAGTAAATATGCATGTGGGAAATGCAACACCCCCCTGTGTTTGAGCAAATATGCTAAAATTATTTGCGATAGTTGCTTAGTCGGGGAAAACACGGGTGAAATAGTAGATGATTCTGAGTAACTGAACATTTGAAATTACAAGTTGTGTGTATACCTGGAAATGGCAATGTATTTCTTTATACTTACTCTAATACAATTTATAACGTATATGTACTCATATTTTAGCTTGTATTTTTATGTTGTAAGATAATACGTATTTATGAAAGCCTTGTACGCTTAATCTAAATAAAGGTAGAAACAGGAAAAAAAGAAAATAAACGAAACAAAACAAAAATACAAACAATAACTAAAAATATAGCGCGGGTATACTAGGCCCCGCGCGACTAACGGCGTTCTACTAAAGCGCGCGCCTGACGGAGGGTTAAGGATAGATAGAATATGCTGATACTGAGAGACCAAACTGGAGTTTTTCTACAAATTAATTTCCAGGAATTTTGCACTAGTTGAGGCCCGAAACGTGATAGTCTTAAGTTGGAGTGAAATTTGAGGCAATTGCATCGTTTTTTGAAACCGAATGAACCATGTCTTGCTCAGATTAATGGGCAGACCAAGTTCTAGTGAATGCACGACGCGTTGGCAATTAGTTGCAGAATTTTGGAGGTTGACCAAGTACGAGGTGAAACAGAAGAGTAAAGTATATTATCGTCGGAATATTGTAAGCTACGTAAATTTACCGTCGCCGACATATAAGGCATACAACAGCGGAGTGCGTGCTGAACCCTGCATGAGGTCCCTGGAGGTCAAACGGGTTTGATCAAGTTGGAATGGCAGAAAAATGAACATCGTGGATATGTAACGCGGAGATGACACGCCGTATTGGTGGCGGAACACCAAAGGGCTGTAAAGGTCACAATTAAATCAGAAGCGACACGCGATCATACGCGAAAGAGATGTCTAAAGAAAAGAGCAAAAAACAAAACGTGCTGTTCAATATGAAAGGTGATGTAGACGTCTGTTAGAAAAGTGTATTACGGGAAGGATCATACCTCTCCGTTAACCGTACTGGGTACCAGGCCAAACATGGTTGCCTTCTAAGTAATAACTAAAACTGTCCTGAATAATCTTCCCGAAACACCAGGAGTAAGCTCAAAGAACGATAGAGTAATGGGAAATGTCCAGTATTGTGAGGATTCGTATAGGGTAAATCAGCATATTCTGTCAAGATGGCGGCATAAACCCGGTATAAAGGTTTCTGTTAAGCACCGTAGCCAGTAAATTATACCGTGTCTCCGGGGGTAACTTAAAAAAAAGGTAGCACATCAGCATCAAGTCACCTAAAGTCCATGATCGTCTGTCAAATTTCAGCCGTGGTGTAAGGCACAAATAAGAAATCCTGAGAATCCACCTCTGATGCGATAATCGCATGCGTTCCGGCGCAATTCGGCATAAAATTTTGACTTTTTAAGTCTCCCGACCGACAAAGGCGATTTCGTGGAGAATTACGCTTAGCTTTAAACCAAGACAATTGTCATCACTGTGGAAGTGTTAGGCGTAATGGAATTGCAAAACTCAATCCATGGCATTCGTATAATGCGACGCAAACGATCACAAACCTGAGGTTCGGCTCCTTTTGCCTAAAGTAAGCATCCGTCGTCCGGAGGTGTTTATATCGTGAGTGAGCTGTATTTCCACCATAAGTTTTGCACATTCTCCATTCCACCAAGGAGGTTTAGGCATCTGCGGGATTATTACGTCCGTCATAGGGTGAAAGTAACCACGCCACAGATTCAAAATGGGCTCCAACGTATGGTACGCAACCCTGTCCGACGGAAGAGGGTCAGTGGCATGCTGGAGATAAATTTGTAAATGTCTGGTATCAACTTTTCCCCGTCGACGTCGGCGATAGAGATTAGATCAGTGACGGTTCTGTTGGATATGGTTAATCAGGAACGGGAAATGGTCTCTCCCCATGGTGTTTGTGTTTTACTCAAATTCATGCAAGGAGCAGTGTCGGCCGTTTCGAAAATCAGGTTAGGTGAGGAGTAACGTTGCTTCGGAGGACCCAATGAGGTGATAAATGTGTCGGACAGTAAGGTCCACGAATAGCGGTTCGGTTCGCCACGTGAAATACAGGATGTGGAGAGTGTTGACGTGTAGAAAGTCTCGGAAAGTCTGGCATGTTAAAGCCGTAAATATGTTATCGAGTCAACTGGGGAGTCAGAAAGCGTTACCGTTCTAGCAAGTAGAAGCCGGTCCAGTCGCATAAATTTCAACAATAGCAAGATTCACCAGAACCATCCGCACGTCCTGTAGATGAGGCGGACCGCGATATCCAGGTTCCAGCTATGAAGATAAATGTTGTTAGCAATACTGATGGTAACTCCCCACCAAGTGTGGCGCCGTTGTTTCAGATGTGCTGAAACCTTTAAGACGGCAAGGCTGATGTAGATGGAGACAAGTTTCGATAATAATGACGATATTTAGCCGAATCCTAGCCTAAAAATATTGATATTGGACTAATTTGAAAGGAATGTTACAAGTATTCAAATATAAAAAACGAAGGTAGGCTGAGAGGTCAATCAACATAATTTCTAAGGCGTAGTTGAATCCGAAAATAAGTCAGTGTATGTAAAAGATACTCAGGCGCTTCCTCACAAAGCTTATCGATACTTCTCTAAATATTCCGGAGCTCCATTTCCGAGATTTCACAAAATAGAGGGCACATCATAGGTAGCTGCCTCCCGAAAGACTGGACAGTCAGCTGAGGCGGCCGTCACCGACGAGGATTACCCTAATGCGAAAAAGTCGCCTAAGAAGACCGTGCCTGTAGACAGTCCACCTACCAAGGACTGCAATCCGTATGCTTAGGAAGGTCTCAGGACCACCATGTGGGGCCCATCGAATCTAAAATCATTCTTGTGGTTTAGGGACAGTGTCAGAGATGTATTTACGTTTTGTAGAGAAACTGCGAGTCTGTCACCTGTAGCAGTGGGCCCAATTGTCTCAGGCAAAGGACGGAACTCCTCCCCTCCTGGTCTGGACTCGTCCCTCGAGTTTTCAGATTTCACAATCACCATATATGAACTACTATTCTAATAAATTCACGCACCTCATGCCCAGAAATTGATAAGTCCGAACTTGCAAACTGCTTCTCCAACTAGAAAGCCGTACATTTGTGCGTATCTGTCTCCTAATGAGCCCGTTTACAACTCACACTTCTCATTTGGTCAGAAAAATGTGCTAGGTGTTTTCTTTTTCCCATTTGTCCTCCTTTAACACAACACTTTTTATTGTGTTATCGAAACGAATATTAAAACAAACTAACTGAAGGAGTAGCAGTCGATTATGGAATAGCCTCTCTGTTCTCTATCAGGCTCTCAAAATTTATCAAAGCTTCAGCCCGAGTTGGTGAGGTAAGTTTCAAAAGTTAGAGCCGAATTCCCGTACTTTTCTTTGCTGCCCACAGAGCGTGAGGCAGTAACTGAACTTGACTGCTTTGATTATTTTCTTACTGAGCTGGAATAACTCCTGGAGTACAGGTACAGCCACGCTATCTTTGATGAGATTGATGCTATGAGCAGCACATCCTACACATGTTATATGTATGTACTTTTCTTTCACTATGCTCCTGGTAGCCTGCATGTTTCTTGCATTGTCGGTGATCACCAATGTTAACTTTTCGTCCCCTATCTCTTGAATTACCGTGGTAAGAGTTTTGGCAACAAATTGTGCTGTTTATGTGCACTCAGCAGAACGAATGTTCTTGAAGACAATTTTAAATTGTAACCACATTTCGAGATAGAATTAATTGCTATAACAAATAGTGTAATGTTAGGACCGATCTCTGAGGTACTCCGATCTCCTGAACAAAACGGTTCCAAAACACCGAGCCTAACCTTACTCGGAAGACGCGTTCCTTCAAAAACACCTGAATGAACAGTTTAAAGCGTCCACGTGTGTAGGAACCGTAGTATCCCTGCTCGCCAGTACGTACCATAAGCCTTCTGAATGGTTTGACAATTCTCTACAAATCCGTTTATTATCTGCCTCAATGACACATGGTGGTGTATTGTTGAACGGCGTCGTTAAAACCTGCATTGGGTGTTCGTCAGTAGCTTGTGAGTTTCCAACCACCATACCAACCGTCTATTGATCATGAGTTCCATTACCTTGTGAACGCTACTGGTGAGGGAAATAGGACGGTAGCTGGAAGGAAGATACAGTCCTTTCTAGCTTTCAAAATGGGTATGAATGGAGTCTCACCATTTTTCTGGGAAAGTGGCGTCAACCCAAAGACGATTATAGACCTCGGGAAGGAAAGCCCTAACTTCATGAGAGAGCTATTGCAATATTTGACGACCATCTGGTGCTGGTAGTCACGAAAATGGATTTTATAACTCCACCATGGTGAAAAGCCGATTCTAATCTTTTAGGTTTCCGGAACTAAACGAGAAACCTTGAGATTCTACCTGAGCCCTAACTGGAAGCACAGTCAAATAGTTATTGAGCCAGATATGTTAGCGAAGGTACTGCCAAATGTGTTAGCCACATCAAATGTATCAACAGCAGCTCCTATATATGTTTTAAGACCAGTGATAGGCATATGGGTCGATCTGCCAGCCACACACGATAACTTATCCCATATGACAAAGGTAGGTGTATGTAGATTAAATGAAGCTACAAACTTGGTCCATTTTGTCTTTTTCTACCCTTAACAATTTGTCTAGACTTGGCACGCATTTTGTTGTACTGGATCTGGTTAACTATTGTAGGGCGACGCTGGAAAATCCTAAGAGCACGCCTGCGAGCACGAATAGCCTTTCGACATTCATCGATCCACCAAAGGGACCGGAAATCGACGGGGTGAGCAGTCGACAGAGATATAGATTGCTCAGCAGCAAAAAGCATCGTGTCTCTGAGATGTTCGGCTAAATCATTCACAAATTCGTGCTCATTATAATTAAACACAACGAATTGGAAGTAAAGGTTGCAGTTGGCTTGATCAAACCTCGAACCGATTGGCAGTTGAGATCAGCGAAGATTTTTATCGCCGATCTGAGTCCTTCCCGAAAGATTCCTTAGATGTGGATCTCCGAGATGATCGTGGATTGTTTTCCCTTAGATATTCAGGGTGCAGATTGATCGTTTTCCTTCAGGAAATCGGTTCTTTCATAAGTGGTGTCGAATTTTATCGGTAGTATATTATAACCCAGGGCTTTCCAGTCTTTTTATTTGAGGTCGATGGTTTGGCTGGCGATTTGCCTGGTGCGATCTTCGTAATAACGGACTTAGCAATATTGATGCTATCGTGGGTGTTGGTTTTGAAGGCTTTGGTTCTGTTATAGCTAAGAGAAATGGTGGCCCTATTAATATCGTATGTCTGAGCTGGGATATTCCGACTCGGAATCCGTTTAGCTGCACTGAGCTATAGGTACTGGACTTTGGGACAGAGGGTTGGAGAATACACAGAAGTTTCCGGGCTTCCGAGAAGGACACCTTCTCCCTAAGCTGGATCTTCTGGATCGCTCCTTGCTCTACAAAACGGGGGCATTCTCGGGAACTTGATGGGTACTAACCACTACAGTTAATGCACTTTGGAGCTCCATTGTAAGGGATGTCTCCACAGTTAACGCACCTTGATTCGCCGTTGCATTTAAAGCATTGGACTTATAGCATCTCAGCAGATTCGGTGAACCCCGCCTTAATCCTTTGTGGGAGATCTACCTGATTAAAGGTAAGCTACAGGGTACGAGTACACACTAATTCACCTCTTTCTTTCCGCTGAACCCGATATATGGATGACACCTTGTTCTTCCAGAATCTTCTCATTTGACATGCCGTGCAATGCACGGGTATTTACAATACCTCATGAGGAGTTAAAGATTTTGTGCGTCTCAACTCGGATAGCTAACAAGTTTGCTTTCAAGATAATCGCTGCCTGGGATGCTCCTTCAACTAGGAGCGAGCCATTGTGAGTTCTGATGCACGACTTATGGGACCAGGAATCTTATCGACACCCTTTTGAACTGCAAAAGGGTTCACAGATGTAAATTCCCCTCCTTCCTCTGTTCCATGAATCACTAAGTAGCGAGGACCACAAGACTCGACTGCTACTTTCACAAATGACCTTGGAGCTTCTTTTCTTTTTAATTATTTTTTGGGATCGATAGTGCTTAAGTCCTCCACCATTACAAATGCCTCCGATGGTAAGCTCTCATACTGGGTGCCACCCCAGCTTAGTTGAGGGTCCTGGCCTGGATCTTGCTCGCCTTGGGTTCTCACCTCCCAATTCAAAGATGGAGGACCCAATCGCTTTCATGAGTGTAACAGGTCACGTAATGGACCTCCTTAGGACTGATCTTTTTCAGCTGATACGAACACAGTCCTACATGATATTCAGGGGCTAGGAGTTACGCATTACTAAATTACCCCTTGTGAATCTCTGTGCCGTGCAATGGTATTCATCAGACAGTGTTCAGGGAGGTAACTGCTACTTGGTCATACACACTTGAGGGCCAAAGTTGATTGGGCGCTTGGCATGAACCCTCTCACCTCTTAGAGGAATCCCAATCGAGATTGTGGCTCGGGAATGCCAATCCCGTACCTACCGTGGGAGGACCCTGAGGGGGAGAGAATTAGTGCAAGCTGTTGAATTAATGATCCTTGAAATGAAAAAGCAAATTTCCTCTACTAATCCTAAACCATTGACGGATTTTCAGATATAGCTATGAAGTGTCAAGTGTCTTCATTATTAGGTATGTCACAAATGATAAGTTGAAGAACAACGTTTATGTTTCACAAATATGAGAGGTGGCCGTTCTGCTACTTCTCTTTAATCACGATGTTGGACTGTTAAGCGAGTATGAATGTGGTATTAAACTTGTTGCACAGACCTATGAGGATGATGCAATGCATGGGCAACATGGTGGTTTGCAAGCAACAATTTGGGAGCATTATAAAATTGATATATTTGTGCACTGTTACACACAGAAATTAAATGTAGTACTTTCTCAGTCTACCAATTCCATTAAGGAAATGAGGATGTTCTTTACCACTCTCCCTGGCATTGGGGATTTTTTCCTGAAGTCTACCAAGGCAGCAGAGGATTTGGATAGGTATCCTAACAAAAATTTTAATCCTTGGCACCAACTCATTGCAATATAAGAGCCGCCTAGTTGAAACAAATAAAAAGATGTAATTGAAAATCTTGTTTCTATTACTGGAAATCTAAAAGAAACAATTTCTTCTGCCCGTGGTCTTCTTTCACTTTTATGTGATTTCAATTTCATATTGGAATTTTTTTTTTATTCTTTTAAAAATCCTTCAAACCAAAAGAGTTGTCCTCGCATTTTGCAGTAAAAGGATTGAGGAATTCAATGAGTTCCTCTAATATTTGAGAAACAATTTTGATTAGCCATGAACAAAATTGAAAGATACCACTTATTTTGTTTGTCCCATCACATGCCAAAAGAATTTGTATTGCCGCAATGGAAGGGGAAGAAACAAACTGTTCCTATAGGCTGCTACAAAATGAGCTCATTGATACAGTAGACCATAAAGTTTGCAAAAGATTTTCGGAAAACTTAAAACTTGACTTGATTACTCTCCTCGACTCTAGTATTTTCATTATTCATAAAACATCATTCCCAGAAGGAGTGTTTTCATATCTAAAAGAGAATTACGGAGTTTTCCTTGATTCCGTGGCTTTGAAAAGTAAACTTATGGTAATCTATTTGGATGAAAGTATTTTAAAAAACAGTATGTAGGAATTATACCAATGCATGCAAAAACTAGGGCACACAGCCAGGCAGCAAATGAACAGTCATTTTCTGCTTTATAAAGACTAAAAAACAATCTGAGACACTCCCAATGCTAGATTAGATTATAATAGCTTAAACTGATGAATATTAAGAAATCCCTGCTAGTCAAACAGTCCAAACAGAGCCACCAGGAAGATATTATTGACCTATTTCTAAAGAAAAGTTGAACTGAAATGCATTACAAAAAGGCAAGATTTTTAACATAGCAAACTTTTACTCACTGAAGCATTAGTGATATCTGTTTTTCATTTAAAAGCTTTGTCATTAATTAACATTTTTAATTGCTTCCCTCAAATTGAAGTTAACGCTATGCTATTAATGTATACACCATTTTGTTTCTGAGTTTGTTATAAGAGCAGTTCCAAGAAAGAGGATTAAACAGCAGAATGGTCCAATTCCTACAGTTTATTAAAATCAATCATAGTATTTATGCTGCGGCTACATGCAAAACTGTAGACTGCATGAATGTTGTTTTCTATAATAATTAATAGTGCAAACTGAATTGGTTGAAGGTAATCAATTCCATTTCACTTTTATTTTGACAACTTGTTTACAAGTTTTAATTTGTTAATTTACCTCAGAGGTAAAGGTTTTGGGTCACTGGAACTGTCGAAGAAACCACATTCCCCAAAACTGCTTCCTTCCAAAGAAGAAACTAGAGGGACTATTTATTCTGCCATAAAAAACTAAAATGGATAGGTTCTGCATAAATGGCATGATAGCACCAATGTTTCTGCAACATCAAATATATCAGGTGTGAACCCAGTAACTAATGTTAAAAGATATTCACAGTGTTCAAGGAAAGACATACAAGTTACTTGACCCTCCCTCCTGATGAAATGCACTAAGTACATGGGTGGAACTGGTCATATGTATCAAAATGTAAATCAGTATCATATAAATATCCATAACAGGAAATGGTACTGGGGTTTCATCAGTTGGTTATTGGATTCACTGTGCACAATTCCTGAATACTGTATTGCAAAAATGGAAATACAATTTCTCATATAAATGTTCCAAGACAAATTGTGCAGCTATACTTGAAGAGGTATGTGACACCACCGAAAGAGCAAACTTCAAACTCAGTACTGCAGCAGAAGAGCTCCGGTTTGATGAACTGAATCAACTTATTGTGAAAATATACAAAGTCAAAGGAAGACGATGCTGAAAGAAACTACAAGACAAGTGCATACCCAGTGCAAGAAATGTAATGTAGGACAGTGTTGAATGTTTCGCTAGTTATATTTTTGTTTATGATTTGTATGTAGTCATGATTAAAAGTTTTTTGCTTTACATACAAACATTTGTAGCCTTTTCAAATACATTAATGGTACAGCATATTATGCTGAAGCTGAAAATGTAAAAACTGCATTTTATTGTTTAATTCCGCCTTTTAAGTCTAAGAAACAAAGAAAAGGTAATAAATTTAAAAATAATAATTCTGACACTAATGGGTTAACATCAATGTAAATCCAAGACCATGTAATGCTATTGAAACAGTCATTAAAATTCTCTGTCTTGCTATGAAGATTATTTAACAACTATGAATAGGCTATTTTAAATACACAAGCTTTATGACTAACATTACAATTTTATCCAATTAAATGGTGATAGTCACTAATAGTGACACTATGAAGCTTCAGTCTAATGATATTTGCACAAGTGACCAACCACATGTTTCGCAGTGGTTTGGATTTGGAAGAAATAGTGCAAAAATAGATGGCCCAGACTGCTCTCATCATACATTCCAAATTTTCCACATTGTTTTTTATGGCTTTGCTTTAATAGGCTTGCAGTTTGTCATGGTACCACCTGTGTCATACTACATGGACTACAGGTACCATTCTATCCTGTAATTCCTGCGGTCATGGGTTCAAATTCGGTGGAGGGCAATAGATTTTTTTCAAACATAAGTCCTTAGCATGGCTTCCTTCGAAGGGAAGTAAAGCCAGTGGTCCAGTGTCATAGATTTACAACACATAAAAGAACCTCAAGCCTTATAGAAGCTTCTGAGGAAGATTTCATCTTTCACATACTATATTCAATGGGATGCTAAGGGCTATAGTAATTAAAGAGCATACATAAATAAAACTCTATTTTATTTAATCTGCAAGTCGATCCCTGATAGGTTTGCCATCAAATAGTGGAGCTTTGCCTAGCTGCTATTTTATCTTCCTCAGCTGTGTGCCTATTTTCTACTGGACTTGTCCAATACATTCTTCTTTTTTCGTGTTGAGTGTAATTTCTCCTTAAAATGAGCTGAAACTTACCCCGTTTACTACAAGGCATATAAGAGTGAAGAATTTTTCTCTGAAGTGGTGCAGAATATGGAGTACAAAATGGCAGGTGTAGCCTCATTTTAAAAATTTATTTACAATACAGGTAATGTATTATATGATAATTTATGTATTAACTTAAGTAGGTCATTCCAAACTACAAAACTGAACAAAATACTATGAAAGCAATTTTCACCATACAATTCCCCTTAATAAATCAAATTATGCAATTTCATAGTGGACAACCAAGTATTGCTCTTTATCACAAGTGTTAAAGTATGTATTTTCTCATACCCATGAACAAATTTATATTTTTCAAATTGACAAAGCAACAAAGCTCTTCTCACAAATTTCACATTAGTGAGGCCTTTACCATCATGCATCAAATTATGCAATATCACAAATGTCAATTGAGTCTGCTGTTCTCACAAATTTCATACATCTAACACCTTTTACCATCATTTAACAAATTATGCTGTTGAATTATGAAAAGAGAGCAAATGCCTTTTTACAAATTTCACCATTGTGAGGTATTTTACCCTCATGTATCAGATAATGCCTTTTCAAATGAGAAATGAGCAAACACTTCTCTGAAATCTCATACTTGTGTAACTTCTTACCTTCATGTGTCAAATTAATGGAATTTCAATGATGTAAAATGAGGAAACCTCTCCTAAAAAATTTCACACACATCATCAAATGTAAAATGATGTTTTTTCAAATCTGACAAATAATAAACCTCTTCTCAAAAACTCCATTTTCATGTATCAAATTATGCAGTTTTAAACATGATAGAAGAGTAATGTACTTCTCACAAATGTCTCAATTGTAAGGTTTCTACCCTCGTGTATAAAATTTTGCAATTTTAATCTTGACAGAAGAGTAAAGCTCTACTCAGAAATATCGCACTTGTGAGACCATTTGGCCTAATATACCACAATGTGCTTTTTCAAACTTCACAGTTCAGTAAAGTTCTCACAGATTTTAATCTTCTGACTTTTCATATGCGACACCTGAGTAAAGCTTTTCCCACTGGTTTCACAGTGAGGCCAAGCTCTTCTCACAAATGTCACACTTGTGAGCCTTTTTACCTTCATGAACCAAAATGTGCTTTTTCAGATTTGATGACTGAATGAAGCTCTTCTCACACATTTCACACTTGTGAGGCTTTTTACCCTCATGTATCATATTATGACGTTTTAAACTTGACATAAAAGTAAAGCTCTTCTCACAAAGTTCCCATTTGTAAGGCTTTTTACTCTGGTGTATTACACTATGGTTTTTCAAATGTTCCAACCGTGTAAAGCTCTTCTCACAAATTTCACACTTATGAGGCTTTATATTCTCATGTATGAAATTATGCATTTTTAAACTTGACACAAAAGCAAAGCTCTTCTCACAAATGACACATTTGTAAGGCTTTTTACTATCATGTATTATTATATTATGACGTTTCAAACTTGACATAAAAGCAAAGCTCTTCTCACAAATTTCACACTTGTGAGGCTTTAAATCTTCGTGTATCAAATTGTGCAATTTCAAATGTGACAAATGAGTAAAGCTCTTCTCACAAACGTTACATTTTTGAGGCTTTTTACCTTCATGAATCAAATTATGTGTTTTTAAATTTGACATCTGAGTAAAGCTCTTCTCACAAATATCACACTTGTGAGGCCTTTTACCCTCATGTACCATATAATGACTTTTCAAATTAGACGTCCGAGTAAAGCTCTTCTCACAAATTTCACACCTGTGAGGCTTTTTATCCTCATGTATCAAATTATGTCTTTTCAAACTTGACAACTGAGTGAAGCTCTTCTCACAAATTTCACACTTGTAATGCTTTCTACCCTCATGTATCATATTATGGCTTTTCAAATGTGACATCTTAGTAAAGCTCTTTTCACAGATTTCACACTTGTGAAGCTTTTTACCCTGATGTATCAAATTATGCCTTTTCAATTCTGATATGCGAGTAAAACTCTTCTCACAAATGTGCCATTTATAAGGGCTTTCGCCCTCGTGTATCAAACTATGCAAATTAAAGGCTGACAAGTCAGGTAAGCTCTTATCACAAATGCTACTCTCTCGTAACCTTCCTCCCTTAAGACTCAATTTAGCCCTGGTATAAATTTCCCCCCTATCACTGTATTTACCAGTATGTTCTGAGCGAACATCTATTTCTACAGGTAGTATTTTTTTAACATCATCTTCCTTATGTTTACATTCAAGCTCTTTTCCATAAGTGAAGGTTGTGTCTTTCCCCGAGGGTTCAGCAGAAGGCAATGGTGAATCGCCACATCTATTGCCCAAAACTGCTTCTCTGTGTAATCTGAAATGTTGGAGGATTTACAATTAGGTACAATAATCAAAGAATAAAAGGAAATTAAATCCTAAGTGGGAATCTTTGTTAACTGTATTTACAAATTCAAATAGAGCAACCTCATTGTTTATTACAGTGAAAATAACTGCTAATTTGCAATAGTTTTATGTAAATTAACAACTTCCTTGAAATGAAAAAGCTGGTAATGGTGCTTCTAACTTGGAAAGAATAACAAATGTTATGAATTTGTGTACAGCACAGGAAAATAAAAGTGAGAGTTAACAAAATCATGTCCAATTTAAAGGAAACAGAAGAGAATATGCTTGTGACTTAAAACCAACCAAGTATAGTAAATGATTGTACAAAGGTAAATTCACATAGTTTCATTCAACATATCCATAACTCGGTATCAAAACAAAAGTAAATACAAAGCTAATAAGATCTTACACCAAAACATTGCAAATATGCAGCCAGACATTATAATTTATTTTAAACATGGTCCTAATGCAGAGTAAATAAAAGTAAAATATAACGAAAATTACACCTTAGGTTCTAGCTTTTGCTGGAAAAATGGAAATTTATGATTTAAGTAGGATTAAATATAAAAAACAAACTATAAAAAATATTGCGAACAAATGTGTGCTGAATTATATTGAATTGAAGTTACCTTAGAAAACAAAATGATTTCCTGAAAAGATTAGAAGGATGTCTAAATAATGGAATTAAAAACAAGTATATTGTGACTTTGTACAGTTTTCGTCATCACTTCACAAAATTCTCATTGTCACTTCACAAAATTCTCATTGTCACTTCACATTTCTTAATGACTGAACTGAAGCATAAAACAGGTTGATAGAAATTAATAGAATGGCAAATGAAAAAACGGTAGCTGCAGAGGGGAAAACTAAGAAAAGAGAAAAAGAATACAGTGGGCAGGGATTTACAGAAGAAAAGAAATAACTGAAAAATTGAATGATTTTTGTGGAATTTTAAAGAATATCTCAATGCTACTTCGCCACTACAAGAAGTTAATTGTATTAAAAAACACATGATACTTGGTCCTCCAAAAGTACATATTCAGAAACAGTCTAAAACGCATAAACTTATAAGAAATTGTCTACAAGCAAACTCCATATAATGTAATAAATTAATAAACTTTTAATACAAGAAAATAAAATTAAAGTAACACGAAAGATCATAAAAGCACCACATAAAGTAAACAAGCCAAAATTTTTGGAAAATACTCTTAAATGAATACTATATAAATATTGTAAAAATCTCTGGGAATTACAGAAATTTTATAACAAGGCAATTAATGAGCATAACTTATTCAACTATATGGTGCTATAGAGGTGGAAGCTATTAGCCAAACTCGTTAAAATGTAAAAGTTCTAGGGGGCTGGAGGAATTCCCAAATCTGATGTGAAAATACTGTAAATCTGAACCATTCATCTCACAATCAACCTTTTAATTGTTCAACATTCCCCTGTAAGTTAAAACAGGTAGTAATTAGATCAATATATAAGAAAAAAATTAAAAAAGTTGCAATGGAAAATAATAAACCAATTTAAGCCAAACTATTACCAAGATAAAATAAGGATAATTTTTAAAACAGTTACGGAATCTATGCAGTAATATTCAAATTCTTTCAGAATACCAGTTTGGTTAGCAAAGAAAAAAACGCAGTATGGCAATCTCCAAACAAAGCATAATCATTATTGGCCATTTTCTTCTTTTTCTATTGTGAATTTAATAGATCTTTTTTGTGAATTTAATAATTTCAATGCATCTTCTGAAAGTTTTTTTGGAACAATAGCAAAAATATCATCTACATACCTATACCAGGTTTTGAATAGATGTGGGAAAGATTTAGTAATATGGCATTCAAAATGGCTCAATTAGCTTACCTAGACATCAGGATCATCAGAAAAAATGCACACAACAAACTAACGTTTGGCATTTACAGAAAACCAATGCTCACAGAAAATTATATTAAAAACAATAGCTACAATCCTACAAGCCACAAACATGCAATTTTAAATAGTAATACAAACAGGTTAGTAATATACCAATGGAGAAAGAGGAATACCAGAAAGAATACCAACACATTATCAACATAGCCACTATGAATGGATACCAGAAAAAAAAATAGATAAGAAGATAAAAAGGTTTGAAAGACAGAAATACATCCAAGAAATGACTACTTTACTCAGACAACAAAAACCACAAGCATATAGAAAATTCATTTATCACCCTTGGACACATCATAAATTTCAAAGGATTTTCAAAAAATACAAAATCACCCTGTATCCACAGAATAACCACAATATACAGAAACTACTATGCAACAGAACAAAAGATCCTATCCCCAACGATAAATCAGCTGGTATATATCAAATTGGTTGTAATGAATGTAACCTGGTATACATAGGAAGAACCAAAAGAAATCTTGAAATAAGATTTAAAGAGCATATGAGATCCATTTGCCAAAAGCAGCCAGATAAATCAGCAGTAGCACATCATTTCTGGTCTTCAAACCATGATATCACTCCAAACATAAAACTCTTAAAAACGATCAACAGCAGCAATGAATTGGACATCTGGGAAAGAATACATATTGTCAAACACAGGAATCACCTAGTGAATTTCGAACTGCCGCCACCCAGCAGCCTTTGGAGGTTCATCAGCCCAGCACCAGAGAACACCACTAGCCACACACCTCCCCCAGACGATGACCGGCAAAATCAGTTGAGGACATGCTGACGATGGGAACAAGCCGTCTCCCGAAACGCGTTCAAGTAAGAATATTTTAGTGATGTAGTGTAACAACCCTCAAAGCTCTTTATTTCAAATTATTAAGTGAATGTTTTAATACATCATTTCCCCTGAAATTAGTGAAGAAAGAGCAGGTATACAAAATATGGTGGTTTTCAGAAGAACTAAAGGCTCTTAAAAAGTCAGATATTGCTCTATCATGACTTATATAAAGTCAAATATTTTCAGAGAGAATTATGTAAAAGTTAATAACGTATGTAAAAGTAAATTGAAGTTGGCTAAAGGTAATGCTTACTGTGATTTTATTAATCAATCTCTCAATAAGAATAAAGCCATATGGAAACTTACTAATAGAGAACGAAATGTCATAATGAATCTTAATGTGGATATAATACCTGAGGATTTTAATAATTACTGTGTGCAGTCAGTAAGGAATATTACTTTAAATGTACAGTATAACTTAGATCAAGCTATGCTTTATTATAAAAAAGTTAAATTACAAAACAAGAAATTTTTTAACTAGAGTAGCATTACAGTGGAAGATTGTAATTGAAGCAGCAAATAGTTTATCCCAGTCTTACAGTTCTGTTGTTTATGGGCTATCAAATCAATATATTAAGAAATTAATTCCAGTGATTTCAGTTCCCTTGATGGTTATGTTTCATAGATGTCTTCAACAAGGAATATTCCCTGATTGTTTGAAAATTGTTAAAGTTAGTCCTTTGCATAAAAAGTGTGATGTATCAAATTTCAAAAATTGTCCTGTCACTAGTTCCCATAATGTCTAAGGTTTTTGAAAATATATTACACAAGCGGTTGGTATTAGTTTTTGAAAATAATAATTTATTAGCATCAACACAATTTGGTTTTAGGAAAAAGAAGGCAACCATTCTGGTATTACAAGATGTAGTACATTATATTTTAAAGGTATTTGAGAACAAAGCATATGTGTCACTTAAATTATGTGATCTTACAAAAGCTTTTGATAGTGTAATTCCGTAATTACTTATATCTAAGTTAAGATATTATGGTTTGAGTAATAATAGTTTAAAAATAATTCAATCTTATTTGTCAGGAAGAAGGCAATATGTTCTGTAAACAATAGAAGTTTGCATACTATCAAGTTAACCCAGGGGGTACCTCTGGGTTCGATATTAGGTCCACTATTGTTTATAATTATGATTAATGATCTTGTTTATACTCTACCAGATGTGCCAATTTTGTATGCGGATGACACTACTTTGAGGTCTAGAAATGAAAATGTTGATGAATTGAATAATTTAACTCAGGCTAATTTTACAGCTGCTAAGGACTGGTTTCAGATGAATGGTTTTATGTTGAATCAAGAGAAAACCCAAATAATGAAGTTGGGATTAAAGACTATAGGTGATCAGATTAAAACTGTAAATCCGTTAGGATTTGTACTTGACCCAAAGCTCTCATGGAAAGCGCATGTACATAATGTATGTGGTAACTTGTCAAGAGCCACTTATTTAACTAGAAAATAGAATCTTGTATATCACTGAAAGGATTAAGAAATGTGTATTTTTATACTATTTCAAAGTCATATTATATATAGGATACATTTATGGGGGAGTAGTACCCATGTTAAAGAAATATTGTTGTGTCAAAAAAGAGTTATTAAGATTATGTTAAGTAAGAAGCCAGAAGAACATTGTCAATCATTATTTTTTCAATTGAAGATACTTCAATTTTTAATTTACTTATATTTTATGTTTTGGTATATGTAGATTCCCATTTGCATCTGTATAATTTAAGACTAGACACTCATAATACTGATACGAAAACAAACAAATTAAATATACTTAATTGTAGACTCGTTATGATGGAGACATTATATTAAGGGTGTAGAAGTCTATAATATGTTAGATATTAAATTTAGATCATTGAGTATAAGTGTTTTTAAAAGAATCCTTTTTAATTGGCTAGTGGAAAGGCCATTTTATTCGATTAGTGATTTTTAATCATTATTCTGTAATTGAATATTATGTTATGTATGATTATGTTCTTTTCTTATCTAATTATGGTCTTGGATAAATAAACTGATTGACAGATTTTATATTGGACATGAAAGGCCGGTAATTTTGCTCAGGCCTCCCGCTACGACAGTGCTGGTTGGCACATCAGCCTTGAGAAGGGGGCAGTGTGACTGGGAACATATGTGGAAGAACAATTAATCCCACTTAAAGGATTAATCATAGACCGTAATTTGAAAAGTAACCAACATGTTGTGAGTATCATAAATAAAAACCTCTCATATATATATTATCTTTTTTCCAAGAAACAGTAGAAATAATGGATAGAAAATGTATTATACAATTATGCTCTGCCTTTATCCACTCTCACTCAAGCTGCTGTGCTGTTCTATTGACTACAGCACGAAAACATCAATAAATAATTTCTAGATATCTAACTTGAAGAAATGAGCTATTCATATAATGTTAAGGATGGAAAAATCCACCACATGCAGAAGATATTAACATCATCTACCTTTTACCTTTTTTGTGTATAATACACACAGACACACACAAAAATATATATACACAGTGCATCCGTTTAGAAGATAAAGCCACAGACTGGCTAAGTACGTTATATATACCAGTTCTAAGAAGTTTAGTACTCATAGTGCACATTACTAATCACTTGTGAGCAAGTACTGCGGCAGTTACTGAACGAAAAAACCCCAGTGTAATACACAGTGTAGGGAACACGCATATACAGAATCTGCAGCCTCACCATAAAATACTGCTCTGTATATATATGAAGTATTAAATTTACTGTAAAAATCTATAATCACAACAGAAACATGAATGCAATGCAGGAAGAACTTAACACAGTGAAACCAATATTAAACATGATTTAACACTCATGGGTTTCACTTGTACTTAATGTGGGAACATGTTTTTGTAGCACCTTGTCTACATAATCAAAACAGTCAACAGCAGGTAATGATGCAGACAAAGTGCTACGAAAACATGTTCCTGCATTAATTATGTGTAATTGAAACACATGAGTGTTAAGTCCACAAATTCAAAACCTTAAAAAACATGAATGTTCACAGTCGTAACACCTTCGGAAATGGAGTGATACTGTAAATTGCAAAAGCATAGAAAATAACACCAAAATTATGTGCAAATCATATAACAAACCAAGTCCTATCTGATAGAAAGGCTTGCTACTCCTCCGAAGTGTACAAATAAGCAAATGCATCTAAAGAGTAAGCCAAAAGACTCTGAACCGTCTGCGTGGTATTTTTCCTGTCCGGTCCTCAGTGCTCGTTGCCATCTGCGGCTATCATAAAAAGGCGCAGATGAAACCATATTACATTTTTAGATCTAATTTTACAGGCTTCACTTACCCACTTTATGAAAGGAGATGCTGAAACTGGCCACCGTTGTGGTCTATACATTTTTTGCTGTGCGATAGAAAACATATACCGAGCCATAATATACTGAGTGACTAAGTACAGGACAAAGTAACAAATAACTCGTAATAACTGAACTACATCACATGACTCAAGTGAATATTGCACTTCACACTGCAGAGCAAAACTATGACAGCATGACTTTGTTTATAGCAGCAGTGCGTTATGTTTTTATCATATTTCCACATGCCCAGTGGAAAAACACAGTGCAGCTGATATTATTGTTAATAAAATACCCCTCCAGGGTAACTTAAAACAAAGTGTATAAGACAAATCCACCCACCCTGGACGAATTAAAACAAAATATGCGTCAAGAAATTTTGCAACATGAACTACAGCTAGCGATGGATAGTTTACTAAAGAGGTGCCAAAAATGTATGGACAATGATGGTGGCCAGTTTCAGCATCTCCTTTCGTAAAGTCTTTAAAAGTAGCTTTAAAAAATGTTGTGTGGTTTCATCCACACCTCTCTATGATAGTGGCAGACGTCAACGAGCGCCAAGGTTGCAGGCAGGAAAACGCCACGCAGGTGGTTCGGAGTCTTTTGGCTCACTCTGTACATGTAATATCTTTGCACTTCTCATGTTTCATAAAGTTATATTCCTTGAATTTATTTAAAGGTGAGTCGGAATTGTAACACTAACATCACTTAAGTTTACTCACTTAACATGTTTCGGGAAACCGTTGTTCCCATCCTCAGAAGGTTAATTCCACGTTAATATATCAACGTTATATTCCTTGTTTTATCTTTCTATCATTGTGCTTCTTTTTTCCTTATTTGTGTTTATTTACTACATTTTGTATAGTCAAATGATCCTTGTAAAAATCATTACACTTAATTTCTCATTATCAACTATCTTTTGCAGAGAACACATGAAAAATGAGGGTACACATATTTACGTAAAATCTAAAATTTCACTTTATAAAGGTTATTCGACTTGAGCACTTAAAGTGGAATAGAATTTTGAAGCTAATATTAAAAATGATATTACAAAATGATCATAATTTGTGTTTATAGAAATCCAGGTAGGTATTTGCAAATATTATCTCAAAACTTTGAAATTATTCTTGAATATTATAAATCTAAGACTCAAGTTACATTAACCAGACTTTTAATTTAAACTTTTCTTAAGGATAGTAATGAAAACAAACTGCTTGCTGAATTCATATGCCATGTAAGCTGTAATAAATGAACTGCATACAATTTCTTTGTCTTCCTCCATAATCTAGGGTTACCATGCTAGCCTCTTGTTCTGAAGGTTGCGGGTTGTAAACTAGTGGACGGCAATGGATTTTTTCGGGCATAATAATCCTTAGTATGGCTTCCTTCAGAAGGGAAGGTGGTCTCGTGTCATAGATTTACAGCACGTAAAAGAACCTCAAGACTGATAAAGAGGCCTCTGAGTAAAATTAACAGTCTTTCACGCTGGATATAGAATGGGACGCCAAGGACCACAGCAGTTAAAGAGTGTCCATAAAAATATTAAAAAAAAAAAAGAACTACAATTTCTATTTTCAGTATATACTGGTAATGAAATTGATTGTAACATAATGCAGCAAAACTAACTTACATAGGATAATTAGTTTTGGCATCCAGAAACTTCAGTGCCTACATATACAGAACTAGAATAAAGCTTATTCAGAGGTTTTGACATTCTTTCATTTCACACGCCTCTGAAGTATTCAATAAATAGCAAATAATGAAATAAATATAACATCCAATTTTTACCTTTTAAACAGAATCGAACTGTCACCTTAAAACTGTCAGCTTGTCTTCTGTTTGCATATTACATCATACCCATCAATGTATATTACTTGGAAGAAAATGTAACTGGTTTTTATTTTTACAAGCAATCTCTGAATAACAGCAACTAACCAGCTTTTGTTTCTACACACATTCTCTGTGGAGGTAACTACATTTACTCCATGGCATTTTAAATCCAAGCTTTGTAAATCCTTTTGTCTTTTACTAATTTATGTAGTGAAATTACAAGATGTTCTATAACTCATTCCAGCAGAAAGAATCAGACTTTTTAATGGTGAAAGTATTACAAAAATTGGTAGCCTGGCTTTTGAGATTACCTTAAATACACATGCTCACATATACACATACAAGTTATTTCTCTTTATAGTTTTACTTTAAAGAAGCACAGGTAAAGGAAAATGTAACACATGAATCAGAAGGCTTCTATTTGAAACATAATCCAAGAGCCAAATCTTACCTTGGTGATTCTACTGGAGTAAAGTCCCCATCCTGTAACAGAATAATCCAAGCTTATAGTTTCACACAATCACCTGTATAACATTAGTTAAATGTCCTGCAGCACATAGTTATCTTTTTAAAGTGCCAGGTTTTATTTATTTTTAAATCGGAATATGGTATTAGGTGTTATGTAGAAACAAGGATTTGACATTACATCTTATAATGGGGTTGAACGGAAAATGTAATGGAAAAGCTTTTTAGATATGAATAGTTTGGTATAAATAACAAAAAAGTGGCAAAAGGAATGTTAAGCAAAGGTAAATCAAAATCAATGATTCAGTTAATCTCAAGTGATGCAATCACATGACTTTCTCTACCAATGACAAATTCAGATATGTTAGAATTCCTACAGAGACTTAAGCCTCATTGAAAGGAAAAGCAAGCATAGATGAAGCACAAATACAATACTTTGCATTCATGTTATTTAATGGAAGTATTCACATAGTCACAATAGACTGATTACCAAGAGGCAGAATTTTGCACTTTTTTCTCCAAGTAGTGTCAGCTTTTGAACAATGCAAGATCTTATGCCCTCTGCTGTACAAACACGATACTCCTCCATTTGACTGTCATATGTGAGATGCTGATCTGTTGTTTGCTTGATACAACAGCTTTTAAATCCTATCTATTTATAAAGAATGGATGACTTTTCAATTTTGGGATTACTGGTTGCGTTATCCAGTTTGAAAACTGATGTATGCTCACAAAACCTTCACATGATTTTTACAAATCTAGAAATCTGTGCCAATTTTGTGTTATGCCATTCTTCAATCCACATTGCATTTATAGTATGTTTTTTACAGTAGATAATTTCAAACTAAGCACCAAGTTCTTTGTAATTCAAAGACACATGCAACACATATACAAAGTTCACTGAATGAGGTATTTACCACAGAACTAGAAATGTGAGCCTATTGAAGAAAACTAAAAGTAATTGTGTTTTATGTATGGATGCTCTTTAACTATCATTGTTCTTGGCATACCATTCTATATTGGGTATGAAATACAGGAAATTTTGCTCAAAGGCCTCTTTACCACGCTTGAGGTTTCTTGAATGCAGTAAATCTATAAAATAGGACCACCAGCTTAACTTTTCTTCTGAAGGAAGCCATGCCGAGGATTTTTATGCCCAAAAAAATCCACTGCTCCTATGCCGTATTTGAACCTGTGACCTTAGGAACTAGAGGCTAGCATGATTAAAAGATACACACCATAATTGTAAACCTTTTGGAGAAATTGTAAAAAACTGAAATTTCAAACCAGTAGAATCCCAAAAGGCTGATAAAGGAAATAAATTAGTAATTTTGGATAAAGAAGAGAACACCAAAGGACGCAAGAGTTTCTACAATCCTCAGAACAATCCTATAAACAAACTCATATGCAATACAAATGAAAGCTTAGCAGTTGTCAAACACTCTTTACAAAGATAACAAAAGTTAAAACGTAGGTAATCCTACAACTCATAAAATGTATGGTTTACCAAAACTCCATAAAGCTGGAAAGAAATAAGTAATATTGAACGGCCAACTGTAAAAATGGTTAACCAAGAAATTTCAAGAAATGCTAATATTTGAATCATTAAGCATTAAGAATTCCTCTTTAAATTATTAAAAGGGATAAAGAACACACAGCTTATAGATGATACATTGGTATTATCTGACATATTTTCAGTATTGACACATTGGTATCATCTGATATATGTTTAGTATTCCCAAATGTGCTCAAAGAGTTTTAACGGCATTAAAAATTGGTGAACCTCATTCCACAAGAATGAAATGCGAATTAAATAGCTCATTAGCTTAACAAAATTGTACACTGAGAAAACATTCTTTTTTCAGTTCTGCAGGAAAATCCTTTCAGCAAAATATGGTTTTAGTCATAGGAAGTCAACTGTCACCCTTCATTGCGGTTTATTTATGAGTGCTCTAGAGATAAAAGTAGTTAACATATTCCCATGAAAGTTTAAAACCTGGGTTAGACTTGTTGATGATGTATCACAATAGTTTAAAGGAAAAATTGACAAGATGTTCTAAAATTATTCAATCTGAAAGATAGAAGCACAAAATTCAATAAGGGAATAAAATCTGACGACCAGCTTCCCTACATCTAGATCTAAAAATTATAAGGAAAAAAAATAGGTTAGCTTTTGGAATATACAAAAACAGCACTTATATAGACAAATATATAAAAGCCCATAGTTGTAAACTCCATTACACAAAGTTGCCATACTTTAATGAGAAAACACATCTGTAAAATCAAATACAACACATAGAACATTCCAGAAGATCTTGAAAGAAAGCAACATCACATTCATCCCCTGAAAATAAACTTAATACAAAATTTCTATTAAAAGCTAACCAAAAACATAAAATACTCCCTCATAAAAAGCTGGGGTATTTACAGAATAGATTGCAAGGACTGTGAAAGTATTTATATAGGTAAAATGAAATGAGAATTACAGAACAGCTAATCCAGAGAAGAGGAAAGGTCAGCATAAGTAATGCATTTTCAGGCAGACAGACATGAAATTATCAACTAAGTGATGACACTAATTAGGCAAGCACAAAAATCCACTGAATTGAAAATTTGATAACAATTATTTTTATGGAAAAATCAACCAAGTTAAATGAAATATGAGATCACAATGGACCAAAATCTCATACAGTCAGCAACAGAGGGCAAGTAGCAAGCCGTGCCATCAGGACCAGCTATTCAGCTACAATCAGTTGACAAGAAAGACATTCCCTGAAACTAGTTCTGAGGTAAATACCTAATTCAGTGAAATTTGTGTATATGCAACCACATCTGTAACTTTTAAGCAAGAAGTACTTTAGTTACATGTGGAAACAGTATTTAAATGTTTATTAACAGTAACAAACTGTTGCAATGAAAATAAAAGGAAGGGAAAAACCAAGAATTGCAAACCTTAAAGCATGTCGAATAGATGACATTTGGTAAATGCTAAACTTGCACATGGAATAATTTGGAAACAGCCAACACTACAAGGAATTTACAAATTCTGTTTTGGACGAGCTCTACATTTTTCCTGTAATAATGCTTTTCTCTATTCTTAACATTTGTTGATATACTTCTACAAACTTCAATAAAATAAAGATTCTGATAGGCTATTCACAAAATCCAACCTATACATATCATATGTCATGGAACCAGTTAAACAGATTCGAAAGGCAAAATCAGACTGAAAACTTTCCATAGCATCAGAATAGCTCATGGACATTTCTGAGAAAATAAAAGATAACGAACAATTTTCTTCCATGGGGTGGGAGGATTTTGTTGAAAACATCTTGTTGTAAACTTGAAAGTTACTGAACTTAAATACAGTATATGGCATTTATCCATCTTTTTGAGTTATCGTCTTCTCTCTTGCTCTCTCTCTCTCTCTCTCTCTCTGAGATATGTTTTATTGCAAGCGCATGCATGCACATACATATAAAATCTTTTGTTTTGATTTTTCTTAAAAGCACTACTTCTGCGTTCAGTGGAACTCAAAATACACTCTTCCAGCAAAATTTTAAAATTGAATTTCTGGGTGGAATACATTATTTCCACTATTAACCAAAAATATAATGTACATAAAGTAAAAGTGCCTGATATGTGTAGGAAGACCAGTGCAGGCAATAAACTGGGTTTTATTTTTTTACAACAGTACTGGGCTTGCAAACATGTATCTTAGAGTTCATAGATTGTAATCTACAAATTATAAGCAGATTATTAATAACTAGCTGGCTTACCTAACCCCTGGAAGTGAAACAATCATCAGTCAGAATAGTTCAATAAGCTTCTGTATAATCACAGAAAGTAAACTTTACACCTTTATACTTTTTCTTTGGTCCCATAACTATTTAATAACATAACAGCTAACTAGTTCCCAAATAATACAGAAACCCTTAACACATACACCAAAACTGAGGTGAAGCTGGTGAATATGAAGATTTGCATTCCCAGGCCACCAGGTTAATAAGCCATTTGGAAAACAATAATAGTAGTAGTAATAGGTCTTTGAGTGGCGGAAAACTAATGTGGTCACCAGTGCCACCCTCTGGCTATAGATTTATTCATGTTGATACATAAGCAATACATGCAAACCAATTACACTGTTAAGCCACTGAGATTACATAAGTAGAAAACATACACAGAAAATACGTTATATGCTAAAAGGAAACCCACAAATCAATATATACCATAAATAATCCCTTAGGAAACACAAGCAGTTAAGTCAGTTTGAAAGTCATTAACATACCAAACTTACACAATTAAACTTTTGCAAGGAAACCACTGAATTTAATACGGCAAAAAAGCTTAGTGATACAGGCAGAGTCATCCCCATAAACTGTAATTAAATTAGGAGAGCCCAAGTCGTTTGCAAAAGACAAAAATAGTAATGATGCTGGGAGTGGAAATGCTTCACTGTTAAGACCACATTGCAATGGACACATGGACACGGGTTTTCACCTGTAAGGAGGAAGCCATGACTAAAATAAGTGGCCAATATGAAACCGACCTAGCACGGTCTCCTCACGACATGATAGACAGGAAGAATGCAGAGAAGCGTTGTATCCTTGACATCTCAGAGTTTAATGGTAGATGTAAACCACTCATCATGCCAATAAGAGAGTATCTTTCTGTGCAATATATCCTTCAAATCCATACATAGCCAGCAGAGAACCTGTTTATCAGGGTGGAAAATCACAGCCTTCACTGCCTGTTCATTTCCTACAATGCCAAGATGTTCAGGAACCTAGACAAAGACCATGCAAAAGCCAGCAAGATAGAGAGAATGCAACTGATCATAGATTTTCTGAACATGTAGTGTTGGCTATAGGGTTCCCGTAAGCTAGGTAAAACACTGAGAGAATCAGAACAAATAACACTGTAGTGCAGGGAAAAGCAGCAGATGAAATATGTGGCCTTAAATATGGTATAGAGTCCTTTTTGGAAAAGAAACGCAGTTACAACCACAGAGAAACATTATCTACACAGCTGTTAACTATAAAATATCAGTTTATTCATTTCTAATGTTACCTGGATTCTTCTCTCTTTATACAATTTTTTAATAAACTGCTAACAAACTTGATTACAACAGACAAAAAAAAATAAAACAAGACTTTCTTACATCAGGGTTATTACAATATTTTCACGTTGGTATCGTAACATTTTAAGCAGATCTGTTCTGTTTTGCTGTGTCTTAACTTTAAATCATGAACATATATATACAGGGTGGTAAGTAAACAGCCTTGAACAGGATATCCCCTTGAAATGAATAGGACAAAAAATAGGCAGTTTTGCTGTTTTTAAAAGAGTTTTTGAGAAAACAGCAAAAATTTCTTCATATTAACTTTCATTTTAAATAAACATTTTAAGAAATTTAAATACTATTTCTAATATTTCTTAAACGATGCTGAAAGATAAACGTTATCTGCATGTTTAAATACACTTTGAATTAAACCAATTCACACTCACTGTTATATAAGGTTTCAAACTTTGTCTCAGTTGAATCTACAATGTTGTCCATGAGAACACACAACATGACAACTCTATAAGATCGAAAAACACACCTCAGCTGTTTGTTTATAAAGAAATGTACTTGGACTGTTATTTCTTGTGCTTATGGTTTGTATTTAAAACAGCAGATTATCAGTACAAAATGGCTCACTTTACTAATACCCAGTATCTTGAAATGCTACACATTTACAGTGAAGCACATTGTAATACAACAGGTGCGGCAAGAATTTATTGACAAAGATTTCCAAACAGACAAGCACCACATCATAGTACATTTTTTCATGTATCAGAAAGTTCTAGAAACAGGAAACATATCTCCTCATGCTGGAGTTGGTCAAAGAAATGTTGCAGAAGAAGAAGAAATCCTTCACTTGGTGGAAGTAGATCCTGGAAGCTGCAGCTCACACTATTGACATATCCCAATGGCCTGTTTTTAGAAACATTCAAAGAACTGCTATGCTATTCTGCAGCTCACGCTACTGACATATCCCAATGGCCTGTTTTTAGAACATTAAAAGAACTGCTATACTATTACTATATTCAGCACATCCAGTTAATTCTCTGAAGGAGATTATGCAGCAAGGGTAGCATTTTTCAAGGTTTCTTCAACATCCACCCCTTAAAATTCCTGCAGTGGATGAAGCAACATTTACCATAGCCATAGAAACGTGGTAAGCAATTAGCATAATGCATACATCAGCACACTCACCTCTTTCAGATTCGCAGAACCAGCTACCAATGCCAAAACTGAGTGCACCTCTCAAGGGGCACTCAATAATTTCTCCAAACTGATGCAATAAAGACACACAAAAATCCATACCTAATCCCAATCCACTCCCCGGGGAGCAGTCAGACCCCTGGTATGGTCATGATTGTCTCCCGGACATCTCCTTCACCCACTTCCAGCGCAATAAGCTGGCAGTTACCTTCCGCACTAACAGGGGTGTTCAGCAGAACCTCAATACCTAACCTCACTTCTCCTTACAATTGTTCTTCTTAACTTCACCTACCTATTCCCGTCACTACCCAAAAAAAACGGATTTTTTTAAAAAAAAAAAAAGGAAGAAGCTTAGGAAATCCACACACAATTAGACGAGACATATTTCATCACAGACTCTCTGTAAAGGTTTGGGAACAAATCATAGGAAACAAGTAAACGGTCCATGGATACTTCAAATCTTAAGAGGAGCCATCTATCTCCAGCTTCTACAAGAAGCATTATCGTTATGCTTGAGGATTTTCCCTTGGCAGTAAGAAATGATGTGTGGCTATTAAAGATGGCGCACCTCTGCACATAAGTAGAGCTGTGTGTGGCCATCTACACAATAGCTATGCAGAATGCTGGATCGCTCAGAATGGATCAATAATATGGCAAACAGTATCACCAGATCTAAACCCAATCGAACTTTTCTTTGAGGCTATATAAAACTTGCATATACATTACAGAAGTGCCTGATGTGGAAACACTGCTTCAAGTAGCGGAAGAAATAAAAAACATCCCACTTCATGCAGTGCAGCAGAACTGGAGAAAATGTTGTCAAGCATGCGTGTTGGCGAGAGGGGCACTTTTGAACAATTTTTATAAATATTAAAAAGGAATTCTCTTTGATTTCCTGTTCTTGTCTTGCATTAATTATTCACAGAGTTTTATAAATCCTAAGAAAGTAAGCATAACCTTTTAACTTGGTTTCTCAAGCTTTTATTCACTTTTACAAATAGGTGTTCCTATTATTTTGTGTAATACTGTAAAGCGGTTTCTCAGGTCCACATTCTGTATTTAGGTTATTTATAGTCATGTATAGTTTATTGTCTATTTGTATACCAGAAGTGTTTATTTGTTTGTTGGCATAGCAGCAGAAGCTGATGAATTAAAAGTTAAGCTGCTGAATGTAAAGTGTAGCTGTTGAATTTGCTGCATTGCAATGTTGTGCTGTGTAAAATAAAATAGTAATCCTCTCAAAAGCAGAAAGGATTATGGAAACAATTTATTAAGGAAGAACACTCAAAGCAATGTGTTCTTTCATAGTTTACAAGGATCATTGTAAGTCACCTTCTACCTTGTATAGTACTTGGAATAAAACACTGCCTCTTTTGACTTATTTGCAAGCATTTGTGATAGTGTAGAATTCCCCAAAACGCCAGTAGCAGCACAAGTAAGTTTTTATGAGAGAGAGGACCAACTTAAGAAAGACATAGAGATACATGGAATTCACAGAATGTCACCAAATGTATGAAAGCAGAAATACAAGCAATTGAACTCTCATATAACACCATGTAAAGCACCAATCAGAACAGTCGTTACAATTATGGCACGAATGTGCACATCACAGCATTTTCATATAAAAGGAGGAATTTTGTCTACATTACTACACTCCATAATGACATTCTGACTAAGAGACAATAAATTAAAATTTATTTATGGACACACTTTACTGTCTTGGTTCTTAGAATTCCATTCTATAATGGGCGTGAAAAACTGGAAATTTTGCTCAGAGGCCTCTTTATCAGATTTTGGGGTTCTTTTACGTGTCATAAATCTACAAAACAGTACCACCGGCTTTACTTCCCTTCTGAAGGAAGCCATACTTAGGATTTTTACGCGCAAAAAAATACATTGACCTCCGCCGGGATTGAACCATCAACCACAGGAACTAGAGACTAGCACAGTATCCAAGACTATAGAGGGCCATAAAAAGAAGACAGATAAAAAAAAATTAAAATAACTTACAGATCAGGGAGTAATGCAAGGTAATGATCAGGAACGGCAGAGTTAACGTGATGACAATGAGTTTGCTCCCATAGATTACTACAAACAGTGGGTATTGGGAAAAAGAGAGTTAAAAATATAGCATAATTATGTGAAATGGGGAAATCAGTTGCTAGCTACTTTTACCTTTTATATGGAATAAAGTTCAATTAAAAACCAAACATTGTGTGTGTGTGTGCGCGTGTGTGTGCGTGCATGCGCGGGAGTGCTTGTGTGCGTGCGTGCGTACAGAGTTTTCTCTCTTTATATTATTAATAAGAATAAAATAAAAAATTGAAATGGGTTTTCAGAAGAATAGTTTCGTTCAGAATCCAGGTGTTTCTGAATATACCCCATAGAACATTTTATTCCATTGAGAGTTAGGATAACTGGATTGTAAAAGTGACAATATTCATAGTTTTTTTCAAAATATTCAGGTACACATAAAAATTAAGTACACCAAGCATTACAAATGAGCATATGTCACAACAGATTTTGATGAATTCTTCACCACTGACTCATGTCCTTCCTGCAGGACACACACTATAAGACATTTCCAAACATTTTAAAAATAAGCAATTAGGTATCTAAATACTACTCATATCCATCTTCATGCTAGTTTTTCAGATATTAATATCAGATTTTTTTTACCCTTAACTGCAAATAAGCCTAATCTTTTTATCATTATTATTTATTTTAATTGTTAGGCCTTGCAGTCCTAAAGGGTAAAAGGGGAGACATTGAACTTTATAATGGGGTTGTCTATATTCCTCCGTAGACTTCATTTCTCTCTCATTTTATTTACAACACATTTGTATTTTTCAAGTATCAGGATAGTTTAGCAGATCATCAGATGCTAAAATATCACAGTATTTTTGTATGATTTCAACAAAACATCCCTTAGATATCTCATAATTTTCAAGAACTATTACCACCATTCCTTTCAACCTTTGAAGTGCACCATCTGGCATACACTGTACACATTCATAAAACTATTTCTTATCATTATCTTGTATTACATAATTCCAGTACTTTATTCAGTGCATAATAAACAAAAAGTGCAACTACACTAAATTTCAACAAACTTACCTTAATGTCATCACAAACCGATGAAGTTTCCCTTTCCAACCACCAAGGTTCTTCTTAAATCTCTATTTTGTTATCCATTTGATGAGCATTGTTGTATTTCTTAACATTCATTACAAGATCCTCTGGAACAAATTCTATCTTGTTCTGCGAAACAATGTCTGAAAACAGAGTCTGCTCCTCATTTTCTGTCTTCATGCCTATCTCATAGTTGTTGTTGTATGCAATACCTTCAGATTTAATATGCTTTACAAGATCTTTGGTAAAAAATTCTGCCTCTTTCCGTGAACAAAAGTCTGGAAAGGTAGTCTATGATTTAAAATCTGTTTTTATTGCCACATCACAATCACCATCCAAACTCACAGCATCATTGTTTGTCTTCACTGAAACATTCTTGGTAAAGAACTCTTGTCTCATTCTGTGAGGTTATGTCATCCGAGAATAGATGCCCTCCTTTGATTTCTATTTTGGTATCCATTTTACAACTGTTGCTGCATCTGATAGTGCTAAGTCTGTGGAGAAACAAAAACATCATAAATAACAGAACAATGGCAAGCAAAGTGTAAAATATCTGTACAACCATGAGGCAGAACTACTGCATATAGTAAAGGTGTGACTGTTACTGCTCCATCCCCACTATCCTCTCTGCAGTCATTAGCTCATCTCACATGTCCTCTAATATGATACACTCAACTGTATGTAGTTGTGCCAATTACTGTCCCACCTCAATCCCCTCTCTGCAGTCATTAGCTCTTCTCACATGTCCTGTAATATGATACACTCAACTGTATGTAGTTGTGCCAATTACTA
This sequence comes from Deroplatys truncata, assembly GCA_030765065.1. Taxonomy (NCBI): domain Eukaryota; kingdom Metazoa; phylum Arthropoda; class Insecta; order Mantodea; family Mantidae; genus Deroplatys; species Deroplatys truncata. Next base: position 89,690,306 of record CM060989.1, on the reverse strand, counting down.
TCCCACCTCACTCCTCTCTCTGCAGTCATTAGCTCATCTCACATGTCCTGTAATATGATACACTCAACTGTATGTAGTTGTGCCAATTACTGTCCCACCTCAATCCCCTCTCTGCAGTCATTGGCTCATCTCACATGTCCTCTAATATGATACACTCAACTGTATGTAGTTGTGCCAATTACTGTCCCACCTAACTCCCCTCCCTGCAGTCATTGGCTCATCTCTTATATTTTTTCTAACACCATATACCCATTAACCATCTGATGCAACAATAAATATAATATTATGATCAACTGCTTGCTAATCCAGATAGATACTTGTTAAAATAGCTTTATTAAACATTTCATTGTAGGCAAAACATGGATACAAAGGACAGAAAAGTCAAAATTTCAGAAATCTTATCTGCTACATTCGCATGACTTTCTTGATGCACTGTCACTTATTTTTATGCAACTTCTACAAATTACTTTGAAAAAGTTCATTACTTTCTCTACTACTTAACTATGTTAAGTAGTTGAAATATTACATTTCTCCCAAGACTTTGACACACTAAAACAATTTACAGGGACCCCTGAATTAAAAATTACATTTTGCATATGTATGTATTTGTGTGCATCATAAGCAAATCAAAAGAAAAAAATTGAATGAATACCAACCTTAAGTTCAGGATCTTACAGGGATGTGGCATGGAGGCTTTCAACAAAATCACCCGACCACAAACTATATTTTATATGGAAGAATTTATATGATTCTTCATTTTTCCAAAAATGGTTGTAACAATTTTGAATAAAATACCATACTTGCATGACAAAACGATATATTGAATTTTTTGGAAATAGTCTGTAGTCATCTTCATTCTCAATTATTTTTGTATAATTAATGGACCAAAAGAGATACATTAAAGCTCAGTGCACAACAAATGTAGATCTCATTAAAGGACAGTTTATGTCAATTCGTTTTTTGTGGTATTAGCCCTTTCTGATATAACACCTTTTATTCGTAGGAACCTTCAGATATATAATACTTTTTACTTTCTCTTTTATTTACCTATAGTATTCATCCCTACAAAAATTTGACACTGAGATTTCACCCAAAATATATGTTTGAGACTTCCCAAATAGGGAAAAAGATAAACAAATAAAAAATAAAGCATTTAAGGTGTGTGACCAGCATAACTGAAAAACAGAAAATAAGTAAATATCAACTTGGTATCTAAGTTCAGCATCTGCATCTTTCAAGGAGGAAAAATGTTCAGCATCTTTTATTTTCTTAAAAATGGCACTGACGATTTTGAGTAAAATACCATATTTATAAAATATTTGCATGACTAATTAAAAGTAAATCTTGAATTTTCTGGGAATAACCCATGAAGCCATCTGTTCTGAATGACTTTTGTGTAATAAAATTATGAAACATAATTTATTTCAAGTAACCTGTGGCATCAGGCACATCATAGATATCCATTATACCTACAGAAAAAGTTTTCAAACATGCCATGCAAGAAATATTCTTAGTCCAAAATTCGCTATGAGCATGTGAAACCAAACGGAAATGAAATAACTAGTCCTATTGTGTTTTTCTTATTGCTGCTAACATATACATTTGTAACAATCACAACAACTTTTGAAAAAAATTCCCATACATCTGCACAACTGTGGAAGGAATTAGCAGTAGTCTACCTCCATGGTGTGGACGTAGCATGTATGCTTTACATTCCAAAGGTTCCTGAATTCTATTCTCTGTTTTTCCCATATCCTGAAAAGATTAATCTGGGGTAACTTTAAGCTCTATGGACCCCAGCCTCATTTGAGCATCATTTCACATATTTCATTAATTCATATCCGACTTGAGTGACCCAGTTAAAGGATTTAAGAAAACAAGATAAGCATCTGCTCAAACTTGTAAAGTCCTGAACAAGCTGTCTGTACAAAATAACATGGTTCAAGAGGGCAAAATTATTACTTGATCAAATCCTATTCCTCAAACACTGCTTTGCATACAATCACTGCATTCTTCAATATTGCTACAAGTGCAGTAAGTAAATAAATAAAAAGTTATAAGCCTTATGTTAAGGTGTTCTCCAGCATCAAATCAACTAAAAATGAATTGTAAATACATATTAGACCAAAATGTGCTTTCAAATAACTTGCAACTCATGTTGGACTTACAAAACATCTCACATCACATGTTGGAAGGTTGAGCCCCAATATTAGTAATTGGTTTCAATGTTTTAGTCTTTGTCATTTTTTTAAAGTGCTGCCGCTATTCGGTTGTTTCTTGCAACGTCATGGAAAGAGTATGAAACTTCAAGGCCAGCATATAGAAACATATGACTTGATTCTGCTTAATGCATCACCTTGTACCTAAAACAAAATGTGTACTGCAACTGTATTGACAAAGGTTTAACTTAATTAACATGAAGTCAGCTTTCTTAGGAATAGTTTGTTGTAGCTATACAAAAATAAACAATAGTGGGTAGACAAATTCATGTGAACATAATACCAGACATTTTTAAATTCATAATTAATCACTTTTTGTATGGTAATGTGCAATGGTCCTTGGACCTCACAGTTTGTTTTGAATAATATAAATGAAATATTCATCAAGTGAATCTTACGACCTCAACGAGCAACCTTATAAAGTCACCTTCACTAGAGAAATTTGTAAACAAAAAATCTGATGTGTTACACTCACATGACTTTCTCTACTCTTGTACAATCTATTTTTACAAACGCCTATTCTCCATATGCTTCATGTTAATCGAGATGTCAATCTTATTGGTAATTTTCTTGTAGATGCAAGGGGAATATGGTAGCTTTTAAGCGATGGTCAAATATTTTAACGCTGGTTGCTATGTGGCGCATTCCATTCTCTTTGCATGTCCAGGACATAAAAAAAATGAATAACGAATTTGAGAAAAAGTATAAGTATTGGAAAATTTAAGGAAAAAACAAGCAATATCTCGAAAACAGTTCACTCAACAAAAGAAATGTATATGACATAAGTTGTGTATTTTAACGCGATCTACATTTTTTGTGTAGTAAAATTTTGTCTATCTCTTATGGTTTACCAGTTATGCAAAAGTCGTTCACAATGAAGAATACTTTTGGAGACATTCCCAGAAAATTCGAGATATACATTTCATTTCCCATGACATTATCTTAAACATATGATATTTTAATCAAAATCGTTAGAGCCATTTTTGAGAAAATTAAAATTTTCGAAAAATGTTCCATGTAAAGGGTAGTCTGGGGTGGGGGGATTTTCTTGAAAACCTTCGTGTCGCATCTCTGGAAGATACTGAACCTAAATACTAAGTTTGGTGTTTATCCGACTGTTCGTTTTTGAGTTATGCTGTTCACAGACACACACACACAGACACACACACACACACACACACACACGGACATGTTTCCAAAAATGCTTTTTTTGGATTCAGGGGGCCTCAAAACATATATTTCCGGTGAAATCTCGGTATCGAATTTTTGGGTGGAATGCAATACTTCCCCTACTTACTATACGTAGTAGAGAAAGTAAAAATAGATGTAGTCATTAATGAAACTATATTGGGCGCTTTTTGAGTTGGTGATTGACAGTTGGAGTAAGGATGGCAATTTTACCACTTAATCCATGTCCACGTGCCATGCAGCAAAATGGCAGGAAAGGTAGGATATTTGTGTGTTCAAGTTGTGATCCAAACATTATTGTTGTTGGTTTATTTAACAATGCCGTACCCAGTAATGACCAGAATATCCACATCTTACATCAGAGAGAGTGAGAAAAGTACAAAAATGAGGTATTGTATCTCCTAGGATGCAAGCTCTACCTGGGGATTACAATTTCATTTTACATTTGTGAAGAAATCTAAGGAGATGTGGTGATATATGTTGGATGTCTTGTTTAAGCACAATTCACTTTTATTTCCCTTTAAAGAAAATGCACACTCCTCATTTCAGCATGTATTCTTTATTGATATCTTTATTGAGTGTTGAGCTAATACAATACATTTGGGAATGATCAGCGTCGAGCCCTGGCTCCTTTTGCCGATCGTACCCAAGCTTCCGCATTTACAAGGCATGTGTATTGAGTTAGCTTCATATCACTAACGTTTCTCATTTAAATTCACTATACTGCTTACTGTTCTTCTCCCCTTCCCATCTCCCTCCCTTGCTCTCTCCGCCATCTGTAATACTCCACTGTCAGCGGGAAATGGGAACTATTAGATGCAATTTAGAGAATGTTTATTTGTACCCCGTACTAATCGACCATAACAACACCTGCTCGTTCATACTAAGAAATGTACCTCTTCCTCCTAGCCCTCTCGTATTTACCGTCCTTTATATCTAAATCATTCACTTCCGAGTTCATAAAATCTATCACTTGCTTAGCAATACCTTGTCTTTACTTTGCCTAATTTGTTCCCTTCTATACATTCTATAGTCACTCTCCCTCCCTATTCTATTTACTTCATTATTACTGCTTCTGTTTTCCCATACTTCTCACAGAGCCTGCACTATTTCTATATTTATGGCACACTTTCCTACTCCATAAATCTATTTCTGTTGGCTCCTTAAACGGTTCCGCTTTGTTTCTGTCCAAAATCCGTAGACTCCCATTAGGTGTCAACACAATGCTTTCTTCTTCCACCAATTCGCCACTCTGAAACCACGCCTCTGCCCTGCCCGCAATCCAATCACGTGTCGATTGAACTCCCTCCCTCCTCGATGATGCCACTTTCCTAACTTTGCCAGCTGTTGTCCATACATCACTCTGATCTGACGTCACTGCCTCGGCTCTTAATCCCCTCTCTAATTCAGCCATCTTCTTCCCGCCAGCCCCACGTAGCAGTGACGTAACTTCCATTTTCCTTGTTTCGCCAGCTGATGCCCTTACGTCACTCTGATCTGACGTTCTGCCTGCGTCTTGGCCACGCCTACTCTCTAACACCGTCATCTTCTTTCTGCCAGCCCCATGTGCCGGTGATGTAACTTCCATATGTCGAACCTTGTCCTCTGGTTTCCAATCGCTCTTTGGACTTCCTCTGCATTCCTTCTCTCCGGTCTCGGATGTATTTTGTTGAATCATATCCTGCTTCTGCGATCTGCTGTTCCGTGTGTCACTTTCGTATCCCATCACAATACGCCCATCGACCCATAATCGTAGATTCTTTATGAAGGTCCGTTTCCCTTCCATTCTTGCCAGCACAATTTGTTGTATTAAATCCTTCTTCAAAGCCCGTTGTTCCACCGATAGATCTCTATTTATAAAGATATTTGTTCCTTTTAATAACTTTGATTTCTTCAATACTTCATAAACAAACTGCACTGATGTAAATCTTGCAACTATCATTCTGGCTCCTCTTGATCTCCCCACTCTAAAAGCTTCTCTAACCTCCCAGCCCTGAAGCTTCAACCCAAGCTTTCCTTCTATAATCTCTCTGACCTCATCTACAGGCCATACTCCATTCCTTTCTTTCACTGCTGCTATAACCAAATTAAATCTTCGGTGTCTCTCTTCCAGCATCTCAACTCTTCTTTTAACTTTCTGTACCTCATTTCGTATATCTTGCATTTCATTTTTAATCTCTCCCTTAATATCCATTAAGTCCTTTTTCATTCCATTGAGTTTATTTCCTAATCTCTCATCCATATCTTTAATGTATGCAAACGTTTGTTCCACGACGTTTCAATCCCCATTTGGCCCAGGGTTGATTTCAACTCCACCAATTACCAATATAATACCTATTACACATGTGAGAAGAAACACGTTTACCATCTCTTCTACGCCTTTGTTTGTTTTAAAATCCTTCCATTTTAATTTATTAAATGCTCCAATTCTTACTCTGTGCACCTCAATACCAATTCCCATGGTTACTTAAGCCCTTCTTTCTTCCACTCCAGGAGCTTCCTCCTCACACATCCACTCTCTTCCACTTGCATGTATTCATTGTGTGTGGCATGCATTGCTTTTCAAGTTTGTTTCTTATTCAAAATGCACATTTCACCAAACACATATATTTTGTTCCACGCTTGCTTAACATCTAGTGATATTACATATTACATGGATAGAGGCATGCATCCAGCAAATATGCAGTTGTTGTTGGCAGTTCATTTAAGTGCTTTGCAAAGTCGCCACAATACATAGAGCCATTGCACCAATTCATTGTTTTGCATTGTAGCCACAATTTGCTTATGGAAAAATTGTTTGCATATTCACTTGAAATTCAACAATGCTAACCGACATTGCAGAAATGCCTTTAGCTTACATTTCATTGTAGATACAAGAGGATTCAGGAGGCTGAAGCAATTGTCAAATGTTTAAAAAGAGGGTCACCAAATCTGGCATTGAAATTCCACCCTTAGAATAATGCCACAAGAAACAATGTTATTTAGCACTTCAGAAAACTATGATAAAGCAAATTGGAAAATTCAAAGCAATAATCAAGAATATCTTAGAAATGATTATTGCCACAGCAAATTTTGTTATAAAGTGCAAGTTTCAAAGATATCTACAATTTGGTCGCAAAACATTTACATACACACCAGTTACATCCAATGTTAATTAAATTATATTTTTAACAGCAAGCATATCATAAAGCTCGAACAAAAAGTTGAACACATTCAAAACTATGGGTTTTGCACCACTTTTAAGAGCTTTGGCAATTTCTGTTTAATTACACTTCTCTGACCTGCTATGCATTCAGCCATGATCCGGCATTAACAATGCTGATTAGCACAACCCATGATCCCCTCAATAAAAAATGTGGGAATACTGATGATTGCATGGCCATGATAATAAACAGAAGCTAATTATTTAGGTTATGTTTAAATTAAGAGATTCTTAAAATACTATCATTACTCACCAGCTTTAATATTTGAAGTACAAACAGAGTGATAATACATGCAGTGCAGTAAAAAAAGCTATTATCGTTCACTTGAAAGGTGTAATGTGGTAACAGCATGTACATTCGTTTATACCAAGATTTTTTATTGGGCTGGAGGAATGTAGTATACACATTATCCTTCGCTAAGTTACTATTTTTTACCTTATTAATCATAAGGTATCAATCAGAGTGTTGACCTTTACAAACATCTTCTTTGTAGATAACTCAGATAGATTTTAAGACTTAACTTACAAATATGGTTTCTGTTATGTCCTGCAAGTCCAAAACTGGACACGCATGCACAAGTTCTGATGGAACTTGACAAAGCTACCCAGCAATTGCAGTGCAGGTAACATAAGCCATTTGCTGCGAACTCTGCACCAACACCCCAGGCAATACTGAAACTCTACAGGTGTTTGCTATATGTGCTATTTTTACAACCAAATTAGCTTCAATGCTTTTTTGGAAAATGAGTAACATATCAAGTCCCTGACATTTGGTAAAGAACATTCCCATGATGATGCCTAATTTGGATGCAGGTTTCCTGTAAGTGCAACGCCTAAAAGGACTTTTTTGAGAACTTCATGTTTGCCCTTTTTGCTCCCTGTCCTGTCAAACTATAGCAATTGTCTCACTGGATTAGCTTCTTTGTAATTGTGCAGTGGTTCCAGGAACCTGCATATCTTCCGTTCTATGGCTTTGCATTCTATTAAAATATGTTTTTATGTTTGGCAACTAATGGGTTCCATTTTATTTAGCCCCATTGTTTTCAGATGCTTTCAAAACTTTAGTTATGTGCTAGGTTTACATGGGGCTATGTGATCGGTTAAATAATATTAATAATACTACTATAATATTAAATGGTTTAAAATGTATTTCAAAATGAATGGTTAATGTACAATATTACTTTTAATAACATTATAAATGGTAGTTATTCAATCAAAAAGTTTAATTCAACCAACAGAAACACAGTGCTAGGTTTATACAGCTTATTCAAGGAAAATAATCTAGAAACAACTTTATCTAAAGTAACAAACTTGAAGTAGATATATCTCTTTGCCTGCATTTGTTATACCTGCTGACCTGGGTACCTGATTACAGAAAAAGAACCAGCCCTGGGGTTGTAAGTCTATTGTGCCAAAATTCCAATGCTTGTATAAGCTAGCACCAGAAAGACATACTGCTCGGTGCTAAACTAATGCTTTAGGCCTAACCAAACCGTATCTCGTATAACATGTACAGGGAGGGCCAAAAAACTACAAACCGTATGCGCAGTATTTTTCCTGTCTGCATCCTTGGAGCTTGTTGCATTCTGCCGCTATCATAGAAAGGCACGAATGAAATCATACAACATTTTTAAAACTACTTTAAAGACTTTATGAAAGGAGGTGCTGAAACTGGCCACCGTCATTGTCCATACATTTTTGGCACCTCTTTAGGAAACTATCCATTACTCGCCATAGTTTACGTTGAGAAATGCTGGCAATTTCCTGGCGAATATTTTATTTTAATTCTTCCAGGGTGTGTGGGTTTGTCTTGTACACTTTATGTTTTAAGTTACCCAGAGATAGCAATCGCAGAGGGTTAGGTCAAGGACTGAGGGGACCGTAAATCTCTACAAACAATTCATAGGAGTAAGAAAGGGATGCAAACTGAGTTCATATTAGTAATCTATTCATAGATGATATATTAAGAGTAAAAATAAGAAATTAGCATTATCCAGTAATGAGAGATAAGAAGATTCCAGGTTCATTATACGCAGACAATTTTATGGTAGGCACCATATCGTTGATAGTGTTACAAAAGCAATAAATGAAATTCAAGAAAGTATGAAAAATGGGGAATTGGGGTAAAAATCTTAAAGATGTCCGACTCAATAATAGGTCTTAAGAAACAATACCAAGGACTGAGATAATAATAAAGAAAGTAAAGGGAAGAAAATGGTATAGAAAAATAAGAGAAGCAAGGGCCACTAAGTCAGCGAAAAGGCCAGGGAGCCAAGCAATCTGAGTGGCCCAATAAGAAAACAAGCACCAGACAAATTGTACAATAGATGTAGGGGTATAAACGAATATACATTGTATGTATTATAAACATGTAGAACAAATTGTACAATAAATCCATTCATTCATACAAATAATTCTATCCTCAAACACACTTTCAATTGTTCTATTCGAAATATTGGCTGTATGAGATGTTGCAGACTCTTGTTGAAAAACGGCAAAACCATGCTCCTTGTCTGTTAGTTCTCTGAAAAAAGGGGGCAGAATTGTATTCATGTTATGTACAGGCATCAACTGTTGACTGAAAGATATTGGATTTATAACTCTTTCTCCACCCAAGGCCCACCGTACACCATTTTTTTCGTAATGAACGGGTACTTCATTAACAGTATTGGGTTTGTCAGAACTCCCATAATGATTATTTTGTGTACACACATATCCATGAAGGTGGAACCAAGCCTCGTCCATGAAAAATATTAAACATGGGTATATTTTGCCATTGTGTACACTATTGGGACTCCACTCACAAAATGTGTGCCTAATTACAGGATTACCCAGTTGAAGAGCATGTGCCACAGTTATTTTATATGGTCTTAACCTCAGCAATTTGGTAGCTCTTCGCGCAGCACCATAAGAAATGCCTGTCTGTTGTGAAAGATGCCCAAGTGATTTTAGGGAGGAATTCTCCAAACGACCACCAATGTTGTCTTATGTTTCTTTGGTAAGAACTGTATGCCATCTTTTAGATTTCTTAACCTGAACACTTCCTGTGGCCTAAAATGTATTTTAAATTCATGGATTGTTCTTTGACCTGGAACTTTTACACCTGGAAATCTTTCTGCAAGTCATACACTCACTTGGTTAATCAAAAATAAATACATGCTTTGCAGTAGAAAACATATACTGAGTCATAATATACTTTGTGACTAAGTACAGAACAAAATAATAAATAACTCGTAATGACTGAACTACATCAAATCACCGTCAATCTATGACCTTGCTTATAGCAGCAGTGCGTTATCATGTTTCTACATGCCCAGTGGAAAAAAATGTGCAGCTGGTTTGTAAATTCTTGGTTCTCCCATTACTTCAGGCATACATTTCAGAAACCTGCTTAGAATGAGATTGGTAAGAAGCTGTAAGCAAAACTACACATTTTTAAAATATGAGCTGATATTTGTTGTTTTTGTGGTTGTTGATGCAGAAAAAATGTGGTGACGTAAATTCTATGTCAGTTAAAAGGAATCACTCCAGTTATAGGTACAAGGGACATACGGAGAGCAGAATCAATAAGTCATACATCTGCATATGCTGTCCTTGAAATTCCACATTCTTTACAGGATATCACGAGAAACAACATTTCAAAAAACATTAAGAGGACTGAAAAATTCAAACCAATAATAACAGATATCTGGCACATGATGGCACAAAAAAACTTCTTTGAAATAAAGTATGTGCTTTAAAGAGATATGTATTTTTTGTACCTTATTGTTGACCCATTATACAAAATTACATAAAATCCTCCTGAGCTGAGGACTTCACAGGCTATTCATGGAAAATTCAAGATATACAGTTTATTTGTCATGTAAATGCCTTAAACATATGATATTTTAATAAAAATAGTTAAAGCATTTTCTGAGAATATTAAAAATATCGACAATTGTTTTAAGGGTAGTTTGGGTTGGGGGATATTCCTAAAAATCTTAGTGTTGCATCTTTGGAGATGCTGAACCTAAACACAATTTGTATTTATTGGGTTTTTGAGATATGCTATTCACAGTTATGTGAACCATTTTTTTAAAAGGTGCGTTTTTTTTTATTCAGGGAGCTTCAAAATATGTATTTTCTGGTGAAATATCAACATGGAACTTTTGAGTGGAATAGAACACTTCTACTTACTGTAGCAACGTAATAAAGAAAGTATAAAAATACTGTAGTAAAAATACTGGACATAAAATAAACATATTTAAATAAAAAATAAATAAAAAAACATAAATAAAATAAACAGAGGGACCCAATCGCCTTCAGGAGTTTAACAGGTCATGTAATGGACCTCCACAGGACTGATCTTTATCAGCGGATATGAACAGAGTCCTACATGATACTCAGGGCTAGGAGTTGCGCATTACTCAGTTATCCCGTGCGACTCTCTCTGCCCCGTGCATAGGTATCTGTTAGACAGTGTTCAGAAAGGCAACTGCTACTTGGCCAAACACACTTGAGGATAAAAGTGATTGGGCGTTTAGCATAAACCCTCTCACCTCTTAGAGGGACCCAATCCAGATTGTGACTCAGGAATGCCAATCCTTTACCTACCGTAGTAGGACCCTGAGGGCGAGAAAATTAGTGCAAGCTGTTGAATTAATGATCCTTGAAATAAAAAAGTAAATTTCCTCTACTAATCCTAAATAATTGATGGATTTTCAGATATAGCTATGAAGTATTAAATGTCTTCATTATTAGGTATGTCACAAATGATAAGGTTGTAGAACAACTTTTATGTTTCACAAATGTGATAGGTGGCCGTTCTCCTACTTCTCTTTAATCACGATGTTGGACTGTTAAGCGAGTATGAATGTGGTATTAAACTTGTTGCACAGACCTATGAAGATGATGCAATGGATGGGCAACATAGTGGTTTGCAAGCAACAATTTGAGGCATTATAAAATTTATATATTTGTTAACAGTTACGCACAGAAATTAAATGTAGTACTCTCTCAGTCTACCAATTCCATTAAGGGAAAAAGGGTGTTATTTACCACTCTCCCCAGAATTGTGGATTTTTTCCAGAAGTCTAATAAAGCAGCAGAAGCTTTGGATAGACATCTTAAGAAAAAAATTTAATCCTTGGCACCAACTCGCTGGCAATATAAGAGCCGCCTAGTTGAAACAAATAAAAAGATGTAATTGAAAATCTTGTTGCTTCTAATACTGAAAATCCAAATGAAACAATTTCTTCTGCCCGTGGTCTTCTATCGTTTTAAGCAATTTCAATTTCATATTGGAATTTGTTTATTTATTCATTTCAAAATCCTTCAAACCAAGAGAGCTGACCTCGCATTTTGCAGTAAAAGGATTGAGGAATTTAAAGAGTACCTCCTATGTTTGAGAAACAATTTTGATTAGCCATGAACAAAATTGGAAGATGCCACATATTCTGATTGTCCCATCACATGCCAAAAGAATTTTATTGCCGCAATGAAAGGGGAAGAAATAAAACGTTTCTATAGACTGGTACAAAATGAGCTCATTCATACATTATTCCATAACGTTTGCAAAAGATTTTCGGATAACTTAAAACTTTACTTGTTTACTCTCCTCGATTTTAGTATTTTCATTATCATAAAACATCATTCCCAGAAAGAGAGTTTTCATGTCTAAAAGAGAATTGCAGTTTTACTTGATTTTGTGCCTTTGAAAAGTGAAGTTATGGTAATCTATTCGAATGGAAGTATGTTAAAAAATAGTATGTATGAATTATACCAATACATGCAAATACTGCGGCACACATCTGGTATTCCATAAACATGAAAACTTTTTGAGCTAATATTAACTATTCCCTCAACCAGGGTGGCAAATGAATGGTCATTTTCTGCTTTATAATGACTAAAAGCTATTTGAGAAACCTCCAGTGCTAGATTAGATTATCATAGCTTGAACATTAAGAAATCCCTGCTAGGCAAACCACAGTCCAAACAGAGCTTCCAGGAAGATATTATCGAACTATTTGTAAAGAAAAATTGAACTGAATTGCATTACAAAAAGGCAATATTTTTAACATAGCAAACTTTTACTCACTGAAGCATTAGTGATGTCTGTTTTTCATTTAAAAGCTTCAACTTTAATTAACTGTGGAAACATGTTTTAATTGATTCCCTCAAATTGAAGGTCACGCTATACCATTAAAGTGTACACCGTTTTGCTTTCAACTTTGTTATAAGAACAGTTCCAATAGAGGATTAAGCAGCAGAATGGTGCAGTTCCTACAATTTTTTAAAATCAATCTTCGTATTTATGCTGTGGTGTTGCTGCATACAAAACCGAAGACTGCATGAATGTTGTTTTCTATAATAATTAATAATGCAAACTGAAATGGTTCAAAGTATACAATAATAGTTAGAAGCAAAAAGGTTCCCGTAAACATGGTTATACAAATAAGCTGTGTGCGAGATTAATGCGAACGTATAGCTATGAGCCGCCATGGATGTTAATTGCTTGAGGATGTTCCCCTTGAGCAACGTCGGAGTATGTGGTACATGCATGATGGAGCACCGCCAATTTTGCTGCTACTGTAAGAAGACACCTAATGTGGAGGTATGGTCCAAGATGGATAAGTCGAAGAGGGCTCTTACCTTGGCCTCCATGATCACCTGATCTCAATCCTTTGCATTTTTCCTAATGAAGTCATCATTAAAATGTGTTGTGTACAAAACTAGCGTTAATACCGTGGAAGTACTGCAGTAGCGAATTGTACGTGCTTGTCAAGAATTCCGAGTTGATCCATAGGTGTTTGAAAGAATTCGAAAATCACAACAGAGATGAGTGCAGTATTGCATCCAGATACACAACATTTTCAACACTTCCTTTAACAGGGAAAAGTGTACAGCAATGGTGGCGAAAACGCGACTCGCAGGCGCAACTCCTTTCCCAGCCATCTATTCATTTGTTTCCCATGTGCTGCTGAGTGGTGTAGTGCGTGTTGCATATTTGATGACTCAAGAGAGAAAGGCATTACGTCACCCTTGGTGTACAGTATTAATAACATGTAACATGTTTGCTCAGAAAATATAGTTTCTCAGTATTATTAAAATCTGTTTATAGGTTAAATGTATAGCCCCTGACTACCAATCAATGCTGTGAAAACTGCACATCAACAGCACTTTCCATTTTCGTAATATTTGCGGTAAAAGCTTTAGATGATTCACCCTATATATATAACCTAGGGTGACATGACCACATAAAGCATCCTTAAAGCTGTGTTTACGAAATATCTTTCCTTGCAGAAGGTACTTTAGTGAGATACTCAATTGTTGAAGCAATAACAAGAGATCTGTGTACAGCTTGTACCGAACGTCCAGAGAGTCAGTTACCAGTTTTCTCCTCAGATTTACAGAAATTGCTTGCTAAATGCCAAATTATTAAAACTGGATGAAATTGGGGCAGCTTTAAAATTACCTACGCTATCTGTTACAGGAAGTAGGTATTTCAAAAGAATGAGTTTGTGTGACTACTTAACCATACAATGAGTGAAATACAAGAAATACACACGTTTGACAGCATGTTGTGTGAATTTCGTGTGCCATAGACAAGCACATTGTTTACATAGAAGTAAAAATGAGCAAGGTTGACACAATTCCTCTTTGTACTGCTGCAGCACAATAATGGCAGTAATGTATTCAAACACACTGTATAATTAGTGAAATGCTTGCCAATTGATTCTATGAGCAAATTTATTTTACTTCAAGCAGATGGAACACACCCTGCAAACATTTTACTACATAGCAGCTTTAATAATAGACAGGTAAATAAACACAAAGTGTACAAGAAACAAGGAGCTAAAAATGTGATTAATAACATTATATATTGTAATTTTAATTACGATAAAAAAGATACGTGAAGCTTATTAAAGTCACCAATTTATGTACATTATATGTTTGTAACTTAACACTTTGGAAACATATTTACAATATTATAGGACAGCTTCCTCTTAATTATACCTTATAATTCTAAGCACCAGTGATAAATTGAGGTAATCTCTATATGCTGCTGTACTGAGCTTGGTGCAGACTGCAACCTGTTGGACATTCACACAAATCACTGCTTACAGTTGAACATCAAGTTTTAAGCCACAACAGGAGAAATTTTAAGAGAAATACATCAAAAGGTAGCATGTTTACAAAACTTCTTCATGAAGGAAATTGTGTTTTAATCTCAATGAAGCTCTTCTTCAATATGGCACATTTGTGTGCCCATTTCTCCTCACTAATTTAATTATGTCTTTAAAATGCGAAAAATTACTGTAGTGTTTATAAATGTCTTTCTTACTTGTAAGAGTGTCTTCCATCATGAATAAAATGACACATTTTCAAAGTATACAACAGTATAAACCTCTGTTAAAAAATCATATGATACGTGTATGATTTTATGGTGCCAATGAATAAAATAATTATGCCTTTTCACACCTGAAAAATGATTAAATCTCCTCTCATAGGTTTCGAGACTTGTGTGGCCTTTTACATTGAGAGGGACTGAAAGCGCCATCCCACAAATGGTAAATTTGTTAAATTCACGACCATTTATTTTAGAAACTAGTTTTTATATAATGCTGAAATTTTTAAAGGATATAGGTATGTATATCATAAGTCTAGTGAACTAGAATCATACCATAATCATCTTTACTAAGGGAGATACAAATTTTTTCATTGACGATGGTATTGTTTTTTAAATACATCAGTAATTAATTTTTAAAAATTAACCATCTTATTAACCCATTGTGCCCAGGGTTTAATTAATGGTACATGTGACAGGACTAGATATACACTAATATTTTAGACAATGAATCTCCAAAATTTTGTTGTGCTCATTTGCACATTGTTGAACATCTGTTCTTTTATTCCTGAATTAGCTCTTCTGAGAAGCAGTACAGTAGGATCAATTGGCATTTGAAATTAAAACATTTTTTCTACAGTCTGAATCTCAGCACGCCATGGACTTAAATTACTTTATAATAAAGGTTCACAGATGGCAAGTAGTTCCTTAATAGACCAATAATGTGTTATTATTTAAATTTATGCAACATTACTTTTGCTGTGGGGGCACATGCCTCAATTTCAGCCTGGCATAAAAGGTACACTAAGCACTGATAAGAGCACTTTAATTTTAATGCTTATGTGTCACTCTTATTTTGCCTATTGCTGCCATGACATAAGGCCATTCTCTTAAAGGTTTGGATGAGATTTTAAAGGGTTTTCAGTTCAGAAAGCCTTGGTCATACTATTTGAAGATGTATCCAATTTTCAAGGATAATTTTATTGGCGCACCTGATTTGAATATTTTGACTGAAGATTCTGGTGATGAGGAAGAACGAGGTACTCCTGACAATCTTAGTCAAAGGCAACTTCTTGCTGATGTTAAAGCTAGAGCTGGAGAAAGAGGTGAGATATTACCTCAACCACATGATGCTCAAACATAAAACTTGCAAAATGATGATGTACTTCTTCCAGCAATGCCAATTTCAGAAACAACAGTTCTGTACAAGCCATACACCCATTTGGATAAAAAGTCTACCTGGATTGACGGAAATGTTTAGACAAGATCGATACAATTGGAAACTTCTCATCTCTAGCCACAAGGAACTAGTAATCAGTTGAGCCATTTGCCTATTTTTGATGATAAATTTATCAATGTCATTGCCAAGGAAACAAACAGACACGCTTTAAAGAAACATATTAGAATACTCCTAGAATCCCTCAGGTATGTAATCCTGGTCCTTCTCAGCTTTTTCCTGTTGAAGCCTGGCTCTTATTCTGGTAGTTCTCTTAGGATGGTTTCTGTGCTTCTATCCACTTTCATCCTAGATATTCCAGCACACTAATCCAACCCACATTGTCTTTGTTGTAGGTTAACACAGCATCACACACTCCTAATTCCAAAATGTTTCTTTCTACAAATGTTCTTTTAGGCACAGGAGACCATGTAATGCTATTGAAAGATTCATTAACATTCTGTCTTGCTATGGAGACTATTTACCAACTGTGAATAGGCTAGTTTTAAAATACACAGGTTTTATTACCAACATTAGTTTTATCCAATTAAATGATGATAGTGACTAATAGTGAAGGTATGAACCTTCAGTCTAATGATATTTGCACCAATTGACCATGCACATGTTTCAGAGTGGTTTGGAGTTGGATAAATAGTTTACAAATACAGGGCCCAGACTGCTCTTATCATACATTCCAAATTGTCTACATTGTTTATTATGGCTTTGCCTTAATATACTTGCAGCTTATCATGGTACCACCTGTGTCATTCCCCATGGTCTAGAGGTACCATTCTGTCCTCTAGATCCTGAGAGCATAGTTTCAAACCTGGTGAAGGCAATAGTTTTTTTTCAAACATAAAAGTCCTTGGCATGGCTTCATTCGGAAGGGAAGTAAAGCCAGTGATCCAGTGTCATAGATTTACAACACATAAAAGAACCTCAAGCCTTATAGAGGTTTCTGAGCTAGCTTTCATCTTTCACACACAATATTGAATGTGATGCTAAGAGCTGTGGTAATTAAAGAACATACATAAATAAACTCAATTTTATTTAACCTGTGAGTCGAGCCCTAATAGTTTTGCCATCAAACAGTGGAGATTTGTCTAGCTGCTGTGTCATCTTCCTCAGCTGTGTGCCCATTTTCTACCAACACATTCTGCTTATTTCACTTTGAGCAGAATTTCTCTTAAAAATGAGCTAAAATTTACCCATTTACTACAAGGAGTATAACAGTTAAGAATTTTTCTCTGGTGCAGAACATGGAGTACAAAATGGCAGATGTAGTCTCATTTTAAAAATTTATTTTTAATACAGGTAATGTATAATATGATAATTTATGCATCACATTAAATAGGACATTCCAAACTACTAAACTGAACAAAATACTACAAAAGAAATTTACACCGTACAATCCCCATTAATAATTCAAATTATGCGATTTCAAGGCTGACAACGAAGTATTGCTATTTATCACAAATGATTAAGTAAGTATTTTCTCATACCCATGAACAAATTTAAATTTTTCAAATTGACAAAACAATAAACCTCTTCTCACAAATTTCACGCTAGTGAGGCCCTTACCAACATGCATCAAATTATGCAATATCACAAATGTCAATTGAGTCTGCTGTTCTCACAAATTTCATACATCTAACACTTTTTACCATCATTTAACAATTATGTTGTTGAATTATGAAAAAAGGGCAAATGCCTTCTTACAAAGTTCACCATTGTGAGCCATTTTACCCTCCTGTATCAGATTATGCCTTTTCAAATATGAGAACTGAGCAAAGCTCTTCTCTGAAATTTCACACTAGTGTAACTTTTTACCTTCATGTGTCAAATTAATGGAATTTCAATGATGGAAAATGAGAAACCCTCTTCTAAAAAAATTCATATTTAATAGGTTTTTACCGTCAAATGTAAAATGATCCTTTTTCAAATCTGACAATTCAATAAACCTCTTCTCAAAATTTCATCTTCAATTATCACATTATGCATTTTTAAATGTGATAGAAGAGCAAAGTACTTCTCCCAAGTGTCTCACTTGTAAGGGTTTTTTACCCTCATGTGTCAAATTTTGCAATTTTAAACTTGACAGAAGAGTGAAGCTCTTCTCACATATGTCACACTTGTGAGACCTTTTAGCCTCATATACCACAATGTGCTTTTTCAAAACTCACAGGTCAGTAAAGTTCCTCTCAAAGGTTTTACTGTGAGGAAGGCTCTTCTCACAGGTTTCATACTAGCGAGGCTTTTTACGTTATGTATCACATTACAACTTTTCAAATTTGACATCTTCTCAGGCTTTTTACCCTCGTGTATCGTATTATGAGTTTTCAAATGTGACTTCCGAGTAAAGCACTTCTCACAAATTTCACATTTATGAGGTTTTTTATCCTTGTGTACCAAATTGTGCAATTTCAACTGTGACAACTTAGTAAAGCTCTTCTCACCTACTTTAATTTTTGAGGCTTATTACCTTCATGTATCAAATTATGTTTTCTTAAATTTGACATCTGAGTGAAGCTCTTCTCACAAATTTTACATTTGTGAGGTTTTTACCCTCATGAACCTAAATGTCCTTTTTCAGACTTGATGACTCAATGAAGCTATTCTCACAGATTTCATACTCGTGAGGCTTTTTGCCCTCATGTATCTTATTATGACGTTTAAAACTTGATATCAAAGTAAATCTCTTCTCACAAAATTCACATTTATGAGCCTTTTTACCCTGGTGTATTACACTATGTTTTTTCAAATGTGACATCCGAGTAAAGTTCTTCTCTCAAATGTCACACTTGTGAGGCTTTATATTCTCATGTATCAAATTATGCATTTTTAAACTTGACACAGCAGTAAAGCTCTTCTCACAAATTGTACATTTGTGAGGCTTTTTACCCTCATGAACCAATATGTGCGTTTTCAGACTTGATGACTGAATGAAGCTCTTCTCACAGATTTCACACTTGTGAGGCTTTTTACCCTCATGTACCAGATTATGACGTTTCAAACCTAACGTGAAATTAAAGCTCTTACCACAAAGTTCACATTTGTGAGGCTTTTTACTCTGGTGTATTACACTATGATTTTTCAAATGTACCATTTGAATAAAGCTCTTCTCACAAATTTCACACTTGTGAGGCTTTTTACCCTCATGTATCATATTATGACGTTTCAAACTTGACATAAAAGTAAAGCTCTTCTCACAAATTGTACATTTGTGAGGCTTTTTACCCTCATGAACCAATATGTGCGTTTTCAGACTTGATGACTGAATGAAGCTCTTCTCACAGATTTCACACTTGTGAGGCTTTTTACTATCATGTACCAGTTTATGACGTTTCAAACTTAACATGAAATTAAAGCTCTTACCACAAAGTTCACATTTGTGAGGCTTTTTAATCTGGTGTATTACACTATGATTTTTCAAATGTACCATTTGAATAAAGCTCTTCTCACAAATTTCACACTTGTGAGGCTTTTTGCCCTCATGTATCATATTATGACGTTTCAAACTTGACATAAAAGTAAAGCTCTTCTCACAAAGTTCACATTTGTGGGGATTTTTGCTCTGGTGTATTACATTATGGTTTTTCAAATGTGCCATGTAAGTAAAGCTCTTCTCACAAACTTCACATTTGTGAAGCTTTTTACCTTGATGTATCAAATTATGCCTTTTCAATTCTGATATCCCAGTAAAGGTCTTCTCACAAATTTGACATTTATGAGGGCTTTTGCCCTCATGTATCAAATTATGCAAATTAAAGGCTGACAATTCAGGTAGGCTCTTATCACTTTCCCACGTCCTTTCTCCCTTAAGTATCAATTTAGCCCTGCTGTAAATTTCCCCTCTATCACTACATTTACCAGTATGTTCTGAGCAAACATCTATTTCTACAGGTAGTACTTTTGTGACATCACCTTCCTGATGTTTACATTCAAACTCTTTTCCATAAGTGAAGATTGTGTGTTTCCTTGAGGGTTCAGCAGAGGGCAATGGGGAATCGCCACAACTATTGCCCGAAAGTGCTTCCGTGTGTAATCTGAAATGTTGAAGGATTTAGAATTAGGTACAATAATCAAAGAATGAAACTGAATTAAATCCTAAAAGGGAATCTTTGTTAAACTGTAGTTACAAATTTAAGTAGAGCAACCATTTTTAATTATGGTCAAAGTAACTTAATTTGCAATATTTTAAAGTAAATTAATAAAATCCTTGAAATGAAAAAGCTGTTAATGGTACTTCTAACTTGCAAAGAATAATGTATATTGTGAATTTGCGTACAACACAGGAAAATAAAAGCGAGAGTTAACAAAATCATGTCCAATTTAAAGGAAACAGATGAGAGTACACTTATGATTCAAATCCAACAAAGTAAAGTAAATGATTGTATCAAGATAAATTCACATAGTTTCGTTCATCATATGTGTAGCTCGATACAAAAACAAGAGTAAATACAAAACTGATAAGATCTTACACCAAAATATTGCAAATATTAAGCCAGACATAATTTATTCTGAAGAGTGTCTTAATGCAGAGAAAATAAAAGTAAACTATAATGAAAATTACACCTTAGGTTTCTAACTGTTGCTGGAAAAAATGGCAATTTGTGATTTAAATGGGATGAAATATAAAAAAACAAACTAAAAAAATATTGTGAAGAAATGTGTGTTGAATTATATTGAATTGAAGTTACCTTAGAAAACAAAAATATTTCCTTAAAAGATTAAAAAGGTATCCAAATAATGGAATTAAAACATGTATATTGTGACTTTGTACAGTTTTCATCATCACTTCACTAAATTCTCATTGTCATTTCACATTTCTTCATGACTGGACTGAAGCATAAAACAAGTTGAAAGAAATTAATAGAATCGCAAATGAAAAAACACTAGCTTCACAAAGAGAAAAAACAAAAAGAAGATAGAAAAAGCATACAGTGAGCAGGGAGTTTTAGAAGAAAAGAAATAAATGAAAAAATGAATGATTTTTTTTAAAAGTTTAGAAAAAGTCTCAACGCTACTTTGCCATTACAAGAAGTTAATTATATTAAAAAACACATGATACTTGGTCCTCCAAAACTACACATTCAGAAAGTGCATGCAATTTCTCTAAAACCCATAAACTTATAAGAAATTGTCTACCTAGAAAAAGAAATACAATCAAATTCCACATAATGTAATAAATGAAGCAAAAGTTTACATAATAAACTTTTAATACAAAAATGCAGAAAATAAAACTAAAGTAACACGAAAGATCATAAAAGCACCACATAAAGAAAACATGCCAAAATTGGTGAAAAATATGTTTTAATGAATACTGTATAAACATTGTAAAAATCTCTGGGAATGAAACAAATTTCTAACTAGGCAATTAATGAACATAACTTATTTAACTATATGGTGCTACACAGGGGAAGCTATTACACAAACTCATTAAAATGTAAAAGATCTAGGGGACTGGAGGAGTTCCCAAATCAGATGTGAAAATACTGTAAATTTGAACCATTTATCTTACTAATAAACCTTTTAATTCTTAAACAGTCCCCTGTAAATTAAAAGAGGTAGTAGTTACACCAATATATAAGAAATAAATTCAAAACTCACAATGGAAAATAACAAACCAATTTATGCTAAACTAATACCAATACAGTTTGGTTATGAAAAAAAAGGCAATATGGCAATCTCCAAAGGAAGCATAATCATAAATGCAACAAACAGAAAAGAACATGTCACAATTTTCGTTGACCTCTCCAAACAGTTTGATTGTTGCTTGCATAAACATTGAAACATTACCAGCAAACTTTGAGTTTATGCAACCATGGGCACACCATTGAAGTGGCTAAGTTCAAGTATGAAGTATAAATGGAGAATAATGCCTGGAAGTAGTACAAACAAATGGAAATCTGATCAATATCGGACAATCTTTTAAATGAGTAACACAACGCGTGGAGCCACAAAACTCAAAATTAGGACCATACTTATTCCTACTATATAACAACAGCTTATATAAACAAATAAAAGATATGAGGGGAAAAGCTGTTATGTGTTCAACTGACATTGTGGCTGTTGTTACAGGAAAAACAGAAATAAACATACAAAAAGAGAGTAATTTTACTACTAAATACAATCAGCAGACAGCAACCTAAGCATGATACCAAACATAAAAAGCACAGTGTAACAGAACATAGGCAACATTAAGTTGACAATAGAAAATAAACTTAGCAGTTCACAGAAGGAAACTTTCTAGGGCTAGAAAGGAGGTTCAAGTCCCAGCAATGGCATAGAATTTTTCAGTAATCTGATTCTAACTTTCCAACTTGTCCAAACACAAGCTGTGTTAAAAATTTAATTCAGTTTTATTTATGGACTCTCATTTAGTGGTATGGTTCTTTGAGTCCCATTCTTAATTAGGGGTTAAAGACCGCAAATGTTGCTCAGATGCCCCTTTAACAGGCTTGAAATTCTTTTATGTGGCATAAATCTATAACACAAGGCCACCAGCTTTACTTCCCTTCTGAAACAAGCCATGCTAAGGATTTTTAAGCCTGAAAAAATTCATTGCCCTCCACCGGATTTGAACCAGCAACTGCTTAGCTCCCTATGAGGCATGACTAGCCTTGAGGAGGGAATAGTGTGACTGTGAAGGTACCTGAACGAAGATGCTGGTAGTATAGCTAGTCCATCTAGCACACTATAGACAGTGTTGTTCATCATGACCAGCCTTGAGGAGTGAGCAATGTACCATGAAGCTACCTGAGGGAACATGCTGCTGGTATAGCTAGATCGTCTAGCCCACTACACACAGTGATATTCAGCATGACCAGCCTTGAGGAGGGAGCAGTGTGACTATGAAGCTACCTGAGCGAAGATGCTGCTGGTATAGCTAGACCGTCTAGCCCACTATAGACAGTGTTGTTCAACACCACCAGCCTTGAGGAGAGAGCAGTGTGACTGTGAAGCTACCTGAGGGAAGATGCTGCTGGTATAGCTAGACCGTCTAGCCCACTATAGACAGTGTTGTTCAACACGACCAGCCTTGAGGACGGAGCAGTGTGACTGTGAAGCTACCTGAGCGAAGATGCTGCTGGTATAGCTAGCACATCTAGCCCACTATAGACTGTGTTGTTCAACATGACCAGTCTTGAGGAGGGAGCAGTGTGACTGTGAAGCTACCTCAGCGAAGATGCTGCTGGTATACATATACCATCTAGCCCACTATAAAAGTTTTTTTATTATTTTATTTCTGGACACTGCTGTGTCCTTTGCGTGCCAGAAAAATACTGCCTGGTGGGTAGGAATAGAGCTCATGGCGGCTGATGCAGCTGCCACATTGGTAACTGTGAAAAGTAAACGATGTAAAGTGAGATTAGTAAATGGAATCAAATGCAATGATCGTGAAAACCAATTACACAATAATTGTGCTAAGTTATCCAATGTTACTTTTCTGCAAGAAAACATTTTTAGTTGCTGCAAAGGTGATAAACCATTGAAAGACAACAGTTTGGTTGTGTGATGAGGATGAAAAGTTTTACGAAGCCCTACAGGGTATTGTACATGAAAATAAGAAAATTGATGTGGCTATAGTGAAGTTTTTAATGCAACAGAAGGTTGATGTAATCAGTTAATTGTGAAGCAATGTGAAAATATTAAGTAACCAACTTCGACTCATGACAGATTGGTTTATTCCGGCAGTGTGTCTATCATAAAGGAACATGGTGATGGTTTAGGAAATATAGATAAGGTTAGTGTTATGGTTAATGGTATTGAAAGTATTAGTTTTTAAAAGCAGGTGCTAATAGTGATATGTGGAATAATAGTAATCTAATACCTATCTCTTCTATAACAACAAATGGGTTATCGGGTGGAGAGCAAGAACCTGCTGGTTCTAATCAAGATGAATCAGTGGCAAATGTAAAAAAATGATACATGTACTGAAGTAGTAAAGAAAGCTAGGAAACCAACAAGGCAGAAACAAAAAAAAGTTGGAAATAGAAGTGTGAACATGAACAGTGGAAATGTCAGATAAATATGTAAAAGTTATTTTTAATGAACCAGTTTATGAATCTATTAAATCTAAATACCCTGAATGGTATGCGTCTTTTAAGGTTACCATTGATAGTGACAATTTGGATAAAGCTTTGGACATGAATTTATGGCCAATAGGCACATTACTAACAAGGTATTTTTTAAAAAGAGTAATAAATGTCACAAGGAAAACATAGCACCTTGTGATAGTCGCATTATGGAATCAAATGACAGGTTATCTCTTTATAATCAAGGTCTGGTAAAGAATGATAATAGATATGCTAAGCAAATAAAAATAATTCATGTAAATGTTCAGTGCTTAGGAAATAAAACAGAAGTAATGAAAGTACCTATACAGCAATATGATCCAGATATACTGTGTATATGTGAGCACTCGCCTAAGGATAATGAATTACAGATATATACTTCATCTGAGTTTGAGCTTGGAGGTAAGTTCTGTAGAAAACTTCTTAAGAATGGTGGAAGTTGTATTTTGGTAAAAAACGGAATTAAGTTTGAGGTGATTCACTAAGTTCTTTTTGTATTGAGAGATGCTGTGAAGTGTGTGCCATATTTCTGAGGGATATTAAAGCTATTGTTGTATCCTTATACAGACCACCGATTAGCAATATTGAGGATTTTTTAAATTCTATTTGAATAGTTATTAAATAATTTAGGTAAACTAAATATAAATGTAATATTTGCCAGTGATTTAAATTTGCATTTAAATAGATTTTCAGGAAATGAAATACGTTATAATATTATTGAATGCTATGGTTTGTACTGTACTAGCTTGGAACCGACGAGGTTAATATTGTGCCTCGACTATATTATTACTGATTACCTAGAATTGGGTATCAAACTGAGGTTATTTACCTATTTGTTGCTGATCATTCTGCATTAACGATAGTAATAAAAAGTAATAGCATTTCTGAGAAAACCATAACAAAAAATTAATTACGCATTATAATGATTATAATTACCATTCATTTTTTTACCTCATTACAGCAATTAACTTGAATTTTGTATATAATCTTGTTATTGATATTGATACAGTTTTTACACATTTCATGAACTTATTAAGTGAATCTTTTAACACATCTTTTCCCCTGAAATTAGTGAAGAAAGAGCAGGTATATAAAATAAGGTGGTATTCAGAAGAGCTAAAGGCTTAAAAAGTCAGATATTGCTCTATCATAACTTATATAAAGTATAAAGTCTAATAGTTTCAGAGAGAATTATGTAAAACTTAATAAAGTATATAAAAGTAAATTGAAGTTGGTGAAAGGTAATGCTTACTGTGATTTTATTAATCAATCTCTCAATAAGAGTGAAGGCACATGAAAATGTGTATTTTACACTGTTTCGAAGTCATATTATATATGGGATACATTTATGGGGGAATAGTCCCCATGTTAAAGATTTTAATTTATTTATATTTTATGTTTTGGTATATGTACATTCCAATTTCCATCTGTATATTTTTAGACTAGACACTTATAATATTGATATAAGAAACAAACATGAATTAAATATACTTAATTGTAGACTTGCTATGATGAACGAGACTTATTATGTTAAGGGTGTAGAATTCTATAATAAGTTAGATATTAAATTTAGATCACTGAGCACGAGCGTTTTTAACCCATCATTTGTCGCTAAATGAGCACTTTGCTCACACTTCTGTTTTTTTTAGGGTAACGACTGCACATAAAATCTTCTAGCTGACTTTTAAACTTCCTGAAGCAGTTGTTTAAGTTAGATTTAACAACAATCACATTGACGATGGTTTATGCAATCTTTGTCCAGTTGTGGCACAGCTGTGAGCGGTTTGCTCATCAAGCGACAAACAATGCTATTCAATTGTTGTGCAGTCCGCAATCATCCTGGCTTAAAGCTGAAATGTAGAAGCCCTATTTTGTGTTCGTTAAAAATATTCCTTCATTTGAGTTGTTTTAATTGATATTCAGTTAGGTTTTTAAAATGAGTCGAGCAAAAAAAAATTATCGCAAAAGATAAAATAACAGTATGGTCCATTCATCCTACATGCCCCAATGTTCAATGCCCTAGATATAATATAGTTACAACACATCAAGGCTGTAAAGGAGAGGCAAAAAATGCAACTTCAGTCGCAGATGCATGGAATTTATTCTTTCCTAAAGAGACAATTTTACATATTACAAACTGTACTAACATATACCTCCAAAAAATGCGTACTAAGTATTGTGACATTTGTAATACAGTTGGCATTATTGCGTACGTGACCTGG
The DNA here is from genome assembly GCA_030765065.1 of Deroplatys truncata. Taxonomy (NCBI): domain Eukaryota; kingdom Metazoa; phylum Arthropoda; class Insecta; order Mantodea; family Mantidae; genus Deroplatys; species Deroplatys truncata. Next base: position 89,663,855 of record CM060989.1, on the reverse strand, counting down.
CGGCCCAGATCGGATGTTGTGCAAGAGTAGAGGGGATGGAAAACCGGTTCCTAGTGTAGGTGCTGATGCCGTGTTAGCGTGGGTTTTAACAGTCGAGTCGAGGTTCTGCTTGGAGCAAGATCAGCGTGTGTGCAGCTTGTCCATGTGTACAGATTGGCATCCCCACCGATAGGCAAAGAGGTATTGTAATTCCTTTTTTATCATAAAATACAGTTGCCATCCAAGTGATTGTAGTGTGAATTTCTGTAGTAGATAGACCCTTCCCTTATCTACATAATGAATTAGGAATATTGTTAGGGACCTTTAGGTGTATTTTTTAGCATTTCGTTGAGCATGCCCCATCGTATCTCGTATAATTTATGATAGAAAGTTCGATCCCGACTACGGTACCTAATGCTGTACCCCCCCATTGAGCTAGAATAAGTACAGAGGTTACGACAATTGGTGAGGCACCAGGTAATTGGCATGGGTCGCCGAGAATAATGCATTATTTTGTAGCAAAATATTTGTTCTCTGAAATGTAGCGTGTATGGTCATCCACGTGTTTGTTAGGACATGAAAATTTTTTTTTGTTGGCTTAATGGTAAGGGTTTTGTTTCGTAATTTGTGGTTTTCTATTTTAAATTCATCTTGCATAGTTTCTTAAAAGTCCCATGTCTGTATCTTAATTTCCAGCTCACTTTTAAAATTTTTGAATTGTCTGTCGGTGGCGCGTCGGTAAAACTTTTGGCTCCATTTTTCCTCTTATCATAGCTTCACTTCTGCTAAATTCTGTTTCTGTGATAAATTGTTTGTACTGTCCTTTCTAAACTACTTATTTTTGTGAATTCTGGAAAATGTACTGATATTTTGGAACTTTGTAATACAGTTGCATGTGTTAGCTGGTGTACGTAACATTGCGTTATTGTTGTGTGGTCTTTCAATTCTACAACGTCTAGAGTGTGAAACAAATATTTTAATGTTCACGTGTTACGTGTTTAAAGTTGCGTGTGTATAAAAAGTGAGGCGCATCTATTTGGAATAATAAAACAAAACAAGTCAAGAGCATATATATTAAAAATTCATATTTGTGCATCGTACGCTAGTCGTGGTACGCATTGTGGCAGTACTAATAATAATTTTGCTTCACCGTTGCCGTGTTTGGTTTATCTAGTTACGCAATGAATTTTTTTGGGGGGAAGTATTTCAAAATGACTAATTTAAATAAAAGTTTCAGCTACCACCAGCTGTGCCAGTATCTTCACCTAAATAGGTTTAATGTGCCTCCAATATGGACCAGTAGGACTTGGATGTTGATGGATCAGCTATATGTGTGTTACCAGATTTTGGAAAGGTGCACCATTTTGTGGTAAAAAGAAAAAAAACCTGTAAGTATGTGAACACTGTGTGTGCCAAAGTTTGAACGATTGAAAAAGTTTCATATATCAGACAGGTATGCTAAATTTTTATTTCACTGACTAATGCTTAATTAAGCTTTGCTTTTCAGGAATAATGTGTGCTATGTATGTCCTGCTAAATTGAATGTTTACCACCATTTTGTGTAACCAAAATTTTGAATTCTTTTTAGGCATTGGAAATTATTTGGTTTGTCATGTTATGCTGCAGTGTATGTGTTTGATGTGTACTGTGTGCTTAATTTTGTTTGATTTTCAGGAATGTTATGCGACAGTATTGTTTTGGTAATGATTGCTTTGTTCTGTTGCATTCGTTTGATTTTGGGTTTCATCATGATGCTGTGATCTTTTTCTTTGCAGAAAGTTGTTGCATGAATTGTTTGTGTGTGTGTTTGAGAGGTTATGGGAGTAGTATATGGGATATTTGCCTCGGTGGAAGTGCCAAAGAGTAACCCCGATGGTGGTAGTGCGAGAGATGAGATGAGTTAATGTCAGCCTCGGTGGGAGTGCCGAAGTGTAACCCCAATGGTTGAAGTGTGAATGTTTGAGTTTTCAGGAGGGTTAACATGTACCTGGGAATTCGATGTATTGAGAGATTTTTGCTTATTGGAGTTGCTGCAACGTGCCCAGTATAGCGTGTGTGATGTATTCACATGAGAGAGCAAATGCAATGAGTTGAATGCAATGAGAATAATTTTTTTTGTGTTTATGCAACAAGTTTAGTACCATCTTTTATAACGAGTTTTAATACCATCTATTTTCCAGCTTAATCTTGATTTGGTAGATGTGGATGCAACAGTATAATGCTATGTTATTTGTGTCAAACCTGAAATGTTAATGTGATTTATTTCGTTTACGCCTATGTCAGGTATTTTTGATTTTTGCAGCTAGTTAAATGAGACACGTCAGTGAAGATATTTTATTTTCTCAGTAATTACTGTGTATAATAAAGTTGAAAACTAAGATGATGATGATTGAAATGATGATAATAATGATCATAACAAGATAGTAATGTAGAAGAGAATTTATGTTATTGACAGTAAAGCATGAGTTTTTGTAGTTGAAAGTATGTAATGAGGTGTAGTTTGACACATGTAATGTGGGTTTATTTTTTTAAGTATGTAGCAATGCACATAGTAGTTTTGGGTAGTTATTCAACTGAGTGTTGTGTATTATTTGGGCCATGGTCAGTATGAATGATTTCATTTCATTGTCATGTATTAATGTATTATAAGTGCACATATTCCTTTTCTTTATTAGTAGTACCAGCTGGTCAAATATATATAATTGCGATTCCAAATAATTTACTATATTTGTGTTGTTGTATTTTAGTGTAAACAATGGATGTAAGTGATATAATATTTATGTATTCTGGCCCTTTCATGTTTCCTTACTTGGATTCTAAAGCAGTTTTTGTGTCTATGTGTAGTCATTTTTTTCTTCTTTGCTAAACACTAAAATTGACTGTTTGTAAACTTTGTGGCATTTTCTGTTCCCATTAGTGTAAATGACATACTACTTGCTTCTTTTATGTATGATGATCTTCTGGGAGCACAAGTTTAATTCATTTGTGATTCTGTTATAGTGATTTTGCTGATTCCAGAGCTCAGGTGTCCAGAGGAGTAACCCCGCTCTACAGACACGCCAGAGGTTGCAGATACACCAAAGGAGAGCTGTCGTTCGTCCACTACACTGCAGTGGCATGAGGAGCCACTATCTCAGAGGGCAGTCCAAGTCAGCGATTGCTCCCCACATCTTGCAAAACAGGAAAGACTCTGCAGCTGAAATTTTGTCGTTGTGGGTGATGTGGAAATGACACCCACAAACAGTTACGTCGAGACTTGGTGCAGTGTAGTGCATATGTAACAGTGGCAGTACGGTGTAGTGTGTGTGTGCGAGGTACACGTAACTAGGCAATACGTCTTGAACTAAATCGTCGGTGGCACTCAAGACTCCATAATGTTTGAATTAGCTTCACATGTTCACAATATACTTGTAGCTTCTTCATTGAGAGACATTTGTGCTCCATCCTAACTTTCTGAATGCCAAGATATTGTTTGCTGTAATCTAATTTTGTAAAGTATGTCATATTTTTCTTTCTCTGTAATTCTTTGTCTACACAAAAACAACAAAAATCCTTCTTGTTTCGACGGGGATGTCGATCTGGGTAGCCAGGGGGAGATGTGACATTTGTAATATAGTTGGCATTATAGCGTACATGACCTGGCGGCCCAGATCGGATGTTGTGCAAGAGTAGAGGGGATGGAAAACCGGTTCCTAGTGTAGTGTGCTGACGCCGAGTTAGCGTGGATTTTAACAGTCGAGTCGAGGATCTGCTTGGTGCAAGGTCAGCGTGTGTGCAGCTTGTCCGTGCGTACAGCATGGCGTCCACACCGACAGGCAAGGAGGTATTGTAATTCCTTTTTTATCATAAAATACAGTTGCCATCCAAGTGATTGTAGTGTGAATTTCTGTAGTAGATAGACCCTTCCCTTATCCACATAACGAATTAGGAATATTGTTAGGGACCTTTAGGTGTATTTTTTAGAATTTCGTTGAACATGCCCCGTCGTACCTCGTATAATTTATGATAGAAAGTTCGATCCCAACTACAGTACCTAATGCCCTACCCGCCATTGAGCTAGAATAAGTAAAGAGGTTACGACAATATGCACACGAGCGAGGGACTGTCCTGATACAACTCCACATGAATTTACTGCTCTAATTGGTATTCTATACATGGCAGGCTTGAAAAAGGCTGCTCATATCAACATCAAAGAGCTTTGGGCTGATGATGGCATATTTCCTGAATGTTTTTGTGCCATAATGTCAAGCTGTAGGTTCTATATTCTTCTCGAGGCTCTACAATTCGATGACATCAACGATAGAGCTGATAGAAAGAAAATCGATAATCTGGCACCTATTAGAAGAATATTTGAGGAATTTGTCATCAGATGCATGAATAATTATGAATTAAAAGAAAACACAACACTTGATGAAATGCTACCTGCTTTCCGAGGAAGATGTAAATTCCGCCAGTACATTCCATCAAAACCATCAAAATATGGAATTAAAATTTATGCATTGGTAGATTCTGAAACATATTACGTTTCAAATCTAGAAATATATCTAGGGAAGCAACCAGAAGGTCCATACCAGACCGATAATAAAGCATCTAGTGTTGTGAATAGAGTAGCAGCACCCATTTTGAATAGCGGAAGAAACATTACCATGGATAATTATTTTACATCGGTTCTACTGGAGTTGCTACAGAAGGAAACTACTGTGGTCTGAACACTAAAGAAGAAGAAAAAAGAAATTCCACCCACTTTTGTAAATACTAAAGAGAGGCCAGCTTGTAGTTGTATGTTTGGTTTCCTCAAAAGGGGGTTGTAATGTGATATGTGCCCAAAAGAAACAAAACTGCGCTGCTTCTTTCAACTCTACATTGTGGTGACAAAGTTGATGAAACCGGTGACTAAAACAAACCGCACATAATTACCTTCTACAACAAAACAAAAGGTGGAGTCGATATTGTGGACGAACTGATATCTCAATATTCAGTATCTAGAATTATCTGCAGGTGGCCAATGATGGTATTTTTTTGGCTGTTGAACATTGGTGCAATAAATTCTCAGATAATTTATTTTGCTAATACAGAGAAGAAATTAGCGCATCGAATATTTTTGAAACATTTGGCTCTAGAACTTATAAAACTTATAAAACTCCCTATCTATTTCAAATTTGTCAGACAACTTGCGAGTCTCAATGAAGAATGGTAATGAAAAGGAGAATGCAGAAACTGCAACTACTGTGTCCTCGGCGAAAGAACAGAAAAAACAAGAAAACCGTTATGAATGTAACAAATATTTGTGCAACGAACACGCAAGAATTACCTGTGAAAAGTGCCTTGAGTTACCAGCCTTGCCATCACCATCACCATAATTTGCTTTTAGGAGTATATTGAATTTGTGCTACATTTAGGTATTGCATATAGTACATATTTAACAAACACTAAACTCATAATTTTGTCAATGAAGACATTGGATTTTAATTTCTTTCAAATACCTACATATACTACATTTAGTCAACCGCAAGTTAATATGCTTTACTTTTTTTTTTTGAAGACAAATATTTTGTGATCACTTAAAACAAATGTCATTTGTAGTAGATTTATAAATTATAATTTACGTGTTATTAAATTGAGTTATTGACATGTCATCTCTTGTTATGCGTATTTATTACCATGTGCAACAAACTGTGTCACAACAATGGTAGCAACAAATGACAGGTTAAAAGAATGCTTTTTAATTGGATAGTGGAAAGGCCATTTTATTCGATTAGTGATTTTAATCATTATTCTGTAATTGAATATTAAGTTGACTAATTTTGAAGATTTAAAGCTAGTAACAGTGTTTGTCCTAATTTAAAATAAAGAGTTGAGGGTTGTTACACTACATCACTAAAATATTCTTACTTGAACGCGTTTCGGGAGAAGGCTTGTTCCCATCGTCAGCATGTTCTTTATTTTAGAATATTAAGTTATTAAGTTAAGTGTGATTATGTTCTTTGACAATGTCCTTTTCTTGTATAACTATGATCTTGGATAAATAAGCTGATTGACTGATTTTATATTGGGTGTGAAAGACCGGTAATTTTGCTCAGGCCTCCCACTTCGAAAGTGCTGGTTGCCACATCAGCTTTGAGGAGGGGGCAATGTGACATGAACATATGTGGAAGAACAATTAATACCATTTATAGGATTTATCATAGACCATAATTTGAAAAGGAACCAACATGTTGAGAGAATCATAAATAAAAATGAACCTCAAATATATATATATATTTTTTTTTTTCCCAAGAAACAGTACAAATAATGGATAGAAAAAGTATTATACAAGATACTCTGCCTTTATCCACTCTAACTTAAGTTGCTGTGTTGTTCTATAGCATACCCTTTGTGTGTATAATACACACAGACAGACACAAAAATATATATACACAGTGCAGCTGTTTTGAAGATAAAGCCACATGCTGGCTAAGTACATTATATGTACCAGTTCTAACAAGTTTAATACTCATTATAGTGCACATTACTAATCACTCATAAGCAAGTAATGCAGCAGTTACTGAACGAAAAACTCCCAGTGTAACACACAGTGTGGGGAACACGCATATACAGAATCTGCAGCCTCACCATAAAATACTGCTATGTATATATAAATTTACTGTAAAAATCTATAATCACAACAGAAACATGAATGCAATGCAGGAAGAACTTAACACAGTGAAACCAATATTAAACATTTAAGGTTTACAATTGGCCGATTTAACACTCATGGGTTTTACTTATACTTAATGTGGGAACATGTTTTTGTAGCACCTTGTGTACATAATTAAAACAGTCAACAGTAGCTAATGATGTAGCAAGGTGCTAAGAAAATGTTCCTGCATTAATTATGTGTAATTGAAACACATGACTGATAAGTCCACCAATTCAAAACCTTAAAAAAACATGAATGTTCACAATCGTAACACTAGGACAAAACACAGCTATTTCGCAAATAAATAGAGTGATACTGTAAATCGCAAAAGCATAGAAACTAACACCAGAATTATGTCAAATCATATAATAATCAAGTCCTCTGATAGAAAATGCTTGCTACTCCTCAGAAGTGTACAAATGGGGAAATGGATTTAAAATATAGTATTTTTGTACTTCTCATCCTTTATAAAGGTATATTCTTTGGTATATTTTTCAAAGTATGCTTCTTTTTTCTTTATTTGAGTTTATTTACTACATTTTGTATAATCAAACGATCCTTGTAAAATAATTATTATTAATTTCTCATTATCAACTAGCCTTTGCAGAGAAAACATGAAAAATGAGGGTATGCATATTAACATAAAATGTAACATTCACTTATAAAGGTTTAAAGGTTATTCGGTTTGAGCCCTTAAAGTAGAATAGAATTTTGAGCTAGTATTAAAAATTATTTTATAAGATAGTCATAATTTGTGTTTATAGAAATCCAGGTAACCATTTGAAAATATTATTTCAAAACTTTGAAATAATTTTTGAATATTATATATCCAAGACTCAAGTTACATTATCAGAACATTTTAATACACGCCTTCTTTTTTTAAGGACAGTAATAAAAATAAACTATTCACTTAATTCATATGGCATGTAAGCTGTAATAAATGAACTGCATACAATTTCTTTGTCATCCTCTGTAGTCTAGGGGTACCATTATAGCCTCTAGTTCCGAAGGTTACAGGTTCAAAACCGGTGGAGGCAATGTATTTTTTTTTGGGCATAAAATTATGGCTCTCTTCAGAAAGGAAGTAATGCTGTTGGTCCTGTGTCATAGATTTACAGGACATAAAAGAACCTCAAGCCTCAGAGGTCTCTGAGCAAGATACTTAAATGACGTTCTTTCAATTCACATGCCTTTGAAGTGTTTGATAAATGACAATTAATGAAATAAATATAATATACAATTTTTACTACTATAAACAGAATCAAACTGTCACCTTTTAAGCCATGTTTTCTGTTTGCGTAATACTTAATGACCATCAATGTACATTAATTGGAAGAAAATGTAACTGGCTTTTATTTTTACAAGCTATCTCTATGAAATAACAGCAACTAACCAGCTTTTGTTTCTACACACATTCTCTATGAAGGTAAACTACTTTCTACTCCATGGCATTTTCAATGTAAGCTATGTAAATCTTTTAGTAATTTATGTACTGAAATTACAAGATGTTCTATAACTTATGTCCAGCGGAAAGAATCAGACTCTTCAATGGTGAAAGTATTACAAAAATTGGTAGCATGACTTTTGAGATTATCCTACATACTCATGGCCGCATATATACATACATACAAGTTATTTCCCTTTATAGTATTACTATAAAGAAGCACAGCTAAAGGGAAATGTAACACATGAATCAGAAGGCTTCCGTTTGAAACATAATCCAAGAGTCAAATCTTACCTTGGCGCTTCTACTGGAGTGAAATCCCCATCCTGTAACAGAATAATGCAAGCTTACAGTTTCATAGAATCACATATTTAACATTAGTTAAATGTCCTGTAGCACATAGTTATCTTTAAAGCGCCAAGTTTGATTTATTTTTAAATTGGAATATGGTATTAGGAGTTATGTAGAAACAAGGATTTGACATTACATCTTATAATGGGGTTAAACAGAAAACATAATGGAAAAGGCATTTAAATTTGAATAGTTTGGTTTAAACAACAAAGACCTGGCAAAAGGAATGTTTAGCAAAGGTAAATAAAAATCTATGATTCAGTTAGGCCAGTATTAACAAAAAATCTCAAGTGATGCATTCACATGGCCTTCACTACCAATGACAAATTCACATATGTTAGAATTCCTACAAAGAAATAAGTCCCATTGAAAGGAAAAGCAACCATAGAGAAGCATAAATGCAATACTTTTAATGCATGTTATTTAATGGAAGGATTCACATAGTCACATAAGACTGATTAAATAGAGGAAGAATTCTGCACTTCTTTCTCCAAGAAGTGCCAGCTTATGAACAATGCAAGATCTTATGCCTTCTACTGTAAAACATGGTACTTCTCTATTTGACAGTCCCATGAGAGATGCTGATCTGATGTTTGCTTGATACAACACCTTTTATATCCTATTTATTTATTTATAAAGAATGGATGAATTTCCATTTTGGTTATTACTGGTTACGTAATCCAGTTTGAAAACTCAGATATGCTCGCAAGACTTTCACATGATTTTTACAAATCTAGAAATCTGTGCCAATTTTGTGTTATGCCTATGGTTGCATTGTGAATGGGGCTTCATTCTTCAATCCACATTGAATTTGCAGTAGGTTTCTATAGTACATGATTTCAAGCTAAACAACAAGTTCTTTGTAATTCAAAGATACATGCAACACATATACAAAGTTCACTGAATGAGGTATTTACCACAGAACTAGAAATGTGAGCCTATTCTAGAAAAATAAAAGATACAGTAATTGTGTTTTATGTATGGATGCTCTTTAACTATCATGGTTCTTAGCATCCCATTCTATATTGCATGATAAGGCAGGAAATTTTGCTCAAAGGCCCCTTTACGATCCTTGAGGATTTTTACATGTAGTAAATCTATGACATGGGACCACCAGCTTTACTTTCCCTCTGAAGGAAGCCATACCAAGGATTATTTAGCCCAAAAAATACACTGCCATCTGTCATATTTGAACCTGTGACCTTAGGAACTAGACGCTAGCATGGTTAAATATACACACCATAATAGTAAACCTTTTGAAGAAATTGTAAAAAACCTAAATTTCAAACCAGTAGAATCCCAAAATGCTGATAAAGAAAATAAATTAGTAATTTTGGATAAAGAAGAGAACAAAGGATGCAAGAGTTTCTACAATCCTCAGAACAATCCTATAAACAAACTCATATGCAATACAAATGAAAGATTAGCAGTTGACAAACACTCTTTGCAATAAAGATAACAAGAGATTAAAAGTAGGTAATCCTACAACTCCTAATAAGTATGGTTTACCAAAACTCCATAAAGCTGGAAAGAAATAAGTAATATTGAACGCCCAACTGTGAAAATGGTTAACCAAGAAATTTCGAGAAATGCCAAAATTTGAATCATTAAGCATTAAGAATTCCCCTTTGAATTAGTACAGCTTATAGATGATACATTGGTATTATCTGACATATTTTCAGTATTGACTCATTGGTATCATCTGTCATATTTTCAGTATTCCCAAATGTGCACAAAGACTTTAGCGGCATTAAAAATTGGTGAACCTCATTCCACAAGAATGAAATGGGAATTGAATAGCTCATTAGTTTAACAAAATTGTGCACTGAGCAAACATTCCTTTTAAGTTCTGCAGGAAAATACTTTCAGCAAAATATGGTTGTAGTCATAGGAAATCAACTGTCACCCTTCAATGCCAGTTTATTTATGAGTGCTCTAGAGACAAAAGTAGTTAACATATTCCTATGAAAGTTTAAAACCTGGGTTAGACATGTTGATGATGTATCACAATAGTTTAAAGGAAAAATTGACAAGATGTTTTAAAATTATTCAATCTGCAAGATAGAAGCACAAAATTCAATAAGGGAATAAAATCTGACGACCAGCTTCCCTACACCTAGATCTAAAAATTATAAGGAAAAAAAAACAGAATTTGGAATATACAAAAACAACACTTACATAGACAAATATTTAAAGCCCATAGTTGTAAACTCCATTACACAAAGTTGCCATATTTTAGTGAGAAAACACATCTCTAAAATCAAATACAACACACAGAACATTCCAGAAGATCTTCAAAGAAAGCAACATCACACTCATCCCCTGAAAATAAACTTAATACAAAATTTCTATTAAAAGCTAACCAAAAACATAAAATACTCCCTCATAAAAAAAAGCTGGTATTTACAGAATAGATTGCAAGGACTATGAAAGTATTTATATAGGTAAAACGAATTGAGATTTATAGAACAGCTAATCCAGAGAAGAGGACAGATCAGCATAAGTAATGCATTTTCCGACAGACAGACATGAAATTATCAACTCGGTGATGACGCTAATTAGGCTAGCACAAAAAGCCACTGAACTGAAAATTTGATAACAACTATTTTTATGGAAAAATCAACCAAGTTAAATGAAATATGACATCAAAATGGACCAAAATCTCATACAGTCACCAACAGAGGGCAAGTAGCAAGCCATGCCATCAGGACAAGCTATTCAGCCACAATCACTTGACGAGAAAGATATTCCTTGAAACTAGTTCTGAGGTAAATACCTAATTCAGTGAAATTTGTGTATATGCAACCACACCTGTAACCTTTAAGCAAGAAGTACTTTAGTTACATGTGGAAACAGTATTTAAATGGTTATTCACAGTAACAAACTGTTGCAAGGGAAATAAAAGGAAGGGAAAAACCAAGAATTGCAAACCTTAAAGCCTCTTGAATAGATGACATTTGGGAAATGTTAAACTTGCACATGGAATTATTTGGAAACAGTCCACACTACAAGGAATTTACAAATTCTGTTTTGGACGAGCTCTACATTTTTCCTGTAATAATGCTTTTGCCCATTCTTAACATTTCTTGTATATACTTCTACAAACTTCAATAAAATAAGGTTTCTTGATAGGCTATTAACAGAAAATCCAACATATACATATCATATGTCATGGAACCAGTTAAACAGATTGGAAAGGCAAAATCTGACTGAAAACTTACCATAGCATCAGAATAGCTCACAGACATTTTTGGGAAATAAAAGATAGCGAACAATTTTCTTCCATGGGGTAGGAAGATTTTGTAGAAAACATCTTGTTGCAAACTTGGAAGCTACTGAATTTGAATACAGTGTATGGCATTTATCCATCATTTTCTTTTTGAGTTATTGTTTTCTCTCTTGCTCTCTCTCTCTCTCTCTCTCTCTCTCTCTCTCTCTCTCTCTCTCTGAGAAATGCTTTATTAAAAGTGCATGCATGCACATACATATAAAATCTTTTGATTTGATTTTTCCTAAAATTACTACTTCTGAATTCAGTGTAACTCCAAACACACCGTGTTGCGGTAATCTGGCATCTGGCTAGTGTTATCTTATTTGCTGGGCACCTGTTATTGTTTTATTATTTTAAAATTTGGGTTCTTTGTCCTCCAGCTAGCTATTATTACTCACTCAAGAAGTATCTCTGAGCAGGGCATGTAAACGGAAAGGAGTTGTTACTAGAAGATAACACTGATAAAATAATTTGTTTCTAAACTTTTATTGCCGTCACAATTAATAATTCACATATTTAATCTTTATACACGCCTGACTGAAAGTGTTATATTTCCGAATGTAATTATTGTCGTATTAGTTGCTGCATACTTCACATTTTGTAATTAACTTTACGACGTGTACCTTGCGAGAGATTCTTCCAAACTGTATGTGTGCACCTCACGAGAGATTCCTTAGAACTGCGCAATACTTGCTTATGGCTCGAGAATATATATACTCCTTCACCTCGAAATGCCTAAACATTATAATAGAGCTGCTATTGGTTACCAAATCACACCAACATTAACATCTGTTTTGTCAGGCAATCACTGCAACTAACATATATGCTCTAGGGAAGATATTCCCCCCATTTCTAAAGAAAAGGCACGCTACCCTGATGTCATTTGTTTGTCTCTTCTTAGTGATAAACACCTCACCCCCTCGGTTTATTGTTACCCGATTCCATTGTCAGTTTTAGTGAGGCCGTGTAAACTTATTTCCTAACAATGCTTATGGCTAACAAACATCTAAAAACCCGTACATACAATAATATTGATTTACACTACAATCATTCTTGCATTCACAGCATGTTATGATATAAAATACTGCCTCAACAGTTCCAGCGAAATCACAAAATTGAATTTCTGGGTGGAATACAGTATTTCCTCTATTAACCATAAGTATGATGTAGATAAACTAAAAGTGCCCGAGATGTGTAGGAAGACAGCTGTAGGCAGTAAACTGAGTTTATTTTTACAACAGTACTGGGCTTGCAAACATGCATCTTATAGTTCATAGACTGTAATCTATATATTGTAATCAGAATATTAATAACTAGCTGACTTACCTAACTTTGAACAGCTAGTTTTTTTAAATTTGAATGAAAAATTAATTTTATTTACTACCCCAATCTTTATGACCTTATTGTACAATGATCTACATAATTTTTATGTTAATTCCTTTTCCCCTTATTCCCTTAAAACTGTAATGTCATAGAGCAATTCCTAATAAGCCATCAAAACCTCCCTGATATTCGCACAATTATGTAATTGAAACATTGGTGGAACATCTGACCTCCTCAACCTTCCCCATAACATTCTTACAAGTTTTGGAAATGCTGTGTAGACTAAAAGTACCCTTTGGATTGAAACTACCATCACTCAGATTGTTCCAATAAGCTTCTGCATAATCACAGCAAGTAAATTTTACACCTTCATACCTTTTCTTTTGCCCCATAATTATTTAATAATTTAACACTACATAGCTCTCACATAATGCAGAAACCCTTAACACATACAACAAAACTGAAGTGAAGCTGGTGAACATGAAGATCTGCATTCTAGGCTACCAGGTTAATCAACCGTTTGGAAATGGTGGCGGCGGCGGCAGTGCTGGTGGTGGTGGTGAAATGTGTTTTCAGAAGCAGCATAGTTTTGTTCAGAATCCAGTTGTTTCTGAATATATTCTATAGAACATTTTATTCCATAGAGAGTTAGGATAACTGAATTGTAAAAGTGACAACATTAAAATTTTTTTCAAAATATTCACGTAGACATAAAATTAAGTACAACAAGCATTATAAATACAGCATGTGTCACAACAGATTTTGATGAATTCTTCACCACTAAATCATGTCCTTCCTGCAGGACACACACAGACATCTCCAAACATTTTAAAATTAAGCAGTTGGATATCTAAATACTCATATCCAGCTTCATGCTAGTTTTCCAGATATTAATATCAGATTTTCTTTTTAACCTTAACTGCAAATAAGCCTAATACTTTTATTATTATTATTATTATTATTATTTATTTTAATTTTTAGGCCTTGCAGTCCTAAAGGGTAAAAGGAGAGACATCAAACTTTATAATGGGGTTGTCTGTTGTCCTCTGATGACTTAATTTCACTTTCATTTTATTTACAGCTCATTTGTATTTTTCAAGTAGCAGGAAAGTTTAGCTGATCATCAGATGCTAAAATATCACAATATTTTTGGTATGATTTCAACAAAACATCCCTTAGATATTTCATAATTTTCAAAAACTATTACCACCATTACTTACACCCTTTGAAGTGCACCATTTGGCATACACTGTACACATTCATAAAACTATTTCTTATCATTATCTTGTATTACATAATTCAAGTACTTTATTCAGTGCATAGTAAACAAACCAGTGTAACTGCACCAAATTTCAACAAACTTACCTTAATGTCACCGCAAACCGATGAAGTTTCTGTTTCCAACCACCAAGGTTCTTCCTTAATTTCTACTTTGATATCCATTTGATGATCATTGTTGTATTTCTTAACATTCATTACAAGATCCTCTGGAAGAAATTCTCTCTTGTTCTGCGAAACAAAGTCAGAAGAGAGAGTCTGCTCCTCATTTTCTGTCTTAATGCCTATCTCATAGTTGTTGCTGTATGCAGTACCTTCAGATTTAATATGCTTTACAAGATCTTTAGTAAAAAATTCTGTCTCTTTCTGTGAACAAAAGTCTGGAAAGGGAGTCTCTGATTTAAAATCTGTTTTTATTGCCACATCACAATGATCATCCAAAGTCACAGCATCATTGTTTGTCTTCACTGCAACATTCTGTGAGGCTATGTCATCCGAGAATAGATCCCCTTCTTTTATTTCTATTTTGATATCCATTTTTCAACTGTTACTGCATCTGATAGTGCTAAGTCTGTGGAGGAACAAAAACATCATAGCAGAACAATGGCAAGCAAAGTGTAAAATATCTGTACATTCATGAGGCAGAACTACTGCATATAGTAAAGGTGTGACTGTTACTGCCCCTCCCCCCTATCCTCACTGTAGTTATTAACTCATTTCACATGTCCTCTAATATAATACACTGAACTGTATGTAGTTGTGCCAATTACTGTCCCACCTCACTCCTCTCTCTGCAGTCATTAGCTCATCTCACATGTCCTCTATTATGATACACTCAATTGTATGTAGTTGTGCCAATTACTGTCCCACCTCACTCCCCACCTTGCAGTCATTGGCTCATCTCACATGTCTTGTAATATGATACACTCAACTGTATGTAGTTGTACTAATTACTGTCCCACCTCACTCCCCACTCTGCAGTCATTAGCTCTTCTCACAAGTCCTCTTATATAATACACAAAAATGTATGTAGTTGTGCCAATTACTGTCCCACCTCACTCCCCTCTCTGCAGTTATTGGCTCATCTCTTATATTTACTAACACCATATGCCCATTAACCATCTGATGTAACAATAAATATAAAATTATGATTAACTGCTTGTTAATCCAGATAGATAATTGTTAAAATAGCTTTATTAAACATTTCATTGTAGGCACAACATGGATACAAGGGACAGAAAAGTAAAAATTTCAGAAATCTTATCTGCTACATTCGCATGACTTTCTTGATGCACTGTCACTTATTTTTATGCAACTTCTACACATTACTCTTAAGAAGTTCATTACTTCCTCTACTACTTGAATACGTCAAGTAGATGAAATATTACATTTCTCTCCTAAAAATTTGACACATTAAAACAGAAGGTACAGGGATCCCTGAATTAAAAATTACATTTTGCATATGTATGTATTTGTGTGCATCATAAGCAAATGAAAAGAAAAAAAATTGAATGATTACCAACCTTAAGTTCAAGATCTTATAGGGATGTGGCATGGAGTCTTTCAACAAAATCAACCCACTCCAAACTACATTTTATATGGAAAAATTTAAATGAATCTTCATTTTTCCAAAAATGGTTGTAACGATTTTGAATGAAATACCATATTTGCATGACAAAACAATATATTGAATTTTTTGGATATAGTCAGTAAAGTCATCTTCATTCTCAATGACTTTTGTATAATTGATAAACCATAAGAGATACACAAAAGCTCAATGCACAACAAATGTAGATCTCATTAAAGGAAACAGTTTATGTTAAATGGTGTTTATTGGTTAGCCCTTTCTGATATATCCCCTTTTATTAGTAGGAACTTTCAAATATACTTTTACTTTCTCTGTTATTTACCTATAGTATTCCATCCATACAAAAATTTGACACTGAGATTTCACCCAAAATATATGTTTGAGACTTCCCAAATAGGAAAAAAAGAACAAAATAAAGCATTTAAGGTGTGTGAAAAGCAAACCTAAAAAACAGAAAATAAGTAAATATCAACTTGGTATCTAAGTTCAGCATCTGCATCTTTCAAGGAGGAAAAATGTTCATTTTTTATTTTCTTAAAAATGGCACTGACGATTTTGAGTAAAACACCATATTTTTAAAATATCCGCATGACTAAAGAAAAGTAAATCTTGAATTTTCTGGAAATAACCAGTGAAGTCATCTGTTCTGAATGACTTTTGTGTAATAAAATTATTAAACTGTGAAACACAAAATGTTACTACATAAAAAAAATATGGATCTCTATGAAACATAATTTATTTCAAATAACTTTACCTGTGGCATGAGGCACATCATAGATATCCATTATAGAAAAATGTTTCAAACATGTTATGCAAGAAAGATTCTTAGTCCAAAATTCGCTATGACCATGTGAAAACAAACAGAAATGACATGTTAACAAGTCCTATTGTGTTTTACTTATTGCAGCTAACATGCACAACATTTGTAACAATCACAATCAACTTCTACAAAAAAAAACCATACATTTGCACAACTGTGGAAGGAATTAGCAGTAGCCTACATCCGTGGTGTGGACATAGCATGTATGCTTCACATTCCAAAGGTTCCTGAATTCTATTCTTGGTTTTTCCCACATCCGGAAAAGATTAATCTGGGGTAACTTTAATCTCTATGGACCCCGGCCTCATTTGAGCATCATTTCACATAGTTCATTAATTCATCATCTGATTTGAGTGACCCAGTTAAAGGATTTAAGAAAACAAGATAAACAGCCACTCAAACTTGTAAAGTCCTGAACAAGCTTGTCTGTACAAAATAACATGGTTCAAGAGGGCAAAATTATTACTTGATCAAATCCTATTCCTCAAACACTGCTTTGCATACAACCAGTCATATGACATGACAATAATGGAGTGTTGACTAGATCAAGGTGTGAGCTTGCCAACATATACGACTGGTTTATTTACTGCCGGGAAGTGTTCATGACCTCCAATGTCACTAAAACTGCACAAAGTTTAAGGAGGAAAAAATATTTGGCTGAATTCTTTAAGTTCAGCAAGAAGGATAGTTTTGCTTCACTGCATTCTTCAATGTGGCAACAAGTGTAGTAAGTAAATAAACAACAAATTATAACCTTATGTTGAGGTGTTTCCCAGCATCAAATCAACTAAAAATTAATTGTAAGTACATATTAGACCAAAATGTGCTTTCAAATAACTTGCAACTCATGTTGGACTTAGAAAACATCTCACATCACATATTGGAAGGTTGAGCCCCAATATTAATAATTGGTTTCAATGTTTTAGTCCTTTGTCATTTTTTAAAGTGCTGCTGCTATTCAGTTGTTTCTTACAACGTCATGGAAAGAGTATGAAACTTCAAGGCCAGCATATAGAAACATGACTTCATTCTCCTTAATGCATCACCCTTGTACCTACCTAAAACAAAATGGGTAATGCAACTATTTTGGCAAAGATTTAACTTAATTAACATGTGGGTAGATAAATTCATGTGAACATAAAACCAGACATTTTTAAATTCATAATTAATCACTTTTTGTATGCTAATGTGCAATGGTCCTTGGACCTCACAGTTTGTTTTGAATAATATAAATGAAATATTCATGAAGTGAATCTTACGACCTCAACGAGCAACCTTATAAAGTCGCCTTCACTAGAGAATTTTGTAAACAAAAAATAGATGTAGTCATTAATGAAACTATATTGGGCACTTTTTGAGTTGGTGATTGACAGTTGGAGTAAGGATGGCAATTTTACCACTTAAGCCATGTCCACGTGCCATGCAGCAAAGATGGCAGGAAAGGTAGGATATTTGTGTGTTCAAGTTGTGATCCAAACATTATTGTTGTTGATTTATTTATCGATGCTGTACCCAGTAATGCCCAGAATATCCACGTCTTACATCAGAGAGAGTGAGAAAAGTACAAAAATGAGGTATTGTATCTCCTAGGATGCAAGCTCTACCTGGGGATTACAATTTCATTTTACATTTGTGAAGAAATCTAAGGAGATGTGGTGATATATGTTGGATGTCTTGTTTAAGCACAATTCACTTTTATTTCCCTTTAAAGAAAATGCACACTCCTCATTTTAGCATGTATTCATTGTGTGTGGTATGCATTGCTTTTCAAGTTTGTTTCTTATTCAAAATGCACATTTCTCCAAATACATATATTTGTGTTCCACGCTTGCTTAACATCTAGTGATGTTACATATTACATGGATAGGGGTATGCATCCAGCAAATATGCAGTTGATGTTGGCAGTTCATTTAAGTGCTTTGCAAAGTCACCACAATACATAGAGCCATTGCACCAATTCATTGTTTTGCATTGTAGCCACAATTTGCTTATGGGAAAATTGTTTACATATTCACTTGAAATTCAACAATACTAATATACATTGCAGAAATGCCTTTAGCTTACATTTCATTGTACATACAACAGGATTCAGGAGGCTGAAGCAATTGTCAAATGTTTAAAAAGAGGGTCACTAAATCTGGCATAGAAATTCCACCCTTAGAATAATGCCACAAGAAACAATGCTTATTTAGCACTTAGAAAATTTGATAAAGCAAATTGGAAAATTCAAACCAATAATATCCTAGAAATGATTACTGCCACAGCAAATTTTGTTATAAACTGCAAGTTTCAAAGATATCTACAATTTGGTCGCAAAGCATTTACAAACACACCAGTTACATTCAATGTTAATTTAATGACGTATTTAACAGCAAGCATATCATAAAGCTCAAACAAAATGTTGAACACATTCAAAACCATGGTTTTCGCACCACTTTTAAGAGCTTGACCACTTCTGTTTGGTTACACTGCTCTGACCTGCTGTGCATTCAGCCATGATCGCAGCATTAACAATGCTGATTAGCATGACCATTGCTCCTCTCAATAAAAAATTTGGGATACTGTTGATTGAATGGCCATGGTAATAAACAGAAGCTAATTATTTAGGTTATGTTTAAATGAGGAGATTCATAAAATACTATCACTGACCATCTTTAATATTTGAAGTACAAACAGAGCGATAATACATGCAGTGCAGTAAAAAAACTATTATCGTTCACTTGAAAGGTGTGATGTGGCAACAGTATGTACATTAGTTTATACCAAGATTTTTTCTTGGTCTGGAGGAGTATAGTATACACATTATCCTTCGCTAATTTACTATTTTTTACCTTATTAATCAGAAGGTATCACCCAGAGTGTTGGCCTTTACAAACATCTTCTTTGTTGGTAACTGAGATAGCTTTTAAGACTCAACTTACAAATATGGATTTTGCTATGTCCTGCAAGTCCAAAACTGGACACGCATGCACAAGTTCTGATGAAACTTGACAAAGCTACCCAGCAATTGCAGTGCAGGTAACATAAGCCATTTCCTGCGAACCCTGCACCAACACCCCAGGCAATACTGAAACTCTACAGGTGTTTGCTATATGTGCTATTTTACAACCAAATTAGCTTCAATGCTTCTTTGGAAAATGAGTAACATATTAGGTCCCTGACATTTGGTAAAGAGCATTCTTATGATGGTGCCTAACTTGGATGCAGGTTTCCCTTAAGTGCATCACCCTAAAAGGACTTTTTGAGAGCTTTGTGTTCTGTTTTTGCTCCCTGTTCTGTCAAATTGTAGTATTCATCTCACTGGATTAGCTTCTTTTTTCTAATTGTGCAGTGGTTCCAAGAATCTGGTATGTTCTGTTCCATCGCTTTGTATTCTATTAAAATAAGTTTTCATATTTGGCAACTAATCATTTCTATTTTGTTTAGCCATTGTCTTCAGATGGTTTCAAAACTTTAATTATGTGCTAGGTTTACATGCGGCTATGTGATCGGTTAAATAATATTAATAATACTATTATAATATTAAATGGTTTAAAATGTATTTCAAAATGAATGGTTAATTTACAATGTTAATTTTAATGACTTTCTAACTGGGAGTCATTCAATCAAAAAGTTTAATTCAACCAACAGAAACACAGTGCTAGGTTTATACGGTTTGTTCAAGGAAAATAATCTAGAAACAACTTTATCTAAAGTAACAAACTTGAAGTAGATATATTTCTTTGCCTGCATTAGTTGTATCTGCTGACCTGGGTACCTGATTACAGGAAAAGAACCAGCCATGGGGTTGTAAGTCTATTGTGCCAAAATTCCAATGCTTGTATAAGCTAGCCCCAGGCAGACACACTGCTCGGTGCTAAACTAATCCTTTAGGCCTAACCAAACCATCTGTCATATAACATGTACAGGGAGGGCCAAAAAAACTACAAACCGGCTGCGCAGTATTATTCCTGTCTGCATCCTCGGAGCTTGTTGCAATCTGCCGCTATCATGGAAAGGCATGAATGAAAGTATACATTTTTAAAACTACTTTTAAAGGCTTTACTCACCAATTTTATGAAAGGAGGTCCTGAAACTGGCCACCGTCATTGTCCCTACATTTTTGGCACCTCTTTAGGAAACTATCCATTACTCGTGTTAGTTTACGTTGAGAAATCCTGGCAATTTCCTGGCGAATATTTTATTATAATTCTTCCAGAGTGTGTGGGTTTGTCTTGTACACTTTATGTTTTAAGTTACCCCAGAGAGAGCAATCGCGGGGGTTAGATCGATGACCGAGGGGACCGTAAATCTCTACAAATAATTCATAAGAGTAAGAAAGGGATGTTAACCAAGTTCCTATTAGTAATCTATTCATAGATGATATATAAAGAGCAAAAATAAGAAATTAGCATTATACAGTAAGAAGAGATAAGGAGATTCCATGTTCAGGTTCATTATACGCACACCATTTTATGGTATGCACCATACCGTTGATAGTGTTACAAAACCAATGAATGAAATTCAAGAAAGTGTGAAAAATGGGGAATTGGGGTAAAAATCTTAAAGATGTCTGACACAATAAAAGGCTCTAAGAAACAATACCAAGGACTAAGAGAATAATAAAGAAGGTAAAAGGAAGAAAATGGTATAGAAGAGTAAGAGAAGCAAGGGCCGCTCAGTGAACGAAAAGGCCAGGGAGCCAAGCCATCTGAGTGACCCAATAAGAAAACAAGCACCAGACAAATTGTACAACAGTTGTAGTGGTATAAACGAATATACATGAAGAAATTGTAAACATATAAAACAAATTGTACAATAAATCCATCCATTCATTCATACAAATAATTCTATCCTCAAACACACTTTCAACTGTTCTATTCGAAATATTGGCTGTATGAGCTGTTGCAGACTCTTGTTGAAAAAAGGCAAAATCACGCTCCTTGTCAGCTAGTTCTCTGAAAAAAGGGGGCAGAAATGTATTCACATTATGTACAGGCATCAACTGTTGACTCGAAAACAATTGGACTTATAACTCTTTCTCCACTCATGGCCCACTATACACCAATTTTTTCGTAATAAAGGGATACTTCATGAACAGTATTGGGTTTGTCAAAACTCCAATAATGATTATTTTGTGTACACACATATCCATGAAGGTGGAACCAAGCCTCGTCCATGAAAAATATTAAATATGAGTATATTTTGCCATTGTGTACACTATTGGGACTCCAATCACAAAATGTGAGCCTAATTACAGGATTACCCAGTTGAAGAGCATGTGCCACAGTTATTTTATATGGTCTTAAATTCAGCAATTTGGTAGCTCTTCGCACAGCACCATAAGAAATGCCTGTCTGTTGTGAAAGATGCCCAAGTGATTTTAGGGAGGAATTCTCCAAACGACCACCAATGTTGTCTTATGTTTCTTTGGTAAGAACTGTACGCCATCTTTTAGATTTCTTAACCTGAACACTTCCTGTGGCCTAAAATGTATTTTAAATTCATGGATTGTTCTTTGACCTGGAACTTTTACACCTGGAAATCTTTCTGCAAGTCATACACTCACTTGGTTAATCAAAAATAAATACATGCTTTGCAGTAGAAAACATATACTGAGTCATAATATACTTTGTGACTAAGTACAGAACAAAATAATAAATAACTCGTAATGACTGAACTACATCAAATCAGCGTCAATCCGTGACCTTGCTTATAGCAGCAGTGCGTTGTCATGTTTCCACATGCCCAGTGGAAAAAAATGTGCAGCTGGTTTGTAAATTCTTGGTTCTCCCATTACTTCAGGCATACATTTCAGAAACCTGCTTAGAATGAGATTAGTAAGAAGCTGTAAGCAAAATTACACATTTTTAAAATATGAGGTGATATTTGTTGTTTAGTGGTTCTTGATGCAGAAAAAATGTGATGATATAAATCCTATCAGTCACTTAAAAGGAATCACCCCCAGTTATTTGTACAAGTGAGATACAGAAAGCAGAATCAATAAGTCACACGTCTGCATATGCTGTCCTTGAAATTCCACATTATTTACATGACATCACGAGAAACAACATTTCAAAAAACATTAAGAGGATTAAAAAATTCAAACCAATAACAACAGATATCTGGCACATGATGGCACAAAAAAACTTCTTTGAAATAAAGTCTGTGCTTTAAAGACATATGTATTTTTTGTACATTATGGTTGACCCATTATACAAAATTACATAAAATCCTCCTGAGCTGAGGACTTCACAGGCTATTCATGGAAAATTCAAGATATACAGTTTATTTGTCATGTAAATGCCTTAAACATATGGTATTTTAATAAATATAGTTAAAGCATTTTCTGAGAATATTAAAAATATCGACAATTGTTTTAAGGGTACCTAGTTTGGGGTGGGGGATATTCCTGAAAATCTTAGTGTTGCATCTTTGGAGATGCTGAACCTAAACACAATTTGTATTTATTGGGTTTTTGAGATATGCTATTCACAGTTATGTGAACCATTTTCTTAAAAGGTGTGGTTTTTGTTATTCAGGGAACCTCAAAATATGTATTTTCTGGTGAAATCTCAACATGGAACTTTTGAGTGGAATAAAGCACTTCTACTTACTGTAGCAACGTAATAAAGAAAGTATAAAAATACTGTAGTAAAAATACTGTAGTAAAAATACTGTACACAAAATAAACATTAAAGACACAATAAACATGCACAGAATATGTATATGCCAAAGCATGAATATTTAAAGCCAAACAGGTGTACAATACAAATAAATATACACAAATTATATGAGAAAACACAAAACTGAAACCTTTTCTTGGCACATAATGTTTGTATATGAACTCGTGCAGGTATGATGAAAGTAAACTATTACAATCGCCTTTTTAGGACAAATAATTAATATGCCATATGGTGTATTCTGCATGTCAAAACTTGTTGGGGGGATGCAAATAGCACTAGTAAAATATCATAGCGGCAGCTCTTTTCCAAAGATTTCATGTTGCAAGACTAGGCCTAACATACATGCTTAAAGGTTTGCAGTTTTTGCATTTGTTTCTCCATTCTTTTCTTTTCAGTACAAGAGCTCATCAATATGAATAAACATTGGAATGTTATTTCCGCATATTGACACCTTCTTGCTTAATTTTAAACAATTGCTAGATAAAAATATAAAGCGAAAAACCTAATATAGATAGAAGAATCACTTTTATAGAAATAATTTTACTTTCTCTGATATGTACTTACAGTATTAGAAGTACTGCATTCCACTTAAGAAATTTCTCCCCAAATACACGTTTTGAGGTCTCCGAATAAAAGAAAACAACATTTTAGTAAAAGGTTCATGTTTGTGTGTTTGTTAACAGCATAACCCAAAATGAAGAGTCTGAAAAAAACACCACACTTGGCATTTAATTCAGTATCTTCCAGGGATAGTATACTAAGATTTCCAAGAACCATCCCAACTCAAACTATCTTTTACATTTTTAAGAACTTAGACCTCAAACTACCCTTTACATTTCTTAAACTTTCTCAAAAATGCCATTAGAGATTTTGAAACATATTTATCTGACAAATAAAATGTAGGTATATCTTAAATTTTCTTGAACTTGCCTGTGAGGTTGTGTTGATTTAGAAAAAATGTTGTATAATGGGTAAACCACAAGAGAGTGAAACAAAACAAAAATGCACTACACAAAAAAAATTTGATTTCTTTAAAACACACAATTTATCTCAACTTTCTTTTTTCTGGCATCAGCCATTTCCGAGATATCCGTTATTATTGATTTAATTTTTCAATACTTTTAACATTCTTTAAAATACTATCATTATTCAGCTGTTTCTCGTGATGTCATCAAAAGAATATGAAATTTCAAGACTAGCATATAGGGACTCGCTTTTAAACTTATGGTTGTCAATTTGGTTTCCTATATCCCTCTTGTATCTACAACGAAATGTGTAATGAAAGTATTTCTGTAAAGATTTATTTGATTAACACAAAGTAGCCAACAAAAATAAGCTTTTGCATGAATAGTTTGTAGAAGGTATAAAAAGTAAATACAGAAACTCATGTGAATGGAACAGATTTTGGTAGTCGTGCTTAAGGCCTATTCTCACGACATATGAAACTGGTGAAACTTGAAATTAAATAATTATGAGACGAAAATTGGGAAGGAAAGGTTCTAAGCCTAAGTTTAGTGACTCCTCGGGATTTCCAGTTATAAGGACTAAGGAAAACCTGGAAAGAAACCCTCATTTAAGGAGGACTGTTCTGGGTGGATGTGATTCGCAGACCTGTATACTAGTCCATGTCTTAATGCTCTCAGCTGACCATATTAGTTAATGAGAATACTATAATAAATTTATATGAATTTGTCTTTGGTACAGAAAGTTATGTGAATGCATGCACAAATTTTTATTATGCACTTAGATTGTAAGTATTAAAATAATATCGTAATGGCTGGATAGCTACTATGACCAATAAATCGTATATGAATTCCTGTGACTTATCCAAGGAAGATAATACATCAATTACTTTTTGTTAATCCTCCAGGAATACTTTACTTGTTTGAACTAATTTGCTACTTCTGAAAAATATAATTATAATTCTTACTTGGCAAAACTTTCCCCATATAAAGTGGCAATAGTGATGTAAGCAAAGATTCCCAACCAGGAGAAAAGCCATGGGAGGGAAGAATGTGCTACATAAGCTCTTCTGCTGGAGAATGTGCTACACAGCAGATCAGATTTGAGTATTACGTCAAGCATATGCTCACATCTGCATTGATTTTGAATGGTAAATAATATGTATACCTTAAAATTTCTGGGAATAGCCTGTGAACTCTTCTAGGTTCTGAATGATTTCCTTACAACCTTTAAACCGCAAATCTCCCTAATAAAAACATTTAGGTTCTCGCTAAAGCATACAATTTGGATACTGCTGGACATGCTAGAAATGTTTATATTTAATTAAAAATTATAACTATAATAGCATTAGCTGAATGAAAAGAAAACACAGGGGACACGCAATGCTGTGTTTTACTCAATGTGCAGCTAACCTGTATGTGATTTCTTTCCATTCATTGGTAGAAATAATATGCTTAATGGTGAAAGGTGAAACACCAGCTATTCTGAGAATAAACAATACATATGGTGTGTCCTATTCAAAAGTCTTTTAGTAAAAAAAGACAAAGCCCATGTTAACTAAACCAGTACAATATCCAACCATTTCCTCAGCCCCAGACAGTTTCTCGTCATTGCAATACACTGCAATATCACTTCTTGTCTCATTTCTTTCTTGAGTTAACTTTGTAACAGTTCACAGTGCATCATTTAAAATGGGTGGAAGACCGAGGTCTGCAACTTGGATTGTTCAACCTAGCAAAGTAGTGGAGGTGGCAGCGATTAGAGAAGAGGACTTCCTCTACAAAGCTTGTTTCAGGCACTGGAAAAAAAGTGTGTGCGCAAGTTACAAGGGGCAAATCTGCTCTTAGTGTATCCCTGTTGAAAATACTTATAAAATCCTAAGAAAAGCGAATAAATTACCTTAGGAGTGAGTTTATAGTGGATGTGATCTCCTCAATAGCTGGTGCTCACCTGCCTGCCCCTTTTAGGGATTTTACTTTTATAGGGAAATTGCGTTAGGAACGCAATAAACGTAGCAATGTTGTTGCTAAAGCACATGCAAAGTGTGAACTGCCAACCTAAACAAAAAGTGAAATCCATTAAATATGCGATGTATTGTTGTTACTAGAATTTCTTCTTTGTTTAATGTTGCCACTGACAAAAATGCATTGCATTCATAGTAAGAAAGACTATTGGCCAAAATTTTAATTTTTGTATTCTTTTTGTGAAAGTTTGTTATATTAATATGTTATTTCTATTAAATAAAGAAGTTCCTTTACTGTAACAGTGGTAGATAGTTAAGGCGAGCTTACATAAAAAAAAACCTAACCTAAGGCTAACCTTCCGTGAATTCAGAAATGTAACCTTATATAGAAAGAAAACTAAACCTAACCTCCTGTGAATCAGTAATTTAAGTTTAGGAACGCACGCGAGCAAAGCGAGCGTGCTTTGATGTAACCACTGGTAACAAATTAAAACAAGGTTATATATATGTAAATCAGAAACTTAAGCTTAAATAAAAAATAAAAGAAACTAAACCTAACCCAAACTCTCGTGAATCAGAAACCTAAGCTTAGGAACACAACTGCTACTCTCCTCTCCTTCTAAAAAACATCCCTCGGCTACGCTTTGAGGTTGAGTATCTTACCAGTTTTTGTGGCATTAGTTATTCATATGTTGCCAGCATTGCATTAGAGCTTGTGTATGACATAGAATGACCTCTGTTGAGCTAGTGTATAACAGAGTGACAACTGTTGGACTTATAACACATCATTTTCATCGCTGTGGGGGATACACTAAGAGCAGAATGTCGGAATTCCTTAACTTGACTTAGCTGGTGCATATGAGGCAGGTACAGGAGTTCTACGCCTTTCGAAAATACTCTTCACATGTGCAGGGAAGTTAAACGCTACATTATAGTATTTTCTAAGCATGCCAATTCATTCTTCGTATTGTAATGAGTGAACCTGTTAAGTAAGAAAACCATGTATTATATATAATTATACTTTAAATTACATTTTACATTATACCACACCATATGGCTTCGTGTTTCTGCAGAGGAAAGATAAACAGGAAGGTTAGTTTCGATAAAATTATTTACAAAGTATTCATATTTAATACCTGTGAAAACAGCACTTCTATCTCCGTTATTTCTTGCTCTGCTGCTTAATTTATTTTGTCTTCTCGAGTGCTTACTTTGAGACGCGACTGCCAACTACAACAGCGATTGAGGTAACGCTGGTAAGATGGCCAGTAGGAGTCGAAGTCATTTCAAACCACCGCTTTCTCCTTTCGAACCACAGAAAAACAAAGTATTAGAAGTGCAACCCTAGTGTTAAAACGGCGGAAATACGAAGGCGATCGCAGCGTGAGTAGTGATCGGGGATGGAACGAAGTTATGAAAAATCGTGCTCTCGGATGAAGACGTCAATCTAGCTACAACAGCTGTATTTTTCATACCTGCCTAGCTGTCTAGCTCATCTGTGTTTTAAACCCTAGACAGGTGGCGCATGCACGTCTTACACTAGTGGTGGCGCGGGGTCACTTGCGACCCCAGGAATAAAACTATTGTTGTAAATGGACCAAATTAATAAATTTATTTAATTATTGCTTACATATACCCAGTAATACATTATGTATTAAAATAACTGTTGGTTGTATAAATCTACTTTAAAAAATAAAAAAAAACTTTGAATTGACAATTCCTTGCAAATTGGACTGATGCGCAGCACAAAAAATATATTTAAATGTTCTCTTCACTCATAGTCATAAAGAATCACAGTTAATGTGTTTTTTTTTCATCTCAACAGTAAGAACATATGTTGATTCTCATATTATAATTCACACACAGCCCCTACACACGACTACACTATGGTCTTTGCACATCTTCTGCTTGCATTTTACACACGAAAGTTTTGTGTTTCTGTCTGCATTCTCGGACACACATTACACCTCATTCTTTTCTTCACTGGCAATTCCTGTTCTTGATTTTCTGGTTGTGCTGCAATTATAAAATATCGTATTTTCTCAAGCAATAATTCTGTAGGAGATCCTGCATTTTTAGCTGCAGATTTTACACCTGGTGAGTCACTATCTTGTGGGAGCAAGTACGTTAATTTTGAGGACGCTGAACCATTTTCCATACCGTAACTCGATCCTCTTCTGCACTCTTCTCACTTCCACTATTTGAACTCAGTATTTCAAGTTCATCTTCGGTTTCGCTGCCTTCACCACCTAATGCTTCCTCTTCTTCCACTTCCCTTATTAGAGGTAATAACCTTGCCTGATGTTCCTCATAACACATATTGTTATAAGAACAGCATTTAAGACTAAAAATACGTAAATATTATAACTTCTAGAAGGTTCAGCTGAAAACACACTGTAACTACAGAAACAATGTGCAGACGAGACACACAACAGGCAACGGGAGATGTGGCGTGGGGTATTTCCTACCCTCATTTCAGCCGAAGAACACAAATAGCCTATATTCTAGGAATGTATGACCTGTATTTCAATGCTAATGACCTCTAACAAACGCCAAGGAATGCGGCGAAAGGTAAGGGAAAGGCAAGGTTCAGGTATCCAAAATAATTATATATAACTTGCAAATAAAACTGGCTGGGGTCAGAAAATACTCCGCGCCACCTCTCTAGGGTTAATACTGTATCGCTACTGACGACGTACAAAGTTAATTACGTGAGCTTCAGTAATCGTGATTGCACTTTGAGTCATTCACATTTCTTTTTAAAGGAGCCGATTAAAGCTCACATAAAATAACGTGTCACTGTCATCTGTAGCAATACAATATTTGAGCAATTATGATCAGCTGAACACCTGATAGTATGAAAAACACAACTGTGGATTCCTCTGTAACTTATTTAAATTATCCAATAGTAGGCACATACATTGCTTTTATATAATATTATTGGGGTTAGTAGTGGTTGCTAAATGTTTCTATGCCACAATACATAATGGTGACATTTAAATTTTTGAGGTTGAATGAGGATCAAGTACCTTTGAATAATTTCTTCTGCATGCTTAATGCTAAAATCTTTTGCAGTTAAATTGCCTGCATGTTTTGTTTGAACTTGCAACCAATTAACAGAAGGATGTGGCATTTGACAGGAAAATTGGAAGAATAACTCACATTTGACACTTGTTAATTTATTCTATTCTCTAGATAGCGCATATTTGCTAACATGAATAACATAATTCCATTTCCCACAAAGAAACTTCTGCATACATTATATGCATAGTGTAGTTATTGTTTGTCATTCACTAAATCGCTATTAGCAGTACAATAAATGTCATTAGCAACAGTTTCACCACACTATTTAACACTATTAATGTCATTGTCACTCTCTATGCTCAGACTTGAAGCACCATCACTGGACACAAATAGGCATAACTGAACTCCAACTTTCCATTCTGCATATCCTGGAAGTAAATGGAAATACATGTTTAAACTACCCTTAAAAGTAGGTTTCTGAAAAGAGAAATTGCTTGCATTAAGGAGAAATTTCTGTGTGCAAACACCTTGTGATTATATTACATACTATCCATTCTAAATCAGAATTCTCTCTGATGTAAACCGAAGCATATGCTTCCGATTGTCATGAGCTAAGCACTACGTTTACGATTGTGTAAATAGTTCCTTAATAAATGTATTGTATCATGAAATATTGGAGTAGGAAAAGTATAGAACTACATATTTGATTGTGGTTATCATAAGAACTCATTGTTATATGTAATGGGGGTAATGTTGCTCCAGAAATCGATGTGTCATGGCGGACGATGTAAATGCGCAATGTAACGTACCAACTGTTAAACAGAAGACATGCTGCAACGCCAGTAAAACCTGAAACAGTGTCGTATTTTTGGGAACTGTTACACGCTGTCGTAATAGAAAAGCGCGAAATAGTGAATACATGCAATAAAACTGAATAATAACCGCAAAGCAGTAAAAAAAAAAGATGCTATTGTCCAATTCTTGGCGTTTAGTAGAGACCATTAGCGCTCGTGTACTACTAAATAAATGCAATACAACTAAATAATTACTGTGCAACAGTAAGCAAATGTAATACAACTAAATAATTATCGCGTAGCAGTGAATAAATGTAACAGAACTAAATAATTACCGCGACGCAATAAGCATATGTAATACAACTAAATAATAATGAATGCTACTATAATTATGTCCAAGGACTATGTGCTCTGCACAATGCAATTGTTAGCCTCAATAAAACCTGTTTTGCATGGATGTATATAAGGAAGAAAGATGTAGACGTTCTGTGAAACAGATGTAGAAGAAAGATTAGTTCTGGACGATAGACAATGAAGAAATGGTAAATTTTGGAAGAAAAGAAATATGAAAAGGAAGTTCTGAGGGAGAAGACGAACCAGAAGGGAGCTGCGAAGATGTTATGACGAAGGATAATTCTCGGAGACTGTCACAAGAAAATACTGAAACACTACGATTGGGACAGCTGTTCCTGTACATCAACTCATGCAAGTATGAGTTGAAGAGATCCTGAGAAGTGGCGAACTGCTTCCTAAGCTTGCTTCCTCTTCTGCAAGTTGTTCTATGTCCCAATTTACCATTAGGATCTCATTCTCCACAACGATGTTGATTGGTTCTCCAAGTTGATTGGTGACTGCTGACAAAATCACGTCCGAATATATAACCAATTCAATAAATCGCGCCAGAATACATAATCGGCAGTGCTTAAAGAAATTTGGGGCATTTAAAAAGCTAAATTCCACACATTCGCGGAATTTTAGCGATGACTTTTTCTACAGGGCAGCCTGGCTGACATTGCGCGGCACCCGCCATGACACGTCGACCTCTGGAGCAACATTACCGGTCATATATATATATATATACCTTTTTTACTATAAGCTGAAAGGAGAAGCAAACAGAACCAAGTGACAAGACAGCACTTCATTGGCTGGTGTATAAATTACCTTTCCAGCATAGCATGTCTACTCTTCCTCTATAAAAAAAATCATATCGTAACATTTTTTTGTAATTCTCGTGCAGAGAAATTTTAAAAACTCATTATTGTAACAGTTAAATTCATGAAACTAAACTCGACGCCAATCAAGGTGATTGACAGTTACTAACCACGTGGCGGAAAGCTTTAAATGAATGGGAGGGGATGAATAGGTCACAGCGGTCGTCATAGAAACCATTAGAATGACCAATTAGAACTAAGACGTTTCTATAGCAATGATGGACGCAAATGCGTTGTTGCGATATCGTAACACGTGATTGGCATGACGTGCCGGGTGAGCGACCGTTGCAGTAAACATGACTTGAAGTCTTTTCTTCTGCTGTTGCTGCAGTTATAAACAATTCTCCTTTTGGCCCCAGCTTGCTTTTGTGTATCAGTTTAGAGATTGCCTGCGTACTGAAAAGTTCTTTTGCGTCGTCCTATTTGTATGGTATTTGCCTTG
This sequence comes from Deroplatys truncata, assembly GCA_030765065.1. Taxonomy (NCBI): domain Eukaryota; kingdom Metazoa; phylum Arthropoda; class Insecta; order Mantodea; family Mantidae; genus Deroplatys; species Deroplatys truncata. The sequence continues at coordinate 89,632,060 of CM060989.1, read as the reverse complement.
TGTTAAGTGTATTTGAGTTCGTGTATTTGTGCATGTGTGTGTTGTGTGAGCACTTATAATTGTGTTAAATGGATATTTAACAATGTCCAAAAATAGTGACAAAGATAACGTAGCCAAACGAAAAACTGGGCTCACTCGGGAACCGAATAAAACTGTATTTGGTAAAGGTATCACAATTAAAGGGCAGGCGCGGGAAATAATATGCTCTGTGAGAGAATATTTCGAAGAGGAGAAATTGAGCAGGGGGCCTCTTATCCCATTTTCTAATGTACTTTACAGGACCTCGCGTGCTGTAGGAATCAGTAAGAATGCTGTGGTTAAGATTGGGAAAGAAAAATATTATAAAGAAGAAAATCAGGCATCAGGATCTAAATTAGAAACTCCTGGAAAGAAAAGAAAAGGATGTAAACGTGTCACCAACTTAGATCCTTTCCAGCAGGATGCAATACGCAGACACATTTATTCCTATTATAGGAGAAAGGAGCATTGCAGTATTTTCAAGCTCCATGTGTCTTTAAAGGAAGCCGAGCTATTTCAAGGTAGTAAGTTTTCTTTGCGTAGAATAGTGAAGAAGTTAGGTTTTCGTTACAAAAAAGTAAATGGCAGAAAATTGCTAATGAAAAAACCTGACATCTGTGCTTGGCGCTGTAGGTTCTTCCGGGAGATTCCTAGCCATGATTTTGAGAACATTGTTTGGCTCGATGAGACGTGGGTAAATGCCAATCATTCTGTCAGCAAAGGCTGGACAGACGATACGTTGGAAGGAACAATGAATGTGGCGTTAGGTAAAGGAGGCAGAATAATACTTCTCCACGCTGGAACTGCACGAGTTTTTTTCCCAATTGCTGTCTTCTTTTTAAATAAAAAGGACAATGGATTATCACGAGGAAATGAATCATAACACTTTCCTTAAATGGCTCAAAGAGCAGCTTCTTGCAAATTTACCAAGACCATCTGTAATAGTAATGGATAATGCCAAATACCACTCAGTAGTTTCTGATAGAGCACCAACAATGGGAACAGAAGAAATGAAATAATTCAGTGGCTTGTTCGACGGAATATACCGGTAAAGGAGGGACTGAAGAAAAGTGAGCTACTGGAACTTGTGAAAGCAACCAAACCACGGTTACCAAGTTATGTAGTCGACGGCATTGCTGCATAACATGGTCACAAAATAGTTAGGCTTTCCCATTATCATTTTAACTCGATTGAATTAATTTGGGCCGAAATAAAGGATTATTTTGGGCGAAACAATAATGCTTTCACTGTGACGTCAGTAATACAGCTTACAGAAGAAGCACTACAGCAGTAAAAGCTGAAAACTGGAAAAAAGGCTGACTCATACAAAGGCTGTAATAAGTGCAGCTTGGGAAAATGAAGGAGTTTTGGAAGACACTATAGAACAGCTTGTTATATCCGTGGGGAATTCTAGCAGCTACCGTCATCATGATGATGATCATCATCATCATCTGAAGAGCTGCTAGAGCTTCCCAGGGAAATGACAAGCTGGTCCATAGTTTCTTATAAAACTCCTTCATTTTCCCAAGCTGCACTTATTATTCCCTTTGTATGAGTCGCCGCTTTTTTTTTCCAGTTTTCAGCCTTTACTGCTGTTAGTGCCTTTTCTGTAAGCTTCATTACTGACAACACAGTGAAACCTTTGTTTCGCCCAACATAACCCTTTATGTCGGCCCAAATTAATTCAATAGATTTAAAATGACAATGATAAGGGTGAAGCCTAACTATTTTGTGACATTGTTCTGCAGCAATGCCATCGACTACATAACTTGGAAACCGCGGTTTGTTTGTTTTCACAAGTTCCAGTAGCTCACTTTTCCTCAGTCCCTCCTTCATCGGTACATTGTGGCGAACAAGCCGCAGAATTATTTTCTCCTCTTCGAAATATTCTCTCACAGAGCATATTATTTCCCACGTCTGTCCTATAATTGGGATGCTTTTACCAAATACAGTTTAATTCGGTTCCCGAGTGCGCTCAGCTTTTCGCTTGGCTGCGCTTCTTTGTCACTATTTTTGGATTTTATTAAATATCCATTAAACGTGTTAACACAATTATAAATGCTCACACAACACACGCACGCACAAATACACGGATTCAAACACACGTAACACAAGGCAAATACCACACAAATAGGACGATGCAAAAGAACTTTTCAATGCGCAGGTAATCTCTAAACATAAGCAAGCTGGGACTAAAAGGACATTGTTTATAACTGAACCGACAGCAGAAGATAAGTTCATGTTTACTGCAACGGTCGCTCGCCTGGCACGTCATGCCAATCACCTGTTACAATATCGCAACACGGCATTTGCATCTATCGTTGCTATGGAAACGTCTTAGTTCTAATTGGTCCTTCTAATGGTTGCTATGACGACCGCTGTGACGTATTCATCCCCTCCCATTCATTTAAAGCTTTCCGTCACGTGGTTAGTAACTGTCAATCACCTTCCTGATTGGCGCAGAGTATAGTAATGGACTTAGCAATGTTGATGCTGTCGTGGCTGTTGATTTTGAAGGCTTTGGTTGCGTTATAGCTAGGGGAACCTTTTCGGAAATCGTGGCCTGTTAATTCCCTATGCTTGAGCTAGGATTTCCCGATTCGGAACCCGTTTGGCTGCACTGAGCTATAGGTACTGGACTGCGGGACAGAGGTTTGGCGGATACATAGAAGTTTCCGGGCTTCCGAGTAGGACACCTTCTCCCTAAGCCGGATCTTCTGGATCGCTCTTTGCTCTGCAAAACGGGGGCATTCTCGGGAACCTGATTGGTATTCACCACTACAGTTAATGCACTTTGGAGCTGTTGCACATGCTCCATTGTAAGGGATGTCTCCACAGATGACACGTAGATTCGCCGTTGCAAAATTCGCTAGTGCATCCAAAGCACTGGCACTTATAGCATCTCAGCGGATTCAGTATACCCGGCCTTAAACCTTTGAGGGAGACCTACCCGATTAAAGGTAAGGAACAGGGTACAAGTACACACCAGTTCACCTCATTCTTTCCGCTGAACCCGATATATGGATGTCACACCTTGTTCTTCCAGAATCTCTTGAATCTCCTCATTGGACACACCGTACAATGCACGGGTATCTACAATACCGCGCGGGGAGTTAAAGATTTGTGCATCTTAACTCGGATAGCTAATAAGTTTGCTTTTAAGATAATCGCTGCCTGGAATTCTGAAGTTGCTTCAACTAGGAGCGAGCCACTGCAACTTCTGATGCACGACTTATAGGATCAGGAATCTTATCCAGACCCTTTTAAACTGAAAAAGGGTTCACAGGTTTAGGTAAGAGTACTGGCCTGGACCTTGCTTACCTTGGGTTCTCACCTCCATATTCAAAGATAGAGGAACCCAAACGCCTTCAGGAGTTTAACAGGTCATGTAATGTACATCCACAGGACAGATCTTTATCAGCGGATATGAACACAGTCCTACATGATACTCAGGGCTAGGAGTTATGCATTACTCAGTTACCCCTTGCGTCTCTCTCTCTCTCTCTCTCCCATGCATTGGTATCTGTCAGACAGTGTTCAGGGAGGTAACTGCTACTTGGCCAAATGCACTTGAGGCCAAAAGTGATTGGGCATTTAGCATAAACCCTCTCATCTCTTAGAGGAACCCAATCCAGATTGTGGCTTGGGAATGTCAATCCTTTACCTACTGTAGTAGGACCCTGAGGGGGAGAGAATTAATGCAAGCTGTTGAATTAATGAAATGAAATAAAAAAGCAAATTTCCTCTACTAACCCTAAATCATTGACGAATTTTCAGATATATCTATGAAGTGTCAAATGTCTTCATTATTATGTATGTCACAAATGATAAGGTTGTAGAACAACTTTTATGTTTCACAAATGTGATAGGTGTCCGTTCTGCTACTTCTCTTTAATCATGATGTTGGACTGTTAAGCGAGTATGAATGTGGTATTAAACTTGTTGCACAGACCTATGAAGATGATGCAATGGATGGGCAACATGGTGGTTTGCAAGCAACAATTTGGGAGCATTATAAAATTGATATATTTGTCCACTGTTATGCACAGAAATTAAATGTAGTACTTTCCCAACCTACCAATTCCATTAAGGGAAAGATGTTCCTTACCACTCTCACCAGCATTGGGGATTTTTTCCCGAAGTGCAATAAGACAGCAGAAGCTTTGGTTAGGCATCTTAAGAAAAAATTTTAATCCTTGGCACCAACTCGTTGTCAATATAAGAGCCGCTGGTTGAAACAAATAAAAAGATGTAATTGAAAATCTTGTTGTTTCTGTTACTGAAAATCCAAATGAAACAATTCCTTCTGTCCATGGTCTTCTTTCGCTTTTAAGCAATTTCAATTTCATAGTGGAATTTTTTTCTTTATTCATTTCAAAATCCTTCAAACCAAAAGAGTTGACCTCGCATTTTGCAGTAAAAGCATTGAGGAATTTGATGAGAACATCCTATGTTTGAGAAACAATTTTGATTAGCCATGAACAAAATTGGAAGATGCCACTTATTCTGATTGTCCCATCACATACCAAAAGAATTTGTATTGCCCCAATGAAAGGGGAAGAAAGAACACGTTCCCATAGACTGCTACAAAATTAGCACATTCATACAGTAGACCATAACGTTTGCGAAAGATTTTCGGAGAACTTAAAACTTTACTTGTTTACTCTCCTCGATTCTAGTATTTGCATTATCATAAAACATCATTCCCAGAAAGAGAGTTTTCATGTCTGAAAGAGAGAATTACAGAGTTTTCCTTGATTTTGTGCCTTTGAAAAGTGAACTTATGGTAATCTATTCATTTGGAAGTATGTTAAAAAACACTATGTATGAATTATACCAATACATGCAAAAACTACGACACGCATCTGGTATTCCATAAACATGAAAACTTTTTGAGCTAATGTTAACTATTCCAGCAACCAGGGTGTCGAAGGAACGGTTATTTTCTGCCTTATAATGGCTAAAAACTATTTGAGAAACTCCCAGCAATAGATTAGATTATCATAGCTTGAACATTAAGAAACCCCTGCTAGGCAAACCACAGTCCAAACAGAGCTTCCAGGAAGATATTATTGAACTATTTTTAAAGAAAAATTGAACTGAATTGCAATACAAAAAGGCAATATTTTTAACATAGCAAACTTTTACTCACTGAAGCATTAGTGATGTCAGTTTTTCATTTAAAAGATTCGTCTTTAATTAACTTTGGAAACATTTTTTAATTACTTCCCTCAAATTGAAGGTCACGCTATACCATTAAAGTATACACCGTTTCGCTTTCAACTTTGTTATAAGAACAGTTCCAATAAAGAGGATTAAGAAGCAGAATGGTGCAGTTCCTACGATTTTTTAAAATCAATCTTCGTATTTATGCTGTGGTGTTGCTGCATACAAAACTGTAGGCTGCATAAATGTTGTTTTCTATAATAATTAATAGTGCAAACTGAAACGTTTGAAAGTATACAATAATACTTACAAGCAAAAAGGTTCCCGTAAAGATGTCTTCACAAATAAGCTGTGTGCGAGATTAATGCGAAAGTATGGTTATGAGCCGCAATTGATGTTAATTGCTTGTGGATGTTATCCTTGAGCAACGTCGGAGTATGTGGTACATGCATAATGGAGCACCGCCAATTTTGCTGCTACTGTAAGAAGACACCTAATACAGAGGTATGGTCCAAGATGGATAGGTCAGAAAGAGGGCTTTTACCTTGGCCTCCACGATCATCTGATCTGATTTGTTTGCAATTTTCCTGATGGAATCATCTCAAATGTGTAGCGTACAAAACTCCCGTTAATACCGTGGAAGTCCTGGAGCAGAGAATTGTACGTGCTTGTCAAGAATTCAGAGATGATCTGTAGGTGTTTGATAGAATTTGAAACTCATCGCAGAGACGAGTGCAGTATTGCATCCAGATACAAGGACAACATTTTCAGCACCTCCTTTAACAGGGAAGAGTGTACAGCAGTGGGGTGAAAATGCGACTGGCGAGGCAGTGTGTCTCGCAGATGCAACTCCTTTTCTAGCCATTTATTCATTTGTTTTCCATGTGCTGCAGTGCATGTTGCATATTTGCTGACTCGAGAGAGAAAGTCATTTTCGCCACCCTTGGTGTACAGTATTAATAACATGTAACGTGTTTGCTCAAAGAATATACTTTTTCAGTATTATTAAAATCTGTTTATAGGCTAAATGTATGAGCCCCTGACTACCAATCAATGCTGTGAAAACTGCAAATCAATAACACCTTCCATTTCCATAATATTTGTGGTGCAAGCTTTAGGTGATTCACCCTATATATATAACCTAGGGTGACATGACCACATAAAGCATCCCTAAAGCTGTGTTTATGAAATATTTTTCCTCGCAGAAGGTACTTTAGCAAGATACAAAAGTTCTGAAACAATAACAATAGATCTGTGTACAGCTTCTATTGAACTTCCAGAGAGTCAGTTACTAATTTTCTTCTCAGATTTACAGAAATTGCTTGCTGAATGTCAAATTGTTAAAACTGGATAAAATTGAGGCAGCTTTAATATGACCTACGTTATCTGTTATAGGAAGCAGGTATTTCAAAAGAATGACTTGTGTGACTATTTAACCATACAATAAGTGCAATACAAGAAATACACACATTTGACAGCATGTTGTGTGAATTTCGTGTGCCATAGACAAGCACATTGTTTACACAGAAGTAAAAATGAGCAAGGCTGACACAATTCCTCTTTGTACTGCTGCAGCACAATCATGGGAGTAATGTAATCAAACACTCTGTATAATTAGTGAAATGCTTGCCAATTGATTCTATGAGCAAATTTATTTTACTTCAAGCAGATGGAACACACCCTCCAAAAATTCTGCTACATAGCAGCTTTAACAATAGCCACGTAAATAAACACAAAGTGTAAAAGAAGCAAAGAGCTAAAGATGTGATTAATAACAATATATATTGTAATTTTAATTACAGTAAAAAAGATAAATCAAGCTTATTAAGGCCACCAATTTATGTACATTATATGTTTGTAACTTAACACTTTGGAAAACATATTTACAATATTGTAGGACAGCTTACTCTTAACTATACTTATAACTCTGTAACACCAGTGATAAATTGAGGTAATCTCTATATGCTGCTGTACTGAGCTTGGTGCAGACTGCAACCTGTTGGACATTCACACAAATCACTTCTTACAGTTGAACATCAAGTTTTAAACCACAACAGGAGAAATACATAGAAAGGTTGCACGTTTACAAACTTTTTCATGAAGGAAATTGTGTGTATTAATCTTAATGAAGCTCTTCTTCAATGACACATTTGTGTGCCCATTTCTCCTCATTAATTTAATTACGTCTTTAAAATGCGAAAAATCACCTTAGTGTTTACAAATGTCTTTCTTACTTGTAAGAGTGTCTTCCATCATGAATAAAATGACACATTTTCAAAGTATACAACAGCTTTGCCTAGCTGCTATTTTATCTTCCTCAGCTGTGTGCCCATTTTCTTCTGCACATGTTCAATACATTCTGCTTTTTTCGCGTACAGTGTAATTTCTCCTTAAAATGAGCTAAAACTTACTGGTTTACTACAAGGCATATAAGAGTTAAGAATTTTTCTCTGAAGTGCTGCAGAATATGGAGTACAAAATGGCAGATGTAGCCTCATTTTAAAAATTTATTTATAATACAGGTAATGTATTTTATAATTTATGTATTAACTTAAATAGATCATTCCAAACTACAAAACTGAACAAAATACTACAAAAGCAGTTTTCACCATACAATCTCCCTTAATAAACAAAATTATAAAATTATGCAATTTCAAGGCTGACAGCGAAGTATTGCTCTTTATCACAAGTGATAAAGTATGTATTTTCTCATACCCATGAACAAATTGATGTTTTTCAAATTGACAAAACAATAAACCTCTTCTCACAAATTTCACGCTAGTGAGGCCTTTACCATCATGCATCAAATTATGCAATATCACAAATGTCAATTGAGTATACTGATCTCACAAATTTCATATATCTAACGCTTTTTACCATCATTTAACTAATTATGCTGTTGAATTATGAAAAGAGAGCAAATGCCTTGTTAAAAATTTCACCATTGTGAGGCATTTACCCTCCTGTATCAGATTATGCCTTTTCAAATATGAGAAATGAGCACTCTTTTCTGAAGTTTCACACTTGTGTAACTTTTTACCTTCATGTCTCAAGGTAATGGAATTTCAATGATGGGAAATGAGGAACCCTTTTCTAAAAAAAATTCACACTTAATAAGTTTTTACTGTCAAATGTAAATGTTTTAAATGTGATGGAAGAGCAAAGTACTTCTACTAAATGTCTCACTTGTAAGGGTTTTTACCCTCATGTATCAAATTTTGCAATTTTAAACTTTCACAAATGTCACTACTGAGACCTTTTAGCCTCATATACCACAATGTGCTTTTTCAAAATTCACAGCTCAGTAAAGTTCTTCTCACAGATTTCAATCTTCTGACTTTTCACATGTGACATCTCTTACTGGTTTCACAGTGAGGCAAAGCTCTCCTCATAGGTTTCAAACTAGTGAAGCTTTTTACCATGATGTATCATATTACAACTTTTCAAATTTGACATCTTCTCAGGCATCTTGCCCATGTGTATCATACTATGACTTTTCAAATGTGACTTCCGAGTAAAGCGCTTCTCGCAAATTTCACATTTGTGAGGTTTTTTTACCCTTGTGTACCAAATTGTGCGATTTCAACTGTGACAACTGAGTAAAGCTCTTCTCACAAACTTTACATTCGTGAGCATTTTTACCTTCATGATACAAAATGTGCGTTTTCAGACTTGATGACTCAATGAAGCTCTTCTCACAGATTTCACACTTGAGGCTTTTTACCCTCATGTATCATATTATGACGTTTCAAACTTGACATAAAATTAAAGCTCTTCTCACAAAGTTCACATTTGTAAGGCTTTTTACTCTGGTGTATTACACTATGTTTTTTCAAATGTACCAACTGTGTAAAGCTCTTCTCACAAATTTCACACTTGTGAGGCTTTATATTCTCATGTATCAAATTATGCACTCTTAAATTTGACAAATGAGTAAAGCTCTTCTCACAAATTTTACATTTGTGAGGCTTTTTACCCTCATGATACAAAATGTGCGTTTTCAGACTTGATGACCTAATGAAGCTCTTCTCACAGATTTCACACTTGTGAGGCTTTTTACCCTCATGTATCATATTATGACGTTTCAAACTTGACATAACAGCAAAATTCTTCTCACAAAGTTCACATTTGTAAGGCTTTTTACTCTGGTGTATTACACTATGGTTTTTCAAATGTACCAACTGTGTAAAGCTCTTCTCACAAATTTCACACTTGTGAGGCTTTATATTCTTATGTATCAAGTTATGCACTCTTAAATTTGAAATATGAGTAAAGCTCTTCTCACAAATGTTACATTTGTGAGGCTTTTTACCCTCATGATACAAAATGTGCATTTTCAGACTTGATGACTCAATGAAGCTCTTCTCACAGATTTCACACTTGTGAGGCTTTTTACCCTCATGTATCATATTATGACGTTTCAAACTTGACATAAAATTAAAGCTCTTCTCACAAAGTTTACATTTGTAAGGCTTTTTACTCTGGTGTATTACACTATGTTTTTTCAAATGTACCAACTGTGTAAAGCTCTTCTCACAAATTTCACACTGGTGAGGCTTTAAATTCTCATGTATCAAATTATGCACTCTTAAATTTGACATATGAGTAAAGCTCTTCTCACAAATTTTACATTTGTGAGGCTTTTTACCCTCATGATACAAAATGTGCGTTTTTAGCCTTGATGACTCAATGAAGCTCTTCTCACAGATTTCACACTTGTGAGGCTTTTTACCCTCATGATACAAAATGTGCGTTTTTAGCCTTGATGACTCAATGAAGCTCTTCTCACAGATTTCACACTTGTGAGGCTTTTTACCCTCATGTATCATATTATGACGTTTCAAACTTGACATAAAATTAAAGCTCTTCTCACAAAGTTCACATTTGTAAGGCTTTTTACTCTGGTGTATTACACTATGGTTTTTCAAATGTACCAACTGCGTAAAGCTCTTCTCACAAATTTCACACTTGTGAGGCTTTATATTCTTATGTATCAAATTATGCACTCTTAAATTTGACAAATGAGTAAAGCTCTTCTCACAAATTTTACATTTGTGAGGCTTTTTACCCTCATGATACAAAATGTGCGTTTTCAGACTTGATGACCTAATGAAGCTCTTCTCACAGATTTTACACTTGTGAGGCTTTTTACCCTCATGTATGACGTTATGACGTTTCAAACCTGACATAACAGCAAAACTCTTCTCACAAAGTTCACATTTATGAGGCTTTTTACTCTGGTGTATTACACTATGGTTTTTCAAATGTGCCATCCGAGTAAAGCTCTTCTCACAAATTTCACACTTGTGAGGCTTTATATTCTTATGTATCAAATTATGCACTCTTAAATTTGACAAATGAGTAAAGCTCTTCTCACAAATTTCACACCTGTGAGGCTTTTTACCCTCATGTATCAAATTATGTCTTTTCAAATATGACAGCTTAGTAAAGCTCTTTTCACAGATCTTACACTTGTGATATGTTTTACCCTGATGTATCAAATTATGCCTTTTCAATTCTGATATACGAGTAAAGCTCTTCTCACAAATCAAATTATGCAAATTAAAGGCTGATAACTCAGGTAAATTCTTATCACAAATGCTACTCTCTCGTGTCCTTTCTTTCTTAAGTATCAATTTAGCCCTGCTGTACATTTTCTCCCTATCACTACATTTACCAGTATGTTCTGAACAAACATCTATTTCTACAGGTAGTATTTTTGTGACTTCACCTTCCTGATGTTTACATTCAAGCTCTTTTCCATAAGTGAAGATTGTGTCTTTCCCTGAGGGTTCAGCAGAGGGCAATGGTGAATCGCAACAACTATTGCCCGAAGCTGCTTCTTTGTGTAATCTGAAATGTTAAAGGCTTTACAATTAGGTTCAATAATCAAACAATGAAGGGGAATTAAATCCTAAAAGGGATTCTTTGTTAAGTGTACTTACAAATTGAAGTAGAGCAACGTCATTGTTTATTACGGTCAAAATAACTTAATTTGCAATATTTTTAAGTAAATTAATAAAATCCTTTAAATGAAAAAGCTGTTAATGGTGCTTCTAACTTGGTGATGAATAATGTATATTGTGAATTTGCATACAACACAAGAAAATTAAAGCGAGAGTTAACAAAATCATGTCCAATTTAAAGGAAACAGATGAGAGTACACTTGTGACTCAAAAGCAACAAAGTAAACTAAATGATTGTACAAAGATAAATTTACATAGTTTCATTCATCATATGCATAACTCAGTATAAAGAACAACAGTAAATACAAAGCTGATAAGATCTTACACAAAACATTGCAAATATGCAGCCAGATATTATAATTTATTCTGAAGAGTGTCTTAATGCAGAGAAAATAAAAGTAAAATATAATGAAAATTACACCTTAGGGTCTAGCTTTTTCCAGAAAAATAGCAATTTGTGATTTAAATGGGATGAAATGTAAAATTACATCATCACTTCACCAAATTCTCATTGTCATTTCGCATTTCTTCATGAGTGAACTTAAGCATAAAACAAGGTGATAGAATTTAATAGAATCACAAATGAAAAAACACTAGCTGCACAGAGAAAAAACAAAAAGAAAAGAGAAAAAGAATACAGTGGGCGGGGATTTACAGAAGAAAAGAAATAAATAAAAAATTGAATGATTTTTGCAGAATTTTAAAAATATGTCTCAATATTATTTTGCAACTAAAAGAAGTTAATTGTATTAAAAACACATGATACATGCTTAAGGATTTTTAAGCCTGAAAAAATCCATCGCCCTCCACCGGATTTGAACCAGCAACTGTTTAGCTCCCTATGAGGCATGACTAGCCTTGAGGAGGGAGTAGTGTAACTCTGAAGCTACCTGAGCAAAGATGCTGCTGGTATAGCTAGACCATCTAGCCCACATCAGACAGTGATATTCAGCACGACCAGCCTTGTGGAGTGAGCAATGTGACGAAGAAGCTACCTGAGGGAAGATGCTGCTGGTATAGCTAGACCGTCTAGCCCACTGTAGACCATGTTGTTCAACACAACCAGCCTTGAGGAGTGAGCAATGTGACCACGAAGCTACCTGAGGGAAGATGCTGCTGGTATAGCTAGACCGTCTAGCCCAGTACAGACAGTAATATTCAGCAGGACCAGCCTTGTGGAGTGAGCAATGTGACCACGAAGCTACCTGAGGGAAGATGCTGCTGGTATAGCTAGACTGTCTAGCCCAGTACGACAGTGATATTCAGCACAACCAGCCTTGTGGAGTGAGCAATGTGACCATGAAGCTACCAGAGGGAAGATGCTGCTGGTATAGCCAGACCATCTAGCCCACTATGGACAGTGTTGTTCAACACGACCAGCCTTGAGGAGTGAGCAATGTGACCACGAAGCTACCTGAGGGAAGATGCTGTTGGTATAGCTAGACCGTCTAGCCCACTACAGTGATATTCAGCACAACCAGCCTTGTGGAGTGAGCAATGTGACCAAGAAGCTACCTCAGCAAAGATGCTACTGGTATAGCCAGACCATCTAGCCCACTATAGACAGTGTTGCTCAACACGACCAGCCTTGAGGAGTGAGCAATGTGACCAAGAAGCTACCTGAGGGAAGATGCTGCAGGTATAGCTAGACCGTCTAGCCCACTGTAGACCGTGTTGTTCAACACGACCAGCCTTGAGGAGGGAGCAGTGTGACTGTGAAGCTACCTGAGGGAAGATGCTGCTGGCATAGCTAGACCATCTAGCCCACTATGGACAGTGTTGTTCAACGCGACCAGCCTTGAGGAGTGAGCAATGTGACCACGAAGCTACCTGAGGGAAGATGCTGTTGGTATAGCTAGACCGTCTAGCCCACTACAGTGATATTCAGCACGACCAGCCTTGTGGAGTGAGCAATGTGACCAAGAAGCTACCTCAGCAAAGATGCTGCTGGTATAGCTAGACCATCTAGCCCACTATAGACAGTGTTGTTCAACACGACCAGCCTTGAGGAGAGAGTAATGTGGCCATGAAGCTACCTGACGAAGATGCTGGTGGTATACATATACCATCTAGACCGCTATAACAGTTTTTTTATTATTTTATTTCTGGACACTCTTTAACTCCTGTGTCCTTTGCGTGCCAGAAAAATACTGCCTGGTGGGTAGGAGTAGAGCTCATCGCAACTGTTGCAGCTGCAGGGTAACATCCATCATCCCAGTGCAAAGCTTTCTTGCTTCCAGAAAGGTGTATATTACGAGACCTTAAATATATTTAATACTCTCCCTAATGATCTTAAGAGAAAAGTTGACAATTTCAATGTCTTTAAAACTGCTGTCAGAGAGTACCAATGCTCAAAAGCATATTATTCTGCAAAAGATTATCTGAATGACAAATTATCGTGATGATAATACTTATATAGCTATGTAAGTAGTATTAGTAAATATTAATGACAACTGCCAGTCATATTTGATGCCTGCTCTAGAATTAATGAAGCTATTTAAATGTAAGTATATTAAGAACTGACAGTAAATGCTATGCATTACAAATCAAATAGAACAAAATGATCAGACGAACAAAGGTAAAATCCTAATGAATGTTAAAATAACCTTTCTTGCCTATACGTATGTTAACCTTATAACAGTAAGGAGGTATTCAACTCTGTACAAAATTACACTTGATTTGTTTCATTTTGTATATAATGTCTTTTTTTATTTTAAATGTTCTGTATACTATGTAATATTTATGTATATATGTAACTTTATTGTACATTTCCTTGACACGCACATAGTATGTGTCTATTTTATTTCAAATGTTCCATATTCTGTGTAATATTTATGTTTATATGTAATTTTTGTACATTTCCTTGACATATTCTATGTTCACAAGCCTTTATGGCTGCTAGTGATCTCACAGAGTACAATCTAATCTCATCTAATATAAAGGATTGAAGTAGTAAAGAAAGCTAGGAAACTAACAAGGCAGAAACAAATAATAGTTGGGAATAGAAGTGTGAACATGGACAGTGGAATAAAGAAAGTACCCAAGAGAGTGCATTTATTTGTATCTAGGTTAGAACACAGTAGAAATGTCAGATAAATATGTAAAAGGTATTTTTAATGAAGCAGTTTATGAATATATTAAATCTAAATACCCTGAATGGTATGCTTCTTTTAAGCTTACCATTGATAGTTATAATTTGGATAAAGCTTTGGACATGAATTTATGGCCAATAGGCACTTTAGTAACAAGGTATTTTTTAAAACGAGTAATAAATGTCAGAAAGAAAACAAAGCACCTTGTGATAGTCCCATTATGGAATAAAATGACAGGTTCTCTCTTTATAATCAAGGTCTGGTAAAGAATGATATAAGAATTAATGACAATAAATATGCTAAGCAAATAAAAATAATTCATGTAAATGTTCAGTGCTTAGGAAATAAAACAGAAGTAATGGAAGTACTTATACAACAATATGATCCAGATATACTGTGTATATGTGAGCACTGGCTTAAGGATAATGAATTACAGATATATACTCCATCTAAGTTTGTGCTTGGGAGTAAGTTCTGTAGAAAACTTCATAAGAATGGTGGAAGTTGCATTTTGGTAAAAAATGGAATTAAGTTTGAGGTGATTGACTTAAGTTCTTTTTGTATAGAGAGATGTTTGTGAAGTGTGTGCCATATTTCTGAGGGATATTAATGCTATTTTTGTATCTTTATACAGACCACCGATTGGCAATATTGAGGATTTTTTAAATTCTATTTGAGGAGTTATTAAATAATTTAGGTAAACTAAAGGTAAATATAATACTTGCCACTGATTTAAATAGATCTTCAGGAAATGAAATACAATGTTATAATATTATTAAATGTTATGGCTTGCACTGTACTAGCCTGGAACTGACAAGGTTAATATCGTGCATCGACTATATTATTACTGATTACCAAGAATTACGTATCAAACTGAGGTTATTTACCTATGTGTTGCTGATCATTCTGCATTAATAATAGTATTAAAAAGTAATAGCATTTCTGAGAAAAACATAAGCAAAAAATTAATTAGGCATTATAATGATTATAATTACTAATCATCTTTTTACCTCATTACAGCAATTAACTTGAATTTTGTATATAATCTTGTTATTGATATTGATACAGTTTATACACATTTTATGAACTTATTAAGTGAATGTTTTAATACATCTTTTCCCCTGAAATTAGTGAGGAAATAGCAGGTATATAAAATAAGGTGGTATTCAGAAGAGCAAAAGGCTCTTAAAGTCAGTTATTGCTCAGACTTATAGAAAATATGAAGTCAAATATTTTCAGAGAGAATTATGTAAAACTTAATAAAGTATAAAAAAGTAAATTGAAGTTGGCGAAAGCTGATTACTGTGATTTTATTAATCTCTCAATAAGAGTAAAGCCACATGGAAGCTTATTAATAGAGAACGAAATGTCATAATGAATCTTAATGTGGATATAATACCTGAGGATTTTAATAATTACTGTGTGCAGTCAGTAAGGGATATTACTTTAAATGTACAGTATAACTTAGATCAAGCTATGCTTTATCGTAAAAAAGTTAAATTACAAAACAAGAAATTTTTTAACTGGAGTAGCATTACAGTGGAAGATTGTAATTGAAGCAGCAAATAGTTTATCCCAGTCTTACAGTTGTGATGTTTATGAGCTATCAAATCAATTTATTAAGAAATTATTTCTACTGATTTCAGTTCCCTTGTGGTTATGTTTCACAGATGTCTTCAACAAGGAGTATTCCCTGATTGTTTGAAAATTGTTAAAGTTAGTCCTTTGCATAAAAAGGGTGATGTATCGAATTTCAAAAATTATTGATGTGTTATTAGTTCCCATAATGTCTAAGTTTTTGGAATATATATTACACAAGCAGTTGGTATTATTTTTTGAAAATAATAATTTATTAGTATCAACACAATTTGGTTTTAGGAAAAAAAAGGCAACCATTCTGGTATTACAAGATGTAGTACATTATATTTTACAGGCATTTCAGAATAAAGCATATGGTCACTTATATTATGTGATCTTACAAAAGCTTTTGATAGTGTAATTCCATAATTACTTATATCTAAGTTAAGATATTATGGTTTGAGTAATAATAGTTTAAATATAATACAATCTTATTTGTCAGGAAGAAGGCAATATGTTTCTGTAAACAATAGAAATTCACATACTATCGAGTTAACCCATGGGGTACCTCAGGGCTCGATATTAGGTCCACTTTTGTTTATAATTATGATTAATGATCTTGTTTATACTCTACCAGATGTGCCAATTTTGTATGCGGATGACACTACCTTGAGGACTAGAAATGAAAATGTTGATGAATTGGATAATTTAACTAAGGCTAGTTTTACAGCTGCTAAGGACTGGTTTCATGTTGAATGAAGAGAAAACCCAAATAATGAAGTTGGGATTTAAGACTACAGGTGATGAGATTAAAACTGTAAATCGGTTAGGATTTGTACTTGACTCGAAGCTTTCATGGAAAGTGCATGTACATAATGTATGTGGTAACTTATCAAGAGCCACTTATTTAATTAGAAAATTACAATATTGTACATCATTGAAAGGATTAAGAAATGTGTATTTTACACTGTTTCAAAGTAATATTATATACGGGATACATTTATGGGGAATAGTCCCCATGTTAAAGAAATATTGTTATTATGATAAGTACGAAGCCAGAAGAACGTTGTCAACCAGTATTTTTTCAATTGAAGATACTTACTGTTTTTAATTTATTTATGTTTTGGTATATGTAAATTCCCATTTGCATCTGTATAATTTAAGACTAGACACTCATAATATTGATACTAGAAACAAACAAATTAAATATACTTAATTGTAGACTCGTTCTGACGAAGGAGACCTATTATATTAAGAGTGTAGAATTCTATAAGTTAGATATTAAATTTAGATCAGTGAGCATGAGCGTGTTTAATAGAATGCTTTTTAATTGGTTAGTGGAAAGGACATTTTATTCGATTAGTGATTTTAATCATTATTCTGTAATTGAATATTATGTTATGTATGATTATGTTCTTTGACAATGTCCTTTTCTTATGTAACTATGATCTTGGATAAATAAACTGATTAATTGATTTTATATTTGGCGAGAAAGACCGGTAATTTGGCACATCAGCCTTGAGAAGGTGGCAATGTGAACGTGAACATATGTGGAAGAACAATTAATCCCATTTATAGGGTCAATCATAGACCTTAATTTGAAAAGGAACCAACATGTTAAGAGTATCATAAATAAAAATGAACCTCGAATATATATGTATTTTTTTCTCCAAGAAACAGTACAAACAATGGATAGAAAAAGTATAATACAAGTATACTCTGCCTTTATCCACTCACACATAAATTGCTGAGTCGTTCTTAGCATACAGCACGAAAACATCAATAAATAATTTATAGATACCTAACTTGAACAAATAAGCAATACATATAATGTTAAGGATGGAAAAACCGACTACATGCCGAAGATATTAACATCATCTACCTTTGTGTGTATAATACACAGACATACACAAAAATATATATACACAGTGCAGCCATTTTGAAGATAAAGCCACAGACTGGCTAAGTATGTTACATATACCAGATCTAACAAGTTTAATACTCATTATAGTGCACATTACTAATCACTTATGAGCAAGTAATGCAGCAGTTAGTGAACGAAAAAACCCCAGTGTAATAAACAGTGTGGGGAACGCGCATATACAGAATCTGCAGCCTTCCATAATATACCCCTCTGTATATCTATGAAGTATTAAATTTACTGTAAAAGTCTATAATCACAACAGAAACATGAATGCAATGCAGGAAGAACTTAACACAGTGAAACCAATATTAAACATTTAAGGTGTACAATTGGTCGATTTAACACTCATGGGTTTTACTTATACTTAATGTGGGAACATGTTTTTGTAGCACCTTGTATACATAATCAAAACAGTCAGCAGCAGCTAATGATGTAGACAAAGTGCTACAAAAAGATGTTCCTGCATTAATTATGTGTAATTGAAACACATGACTGATAAGTCAACCAATTCAAAACCTTAAAAAAACATGAATGTTCACAACCATAACACTAAGACAAAACACAGCTATTTCAGAAATAAACATAGTGATGCTGTAAATCGCAAAACCATAGAAAATAAAACCAGAATTATGTGCAAATCATATAACAATCAAATCCTCTGATAGAAAATGCTTGCTACTCCTCAGAACTGTACAAATGAGCAAATGCAAATGCATTTAAAATATAGTATTTTTGTAATTCTCATCTTTTATAAAGTTATATTCCTTGGTATATTTTTTAAAAGTGGTTCATTTTTCTTTATTTGAGTTTATTTACTATATTTTGTATAATCAAACGATCCTTGTAAAATAATTATAATTAATTTCTCATTATCAACTAGCCTTTGCAGAGAAAACATGAAAAATGAGGGTATGCATATTAACATAAAATGTAACATTCACTTATAAAGGTTTAAAGGTTATTCGGTTTGAGCCCTTAAAGTAGAATAGAATTTTGAGCTAGTATTAAAAATTACTTTATAAGATAGTCATAATTTGTGTTTATAGAAATCCAGGTAAGCATTTGAAAATATTATTTCAAAACTTTGAAATAATTTTTGAATATTATATATCCAAGACTCAAGTTACATTAACAGAACATTTTAATACATGCCTTCTTTTTTAAGGACAGTAATAAAAATAAATTATTCGCTGTATTCATATGGCATGTAAGCTGTAATAAATAAATGTATACAATTTATTTGTCATCCTCTGTAGTCTAGTGGTACCATACTAGCCTCTAGTTCCAAGGTTACAGGTTCAAAACCAGTGGAGGGCAATATATTTTTTGGGCATAAAAATATGGCTTTCTTATAAGTGAAGTAATGCTGTTGGTCCTGTGTCATAGATTTACAGGACATAAAAGAACGTCAAGCCTCAGAGTCTTCTGAGCAAGATACTTAAGTGACATTCTTTCATTTCACACACCTTTGAAGTATCTGATAAATGACAATCAATGAAATAAATATAACATACAATTTTTACTACCATAAACAGAATCGAACTGTCACCTTTTAAGCCTTGTCTTCTGTTTGCACAATACATAAGACCATCAATGTATATTAATTGGAAGGAAATGTAACTGGCTTTTATTTTTACAAGCAATCTGTGGAATAACAGCAACTAACCAGCTTTTGTTTCTACACACATTCACTATGAAGGTAAACTACCTTCTACTCCATGGCATTTTCAATGTAAGCTATGTAAATCCTTTTGTCTTTTAGTAATTTATGTACTGCAATTACAAGATGTTCTATAACTCATGTCCAGCAGAAAGAATCAGACTTTTCAATGGTGAAAGTATTACAAAAATTGGTAGCATGACTTTTGAGATTACCCTACATACATATGCCCGCATATATACATACAAGCTATTTGTCTTTATAGTATTACCATCAACTGGGGTGAGATTGGTCCTGCAGGGTGAGATTGTTCCATTTTGGCTAATTTTAATTATATTTTTCCTGCCTCAATATCAGTGGGGAAATTTGGATTGTGTGGGTTCTGTGTGTTAAAGAACATATGTTAGCTATGCTGAAACAGCTACAGCAGTTTCAAGATGACTCCACTAGGGGCAGCAAAATAAAACCAGATTTTGGGGCATACCTTTATTTCTGTATGTCCTACCTCGCATACTGCAGGGGCAACATTGATCCAGAGCAGCATATATACCTACAGTGTATTTACAATGTGGACCAAAGTCACCCCAAGTCTGGATGAGATTGTTCCACATTTTTCAAAATTTTTATTTCAAAATGCAGTTGGTACATACTTTGTTTATTAATATGAGGTCATTCCTGCGTTAGTTAATAACATATACCTGGGCTTTCATAAGCCTTTTCTCGGATCCTAGTATCAGTTTCCAGAATAGAAATATAAAAAACACAGAAAGTGGACCAATCTCACCCTGACTGATGGTACTATAAAGAAGTACAGCTAAAGGAAAATGTAACACATGATTCAGAAGGCTTCTGTTTGAATCATAATCCAAGAGTCAAATCTTACCTTGGTGATTTTACTGGAGTGAAGTCCCCATCCTGTAACAGAATAATACAAACTTACAGTTTCACACAATCATATTAGTTGAATGTCCTGCAGCACATAGTTATCTTTAAAGTGCCAGGTTTGATTTATTTTTAAATTGGAATATGGTATTAAGAGTTATGTAGAAACAAGGATTTGACATTACATCTTATAATGGGGTTAAACAGAACACATAATGGAAAAGGTATTTAGATTTGAATAGTTTGGTTTAAACAACAAAGAACTGGCAAAAGGAATGTTTAGCAAAGGTAAATCAAAATCTATGATTCAGTTAGGCCAGTATTAATAAAAAATCTCAAGTGATGCATTCACATTACTTTCTCTACCAATGACAAATTCACATATGTTAGAATTCCTACAAAGAGTTAAGTCCCATTGAAAGGAAAAGAAGCCATAGATGAAGCATAAATGCAATACTTTGAATGCATGTTATTTAATGGAAGTATTCACATAGTCACATAAGACTGATTAAATAGATGAAGAATTCTGCACTTCTTTCTCCAAGTAGTGCCAGCTTTTGATCAATGCAAGATCTTATGCCCTCTACTGTACAAACATGGTACTTCTCCATTTGACTGTCCTATGTGAGATGCTGATCTGTTGTTTGCTTGATACAACACCTTTTTAATTCCTATTTATTTATTTATTTATACAGAATAGATGACTTTCCATTTTGGTTATTACTGGTTACATCATCCAGTTTGAAAGCTGAGATATGCTCGCAAGACTTTCACATGATTTTTACAAATCTAGAAATCTGTGCCAATTTTGTGTTATGCTTATGGTTGCATTGTGAATGGGGCTTCACTCTTCAATCCACATTGCATTTACAGTAGGTTTTTTTATAGTAGAGATTTCAAACTAAACAACAAGTTCTTTGTAATTCAAAGACACTTGCAACACATATACAAAGTTCACTGAATGAGGTATTTACCACAGACCTAGAAATGTGAGCCTATTCTAGAAAAATAAAAGATACAGTAATTGTGTTTTATGTATGGATGCTCTTTAACTATCATTGTTCTTGGCATACCATTCTATATTGGGTGTGAAAGACAGGAAATTTTGCTCAAAGACCTCTTTACATTGCTTGAGGTTTTTTTTACATGCAGTAAATCCATGACATGGGACCACTTTCCCTCTGAAGGAAGCCATGCCAAGGATTATTATGCCCCAAAAAAATCCACTGCCCATCTGTCGTATTTGAACCTGTGACCTTAGGAACTAGAGGTTAGCATGGTTAAAGCTACACACCATAATAGTAAACCTTTTGGAGAAATTGTAAAAAACCTAAATTTCAAACCAGTAGAACGCCGATAAAGGAAATAAATTAGTAATTTTGGATAAAGAAGAGCACACCAAAGGATGCAAGAGTTTCTACAATCCTCAGAACAATCCAATAAACAAATTCATATGCAATACAAATTAAAGCTTAGCAGTTGTCAAACACTCTTTGCAATAAAGATAACAAGAGATTAAAACTAGGTAATCCTACAACTCCTAAAATGTATGGTTTACCAAAACTCCATAAAACTGGAAAGAAATAAGAAATAACAGGCAACTGGAAAAATGGTTAACCAAGAAATTTCAAGAAATGCCAAAATTTGAATCGTTAAGCATTAAGAATTCCCCTTTGAATTAGTAAATAGGATAAAGAACACACAGCTTATAGATGATACATTGGTATCATCCGACATATTTTCAGTATCGACACATTGGTATCATCTGACATTTTCAGTATGGACACATTGGTATCATCTGATATATTTTCAGTATTCCCAAATGTGCACAAAGTGTTTTAGCAGCATTAAAAATTGGTTAACCTCCATCCACAAGAATGAAATGGGAATTGAATAGCTCATTAGTTTAACAAAATTGTGCACTGAGCAAACATTCTTTTTTCAATTCTGCAGAAAAATACTTTCAGCAAAATATGGTTGTAGTCATAGGAAATCAACTGTCACCCTTAATTGCCGATTTATTTATGAGTGCTTTAGAGACAAAAGTAGTTAACATATTCACATGAAAGTTTAAAACCTGGCTTAGACATGTTGATGCTGCATCACAATAGTTTAAGGAAAAATTGACAAGTTGTTCTAAAATTATTCAATCAGAAAGATAGAAGCACAAAATTCAACAGGGGAATAAAATCTGGCGACCAGCTTCCCTACATCTAGATCTAAAAATTATAAGGGAAAAAAACAGGTTAGCTTTTGGAATATACAAAAACAACACTTATATAGAGAAATATATAAAAGCCCGTAGTTGTAACCTCCATTACACAAAGTTGCAACATTTTAGTGAGAAAATACATCTCTAAAATCAAATACAACACATAGAACATTCCAGAAGATCTTCAAAGAAAGCAACATCACACTCATCCCCTGAAAATAAACTTAATACATAATTTCTATTAAAAGCTAACCAAAAACATAAAATACTCCCTCAAAAAAGCTGGTATTTACAGAATAGATTGCAAGGACTGTGAAAGTATTTATATAGGTAAAATGAAATGAGAATTATAGAACAGCTAATCCAGAGAAGAGGAAAGATCAGCATAAGTAATGCATTTTCAGACAGACGGACACATGAAATTATCAACTCAGTGATGACACTAATTAGGCAAGCACAAAAATCCATTGAACTGAAAATTTGATAATTATTTTTATGGAAAATCAACCTAGTTAAATGAAATATGAGATCACAATGGACCAAAATCTCATACAGTCAGCAACAGAAGGCAAGTAGTAAGCCATGATCATCAGGACTAGCTGTTCAGCCACAATCACTTGACAAGAAAGACATTCCTTGAAACTAGTTCTGAGGTAAATACCTAATTCAGTGAAATTTGTGTATATGCAACCACACCTGTAACCTTTAAGCAAGAAGTACTTTAGTTACATGTGGAAACAGTATTTAAATGGTTATTCACAGTAACAAACATTCCAAGGGAAATAAAAGGAAGAGAAAAACCAAGAATTACAAACTTTAAAGCCTGTTGAATAGATGACATTGCTCTACATTTTTCCTGTAATAATGCTTTTGCCCGTTCTTAACATTTCTTGTATATACTTCTACAAACTTCAATCAAATAAAGATTCTTGATAGGCTATTCACAGAAAATCCAACATTTACATATCATATGTCATGGAACCAGTTAAAAAGATTGGAAAGGCAAAATCAGACTGAAAACTTACCATAGCATCAGAATAGCTCATAGACATTTTCGAGAAAATAAAAGATAGCGAACAATTTTCTTCCATGTGGCGGGAGAATTTTGCTGAAAACATCTTGTTGCAAACTTGGAAGCTGCTGAATTTGAATACAGTATATGGCATTTATCCATCCTTTTCTTTTTCAGTTATCCTGTTCTCTCTTGCTCTCTCTCTCTCTCTGAGATATGCTTTATTGCAAGCACATGAATGCACATACATATAAAATCTTTTGTTTTGATTTTTCTTAAAACTACTGCTTCTGCGTTCAGTGGAACTCAAAACACACAGTTCCAGTAAAATCTCAAAATTGAATTTCTGATTGGAATACATTATTTTTTCTATTAACCATAAGTATGATGTAGATAAACTAAAAGTGCCTGAGATGTTTAGGAAGACAGCTGCAGGCAATAAACTGAGTTTTTTACGACAGTGCTGCGCTTGCAATTATGTATATTTGAGTTCATAGATTGTAATCTATAAATTGTAAGCAGAATATTAATAACTAGCTGGCTTACCTAAGTTTGCACAGCTAGATTTTTTAAATTTGAATGACAAATTAATTTTATAGACTCCTCCAATCTTTATGATCTTATTGTACAATGATCTACACGATTTTTATGTTAATTCCTTTTCCCCTTATCCCTTAAAACTGTAATGTCATACAGCCATTCCTAATAAGCCATTGAAAACTCCCTGATATTCACACAATTATCTAATTGAAACATTGGTGGAACATGTGACCTCTTCAACATTCCCCATAACATTCTTACAAGTTTTGGAAATGCTGCGTAGATTAAAAGCACCCTTTGGAGTGAAATTATTATCAGTCAGATTGGTCCAATGAGCTTCTGGATAATCACAGCAAGTAAACTTTACACCTTTATACCTTTTCTTTGGTCCCAAAATTATTTAATAACATAACAGCTACCTAGTTCCCACATAATACAGAAACCCTTAACACGTACGCAAAACTGAGGTGAAGCTGGTGAATATGAAGATTTGCATTCCCAGGCCATCAGGTTAATAAGCCATTTGGAAAACAATAATAGTAGTAGTAATAGGTGTTTCAGTGGCGCAAAACTACTGTTGTCATCAGCGCCACCCTCTGGCTATAGATTTATTCATGTTGATACATAAGCAATACATGCCAACCAATTACACTGTTAAGCCACTGAGATTACATAAGTAGAAAAAATACACAGAAAATATGTTATATGCTAAAAGAAAACTCACAAATCAATATATACCATAAATAATCCTTCAGCAAACACATGCAGTTAAGTCAGTACTGACACAGTTTGAAAGTCATTAACATACCAAACTTACACGATTAAATTTTTGCAAGGAAACCACTGAATTTAATACGGCAAAACAGCTTAGTGATACAGGCAGAGTCATCCCCATAAACTGTAATTAAATTAGGAGAGTCCAAGTCATTTGCAAAAGGCAAAATAGTAACGACGCTGGGTGAGGAAATTCTTCACTCTTAAGGGCACATTGCAGTGGAGACAGGGGCACAGCGTTCACCTGTAAGTAGGTAGCCATGACTAAAATAACAGTGGCCAATATGAAACCGAGCTAGCACGGTCTCCTCACGTCATGATAGACAGGAAGAATTCAGAGAAGCGTTGTAGCCTTGACATCTCAGAGTTTGACAGAAGATGTAAACAACTCCTCATGCCAATAAGAGAGTATCTTTCTGTGCAAAACATCCCTCAAATCCATACATAGGCAGCAGAGAACCTGTTTATCAGGGTGGAGAATCACAGCCTTCACTGCCTGTTCATTCCCTATAATGCCAAGATGTTCAGTAACCTAGACAAAGACCACGCAAAAGCCAGCAAGATAGAGAGAGTGCAACTGATCATAGATTTTCTGAACATGTAGTGTTGGCTATAGGGTTCCCGTAAGCTAGGTAAAACACTGAGAGAATCGGAAAAAATAACACTGTAGTGCAGGGAAGAGCAGCAGATGAAATATGTGGCCTTAAATATGGTATAGAGTCCTTTTTGGAAAAGAAACACAGTTACAACCACAGAGAAACATTATCTACACAGCTGTTAACTATAAAATATCAGTTTATTCATTTGTAATGTTAGCTGGATTCTTCTCTCTTTGTACAATTTTTTAACAAACTGCTAACAAACTTGATTACCACACACAAAAAAATATAAAACAACACTTTCTTACATGAGGGTTATTACAATATTTTCACGTTGGTATCGTAAGATTTTAAGCAGATCCTGTTCTGTTTTGCTGTGTCTTAACTTTAAATCATGAACATATATATACAGGGTGGTAAGTGAACATTCTTGAACAGGATGTCCCCTTGTAATGAATAGGACAAAAAATAGGCAGTTTTGCTGCTTTAAAAAGGTTTTGAGAGAGCAGTGAAAATTGCTTCATATTAACTTTTATTTTAAATAAACATTTTAAGAAATTTAAATACTTTTTCAAATATTTCTTAAAGGATGCTGAAAGATAAACATTATCTGCATGTTTAAATACACCTTGATCTAAACCAATTCACACTCACTGTTATATAAGGTTTCGAACTTTGTCTCAGTTGAATCTATACTGTTGTCCACGAGAACACACAACATGACAACTCTATAAAATCGAAAAACACACCTCAGCTGTTTGTTTATAAAGAAACACACTTGAACTGTTGTTTCTTGCGCTTTTGTTTCCAAAACTACAGATTATCGGTTACAAAATGGCTCACTTTACTAATACCAAGTATCTTGAAATGCTACACATTTACAGTCCAGCACACTGTAATGCAACAGATGCGGCAAGAATTTATCACAAAGATTTCCAAAGAGACAAGCACCACATCATAGTACATTTGTTTTCATGTATCAAAAAGTTCATGCTGAAGTTGGTCAAAGAAATGTTGCACAAGAAGAAGAAATTCTTTACTTGGTGGAAGAAGATCCTGGAAACAGCAGCTGTGGTGTAGCTCACACTATTGACATATCCCAATGGTCTGTTTTGAAAACATTAAAAGAATTGTTATGCTATATCATACTCAGCACATCCAGTAATTCTCTGAAGCACATTATGCATCAAGGGTAGCATTTTCCAAATGGTTTCTTCAACACTCTCCCCTTAAAATTCCTGCAGTGGATGAAGCAACATTTACCAGAAACGTGATAAGTAATTAGCATAATGCATGCATCAGAGGTTAGGAAATCCACACACAATAAGACAACACAGCTTTCATCACAGACTCTCTGTAAATCTTTGGGAACCAATCATAGGAAACACATTAAATGGTCCGTGGATACTTCTAGTTTTAAGAGGAGCCATCCATCTCCAGCTTCTACAACAAGCATTACAGTTCTGCTTGAGGATTTTCCCCTGGTAGTAAGAAATGATGTGTGGCTATTAAATGATGGCGCACCTCTGCACATAAGTAGAGCTGTGTGTGGCCATCTATACAATAGCTATGCAGAATACCGGATCACTCGGAATGGATCAATAATATGGCAACCAATATCACCCAATCGAGCTTTTTCTTTGAGGCTATATGAAACTTGCATATACATTACAGAAATGCCTGATGTGGAAACACTGCTTCAAGAGTGGAAGAAATAAAATAACAACCCAACCTGCTTCGTGCAGTGCAGCAGAACTGGAGAAAATGTTGTCAAGCATGTGTGTTGGCAAGAAGTGCACCTTTTGAACAATTTCTATAAATTTACTCAGTTCCACATCCTGTATGATATTTAAGTTACTTTATAATAAGTATAGCTTTCTATTTATTTGTATACCGGAAGTGTTTATTTGTTTGTTGACATAGCAGAAGAAGCTGAAGAATTAAAAGTTAACCTGTTTAATGTAAAGTGTAGCTGTTAAACTTGCTGCATTGCAATATTATACAAAATAAAATAGAAATTATCTCAAGAGCAGAAAGCATTATGGAAAAAATATATTAAGAAGAATACTCAAAAGAATGTGCACTTTCATAGCTTAAAAGGATCATCATAATTCATCTTCCACCTTTTATAGTACTTAGATTGAAACACTGTCTCCTTTGACTTATTTTGCAAGCATTTGTGATAGTGTAGAATTTCCCAAGATGCCAGTAGCAGCAAAACTGGAAAAGTGAGTTTGTATGAGAGAGAGGATCAACTTGAGAAAGAGATGGATACATGGAATTCACAATTATGTCACCAGAAATACAAGCAATTGAACTCTCATACAATGCTATGTAAAGCTAAACAGAACAGTCGTTACAATTATTGGCACGAATGTGCACATCACAGCATTTTCATATAAAAGGAGGAATTTTGTCTAGCAGCATGCTTCACTACTTCACTGCACTTCATAATGACATTCTGATCAAGAGATGCTTGATAAATTGAATTTTATTCATGGACACACTTTAACTGCCTTGGTTTTTACAATTCCATTCTATAATGGGTGTGAAAAACTGGAAATTTTGCCCTTAGGTTTGAGGCTCTTTTATGAGCCATAAATCTGATATGGGACCACCGACTTTACTTCACTTCTGAAGGAAGCCATGTTAAGGATTTTTACGCCTGAAAAAATCCATCGACCTCCGTTGGGATTGCACTCACAACCACGGGAGCTAGATGCTAACATGGTACTCCAAGACTACAGAGCACCAAAAAAATAAAAAAGAACAAATTTAAAAAAAAAACTATAGACCAGGGAGTGATGCCAGGTTAAGCTCAGGGAGCAATGCATGGTAATGATTGGGGAGTGATTCCAGGTAAAGCTCGGGAGGGAGGAGATATGTGATGACAATGAGTTTGTTCCCATAAATTACTACAAATAGTGGGTATGAGGAAAAAAAAGGAGTTAAAACTATAGCATAATAGAAATCACTTGCTAGCCACTTTTACTTTTTATATCTGGAATAAAGTTCAGTTAAAAACTAAACATGTACTTATATTATTGCCTTCACCTACTCCTGAGATAAAGTCAATAACAACTTAATTTCTGGCATTTACAAGCACGAAAGAGGAACCAGAAGGCAGGTGAGCATCTGCACTGAAATTAGCCAAACCTGAGTAGTATCTTTCCCAACCCACCACAAATAACAACTACTTCCTACTCCATGGTAAACTCAATGAAAAGTAAAAGCTTCCTTTGCAAATGTTCTTTTAGAACTACAGTGAGTTTACATTCTAGTATATAGGCTTCATAAATCTCTTTTAGTAACTTATGAATTGAAATTATAAGGTGTTTTATATCCCACATCCAAAAGAAAGAATAGGGCTCTTCAATATCAAAAAAATTATCAGACTCAGTTTTTCAGATTACCATACACACACAAATATATAAGTTTTCTCTCTATATTATTAATAAGGAGAAAATAATAAATTGAAATGGCTTTTCAGAAGCATATTTGTTCAGAATCCAGGTATATCTGAATATCTTCTATAGAACATTTTATTCCATTTATACCAAAGAGAGTTACAATAACTGATAATAATAATTCAGTCGAATTAACCTTCTGAGGATGGGAACAACCGTTTCCCGAAACATGTTAAGTGAGTAAACTTAAGTGATGTTAGTGTAACAATTCCGACTCACCTTTAAATAAATTCAATACACATCACTGTTTCTAGCTTCTTTTCATTACAATATATACGTGATAATATTCTATTTTTTCGAAATATTCAGATACACATAACAATTACGTACACCAAGCATTATAAATAGAGCATGTGTCACAACAGATTTTTATGACTCCTTCAACACTGAATCATGTCCTTCCTGCAGGACACACACTATAAGACATTTCCAAACATTTTAAAAATAAGCAATTATGGTACGTACATACCCATAACCAGCTTCACCCTAGTTTTTCAGATAATAATATCAGATACTTTTAATCTTGTACTGCAAATAAGCCTAATGTTTTTTTATTTTAATTTTTAGGCTTGCAGTCCTAAAGCATAAATGGAGAGACATTAAAATTTAAAATGGGGTTGTCTGTATTCTTCCAATGACTTAATTTCTTACATTTTATTTTCAACTCGTTTGTATTTTTCAAATAGCAAGAAAGTTTAGGTGATTGTCAGATGCTATTAATATCCAGAGTATTTTTGTTAGGATTTCAACAAAGCATCTGCTAGATATCTTATAATTTTCAAGAACTATTACCACTATTCCTTTCAATCTCTTTAAGTGCACCATCTGGCCCAAACTTTTACATTCATAATACTATTTCTTATCATTATTTTGTATTACATAATTCAAGTACTTTAACCAGTGTATAATAAATCAAAAATATAACTGCAGCACATTTCAACAAACTTACCTTAATGTCACCATAAACAGATGAAGCTTCGGTTTCCAGCCACCAAGGTTCTTCTTTAATTTCTATTTTATTATCCATTTGGAGATCATTGTTGTACTTCTTAATATTCATTACAGGATCATCTGGAAGAAATTCTCTCTCGTTGTGCAAAACAAGGTCTGAAATCTGACTCTGCTCCACATTTTCTGTCTTCATACCTATCTCATTGTTGTTGCTGTATTTAATAGCTTCAGACTTAATCTGCTTTACGAGATGTTTGGTAAAAACTTCTGCCTCTTTCTTTGAACAAAAGGCTGGAAAAGTGGTCTCTGATTTAAAATCTGTTCTGAATGCCACATTACAATCATCATCCAAAGTCATAGCATCATTGTTTGTCTTCACTGAAACATTCTTGGTAAAGAACTCTGTCTCATTCTGTGAGGCTATGTCATCCGAGAGTAGATCCCCTTCTTTGATTTCTATTTTGGTATCCATTTTACAACTGTTGCTGCATCTAATAGTGCTAAGTCTGTGGAGAAACAAAAACATCATGAATAGCAGAACAATGGCAAGCAAAGTGTAAAATAACCGTACCGTCATGAGGCAGAACTACTGCATATAGTAAATGTGTGTCTGTTATTGCTCCCTCCCCACTATCCAATCTGCAGTCATTGGCTCATCTCACATGTCCTATAATATGATACACTCAACTGTATGTAGTTGTGCCAATTACTGTCCCACCTCACTCCCCTCTCTGCAGTCATTAACTCATCTCCCATGTCCTCTAATATGATACACTCAATGGTATGTAGTTGCGCCAATCACTGCCCCACCTCACTCCCCTCTCTGCAGTCATTGGCTCATCTCACATGTCCTCTAATATGATACACTCAACTGTATGTAGTTGTGCCAATTACTGTCCCACCTAACTCCCCACTCTGCAGTCATTCGCTCATCTCACATGTCCTGTAATATGATATGCTTTAACAGTATGCAGTTGTGCCAATTACTGTCCCACCTCACTCCCCTGTCTGCAGTCATTGGCTCATCTCAGATGTCCTCTAATATGATACACTTAACTGTATGTAGTTGTGCCAATTACTGTCCCACCTCACTCCCCTCTATGCAGTCATTAGCTCATCTCACATGTTCTGTAATATGATACACTCAACTGTATGTAGTTGTGCCAATTACTGTCCCACCTAACTCCCCACTCTGCAGTCATTCGCTCATTTCACATGTCCTGTAATATGATATGCTTTAACAGTATGCAGTTGTGCCAATTACTGTCCTACCTCACTCCCCTGTCTGCAGTCATTGGCTCATCTCAGATGTCCTCTAATATGATACACTTAACTGTATGTAGTTGTGCCAATTACTGTCCCACCTCACTCCCCTCTGTGCAGTCATTAGCTCATCTCACATGTCCTGTAATATGATACACTCAACTGTATGTAGTTGTGCCAATTACTGTCCCACCGCACTCCCCTCTCTGCAGTCATTAGCTCATCTCACATGTCCTGTAATATGATACACTCAACTGTATGTAGTTGTGCCAATTACTGTCCCACCTCACTCCCCTCTCTGCAGTCATTAACACATCTCACATGTTCTGTAATATGATACACTCAACTGTATGTAGTTGTGCCAATTACTGTCCCACCTCACTCCCCTCTCTGCAGTCATTAACACATCTCACATGTCCTCTAATATAATACACTCAACTGTATGTAGTTGTGCCAATTACAGTCACAACTCACTCCCCTCTCTGCAGTCATTAGCTCATCTCACATGCCCTCTAATATGATACACTCAACTGTATGTAGTTGTGCCAATTACTGTCCCACCTCACTCCCCTCTATGCAGTCATTAGCTCATCTCACATGTTCTGTAATATGATATACTCAACAGTATGTAGTTGTGCCAATTACTGTCCCACCTCACTCCCCTCTCTGCATTCATTAGCTCATCTCACATGTTCTGTAATATGATACACTCAACTGTATGTAGTTGTGTCAATTACTGTCCCACCTCACTCCCCTCTATGCAGTCATTAGCTCATCTCACATGTCCTCTAATATGATACACTCAACTGTATGTAATTGTGCCAATTACTGTCCCACCTCACTCCCCTCTTTGCAGTCATTAGCTCATCTCACATGTCCTCTAATATGATACACTCAACTGTATGTAGTTGTGCCAATTACTGTCCCACCTCACTCCCCTCTGTGCAGTCATTAGCTCATCTCACATGTCCTCTAATATGATACACTCAACTGTATGTAGTTGTGCCAATTACTGTCCCACCTCACTCCCCTCTGTGCAGTCATTAGCTCATCTCACATGTCCTCTAATATGATACACTCAACTGTATGTAGTTGTGCCAATTACTGTCCCACCTCACTCCCCTCTCTGCAGTCATTAGCTCATCTCACATGTCCTCTAATATGATACACTCATCTGTATGTAGTTGTACCAATTACTGTCCCACCTCACTCCTCTCTCTGCAGTCATTAGCTCATCTCACATGTCCTCTAATATGACACACTCAACTGTATGTAATTGTGCCAATTACTGTCCCACCTCACTCCCCTCTGTACAGTCATTAGCTCATCTCACATGTCCTCTAATATGATACACTCAACTGTATGTAGTTGTGCCAATTACTGTCCCACCTCACTCCCCTCTGTGCAGTCGTTAGCTCATCTCACATGTCCTCTAATATGATACATAACTGTATGTAGTTGTGCCAATTACTGTCCCACCTCACTCCCCAAATGCTTGTTAATCCAGATAAGCACTTATTAAAATAGCTTCATTAAACATTTCGGTGTAAGTACAACATGGATACAAGAGGCAGAAAAGTCAAATTTTCAGAAATCTTATGTGCTCTATTCACATGACTTTCTCGATGTACTGTCACTTATTTTTATGTAATTCCTACAAATTACTCTTACAAATTACCTTATTACTTTCGGAAGTATTACATTTCACAAAAAAATTTTATACTCTAAAATGGAAGTTATGAGGACCATTGAATTAAAAAATTCCATTTTGCATATGTTTGTACTTGTGTGCATCATAAGCAAATCAAAATAAAAAAATTGGATGAATACCAGCCTTGGTATTTAAGTTCAGGAACTTAGAGGGATGTGGCATGGAGGCTTTCAACAAAATCACCCAACCACAAACCACACTTTATATGGAAAAATTTTTATTATTCTGATTTTCTTGAAAAATGGTTCTTACAGTTTTGAATAAAATACCATATTTGCATGACAAAGCATATATATTGAATATTTCTTTTATATAGTCTGTAGTCACCTTTATTATCCATGACTTTTGTATAATTGGTAAACCGTAAGAGCTAGACAAAATCTCAGTGCACAAAAAATGTAGATCTCGCTAATGGACACAGTTTATCTTAAGTTGTTTTTATTGTGGCATTAGCCCTTTCTGAGATATTCCCTTTTATTGGTAGGAAATTTAAAATATAGAATACTTTTTTACTTTCTCTACTATATACTTATAGTATCCATCCATCCATCAGTAGCAATCCATCCAAAAATATGACACTGAGATTTCACCTAAAATATATGTTGAGAATTCCTGAATATGAAAAAATAAGTAAATAAATAAAAAATAAAATAAAAGCATTTAAAGGTGTTAACAGCAGAACTGAAAAACAGCTCATCTTCCAAAGATATGACACTAAGGTTTTCAAGAAAATCTTCCACTGTAAACTATTCTTTATAAGGAAAAATGTTAATTTTTTATTTTCTCAAAAATAGCAATGACAATTTTGAATAAAATCTCATATTTTTTAAAATATTTGCAGGACTAATTAAATGAAACTCTTTAATTTTCTGGGAATAGCCCATGAAGTCACCTGTTCCGAATGACTTTTGCATAATAAAATTATTAAACTGTGAAAGGCAAAATCTTACTACACAAAAAATGTAGATCTCTCTGAAACACACAATTTATTTCAAATAACTTTACCTCTGGCATAAGGCAATTAGATATCTGTTATAGAGAAGTTTTCAAACAAGTGAAGCAAGAAATATTCTTAGTCCAAGGTTCACCAATGGCCATGTGCAACCAAACTGAAATGACAGATGATAGCTAGCCCTATTGCATTTCTTACTGCAGCTAACATGCACAACATTTGTAAAAACTGCAACCAACTTCTGCAAAAAATACCCATACATCTGCACAACTGTGGAAGAAATTAGCAATAGCCTACCTCCGTGGTGTGGAGGTAGCATGTGTGTCTGACATTCCAAGGTGCCAAATTCAATTCCAGGTTTTTCCCATATCCTCAAAAAGATGAATGTTGCATAACTTTAAGCTCTATGGACCCTGGGCTCATTTGAGCATCATTTCATTAATACATCATCCAACCTGAGCTACCCAGCTAAAGGATTTGAGAAAAAAAGATAAACAGCCGATTAGATTTGGAAAGTCCTGAACTTGCTTGTCTGTGCAAATTATTACTTGTTCAAATCCTATTTCTCAACCACAACTTTGCATACAACCAGTCATATGACATGACAACAATGGAGTGGTCACTAGATCAATGTGTGAGCTTGCCAACATTTCAACTGGTTTAGTTATTGCCATGAAGTGCTAATGACTTCCAATGTCACTAAAACAGTGTATGGAGTTAACTATTCGGTATATTTTAGGGATGAAAACATATTTGGCTGAATTCTTTAAGTGAAGCAAGAAGAATAGTTTCGCTACACTGCATTCTTCAATATAGCTCCAAGTACAGTAAGTAAATAAATAAAAAATTATAAACCTTACGTTAAGATATTCTTCAGCATAAAATCACACTAAAAATTAATTGTAAATACATATTACACCACAATGTACTTGGAAAAAATATGCAATTCACATTGGAACTTACAAAAAAATCTCACATCATGTATTGGAAAGTTGAGCCCCCATATTAATAATCATTTTTTTTTGTTGTCCTTATTAATTTTTTTTAAGGTGCTACTGCTATTGGATTGTCTCTTGCAACGTCTGGAAAAAGTATGAAACTTCAAGGCCAACATATAGAAACATATGACTTGATTCTGCTTCCTGCATCCCCCTTGTACCTATCTAAAACAAAATGTATAATGCCACTATTTTGGCAAAGGTTTAAATTAATTAACATGAAGTAGGTAGAAAGGTCAGCTTTTTTTAGGAATAATCTGTAGTACAGTTTGTGTAAATCGTCATGACAGTCCCCCACTCCTGAAGCACATATGCACAATAGCACTGACCAGTCCGCTTGCATAATAAGAGAGGTGGGGGTCAGTGTTCCATTTGCTGCGAGCTCAAATGCAAGGTAGCCTTACACATTTGTTTACAATGCGTTGTGTATGTGGCTGCCTCCGAGTTATAATATCACTTGCTTCCCACCACTCTCACCACTACTCCTCATTTCTCCTCTCTTGCGCATATGGAGTGTCACAACATTTTACACAAGCTGTAGCTATATAAAAGTAAACAAAGGTAGGTAGAGAAATTCTTGTGAATATAATACCAGATATTTTAAAACTCATAATTAATCACTTTTTGATACAGCAATATGAAATGATCCTTAAACCCTGCACTTTATTTTGAATAACATACATGAAATATTCATCAAGCAATCCTACAACCTCAATGAGCAATCTTATAAACTCACTTTCACTAGAGAAGTTTGTAAACAAAAAATAAATGTAGTCACTAATAAAACTATAAGGGCACTTCCTGAGTTGGTGATTGACTGTTGGAGTGAGGATGCAAATTTTGTTGCTTTAGTGTCCTGGTCCACATGCCATGCAGCAAAGATAGCACAAGTGGGGAGGATATGAACATTATTGCTGTTGGTTTTATTTATCGACACTGTACCCAGTAATGCACATGATATCCGCATCTTACATCAGAGAGAACGAGAAAAGTAGAAAAATGAAGTATTGTATCTTGTAGAATTTAAGTTCTATCTGGGGGTTACAGTTTCATTTACATTTGTGGAGAAATCTAAGAAAATGTGATGCTATATGTTGATGCCTGAAGATTTTATATGCGTAAAAACTTCTGTTAACTGTTATGAACCTCTGAGAGTCAACACATCACCCTACTATGATTGCCACCTTGAATAAGTATCTATTAATGGACATAATTGGAGCATATAATTTCCCTTGCTTGTCACTTAAATGCTATTCCATGTCCAAGAACAGCTTTTGTGACCTTCACGAACAGTTCCTTTTGGTGTGCTTCTGTAACATGAGTGATTATTGCAGCCATGTGTGGTGGAACAATTTGCTAAATGTAAATATTACACATCACAAATGCACAAGCGCATATGAACACTCTGAAACACAAGAATTTTGTTGTGATATGCTATTTAAACTTTTGTAAATGTTTTTAAGTTAGCTATGAATGCACAAGCTGTTACACCAGGTCACAATTTCATTACTGTATATTATAGAGTTACAACAAACATCAGCGTGCATATAGGAGAGGTATCAGTTGCTGGAATCATGCACAAAGTACATGATATAATATGATAGGCTTGGCAATCAAGGAATAGCATACCGGTTGCTATGACAATAATTTGCTTTTGATTGGTAGATTACTGGTTGCTTGGTGGCTATAATGACGCATATATCCCTTCTCTCTTTTCTGCAGCTCATTACCATGTGGTTGGGAAATGTCAATCACCAACTTAGGATGTGCCCAACATAATTGCTCATTTTGTGTAATGGGTGTTACATGGTGCAATGTTTTTAATATACTGCAATTAATTCATAAATTCCTACTTAGACCCCATTTATGCATGCGATTTTGTGTCATTCAACAAGGAATGATGCAAAGTGGCATAAATTTTAGTGGTCTCTTTATGCATGCAATGTACTGCACTGTGTATTTATGTGTTGTTGGGAATATCAGTTCTACCAGCCATTTGGTTTGACAGCCAGTATGGATCCCTGTGTGTTGCACTATTGTTACAAATTCTTAATGAGAAAAAAACAAAAGGCTGAAAATGACAGAGTGTACATCCAATAAACAATACAAGGTTCTTGGACAGTGCTTCCAGAAACCCATATGGGGAATTGCCTTTTCTTGTCACGATCTTGTAATTTTCTGACACAACATCCCAAATTGAACTCCTAATATGAATTTCTCCTATAAAATATTCCATTTTTATACTTGATAAAAGTCTGAACAACAAAAATCAGATCACTGTCGCAACACGTGAAAGCACATATCACAGTCAACAATAAAAACTACAATTCTGGATTTCCCAAACTGACTCACTGACTCAACTGTGTTGTTCACAATGCAATGTCATTTAAGGCCCATATACACCCATTTATATTCAGGTCATGTGATTGTGTGTCGTGCAAACTGAAAGACCATGCAACATGTTTTTGAGGTCATATGAGACAGAATATTCTATGACTGACACGTTGCATGGTATAAATCAGTGGCAGGCAGATTTCTGCTGTGATGTCATACTTGCAGGCAAACTTGCTCTCTGCCCAATTACACCTATGTATCAAGCACAAAATGGAAAGGAAGGCCATTACAGCTTCAACTGAACAGTGACGGCACTGGGCTTTCACCGAGTCTGCATTATTCTTCTGCGATACTATAACGACAGTACAAATGATTTGCAATTGACTACCAGTTTCAGCCCATAACAGAGAAAATAACAATATATTTGTATGAAAAAAATCCACGTAAAACATAAAAAGAATTTCAATTTAATGTACTGAAGCATGAAATGCATAACTGCAGAAGCATTCAATTACATAAATGTGGCTACAAAACTGCTTCTAACAGTTTAAGCAGTAGTACCAATTTTTGACACATTTCGAAATAGGCAACTTCTCTCCTTTCACCCTTTTGCTCTCTCTCTCTGTCTCTCAAATTCTTATACACAAAATGATTTTATACATTTGATTTATACATCATACATTCATGTAAAACACATCATTACCTTGTATCACTGCCCTGCGCAAGCTTGACACTTTACGAAGCTTTATTCCCCTCTTTTCTCCCTCAATAGTTTGTAATATTTGCAGTCATAGTCTAACTAAAACACAAGAGAAAAATTTTATGCAAGTTCAGATCAGAGAGTTGGTTTCTATGTTGTGATTTGCAGATCGTCATATGAGAAAAGAACTGTTTACGTAGGTAAACAGATCCCAATATGCTCAGCATTCTGGTAGCCAATTTGTGCAACTGAGAGTACTTTGTTAGGGAAAATTTCCATAAAAGGCCAATGTATTTCATTTTGAAAGTTTGCACCCTGACAATATCTACTGAGAAAGGTGTGAAAAATATGTAAATATTGGACTCGAGATTTGCAGTATCTCAAAATCTGGTATCAAATTCCTAAGTTAGCGCTTCCAAAATTTGTGGTGTTATTCGCATCATTAATTGGGTGACATACTGTAGAACGCTTTGAAAAGTACGGGAGTTGATAGTCCTTCATTCAGATCTCTGCCATCATCAGTACGTGAACATAAACAAACATTGTCACTGATCACCTTTACTACTACTCAATCCACACTGTACTCATTCTTGTTTATAGTGATATGGTGCTCGCTCTGACGTGTCCTTTCCTCAGAACTATATCTTATGTCCCAAACACATTAGGTGCTGACCACTGGTATAAATTCTTCCATTTAACTCTAAGACACTTTCAGATCATGCCACACTTGTTGCATGATAAAAAATAAAATGCATAAATGGGGCCTTATTTTGAAAGCAATATGTGATTGAATTTAGAAAGTTTCAGAGTGCCTCCCTCCAAAGTCAACAATCAATAACAATAACAGGATCTCCAACTTAAGCACATGAAATAAACTTGCCACTCTAAAAAGCTTATCAACAGATAACCCTACAGAACTACAAAAATATACATATATACAATTTTTCCTTAAGGGTAGTGCAATTCACGGTTTTAATAAGTTGCGATGAATTTCATTACTAAATGAAAAGATCAGGCTCAGTTTACAAGGAATGGCCCTTTACCTACATGGTACAGAACCTATTAAATAGACATTTGTGGCTTTAGATTTTTTCTTGTATTAAAAAGCATGTGTAGCATCAAACTAGAAATTTTAAATATGATAAATACGAAAAAAGAAAAAAAAATCAATGTTCATACTTTTTATCAAATATTCAGATACATTACCTTAATGGCTTCCTAAAAATTTCTTACATATGCAGTGCTTTTATTGAGGGGCAGGGACATAGGCGGGGGGTGGCAGCATCCCCCAAATCTTTTGGGGTAGATTTCTTCAAATCTATTTTCTTATAATTTACTATAAAAATACTGCTGGAAACTTTAATAAATAGTTGTTCTTTGTCACACACAATTTCTTTGAAAGCTCTCATGCTATAACACAGTATATAACACACATATATAGTTGGTATACGACTCTATCCTGTAATCAAAGAATCTGGAAGAGGAGGAGAATTCTGTTGGTAGTAAACATGTTGCTACCAGTGTAACAGTCATACAGCCAACATAACAGTAGTACACTAAAATACTGTTTCTGTTGCAATGTGACAAGGTGATGTGGGGTCACAGTTGGCTATAAATTGCGTACACTAATGAATGTGGAAACAATATTACTGTACAGATGAAGTGTTATTTCCACAATGACTGCAAATTACAATTTATCAGTGTTAACCTCTGCAATCATGAGCCTAATGATGTGACTGATGAAGAAAATGTCCTTTAGAAGAGCCAGAAAATGCTGTAAATATAAGGAATTGTGATGATTTTAAAACAAGCATTCCACATGGCTCTGAAACTGTATGTTCAAACTTTGAAGTTAATAGTAAGGATGATATAACTCTGGCAGGCGACAAACTTTCAGTTATTCCTGATTATTGGTCTGAAGAACAGTACAGTATTTATTTATATACATTTTAGGTGTTGTAAATTCTTACATTTTTTTCTCTTATTACTGAATATATAATTTTATTCATTTACAATATCCTTGCTTCCTCACGAAAAGTTTATATCTATAGGCGAATATTAAGAACTGAATTATAAATTCATTCTTTTGTTTTGTTAATATTTTTATTATTTCATTTACAGTTCTTTAAGCAAATTGCCTTAATGTCGTGTTTCAATACAAAAACTCTTCAATATTATTTTAACTCCAAAGTATTCTATTGCTTCATATTTTCAGGTATTGTACTGACAAAATCCATGACTTGAAATAAAAGACAAATTTCTTGGATACTGTGTTTGTTCTGAAGTTAGTGCGGTTGCTATGGGTACAACAAAGGGTGCTGGTATTAAATTTGCAAGTGAGGGGACTCAATGTAAGGTTGGCAGTAAAACTGATACAAGTGATGAGTGTAAAGCTAAAAAACTAACAGCTTTAAGGAAAACATTCACAAACACAAAATTTCTCAGTCTTATAAAGCCGCTGATGCAATAAAAGAACAAAGTAAGAAGGCACTGGAAAGTACTCTTATAATATGAACGCAAGAATGAAGAAACAACTGTTAGGATTTTTTGTACCACTTATTTTCCTGTAGCTGTAGAATTGCAAAAACCTAATGGGACAAACATGGGCAGAGTATTACATTGATCACAGCAATGCCTACATAATCAATCACATCTCAAAGGAGAAAAGAAGTAAAACTGCTGCAGCAATAATAAGTCTTTTTATTGATGAGTTCACTATTTTAGGACAGAAATTAGTGACTGTGATTTGTTTGAAATGTAGCATTTCGGAGAAGGATGACTTTTTTGGAATTTAGTGGAGCTCAAGATACCACTGCTGCAGGTATAAAATATTCTCCATTAAACAACTTAACACATCATGGCATGGATGAAGCTTTCCTACAGAAATGTTTATTTTCTTTCATTTGTGATGGAGTGTCAGTTATGCTTGGAAAGAAGGCAGGAGTTGCAGTAGAATTGAAGAAAGTATTCACTATTTGGTAGTATCACACTGCTGCAGTCAACTGCTTTAGAGCTGGCAGTTAATGATTCTAAAAGTGAAGTGCAAGGTACTTATCATTTTCCATCCTTTTTTGACAAATTATATTCATTATTCAGTCTGTCGTTGGAGAATCAGTCATTGCTTTTCAAATGCTAATTACTGTTAGACCAGAAATTGAAGAAGATTGGGAAGATATTTACCATTATATGGTTATCTTCTAATCTGTAAACAGTTAAAGCTGTGTGGGATAGTTATTCTACATTGCCACATATTTCATTCAAGCTTGAGATGACATGACAAGAGACTTAAGAGAAAGGGCCCAATATGGAGTATTATATAAATATTTAACATCATTTCAGTTTCTGATGAACTTGTGCATTATGTGTGATGTGTGATACAATAAATCCATCCATTCATTCATACAAATAATTCTATCCTCAAACATACTTTCAATTGTTCTATTCGAAATATTGGCTGTATGAGCTGTTGCAGACTGTTGTTGTAAAAAGGCAAAATCACGCTCCTTGTCTGTTAGTTCTCTGAAAAAAGGGGGCAGAAATGTATTCACGTTATGTACAGGCATCAACTGTTAACTCGAAAACAATTGGACTTATAACTCTTTCTCCACTCATGGTCCACAATACATCAAATTTTTCGTAATAAAGGGATACTTCATGAACAGTATTGGGTTTGTCAGAACTCCCATAATAATTATTTTGTGTACACACATATCCATGAAGGTGGAACCAAGCCTCGTCCATGAAAAATGTTAAATATGAGTATATTTTGCCATTATGTACACTATTGGGACTCCACTCACAAAATGTGCGCCTAATTACAGGATTACCCAGTTGAAGAGCATGTACCACAGTTATTTTATATGGTCTTAACTTCAGAAATTTGGTAGCTTTTCGCGCAGCACCATAAGACATGCCTGCCTGTTGTGAAAGATGCCCAAGTGATTTTAGGGAGGAATTCTCCAAACGACCACCAATGTTGTCTTATGTTTCTTTGATAAGAACTGTACGCCATCTTTTAGATTTCTTAGCCTAAACACTTCCTGTGACCTAAAATGAATTGTAAATTCATGGATTGTTGTATGACCTGGAACTTTTACACCTGGAAATCTTTCTGCAAGTCGTACATTCACTCGATGAGCTAAGTTAACACATGTGAATCATAAATAAATACATGCTTTGCAATAGAAAACACATACTGGTCATAATATACTTTGTGACTAAGTACAGAACAAAATAATAAATAACTTGTAATGACTGAACTACATCAAATCACCATCAATCCGTGACCTTGCTTATAGCAGAGGTGCGTAATTATGTTTCCACACGCCCAGTGGAAAAAAATGCGCAGCTGGTTCATACTTTCTTGGTTCTCCCATTACTTCAGAAACCTGTTTAGAATGAGATTAGTAAGAAGCTGTAAGCAAAATTACACATTTTTTAAATATGAGCTGATATTTGTTTTTTTGTGGTTGTTGATGCACAAAAAATGTGATGATGTAAATCCTATCAGTCACTTAAAAGGAATCACCCCCAGTTATAGGTACAAGGGAGATACAGAAAGCAGAATCAATAAGTCGTACGTCTGCATATGCTGTCCTTGAAATTCCATATTCTTTACACATCACGAGAAACAACACTTCAAAAAACATTTAAGAGGACTGAAAAATTCAAACCAATAACAACAGATATCTGGCACATGATGGCACAAAAAAACTTATTTGAAATATAAGTCTGTGTTTTACAGAGATATGTATTTTTTGTACCTTATGGTTGACCCATTATACAAAATTACATAAAATCCTCCTGAGCTGAGGACTTCACAG
Source organism: Deroplatys truncata (assembly GCA_030765065.1). Taxonomy (NCBI): domain Eukaryota; kingdom Metazoa; phylum Arthropoda; class Insecta; order Mantodea; family Mantidae; genus Deroplatys; species Deroplatys truncata. The sequence continues at coordinate 89,589,438 of CM060989.1, read as the reverse complement.
GCTATTCCTGGAAAATTCAAGATATACAGTTGATTTGTCATGTAAATGCCTTAAACATCTGGTATTTTAATAAAAATAGTTAAAGCATTTTCTGAGAATATTAAAAATATCAACAATTGTTTCAAGGGTAGTTTGGGGTGGGGGACATTCCTGAAAATCTTAAGTGTTGCATCTTTGGAGATGCTGCACCTAAATACAATTCGTATCTATTGGGTTTTTGAGATATGCTGTTCACAGGCATGTAGACCATTTTCTTAAGAGTGTCTTTTTTATTAAGGGAGCCTCAAAACATGTATTTTCTGGTGAAATCTCAACATGGAACTTTTGAGTGGAATAGAACACTTCTACTTACTGTAACAATGCAATAGAGAAAGTATAAAAATACTGTATACAAAATAAACATTAAAGACACAATAAATATGCACAGTATATGTATATGCCAAAGCATGAATATTTAAAGCCAAACAAATGTACAATACAAATAAATATACACAAATTATATGAGAAAACATAAAACTGAAAACTTTTCATGGCACACAGTGTTTATATACGAACTCGTGCAGATATGATGAAAGTAAACCATTACAATCGCCTTTTTGGGACAAATAATTAATATGCCATATGGTGTATTCTGCATGTCAAAGCTTGTGGGGGGGGGGGGATGCAAATAGCACTAGTGAAATCTCATAGCGGCAGCTCTTTTCCAAATATTTCATTTTGCAAGACTAGGCCTAACATACATGCTTAAAAGTTTCCAGTGTTTGCATTTGTTTCTCCATTCTTTTCTTTTCAGTACAAGAGCTTATCAACATGAATAAACATTGGAATGTTGTTTCCGCATATTGACACCTTCCTGCTTAATTTTAAACAATTGCTAGGTAAAAATATAAAGCGAAAAACCTAATATAGATAGAAGAATCACTTTTATAGAAATAATTTTACTTTCTGTGATACGTACTTACAGTATGTAGAAGTACTGCATTCCACTTAAGAAATTTGATATAGAAATTTCTCCCCAAATACATATTTTGAGGCTCTCCAAATAAAAGAAAACAACATTTTAATAAAAGGTTCGTGTTTGTGTGTTTGTTAACAGCATAACTCAGAATGAAGAGGCTGATAAAAACACCAAACTTGGCATTTCAATTCAGTATCTTCCAGAGATGGTATACTAAGATTTCCAAGAACCACCCCAACTCAAACTAACCTTTACATTTTTAACAACTCACACCTCAAACTACCCTTTACATTTTTTTAAACATTCTCAAAAATGCCATTAAAGATTTTGAAACATATTTATGTGACAAATAAAATGTAGGTATATCTTAAATTTTCTTGAAATTGCCTGTGAGAAATTGCCTTGTTTCAGAAAGAATGTTGTATAATGGGTAAACCACAACAGAGTGAAACAAAAATGCACTACACAAAAAAAATTTAGATTTCTTTAAAACACACAATTTATCTCAATGTTCTTTTTTCTGGCATCAGCCATTTCCGAGATATCCATTATTATTGATTTAATTTTTCAATACTTTTAACATTCTTTAAAATACTATCATTATTCAGTTGTTTCTCATGATGTCATCACACGAATATGAAATTTCAAAGCTAGCATATAGGGACTCGCTTTTAAACTTATGGTTGTCAATTTGGTTTCCTATATCCCTCTTGTATCTACAACGAAATAAGTAGTGAAAATATTTCTGCATAGATTTATTTGATTAACATAAAGTAGCCAAAAAAAATAAGCTGTTGTATGACTAGTTTGTAGAAGCTATAAAAAGTAAATACAGAAACTCATGTGAATGGAACAGATTTTGGTAGTCGTGCTTAAGGCCTGTTCTCATGACATATGAAACCGGTGAAGCTTGAAATTAAATAATTATGAGAGGAAAATTGGGAAGGAAAGGTTCTAAGCCTAAGTTTAGTGACTCCTCGGGATTTCCAGTTTATAAGGACTAAGGAAAACTTGAAAGAAAACCTCAGTTAAGGAGGACTGTTCTGGGTGGATGTGATTCGCAAACCTGTATACTAGTCCGTGTCTTAATGCTCTCAGCTAGCCATATTAGTTAATGAGAATACTATAATGAATTTATATGAATTTGTCTTTGGTACAAAAAGTCATGTGAATGCATGCATAAATTTTTATTATGCACTTATATTGTAAGTATTAAAATAATATCGTAATGGCTGAATAGCTACTATGACCAATGAATCGTATACGAATTCCTGTGACTTATTCAAGGAAGATAATAATCTATTACTTTTAGTTAATCCACCAGGAATACTTTCCTTGTTTCACTAATTTGCTACTTCTGAAAAACATAATTATAATTCTTACTCCGCAAAATTTTCCCCATATAAAGTTGCAATAGTGATGTAAACAAAGATTTCCAACCAGGAGAAAAGCCATGGGAGGAAAGAATGTGCTACATAAGCTCTTCTGCTGGAGAATGTGCTACACAGCAGATCAGGTTCGAGTATTACGTCAAGCATATGCTCACATCTGCATTTATTTTGAATGGTAAATAAAATGTATATCTTAAAATTTCTGGGAATAGCTTGTGAACTCTTCTAAGTTCTGAATGATTTCCTTACAAACTTTAAACCGCAAATCTCCCTAATAAAAACATTTAGGTCTTGCTAAAGCACACAATTTGGATACTGCTGGACATGCTAGAAATGTTTATATTTAATTCAAAATTACAACTATAATATCATTAGCTGAATGAAAAGAAAACACAGGGGACACGCAATGCTGTGTTTTACTCGATGTGCAGCTAACCTGTATGTGATTTCTTTGCATTCATTGGTTGAAATAATATGTTTAATGGTGAAATGTGAAATACCAGTTACATCCGAGAATAAACAGTGCATATGGTGTGTCTTATCCAAAAGTCTTTTAGTAAACAAAGACAAAGTCCATGTTAACCAAAACAGTACAATAATATCCAACCATCTCCTTAGCCCCAGGTAGTTTCTAGTCATTGCAATACACTACAATTTCACCTCGTGTCTCATTTCTGTCTTGAGCTAACTTTGTAACAGTTCACAGTGCATCATTTATAATGGGTGGAAGACCGAGGTATGCAACTTGGATTGTTCAACCTAGGAAGTAGTGGAGGCGGGTAGCGATTAGAGAAAAGGACTTCCTCTATGAAGCTTTGTTTCAGGGACTGGAAAAAAAAGTGTACGTGCATGTTACAAAGGTAAATCTGCTCTTAGTGTATCCCTGTTGAAAATGCTTATAAAATCCTAAGAAAAGCGAATAGATTACCTAAGGAGTGAGTTTAGAAGTGGATGTGATCTCTTCAATAGCTGGTGCTCACCTGCCTGCCCCTTTTAGGGTTTTACGTTTATAGGGAAATTGCGTTAGGAACGCAACAAACGTACCCATGTTGTTGCTAAAGTACATGCAAAGTGGGAACTGCCAATCTAAATAAAAAGTGAAATCCATTAAATATGCGATGTATTGTTTTACTAGAATTTCTTCTTTGTTTAATGTTGCCACTGACAAAAACGCAATGCATTCATAGTAAGAAAGACTATCGACCAAAATTGTAATTTTTGTATTCTTATTGTGAAAGTTTGTTATATTAATGTTATTTCTATTAAATAAAGAAGTTCCTTTACTGTAACAGTGGTAGATAGTTAAGGCAAGCTTACATAAAAAAAAAACCTAACCTCAGGCCAACCTTCCATGAATTCAGAAATGTAAGCTTATATAGAAAAAAAACTAAACCTAACCTCTTGTGAATCAGTAATCTAAGCTTAGGAACACACGCGAGCGAAGCGAGCGTGCTTTGATGTAACCACTGTTAACAAATTAAAACAAGGTTATATATAAGTAAATCAGAAACCTAAGCTTATATAAAAAATAAAAGAAACTAAACCTGACCCAAACTCTCGTGAATCAGAAACCTAAGCTTAGGAACACAACTGCTACACTCCTCTCCTTCTAAAAAACATGCCTCGGCTACGCTTTGAGGCTGAGGGCCCACAATCTCACGGCTACGCCTTGAGGTAGAGTATCTTACCAGTTTTTGTGGCATTAGTTATTCATATGTTGCCAGCATTACATTAGAGCTTGTGTATGACACAGAATGACATCTGTTGAGCTAGTGTATGACAGAGTGACAACTCTTGGACTTATAACACATCATTTTCATCGCTGTGGGGGATACACTAAGAGCAGAATATCTTGACTTAACCGGTGCATATGAGGCAGGTACAAGAGTCCTACTCTTTTCGAAAATACTCTTCACATGTGCAGGGAAGTTAAACGCTACAGTATAGTATTTCTAAGGATGCCAATTCATTCTTCGTACTGTAATGAGTGAACCTGTTAAGTAAGAAACCATACATTATATATAATTATACTTTAAATTACATTTTACATTATAACACACCATATGGCTTCGTGTTTCTGCAAGGAAAGATAACAGGAGGGTTAGTTTCGATAAAATTATTTAGAAGGTATTCATATTTCATACCTGTAAAACAGCACTTCTATCTCCGTTATTTCTTGCACTGCTGCTTAATTTATTTTGTCTTGTCGAGTAGCTTACTTTGAGACGGACTGCCAACCACAACAGTGATTGAGATAACGCTGTTAGGATGGCCAGTACGAGTAGTGATATATCGAAGGAGTCGGAGTCGTTTCAAAGGAACGCTTCCTCTTTTGGAAGTGTGAAGTAACCATTCCACTATTCCGAACTGGCACTTCCTTAGTTCCAATCACTTCCACAACAGTTTTACTTCCATTCCGCCGGAATACTTCCAAGACATTTATTTCCAACTCCGTCGGAGTTACTTCCACTTCCAATTGCATCATTCCATCAATTCCATTGGCAGTACAATACCTAACCAGTATTGCGTTATGCGTATTATTTAGAAGTCGCCATGACATTGGATATCATTTCCTTTATTGTAAATGAGATGGTATTAATGCAGCCTGCGTCACGTTGCAATTTGAGAAAAAATGTTTAAGTAAATTAAGTCAATTCTGACTCAAGTACTGATGAATTCGGGTTTGTGTCATTTATGCAAAATTGATGTTAAATGCCCTATTGAAAATGACAAATGCAATGAACCTCTTTATTTGAACGTTAATACAGACTTCTATAAAATACGCATAAACTTTCTCCCCCCCACCACGATGTATGGTTCAATACCAATTATGCCTCCACGAGAAAAACCATTTTTTTTTTTTTAGTTATATTTCATCTGCTCGTACTTCCCACGCCATGTAGTCCTGATTTTAGTAAGGGAATATTGCAGTAAGTTGAACGTTATGTACAGAATTTCAAAAGCACGCGGAAGCCTTTTTTTTTTCTGTTGTAATCATTTAATTCCGATTATGGTTCTATGAGAACATTCCAATTTCTAGTTACATGTGCGCTTACTACTTCGCACGTATGTAGCAGTTATAATAATATAATTTTGCAGTATGTCTGTAGTCAAATATTGCATTTTAACTCCCTAAAGCAACACTTTATGCTGATTCTTAGTTTTAGCCTTAAAATTAATACTGAGCCCTTTGCGTGAACAGCACGAATTATGCATTATTACCCATTTAAAATATGTTTTTCATTTGTTACATTGTCGCTGTGAGCAAAATAACTTTTTGAAACAATAAAAAAACTTGAAAGCACCATAATTAGGACAAAGCTACAGTAGTATTTAATTATGAATTGCCATACGTCACATAACCTCATTTTAAATCAGCTGAAGCTGATAAATTACTTCCAGTTTCGCCAACATCATTTCTGTTGAAAATGTTGGTACTCTACATTGCGCAATTTCCTTATCCGCTTTGTTGTTGGCTGTGTGACATGACGTAGTTAGTAGTCGCTAACAGCAAAACAGGTGATAATTCTGTATATACAGCTGTAGCTAAGACGAACAATTTTTAATTTAACCGGACGGAGACCGGGAGATCCGTGGTTCAAATCCTGGCTTGGCATTGAATTTTTCAGTCATCTGATTCTACCTTTCCAACCCTGTCCAACACACGGCTTGTGTGAAAGAACAATTAATTCCAATTTGTAATTTGCATTATTCTGTATTTGATAACCTAGTTTTTTTTAATCACAAAGTTAGAGTAATATCTTAAGAATTTAAACTATTAAACTGCCTTAAGGCAGAAAACTTTGTCCCGCAGACTTACGGTTCAGAAGGATAAGTAAAATAAATGTAAATTGGAGCATACCACTTTTTATTAAATTCTCAAAATGTTCCGCTTCGCAATAAAATAAAATCAGCTCCTAGAGATTATGAGTATATTTAAATTAATTTCCCAAAAGTAATGCTTTATATTTGCTGAAACTACATTTATTGCAAAAGAATTTACCTCCAAACTGTTCATAACCTAAATGCTTAACACGCAATACAATATTTTACGAAGTATTTAGGCATAAGTTTCAGTCTTAAAGCCAGTGTAGCGTTCCGTTAATTATATTTGGTTTACAGCAAATGGATTACAAATTATTCATGTACGTTGGGTCTACATCACTACATATGATATTACCAATATTACTTTGTAGTTCATTATACAACGGGGATAGAAACAACATACTAGCGTAGAACTACAAGCCATTAAATCACCAACACTTGCTCATGTGACAGGAGATATTAATTGTTAAAGACGTGTGTGGTATCCCGTTGAATATATTTGTAATGTTTCCTCTTCATAGACTAGGGGAAGTCATTCCGGAGTAAAACAGTGGAAGTATTTTCACCAATACTCCGGAATGAGGAAGTGGAAGTACTTCCAATGGAACTAGTTCCACCAGAGGCCGGAACTACTTCCTCGGAGAGGAACTGGAACTACTTCCTTGAAACGACTCTCACTGCGGAGTGGAAGTGTTGGAAGTAGTTCCGGTAAAGTAACGCACTCGACCTATCACTAAGTACGAGTCGGAGTCATTTCAAACCACCGCTTCCTCCTTTCGAACCACAGAAAACCAAAGTATTAGAAGTGCAACCCTAGTGTTAAAACGGTGGAAATACGAAGGCAATCGCAGGGTGAGTAGTGATTGGGGATGGAACAAAGGTATGAAAAATCGTGCTCTCGGATGAAGACGTCAATCTAGCTATTACTCGCGCAAAACTTCTGGAATCGTGACCTTGATTGCTACCCCAGCTGCCGAGCCTAGGAATGGTTTATGTTTAGCTTAATCAACGAAAGCGATATAATACCTTTGCTTACTCACAGTGCGTAACACATACAGTCTGCATAGAAAGTGTCTGCATCTGGTTGTAATTTTAAAGAGAGCAGTATCTAAATAGTACTTACTTTATATTTGTTATATTTATAACCATGGCTCCTATGTTTTCAAAGTTAAGTGGTAAGGTGTTACGTAGTCAAAGTAGGAAAATAATTGCAAATGTCCTCGACTTCATGAAGCAAGAAGCAGAGATGAAGGAAGAAAATATATGTTCATCCGAGTTCCACAAAAGCCTTAAGAGAGTGAAAGAAAGAGTAGTCAAAGCAACTGGTGTTTCACCGAGTTCCGATTCCAGAGTTCCCAAAGATAAGAAAAAAAAACATGGATGAAAGAGTACCATTTGACACACCTGGGAAGAAACATAAGGTCCCTAAACGTATTACAGAAATAGACGATTCGAATGCGTCATTCGGCGCACGATTCACAATTCCTATGTGGAAGAAAAAACTGTGCTAACAATAAGCAGATTGCTCATCAAGCTGAAAGACAGCAGAAATTTTCAAGGTGGTGCTACAAATCTCAGAAAAATTATTAAAGATTTAGGGTTCAAGTGGAAGAAACCGAAATCAAATAGAAGAGCTCTAACAGAAAAGCAAAACAAAAAATTATAAAATAAAAAAGAATAAAAATAAAAAGTAAATGTTGCCATGATAGCTTAGTCGGTTAGAGCAACGGCACGGAAAGCCTAAAATCCGTGGTTCAAATCCCGGCTATGGCATTGAATTTTTCAGTCTGATTCTACCTTTCCAAATGAGTATAATTTTATGTGTACTTATATCAGCATCAATTTTAAAGGTGGTGCTACAAATTTCAGAAAAATACTATAGTGTATGAAGATGAATCATACATACACAGCAGTCGTACATCTAAAAGTTGGAGTGACGTAGCGAATTAGGTTGCAGGTTCCTGTTACTAAAGGGCAAATACTTATTATCGTTCATGCTGTTGGAAAGATCGGCTTCGTTCCAAATGCCCTTCTTTTACAAGTTGCAAAAGCAACAGGAGATTTTCATCAAGAAATGAATACAGAAAAGTACATTAAGTGAATCAACGAGATGTTGATACCTAATATGTATGCTGGGTCTGTTCTGGTCATCGACAATGCTTCACAATGCGTCAACACTCAATTGAAAAACCACCTACCTCAAATTCCTTGAAAGAAGAAATGAGAGCTTGATTACTTAGACATAATATAGCTTTAGATGAAAGCATGAGTAAAACAAAGCTATATAACTTAATTAAAGCCAACAAACAGCTTCAGACGTCATACATACGTGACCAGATAGTAATACAACATCGCCATAATGTACTTAAGACTGCCATCGCATCGCCCAGATCTAAACCCAATCAAATTAATCTGGGCTGATATAAAAAAAAAATGGGTGGCATGCAGAAATGTCACTTTTAAATTAAAATATGTGGAGCAGTTATAACGCCAGCAATTTGCTGAAATTGGAAGGCCAGAATGGGAAAATGTATGTCGACATGTTGAATAAATTAAGTATCATTATTTCGAAAAATACAGAATTGCAGAAAATCAAATAGAAAGAATTCTCATCCAAGATAATGGTGCAGAAAGTAGTGACAGCAGCGATGACGGCAATAATGTGAGTGATTCCGCAGAAGGGGAAGAGTTATTAGGTGTGGAAGAATTGGAGGCAATGATTGACATTGTTTTTTATATTAAGCGCTTTTTACAGCGTGGATTTTAATATATTGTATATAACTAAGTTTATCAGCGCAGCGCATAACCGGTGTGCGGACATTTGACAATGACTGTCCCACGCACTCCTGCAGCATGCAGACGACCGGTCACCTCCTGATCCGGTAAGCAACTCGCTTCAAAGCTCTCATTAAGATTTTCACATGTCTAGAACTGTTGCGCCGATTATACTACAGCTGTATTTTTCATACCTGCCTAGCTGTCTGGCTCATCTGATCATATGTTTTAATACTGTATCGCTACTGACGACGTACAAAGTTAATTACGTGAGCTTCAGTAATCGTGATTGCACTTTGAGTTATTCAAATTTCTTTTTAAAGGAGCCGATTAAAGCTCACATAATATAACGTGTCACTGTCATCTGTAGCAATACAATACTTGAGCAATTATGATCAGCTGAACACCTGACAGTATGAAAAACACAACTGTGTATTCCTGTGTAACTTATTTAAATTATCCAATAGTCGGCACATACATTGCTTTTATATATTATTGGGGTTAGTAGTGGTTGCTAAATGTTTCTATGCCACAATACATAATGGTGACATTTAAATTTTTGAGGTTGAATGAGGATCAAGTACCTTGGAATAATTTCTTCTGCATGCTTCATGGTAAAACCTTTTGCACTTGAACTGCCTCCATGTTTTGTATGAACTTGCAACCAACTAACAGTAGGATGTGGAATTTGACAGGAAAATTGGAAGAATAACAAACATTTGACACTTGTTATTTTATTCTATTCTCTAGATAGCACAACACAGTTTGACATGTTTGCTTAAAATGAATAACTTAATTCCATTTCCTACAAAGAAACTTCTGCATACATTATATGCATAGTGTAGCTATTCTTCGCCATTCACTAAATCGCTCTTAGCAGTGCAATAAATGTCATTAGCAACAGTTTCACCACACTATTTAACACCATTAATGTCATTGTCAGTCTCTATGCTCTGACTTGAAACACCATCACTGGATACAAATAGGCACATAATAACTCCAACTTTCCATTGTGCATATCCTGGAAGTAAATAGAAACACAGTTTTAACTACCCTAAAAAGTAGGTTTCTGAAAAGAGAAATTGCTTGCATTAAGGAAAAATTTGTGGTTACAAACACCTTGTGATTATATTACATACTATCCATTGTAAACCAGAATTCTCTCTGATGTAAACCGAACCATATGCTTCTGCTTGTCATGAAGCTAAGCACTACGCTTACGCCAGTGTAAATAGTTCCTTAATAAATATACTGTATCATGAAATATTGGAGTAGGAAAAGTATAGAACTACATATTTTGCTAAGAGCCATAGTAGTTAAAGAGCGTCCATACATAAAACTCAATTTAAATTTAAACTGTGGTTATCATAAGAACTAATTGTTATAGGTAATGGGGTAATGTTGCTCCAGAAATCGATGTGTCATGGCAGACGACATAAATGCGCAATGTACCGTACCAACCATTAAACAGAAAAAACGCTGCCGCGTCAGTAAAACCGGAAACAGTTTGCTATTGTTGGGAACTATTACACGCTGTCGCAATAGAAAAGCGCGAAATAGTGAATAAATGCAATAAAACTGAATAATAACCGCAAAGCAATAAAAAAAAGATGTTATTTTCCAATTCTTGGGGTTTAGTAATGACCATTAGCGCTCGTGCAGTACTAAATAAATGCATTACAACTGAATAATTACCGTGCAACAGTAAGCAAATGTAATACAACTAAATAAGTATCGCGTAGCAGTAAACAAATGTAACAGAACTAAATAATTACCGCGACGCAGTAAGCAAATGTAATACAACTAAATAATAATGAATGCTACTATACTTATGCCCAAGGACATATATTCTCTTTCACAATGCAATTGTTAGCCTCAATAAAGGCTGTTTTGCATCGATGTATATAAGCAAGAAAGATGTAAACGTTCTGTGAGACAGATGTAGAAGAAGGATAAGTTCTGGAGGATAGACAATAAAGAAATAGTAAATTTTGGAAGATAAGAAATATGAAAAGGAAGTTCTGAGGGAGAAGACGAACCAGAAGAGAGCTGCGAAGATGTTATGATGAAGGATAATTCTCGGAGAGTGTCACAAGAAAATACTGAAACACTCCGATTGGGACAGCTGTTCCTGTACATGAACTCGTGCAAGTACGAGTTGAAGAGATCCTGAGAAGTGCCGAACTGCTTCCTAAGCTTGCTAGCTCTTCTGAAAGTTGTTCTATGTCCCAATTTGCCATTAGGACAGCGTCATTATTTATGATCTCATTCTCCGCAACGATGCGTGATCTCTCCATGTTGATTGGTGACTGCTGACAAAATCACGCCAGAATAGATAACCAATTCAATAAATCGCGCCAGAATACATAATCGGCAGTGCTTAAAGAAATTTGGGGCATTTAAAAAGACAAATGCCACACATTCGCGGAATTTTACCGATGACTTGTTCTACAGGGTAGCGTGCCTGACGTTGCGCGGCACCCGCCATGACACGTCGACCCCTGGAGCAACCTTACCGGTAATGGATATATAGTAACAGTTAAGAGATTACAAAATATGATTTTCTTAACTCTACGTGCTATTGCGCTAAACCTCAAGCGTAACTTTTTGTTAATTACTAACTATATGGATGACTGCAATTCTCTTGCCTAAATGAGAAATGCAGCAATGAATGCGGCGGTGCTATCCGAGTACCAAATAAACTCTCTGCATGTTACAGGAAATATGATAAGCGAACAGTCATTCATAATACGCTAGCACTCATATGCCCAGTTCAGGTCAAATCTTGTGATTTTATCAGTTAGTGTTTGAGTTGCCATGACAGAGGAAGAAGTGCGTAGTGTTAATAAGCTATTTTAACACAAAAGTGGGAAACCATTTAAAAGTGGCAAAAAAGAAATAGTGCTTAATGTGTTCAACTCACTATTATAAAAACATGTGACACTTGCAAAAGTAGATATTACGACATTAACATTTGAGTTTACAGGTGTTTCAGCATAAAGTGTAACCAAAGCACGCAGATAATATAAACAGACATAATAGCAGACTAAAAGGTAGAAACCAATTTTGTATGCAACAGTGTTGTGGATAAGCTTGGGATTAACTTTGAGGATAGTTCTGATTCCAATATGGCAGATCAGTCAACCTTGGAGGATTTGGATTAGGGTACTGCACCTTTGGCTGAGGATTTCAATTAATATAAGTAAAATGTTCATTTTCCACATGGTTATAAAATGAATTGTTACTTCAAGTTGCATTTTAATTGTGATTTTCACACAGGGAACCATTTTATAGACTTAAACAATGTTCAGCTGTAATATGTAGCAAGCATGTATGAGAGCAAGAAGCAGCCCTAAGGGACAGGGATTACAAACTATTTTCGCGCGGTTAATACAAAGAGTTTGTTTATAGTGAGAGGCACTCTAGTTTGGAATGGAAAGTAGGTCCACTATTGCTACTACACCCAGAGGAATTTTAACAGGTCAGTTAGTAATGTCTACCAGCATTTTTATGCAACCAGCAGCTTAAGTAATGAGAGTGCTTTGGGGTGAAGAAAGACTAGGCCATTTGCTGCTTACATTTAAAAAACCTACAAGTTTTAATTTGAAAATTTGATATGAGTGAATTAACTAGTTAGCTAATGAAGTGAAACACACTACAAATACCTGAAGTGTAAAGAAACAGGAATTAAATGAGATAATTGGAATTCTATGCTTGTATTTGGTTGATAAAGTGTTAAGTGGGAAGGAAATAACACTTTAATTGTAAAACCACCACTACTTTGTTACTTGGACAAAATTCAGCATACACAAAGGATCCATGAATCTTTTCATAGAAGGTTCAATGAATCGGATCTTATGAAAGATCCTTCGATATGTTATTCATAGTGAAATTTTAAACACTTTTATAATAATAATAATAATAACAACAAAACAACTAATACTAACCTTCCATGAATTCAGAAAATCAAGCTTATATATAAACTAACCTCCCATGGTACTTCGGATGCAATGCCTTGTATATGAAAAGCGTTTAAAATGCTTAAAGTGTGTTAAAATGTTCACTATAAATAACAGATCAAAGGGTCATTCAAAAGATCCAATTCAATGATAAGATTCATGGAACCTTCTCTGAAAACATCTATGGATTGTTTGCATATACAGAATAGCGGAAGAGTATATACAATCAGAAAAAAATTTAATGCCATGTCTGGGATTCAAACCACCAATCTTTGACTTGCCATACCACTGCTCTGCCATCTAAGGATTTATCTACTCACAGTAAATTATTTTCATGACTATTTTACAAATGATTCATCATATATTGTGATTAACTTATTGTTTATCATATGCGTTAACTTAAAAGCCTTCAATACATTAAAAAAATATTACATTCCCATTACTTCAAAACCTTTGGTGTTTATAGAAAACACAAATATTACATTACATATTGTGGCATGTGCACAGATAGTCTTGTTAAGACGCTCTCTGGTTGCCAAGGTCAGAGAGGGCAGATTGTCTGAGTAGGGGCGATTCAGGGGAAACAGTGTGTCATTGGAAGGCATATGGCGTTACTGACGCCAACTTGGCGTAGCATCATTCTGTGACTAGGCTTCGAGTGAGTTAGACGGACAACTGCCTAAGATATGGCGTCCTCGCCCGGCAGACACATGGGGTAAGAAAACGTTTATAATAAATCTACCAGCTATCCATTCTCTTGCAGTTTTAATTATGATAGTGTAGAGTTCCTTTCCTCCCCCTTCAGCCAGAAAGTATGTTGGTGTAAGATTATTTTTGTAAAGTTAACTTAGCTGCGTCCCTTCGTCGTTGCCTCGTAATGTAAAGTTCTTTGTTAATTTAACGATCCCTCTCATAAGCGAGTTGCTCCCATCTGAATTTCTAAGTTAATCTTAAGTGAGGCATACGACAATTGGCGGTGGCGCCGAGTAATTGGTTTGAATTTGTTTTGAGATTTTAAGTGCAAAATTTTTTTCCCTCCAAATTTAACGGTTTGTGCTTCTCCACGTGGTCGCGAAAAATGTAAAGTTGTTTCTGGCTTAAGGGTAAGGATTTTTATGCTTTAATTTGTGCTTCTCTTCTTCTAAATTTTGTTTCTATCATATCTGAAAGTCTGGTTTCGAAATTTTAATTTTGAGCTCATTTTTACATTTTTTCCATTGTCTGCCGGCGTGACGCTAAAACTTCTGACTCCATTTTCCCCTTATTTTGGCTTCATTTCTACTAAATTGTATCACTGTGTTAAGTTCTTCGTGCTGGTCATTTTGAAGTATAAATTTTCGTAAATTGTGGAAAGTGAATTGTGAAATTGGGTGATATTTGTGTCGTTGATAATGTGTTTGCGTGTGTGAGTTGATTTACGTAACATTGCATTCTAGATTGCATCATATTGAAAGTATTAACGACTCGAAAGTACAACAAATTAGTTCAAAATTCGTGTGTTGCGGGTTTAAAATTTGCGTGTGTATAAAAAGTGTCGTGCATTTGTTTAGAATAATAAAGTAATAAAATGAAAGAGGTCACGTATATATATTGAACATTTTGTGCATTGTACACTCGCGGAAAAATTAAGGAAATGATAATGCTGATAATTTTGCTTCACCGTTACCAAGTTTGGTTTATTTAATTGCGCAATGCATATTTTTAGGGGGAAAATGCTTCATAATTACTCATGTAAGTAAAAGTTTCAGGAGCCTACCAGCCTTGCCAGTATCTGCACCTAATTAGGTTTGATGTGCTTCTAATATGGACCAGTACGATGTGGATGTTGATGAACCAGCTGTACGTGTGTTACCAGATTTTCGTAAATTTGCACTGGAATTTTGTGGTAAACGAGTAAGAGAAAAGGAAGAAAAAAAACACCTGTAAGTATGTAAACATTGTGAGTGCTAAAGTTTGGACGAATGAAACAGTTTCACGACTCACACAGGTGTGCTAAATTTATTGTTTCACTGACTGATGCTTAATTAAGCTTTGTTTTTCAGGAATAATGTGATATGAATGTCTCTGCTAAATTACAAGTGTATTATTATTATGGGTGTAACTTAAATTTTAAATTATGTTTTGGGAACTGCAAATCATTTGTTTTGTTGTTGTGTAATGCTGCAGGAATGTGTTTTATGTGTACTGTGTGCTTAATTGAGCTTTTATTTTCAGGAATGTTATGTGACAATATTGTTTGGAGTAATGATGTGATGTTGTTTTGTTGCATTCGATTTGATTTGATATGATTTGATTTAACTCGATTTGATTTTGGGTTTCATAATGATGCTGTGATTTTTATTTGCAGAAAATTGTTGCATGAATAGTGTGTGTATGTATGTGTGTATTTGAGGTTATGTGATATATGTGAGATTTGCCTCGGTGGGAGTGCCAAACAGTAACCCCGATGGCGTAGTGTGAGGTTATGTGAGAAATAAGAGTTGAGATTTACCTCGGTGGGAGTGCCAAAGAGTAACCCCGACGGTGTTAATGAGAAGAGACGAGATGATGTCAGCTTCGGTGGAAGTGCCACAGTGTAACCCCGACAGTTGTATGTTTTCAGAGATTTTGGCTTATTGGTGTTGCTGTAACGTGCCCAGTATAGCGTGTGTGATGAATTCACACGAGAGATTAAATGGATGGAAGTGATTGTAATGTGAATAATTTTTTTTCTCTGTTTATGCAACAAGTTTATTACCATCTTAGATAGCAAATTTTAATACCACCTGTTTTCCAGCTTAATTTTCATTTGGAGGATGTGGATGCAACAGTATAATGTCATGTTATTTGTGTAATTCCTGAAATTTTAATGTGATTTCCTGAAGGTTATGCCTATGTTAGATGTTTTGAATTTGCAGCATGCTAAATGAGACACGATGTTTTGTTTTGAAGAGAAAATTGAAAGCTGATGATGATTGAAGTAATGATCGAGATTGCAATATTACTGATGATGATTATGAAAGATGTTGATAATAATGAGATGAGAAAGATAGTGATGTGGACGAGAAGTTGTATTGGTGACAAGAGTAGGACAATAGTAGTTGAAAGCATGTCACGTGGCGTAGTTTAGAGATGTATTGTGGATGTAGTTTGTAGTGATGCATACACTAGTTTGAGTAGATAGTTAAGTGAATGTTGTGTGTAATTTGGGCCATGGTCAGTGTGAATGAGTTCATTTCATTGTCATGTGTGATTGTCTTGTAAGTGCACTTACTTTCTTTTGTTAGTGATACCAGCTGGTTATTAAGATTTAATATTGGGATCCCAAAATAAGGTTATGTTTCTTTTCTGTCATGTTCATGTATTTTGCGTCTGTTTTACTGTTTTATTTGGTTTGTGAAGCATTGTAAGTTAAACTTTGGATGGCAACTCTCTATAAATTTTAGTCCTTATGCCAATTTGTACTCATTTTTTTTCTCTCTTTCTTTGCCCCATGTCAAAAGAATTTTTACATGTTTAAAATCTTTAATTGTACATGACATACCATTCTTTTATGTGTGATTGTGTGTGGGAGCGCCCTGTTTATTGTGTGGTGGTTTTGTTTTAGTATTTTGCTGTGGCGGAGAGCGAGAAAATCCAAGAGCATCCCCGGGGCACACCAGAAGTCAAGAAACACCACAGGGAAGCTGTCGGGCAGCCACTACACTGCCGTGGCATAAGGAGCCACCATGTCGGGGGGCAGTCCAAGCCAGCGACTGCCCACCCTGTTGTCATCACCAGAGACCTGCGGTGATAATTCTACACCAGGACAAATCGTCGTTGTGGGCACTGTCTAAAATCAACCACAAACAGTTACGGCAGACCATCGATATTTTGCGCAGTGTAGTGTGCCTGTGAACTGAGGCAGCGTGGTGTGTGCGTGTGCGGGGTGCTAAAGATAAGTGCATTAACAATACTAGTCGACAGCACTTACGTCTCTCGTATCTCCACATCGTCCAGCAATATTGTGTCGTCGGCTGGGTGCTTACCACACATGTATATTATTGTTATATTTTGGTTCATCACACATGTGCATGTCATTTTGGTATGTCATTTTGTTTTGTTCTTTTCATGTTTGTTATATTTATTTTCCTTATGTCGACGAGGGCATCGACTTCGGTGGCCAGGGGGAGATGTGGCATGTGCACAGATAGTCTTGTTAAGACGCTCTCTGGTTGCCAAGGTCAGAGAGGGCAGATTGTCTGAGTAGGGGCGATTCAGGGGAAACAGTGTGTCATTGGAAGGCATATGGCGTTACTGACGCCAACTTGGCGTAGCATCATTCTGTGACTAGGCTTGAGTGAGTTAGACGGACAACTGCCTAAGATATGGCGTCCTCGCCCGGCAGACACATGGGGTAAGAAAACGTTTATAATAAATCTACCAGCTATCCATTCTCTTGCAGTTTTAATTATGATAGTGTAGAGTTCCTTTCCTCCCCCTTCAGCCAGAAATTATGTTGGTGTAAGATTATTTTTGTAAAGTTAACTTAGCTGCGTCCCTTCGTCGTTGCCTCGTAATGTAAAGTTCTTTGTTAATTTAACGATCCCTCTCATAAGCGAGTTGCTCCCATCTGAATTTCTAAGTTAATCTTAAGTAAGGCATACGACAACCACTGCTCTGCCATCTAAGGATTTATCTACTCACAGTAAATTATTTTCATGACTATTTTACAAATGATTCATCATATATTGTGAATAACTTATTGTTTATCATATGCGTTAACTTAAAAGCCTTCAATACATTAAAAAAATATTACATTCCCATTACTTCAAAACCTTTGGTGTTTATAGAAAACACAAATATTTCATTACATATTACATTCTGTATAATATCCTGCAACATAATTACTATTGCACAATGTATCTTCTAAGGGAAGGATTTTATATCATCAAAATTGCTACAAAGTTTCAATGGTAGAAAACAGACACGAAAGATTGAAACCACTTTGGAATCTCAAAGCCTCAGAACACATACTGAAGCTGGTAATTTCACTCAAAACAAACACTTCGGGTTATTCTTGGAAACAAATGCTTCTGAACACTTATACTAACAGATTACAAGGACAGTAACTGTCAAACAATCTACCAGAATTTCTATTTCCATACAACATGCCCAGTTCAAAACAGGACATAGTGGCAGTTAGATAAAAATGCCCAAAAGCAAGTGAGTTACTGAAATATATCTGAATGATATCAAATACCTTTTTCCTTCTGTATTAGAGAATTTCAGTTGGGCGCTGCCTTAAAATAATTATAGTACAACTGGCATTCTATACTTGACAGTTAGTGTGTCAGTCCACCAACAATCCTACATTTTTAAATTATACACGAGTATCACTCGCATGAAATGCATTTACGTGCATTTCATGCGAGTAACATGCTATTTAATTTGCAATAAAGGTTGATTTTTACCTTTCCACAATGGCTGTGATCTCCACCAATCAATTATGAAGTGCAAACAAGAAAATTAATGATATATTCCACTGTCTGGATGACTCACTATAACTGAAAAGTCAATCAGGACAATATAAAATTCAGCAACACAGCTGCTTAAAAACTTAACCTTGACACCGGCGCTATAATGCTGGAAACTTAATAACTTGCTCAAGCTTAATAACAGACCTTCAGATTCTATATCACCATTCGGCACTCGAACCACAACGCTGGAATGCATGTAAATCGTAGGCATATCCCACTCTGTCTGGACGGCTTAATGTATTTCAAGATTAATTCGTTATAATATAAAAACGTTGTAACACACAATGACCTATCAAAGTTTTCTGCCTCATTCTACGAATTTCACTGAAGTTAATAGAAAATACCAATATTACAAAAAATATACATTCAATCAGAAATAGCGTAAATGTATTATTACCGTCTCGGCTTTGTTCCTGGTTGAAACTACATTGGACGAAAACTTTCAGCCATAAAAATCCAAGATGGTCCCTTTCTTCTTGCCTGCCATTTAGTTCGTTACGAACTTCAAAGTTTGAAACAGCCAATCAGAAAGTTCGCCTTTCCCGCAAAAATACAACTAGAGACACACCGTGTTCATGTGGGGTTGGGGGTTAGTGGCTGTGTTTCCAGTTTCCCTATCCAACCATCACCTCTATGTTTGGAACTCCGAAGGAAAAATAGAGAGGGAAGAACGACCATCTCCTCATTATGGCTTGTGACGACAGCAGTGCTCCCTGGAGGCAAGACCTGGTTCATTGTATTCCTTCGTGGTGTTTAATGCTTGATGAATGTGTTTTATGTTAATTTCTCTGAACTATATTCTTGAGAAGATAATAATGTGTTTACTTAACAACGCATAAAATAGCCTGGAAAAGTCTGTGCAGTTTTTGGTTGTAATAACTACAAAGTAGAAAAGAATTCTGTCACTCTTTCGTTTTCAAAGGATAAAAAAACTACGTACCATATATATATACCTTCGTAATTATACAGATTAGCTGTTCCTGTTTTTGTTTTTTAAGTTTTATATATAATTGTGGTTGTAGCCAGGGAGCATCATTTTAGAACATACGGAGTCTATTCCCCCAAGGTATGACAAATAATATACTACAGGTTATTATTGCTTTACATAAGGAGAAATTACTAGCACTGTACTTTTAAGGCATATACTTCACATTTAAAGATAACAGATTATTTTCTTTCATGTTATTTGTACATATTTATTGGAGTTTAATATGTGTTACTTAGGTGTGCACAGGTATATAATTCATTAGAAACTAGAGATAAATGTGTATATGTATATGGTATACCGAATATGACATACACATTATGGCAATAAAATTGGGTTATACTTTTGCCTATCAGTTTTTCTATTCCTACGATCAGTAATATGTTAGTAAAGGTATATTAACCAAGTATAGTTGGAATTATAGGGAAAACATACTGTTTTATGTATTTATAATTTAGTCATATTGGCTTCTACGCAGCAACAAGCATTGATACCACTGTAAGAATGCAGTTTTGTTTATATCTTATTATAAAGTATTTCTATGTATTTAATGAATACCATTCAAGCTTTAATTTGAAAGTCTTCTCACACTACACTTCTACATTTCGCTAACCTGGGCACTGATCAAGTTTTCCTCTTATTTTTTAACTCTTTCAAAGGCATCTCCTGCACTAGCCTATAAGGTATGGCTACCAATCACGATAAGAGATCTGTATGACAGACTGAATGCACTCACTCTACCTCTGTCTCTTTTAGCCAATACAATCAATGTGTAATACATTTTGTTTCAACGTCATTTTGTAACCTTTGTTGTGGTTATTGGCACAACTATTTAGCAGAAGGACCGGTGCATACCTGCACTGTGGTGTAAATCAGCCAAAGAAATTGCCATGTACAACGATAATGTGACATAGGCGTGAGGTGCAGTGAGATTTTCTTTGGCGCTCGTTGTACATCATGACCTGCGGACACCAGTATTGGGCAAGTGTGCAAAATGCAGGGTTGGGAAAATTGAATTTATTCGTTTCTTGCTTGGGGAAGATTTAGGAGAAAACTTTATTTCACATGGTTCGTTAATTGGGCAATATATCTGTGATATCTTCCGCTTCTTACATAAGAAATGAGAAATCATGATCTTCATGAATCCTCATATTTTAGTGAAATATAGCGCCTAGTTGAGCACTAAAACGAGTAGGAGGTGAACGAGGCCTTCTGGCTGTAGCCAACCGCAGTAAATTGACTGATCCTTTGATTCACCTTGATTAGTGTGTGTAAGAAATCTGGTTTTTGTTAATATTAGGGTTTTACCGACTTGCACATGTGTGGTTTAGTAAACAAAAGGGGGATTGGTGCCATAGTGGTGTTTGTGAATCTGGTGGCATGTGTTCTAGGATTGTACTCAGGCATTTTTAAATTTTGGAACCGCCATATTCGACCAGCTAGTGTATTATATAACTATGGTAAAAAAGTAGTTTGTGTGTGACTTCCTTATAAAATTAGCTATTTTGTTGTTACAACGTCTTAGAATATTAAGATACTAGTAAGTGAGGTTATGTGAATTAAGTTAATAATGCAAACATTACTTTGAATATTCAGATGAGATTTTGAGTGCTCAGATCCAGAAGAAATGATGTAATGGTTTATATAAAAATGATGGATCATTAAAGATGTAATACGACTTATAAGATTTGTTCTGATCATTTTATTGAAAATGACTTCAGAAATCCAAAGCTCTTCTGCCAGGGGTAAGTAAAGCTGTGATCCAGTACATTTTATTTACACCTTCTTAATTTATTTCCAAACTAACTTATTGTGCAGATAAATTACTGTTAATAATTTCAGGTTGGAACATGGTATTATTCTATCTGTATATGCCAGAAAGCAGTAGCACATTGGAACCATAATCGAGTGCTAGACCACGTCAGAGGAAGAGAGAAGACAATATTGATGTTAGGAGCATTAAAGTGGATAACCTCCCAGAAAAATATATTGGACAGATGTAAGAAATGAAGAAGCTAAAAGAAAGACAAGTTGAAACAAAAAGCAATCAAAGTCAATATTTTCATGACTGTAACATGGTAAGTTTTCAACTTGTCAGCTTAAAAACATCATTCGAAAAACAAAAACAGTAGCATTTGCATTTTACTATTGTTCTTCAAAGTGCTACAAACTACTGCGTACCTTAGTGTCATCTCCGCAACATGGCTGCAAAATTTACAAGTCAGTCCCGTGGTTATTCACAATGTACTTTTGCCGATGAAAATCCAAGTGGAAAAGTTAGAGCCCTCAGAAGGTGTGCTTTGCATTGTTCTAGATGAAATGTCACTTAAAGCAAATGGGACATACAATGATAAGAGTGATTTTTATGGCTTTGTTGATTTTTGTGAGATCGGTGAAAGATTTGTTCCTAAATTCCCACCCGACCATGCAATTCAAGCTCTTGTACTTTTAGTTAGAGGCTCCAAGTTTAAATTTCAAGCAAGTGATTGGATATTTTCTAAGTAAGGATGTTAAGTTAGGTGACCTTCTCAGACACATTGTTTCCGATGCTATTAGTCACAAAATGGCAGCTGGGGTTATTCCAAAAGTTGTTATATGTGATCATGGATCAGATAACCAAAAATTGAGGTCATTGCTGAGTATATATAAGCAGTGTCCATCCATTCAACTGAATGGTGATAATATGTACTTTTTCTATAATGTTCTACATCGGCATAACTCACGAATGAGTAAGTTTAATATATGTGATGGTGTCACTGACAATGGTCATTGTTCCTGGGTGCAGACAGTTGATTTCTACAATCGACATAAAGCTAGGGTATACATAACTTAGGAGTAGCTCCTCAGCTGAAACAGAAGTATATAGAACTGTCATCTTCCTCCCCTATGGATGTTTGTCGAGCTGCTTATGCATTTAGCCATTCTGTACCGAGCGAGATGACTCAGATGGTTACGACTGTGGCCCGCAATCCTGAAGTCATGCGATTCCTGGCAAGCGCCCACTCTTACCCATGGGAGCATTTAGGGGCTTTCACAGGACACAGGTAAATGCTGAAGTGGTTTATTTCCTGCTCTTCCATACTTTATTTCAGTCATCCTTCATCCCATTGTCTCTTTCAGGATTGGAAGTGTTGGCGATGGTGTTTCAGTGCAGCTCGACGGGAAAAGGATGCGCTTTGTGACTAATCCAATCTTTAATTAACTCTTTGTAACTATCTGCATCCCTCGGCTTTAGGCTCCCTGACGGGGTGCCTGAAACCCCTTGAGGAGCATTGGATTCCCTCTGTGTGGGTTGAGGTACCTGGTCTGTCTATCCATTTGCTAGGGTGTCTACATGGAAACTTAGGGATCCTAACAATGATGTGCCTTCGCTTTTGGTTCTGGCTGCCTGGTGTCTCCTCTCGCCTCATCCTTCTTCCTGGGAACGCCCCTATGGGGCATAGGTACAATATCCAGTCTGGATCAGTGCGAAGTCCCCTCCATAGTCAATCCCATCCTAGCTATTCTCTCAGTAGTGGAATTATGACAAGTGTTGAAAAAATGCTATGTTGTTAGACGTTCTACTACAGAGCTTTTTTGTTAGATAAAATTGAAAAGGTCTTCGATATTTTAAATTCAGGTAAAAATTATGCCAATGAACTTTCTTGTGTATTCAATGATGAGCGAAAGCAAATGAATTACCTACCTTCTATGAGGGATTACTTTTCCAGTATAAAACTCTGTAACAAAAGAAATATTCAGCCACATTGTGTTAGGGGTTGAATAGAGAATATTTCTTTCCTTCAAATGCTTTGAAATGATTTTAAAAAAGAACTTGTGTTTTGATTTCTCTCAACTAGGAGATTAGCACAATATTGCCTATGGAATGTTTTTTTAGTAATAAGGGGTAAAGGTGGGAATAATGTGACTCCTGATTGTTCTGATTTTAAGTGTACAATAAGGTTAGTAGTCACTAATCAGTTAGTAGAGCCATCTGCAGGGAATAATTGTGTTCTTGATGCATGAAAGTCCATTCTAATGAGATCATATTTTAATAATGCTTCTTCTTTGAGTGTAATTACAGGTACTGTAAGTAAGCAACAGATGCTGTTATTGATGCAATTGAGTAGTGTTCAAGTGCATATGTTGCAGGATGAATGTGCAAAACGTTACCTCATGAGAAATGCCGTAATGCTTTGGTAAGTAAAGATAAGATGAGTAATGTTTGTAAATTATGGGGCTTTCATAAGCAAGTTCAACATTAAAATGCTATAAATAAATATTTGAGATAGGAAAAAAGCAAAAATCATCGCAAGGTTGAGCAAACAATGGGGTTAGCTTTAATTTCTTTCACTTTTGTTTCATTTTGCATTTCACAGTTGCTAACATTTCGTTGATTTGAACATAAGTGATTTTAGCTACTGCTACAGGAATTTGTAAGGTTTAAACCATGGCTCTATCACTAAATGTTAGAATACAGCTGGTTCAATTCTATAATGCAATCAATACGAGTCTTACCAAAGCCCGGAGAAAATATAGAAGTCATAACTATTTAAGTACAGGCCATGTTCCATTGTAATTATGGGAATTTAATAAGGAAGTTTGAAGAAACAGGCTGTGTTGCTATAGGAGGAAATCTGGAAGACCAAAGGTAGTCAACAATGTCACTGTTATTACTCGCGCAAAACTTCTGGAATCGTGACCTTGATTGCCAGCCCAGCTGCCGAGCCTAGGAATGGTTTATGTTTAGCTTAATCAATGAAAGCGATATAACACCTTTGCTTACTCACAGTGCGTAACACATACAGTCTGCATAGAAAGTGTCTGCATCTCGTTGTAATTTTAAAGAGAGCCGCAGTATCTAAATAGTACTTACTTTATATTTGTTATATTTATAACCATGGCTCCTACGTTTTCAAAGTTGAGTACTAAGTTGTTACACAGTCAAAGTAGGGAAATAATTGCAAATGTCCTCGACTTCATGAAGCAAGAAGCAGAGATGAAGGAAGAAAATATATGTTCGTCCGAGTTCCACAAAAGCCTTAAGAGAGTGAAAGAAAGAGTAGTCAAAGCAACTGGTGTTTCACCGAGTTCCGTTTCCAGAGTTCTCAAAGATAAGAGAAAAAAAACATATGGATGAAAGAATGCCATTTGACACGCCTGGAGTCCCTAAACGTATTACAGAAATAGAAGATTTCGAATGCGTCATTCGGCGCACGATTCACAATTCCTATGTGGAAGAAAAAACTGTGCTAATAATAAGCAGATTGCTCATCCAGCTGAAACACAGCAGAAACTTTCAAGGTGGTGCTGCAAAGCTCAGAAAAATTATTAAAGATTTAGGGTTCAAGTGGAAGAAATCGAAATCAAATAGAAGAGTTCTAACAGAAAAGCAAAATAAATAAATAAAATAAAATAATAATAATAGAAAAAATAAAAATAAAAAGTAAATGTTGCCATGATAGCTTAGTCAGTTAGAGCAACGGCACGGAAAGCCTAAGATCTGTGGTTCAAATCCCGGCTATGGCATTTAATTTTTCAGTCTGATTCTACCTTTCCAAATGACTAATTTTATATGTACTTATATCAGTGTGTACTTATATGAGCATCAATTTTCAAGGTGGTGCTACAAATTTCAGAAAAATACTATAATGTATGAAGATGAGTCATACATACACAGCAGTAATACAGCATCTAAAGTTGGAGTGACGATAGCGAATTAGGTTTGCAGGCACCTGTTGCCAAAGTGCAAATACTTATTATCGTTCATGCTGTTGGAAAGATCGGCTTGGTTCCAAATGCCCTTCTTTTACAAGTCGCAACAAACAACAGAAGATTTTCATCAAGAAATGAATACAGAAAATTACATGAAGTGAATCAACGCCATGTTGATACCTAATATGCCTGCTGGGTCTGTTCTGGTCATCGACAATGCTTCACAATGCGTCAACACTCAAATTCACAAACCACCTACCTCAACTTCCTTGAAAGAAGAAATGAGAGCTTGGTTATTTAGACATAATAAAGCTTTAGATGAAAGCATGAGTAAAACAAAGCTATATAACTTAATTAAAGCCAACAAACAGCTTCAGAAGTCATACATACTTGACCAGATAGTAATACAACATCGCCATAATGTACTTAGACTGTCATCGTATCGCCCAGATCTAAACCCAATCGAATTAATCTGGGCTGATATAAAAAAATGGGTGGCATGCAGAAATGTCACTTTTAAATTAAAATATGTGGAGCAGTTATAACGCCAGCAATTTGTGTGAAATTGGAAGGCCAGAATGGGAAAATGTATGGCGACATGCTGAATAAATTAAGAATCATTATTCCGAAATATACGGAATTGCAGGAAATCAAATAGAAATAATTCTCATCCAGGATAATGGTGCAGAAAGTAGTGATAGCAGTGATGACGGCAATAACGTGAGTGATTCCGCAGAAGAGGAAGGGTTGTTAGATGTGGAAGAATTGGAGGCAATGATTGACAGCGTTTTTTATATTAAGCGCTTTTTACAGCGTGGATTTTAATATACTGTATATAACTAAGTTTATCTGCGCAACGCAATGCATAACCGGTGAGGATATTTGACGATGACTGTCCCACGCACTCCTGCACACACGACCGGTCACCACCTGATCTGGTAAGCAACTCGCATCATAGCTCTCATTAAGATTTTCACGTGTCTAGAAATGTTGCGCCGATTATACAGATGTCCTTCATGCAAAAAGTGAAATAAATAGATATAATCATTACAGAATCAGTAGTGTTGCTCAGATGTCCAGGCAACCTCAGAAGTGTAATAGCACAGTTTGGGAAATTCTAAGAAAACAGACTTTAATTCAATGTTTTCATTATTTAAAAGTTACTGTATGGTGTGGCTTCACTTCACAATCTTTTATCGGCCCGTTTTTTTCGAAGAACACAATGGAATAAGACAGACTGTTACAGTGAACGGGGGACGCTACTACAGCATGTTTACAGAACTTTGTCGTCCCTAGGCTTAGCGATCACGATATGGGAAACATAATGTTCATGCAAGATTGTGCTCCTCCTATAAAACAATTACGAGATGTTCGGCAATCGTGTGATAAGTAAGCACTTCCGAACAATGCGGTCTCTGCTATCTATATCTCAATCCAGTCAACCTTTGATTGTGGGAGTTACATTAATGAACGAGTTATCCTAACATATTCAACACACTCACTTCAACTGAAAGATGCCATCTTGTAAGGAATTGCCAGTATTCCAAGACGTGTACAAAATGCTGTGCATGGTATCGTAGAAAGAATGCTATACGTTAAACAAGAGAACTGCGGACGTGTTTCCAATGTCTTCGTCAACCCCATTGTTTGCCCAACAGTAATGTTTTTTTCCTATCTCAAATATGTAATATTTTTAGAGGTTTAATATTTGAACTATCTTTTGAAACACCCTATATATGGTTTAAGGGCCACGGAAATTGTAATATGAAATTTCCTAATGCAAATGCCGTGTATATGTATGAACAAATTTCCCAAGCATTTAACTCTAATTTGTTAGATTAGTCTCACAGTAGAAAGCAAGTGAAGGGGAAAAAATCGGATCCTTGAGATTGCAAGTATATTTACCTTCATTTGCAAAAGAATATTTTATATATGCTGAAACCACATTTAATGTAAACTATTTACCTCCATGTTAGTAATCTAAACGTTTACCAAACTAAAGCATTATTTTACGAAGTATCTAGGCATAAGCTTTAGTCCTAAATCCAGTGTATTTTGTACCGTTGGTTATATTTGCCTTTACAACAAATGGAATTACAATTTATTCATGTATGTAGGATATACATTACTACATATTATATTACTACTATTCCTTTGTAGTTTATTATACGAGGACAAAAGCACAGTACACTAGCACAGAACTGGAAGCGATTAAGTCACACTTATTTATGCGACAGCTAACATTAATTTTATAGCGATACATCCTGTTGATATCTTTGCTTTAGAATGGCAATACCTTATGCCACTGCAATTTGCAGCATCTCCTGTTTATGCAGTAGAGGAGGTCATTCCGGTAGCACTCCGAAGTAAAACACTGGAAGTACTTTCACAAATACTCTGGAGTGGCAAGGTGGAAGCATTTTAAATGTAACTAGTTCCACCAAAGGCTGGAAGTACTTCCAATGGAAAACTTCCACCAAGGTGTGAAACTACTCCCTCGGAGTGGAACTGGAACTACCTCCTTGAAACGACTGCGGAGTGGAAGTGGTGGAAGTAGTTACAGTAAAGTAATGCGCTCAACTCATCACTATGTAGTAGGTGTGAAAACAAAACACTGCTGTAGGGTGACACGGTGGAGATAAATACCATAGAGCGTTATATAGCTTCAGCCCTGTGCGTGTTATAAATCGAAATAAGGCCTTACAAATTTAAATGGAAAAAGGTACCAGAAGGGGCGTAAACTGAAAAGGGCCTGTATGGTAAACATGATACAACTAAGACAGACAGACGTTTCTGCAGAATGTAAAGGGAAAGTAAAGAACAGGTGTTTGAGATCCTCTACGTGACCACATACATGCGTGTTGGATTGGCGACAGTGGATCCAATGTAAACACGCCGGATTCAAAGCCACCTTTAATAAGGCGCGAAAGTAATACGAACAAGGCGAGGTTTATGGCGGCCACGAACAGCAATAATCTGGGCAGCATGTAGAGAAATGGTACTATCTATGACATCCGCAGTCATGTCACACGGAGATTTTGAAAGGTAAGGGGTGATGGAAGGTGCAAACGTCGCAGTCCTAGCGGCGGTGTCAATGATTTCATTTCTCGATATGCTGACATGAAAAGGAGGCAGTATAAGAGAATTGGAGTAAATTAAGGATACGGATATAACATTTTTGGCATTTGATATGCTGATAAGGACGACGGAGGGCTAACCAAAGACTAAGGCAGTCGGAAGAAATATTTATGCAGGAAGTTGCCTGCCGTTGACCGACTTCAATGTCTTATAAAGAGCTACAGCTTCTGCCGAATAAACAGAGATCGTGTCAAATAAGGGCCAGGTATGAGATACATGTATGCTAAACGATTCCGTGATCGGTCTTGGAGCCGTTCGTAAAAATAATCTGAAGGGAATTTGAATTGAGGCCAAGGACGAAATTATCAGGCAAATAAACTGCAGCTATGCACGAGAATAGTCGACCCTGTGTTCCTGAAATGTGTGTCAAAGGTCACATTAGTATATACCGGTATGACCAGTATCCGGTCAAAATGTTAGCGACGCAGGAGATATATTAAGACATTTGACCAGAGGTAAAGAGAGAGCGTCAATGTCCGGTTGGGTGTTCCGGGAAAGTTCGTATAATGGAGTGAGTTTCGGTGAAACGGGATTACGTGAATTGGCCATCAACTCAGCGACAAGTTGATAACAGACAGTACGATTCCCGGTATCACACAAGGAAAATAAAGGATATGGAGAAGATTAGCTTCACGTTCGGGAGTATAAAAATAATATTATAGAGGAGACAAGATTCAGGCCCGAATAAATTTAATCTGCGGCGGTGCCAGCAAAAGGCCATGTTTAAAAAGACAGAACTTCAGCGAGGCAAAAAGGCGCAGTAGAACACAAGTGTCTGTGCTCCAGTGCCGCTATACCATAGTTTGGAATAAGGATTTAACAGAATTAACCCTCCGTCAGTCGCTAGGGACCTGAGAGACCCCTGGCATTAATAAATGTTATAATTTTCAAACGAACGCACCTACTCAATTGCCTGACTAGGACATCTAACATTACAGCTTGCGTGATTATTTGCTGCAGCGATAACCTTATCTGTTTATTTGTTTGGCTGGAGGAATGAATAATCAGCAGTTACGTGTTGCACAGGTCAACCAGGCCCTGCGCGCCTGCTCTCGTTACATATTGTTGACAGATTTGTTTCTCATTAGCTTTTGTGCAATATTGCTTAACTATTGCAAGGAGCTGTTGGTGCTTCGTCATGAATACGAGTAAAAGGTACGATCTACAAAATCCGAATGATTTGGAAGAACTACATCCCCTACTTTGCGATGATGATGCCTTGCCCGTGGATGACAACTTATATGAATAAGATGACTCTGATTCAGAAGATAAACTCGAAACGAGATCTTTAGATTCAGAAACTGACCATGAAGATGAAGAGTAAGACGATGAAAGCAGCTTGTGTGATAACATGTATTTTATAGGTAACATCATATGCGTATCATAGTAATTCTTCTTCTTCTTCTTCTTCTTCTTCTTCTTATTATTATTATTATTATTGACAATACATTCTATTATTATTCACAGGAAGAGATGGAACAAAATGAAAAAAAAAACCTTTGAAAATAACACAGACAAAGGCTCAAAATATATTGACCAAACTTCCTGGTGTGGTAGGAGCTGCCAAAAATGCGAAAACGGAAATTGATTGTTGGAACCTTTTTGTTACCGAAGATATAATTGATTTGATTGTTGAAAGCTCAAATGCTTACACTAGCAGTATGCAGCACAAATTTTATTGTGAAAGAGACAGCAGACCTACAGATGTAATAGAAATAAAAGCTTTCCTAGGCTTATTGTACCTGGCAAGAATTTTTCGTGGTGGACGCCAGAATATTCACGAGTTTTGGAGAACCGATCTTGGAATTCCTCTATTCCAAATGGTTATGTCCGAAAAACGATTCAGTTTTCTAATACGCTGTATTCGCTTTGATGACAAAAGCTCAAGACTGGAGCGACGAAGATTCGATAAATTGGCTGCTGTTAGAGAAATGTTTACATTGTTTCTGAACAACTGTCAGGGCCATTATTATCTTGGACAAAATGTCACTGTCGACGAACAGTTGCCGGCATTTCGTGGTCGATGTGCTTTTAGACAATATATACCATCCAAGCCAAACAAGTATGGCATAAAGATATTCTGTTTGAGTGATGCAAAACTGTTTTATACAACTAACATGGAGATTTATTGTGTACAGCAGCCGGACGGACCATATTTGCAAACTAACTCGGCAGAGCTGTAGTGCTGAGACTAACTGAACCAATCTCTGGCACTGGACGAAACGTTACTGCAGTTAATTGGTTTACCAGTGTATCTGGTGAATGAATTGCGCAAAAGACAACTTTCTTTCGTCGGTACAGTGCGAAAGAACAAAAAAGAATTACCCACTAATTTCACTTCTCCAAAAGATCGCAGTCAGTACGAAAGCGTATTTGGCTTCACAAAAAATGAAACGCTTGTTTCATATGTTCCAAAAAAGGGTAAAATCGTAGTTTTGCTCTCAAGTCTACATGTTTCATCCACACAGTTATCAGAAGGTGCTGAGAAAAAGCCTGAAATTATCCTGCATTACAACGACACTAAATGTGGAGTTGATGCAGTAGATAAATTGTGTGCTACATACAATGTAGCCAGAACAACGAGAAGGTGGCCCATGGTAATTTTTGACCATATCTTGAACATTGCAAGTATTAATTCTAGGGTTATCTTCCTTGGAAACCAAAATAAATATTCCACAAGGCAGGAGTATTTGAAATCACTATCTTTAGCTTTACTGTTGCAACAGCTACAAAGGAGAGCAACAGCATCAAATCTATCCGGTGATTTGAAAGGACTTTTGACAAAATATAAACCTGAAGAATTCGGCATAGACTAATTGTCAAATACACCACTATGCACATTGAAAAGGAAACGATGTGAACCCAGCAACAAAGATAAAATTAACTGCAAAAGTAAATATGCATGTGGGAAATGCAACACCCCCCTGTGTTTGAGCAAATATGCTAAAATTATTTGCGATAGTTGCTTAGTCGGGGAAAACACGGGTGAAATAGTAGATGATTCTGAGTAACTGAACATTTGAAATTACAAGTTGTGTGTATACCTGGAAATGGCAATGTATTTCTTTATACTTACTCTAATACAATTTATAACGTATATGTACTCATATTTTAGCTTGTATTTTTATGTTGTAAGATAATACGTATTTATGAAAGCCTTGTACGCTTAATCTAAATAAAGGTAGAAACAGGAAAAAAAGAAAATAAACGAAACAAAACAAAAATACAAACAATAACTAAAAATATAGCGCGGGTATACTAGGCCCCGCGCGACTAACGGCGTTCTACTAAAGCGCGCGCCTGACGGAGGGTTAAGGATAGATAGAATATGCTGATACTGAGAGACCAAACTGGAGTTTTTCTACAAATTAATTTCCAGGAATTTTGCACTAGTCGAGGCCCGAAACGTGATAGTCTTAAGTTGGAGTGAAATTTGAGGCAATTGCATCGTTTTTTGAAACCGAATGAACCATGTCTTGCTCAGATTAATGGGCAGACCAAGTTCTAGTGAATGCACGACGCGTTGGCAATTAGTTGCAGAATTTTGGAGGTTGACCAAGTACGAGGTGAAACAGAAGAGTAAAGTATATTATCGTCGGAATATTGTAAGCTACGTAAATTTACCGTCGCCGACATATAAGGCATACAACAGCGGAGTGCGTGCTGAACCCTGTATGAGGTCCCTGGAGGTCAAACGGGTTTGATCAAGTTGGAGATGGCAGAAA
This sequence comes from Deroplatys truncata, assembly GCA_030765065.1. Classification (NCBI taxonomy): domain Eukaryota; kingdom Metazoa; phylum Arthropoda; class Insecta; order Mantodea; family Mantidae; genus Deroplatys; species Deroplatys truncata. Next base: position 89,557,490 of record CM060989.1, on the reverse strand, counting down.
AATGAACATCGTGGATATGTAACGCGGAGATGACACGCCGTATTGGTGGCGGAACACCAAAGGGCTGTAAAGGTCACAATTAAATCAGAAGCGACACGCGATCATACGCGAAAGAGATGTCTAAAGAAAAGAGCAAAAAACAAAACGTGCTGTTCAATATGAAAGGTGATGTAGACGTCTGTTAGAAAAGTGTATTACGGGAAGGATCATACCTCTCCGTTAACCGTACTGGGTACCAGGCCAAACATGGTTGCCTTCTAAGTAATAACTAAAACTGTCCTGAATAATCTTCCCGAAACACCAGGAGTAAGCTCAAAGAACGATAGAGTAATGGGAAATGTCCAGTATTGTGAGGATTCGTATAGGGTAAATCAGCATATTCTGTCAAGATGGCGGCATAAACCCGGTATAAAGGTTTCTGTTAAGCACCGTAGCCAGTAAATTATACCGTGTCTCCGGGGGTAACTTAAAAAAAAGTAGCACATCAGCATCAAGTCACCTAAAGTCCATGATCGTCTGTCAAATTTCAGCCGTGGTGTAAGGCACAAATAAGAAATCCTGAGAATCCACCTCTGATGCGATAATCGCATGCGTTCCGGCGCAATTCGGCATAAAATTTTGACTTTTTAAGTCTCCCGACCGACAAAGGCGATTTCGTGGAGAATTACGCTTAGCTTTAAACCAAGACAATTGTCATCACTGTGGAAGTGTTAGGCGTAATGGAATTGCAAAACTCAATCCATGGCATTCGTATAATGCGACGCAAACGATCACAAACCTGAGGTTCGGCTCCTTTTGCCTAAAGTAAGCATCCGTCGTCCGGAGGTGTTTACATCGTGAGTGAGCTGTATTTCCACCATAAGTTTTGCACATTCTCCATTCCACCAAGGAGGTTTAGGCATCTGCGGGATTATTACGTCCGTCATAGGGTGAAAGTAACCACGCCACAGATTCAAAATGGGCTCCAACGTATGGTACGCAACCCTGTGTTGACGGAAGAGGGTCAGTGGCATGCTGGAGATAAATTTGTAAATGTCTGGTATCAACTTTTCCCCGTCGACGTCGGCGATAGAGATTAGATCAGTGACGGTTCTGTTGGATATGGTTAATCAGGAACGGGAAATGGTCTCTCCCCATGGTGTTTGTGTTTTACTCAAATTCATGCAAGGAGCAGTGTCGGCCGTTTCGAAAATCAGGTTAGGTGAGGAGTAACGTTGCTTCGGAGGACCCAATGAGGTGATAAATGTGTCGGACAGTAAGGTCCACGAATAGCGGTTCGGTTCGCCACGTGAAATACAGGATGTGGAGAGTGTTGACGTGTAGAAAGTCTCCGAAAGTCTGGCATGTTAAAGCCGTAAATATGTTATCGAGTCAACTGGGGAGTCAGAAAGCGTTACCGTTCTAGCAAGTAGAAGCCGGTCCAGTCGCATAAATTTCAACAATAGCAAGATTCACCAGAACCATCCGCACGTCCTGTAGATGAGGCGGACCGCGATATCCAGGTTCCAGCTATGAAGATAAATGTTGTTAGCAATACTGATGGTAACTCCCCACCAAGTGTGGCGCCGTTGTTTCAGAAGTGCTGAAACCTTTAAGACGGCAAGGCTGATGTAGATGGAGCCAAGTTTCGATAATAATGACGATATTTAGCCGAATCCTAGCCTAAAAATATTGATATTGGACTAATTTGAAAGGAATGTTACAAGAATTCAAATATAAAAAACGAAGGTAGGCTGAGAGGTCAATCAACATAATTTCTAAGGCGTAGTTGAATCCGAAAATAAGTCAGTGTATGTAAAAGATACTCAGGCGCTTCCTCACAAAGCTTATCGATACTTCTCTAAATATTCCGGAGCTCCATTTCCGAGATTTCACAAAATAGAGGGCACATCATAGGTAGCTGCCTCCCGAAAGACTGGACAGTCAGCTGAGGCGGCCGTCACCGACGAGGATTACCCTAATGCGAAAAAGTCGCCTAAGAAGACCGTGCCTGTAGACAGTCCACCTACCAAGGACTGCAATCCGTATGCTTAGGAAGGTCTCAGGACCACCATGTGGGGCCCATCGAATCTAAAATCATTCTTGTGGTTTAGGGACAGTGTCAGAGATGTATTTACGTTTTGTAGAGAAACTGCGAGTCTGTCACCTGTAGCAGTGGGCCCAATTGTCTCAGGCAAAGGACGGAACTCCTCCCCTCCTGGTCTGGACTCGTCCCTCGAGTTTTAAGATTTCACAATCACCATATATGAACTACTATTCTAATAAATTCACGCACCTCATGCCCAGAAATTGATAAGTCCGAACTTGCAAACTGCTTCTCCAACTAGAAAGCCGTACATTTGTCCGTATCTGTCTCCTAATGAGCCCGTTTACAACTCACACTTCTCATTTGTTCAGAAAAATGTGCTAGGTGTTTTCTTTTTCCCATTTGTCCTCCTTTAACACAACACTTTTTATTGTGTTATCGAAACGAATATTAAAACAAACTAACTGAAGGAGTAGCAGTCGATTATGGAATAGTCTCTCTGTTCTCTATCAGGCTCTCAAAATTTATCAAAGCTTCAGCCCGAGTTGGTGAGGTAAGTTTCAAAAGTTAGAGCCGAATTCCCGTACTTTTCTTTGCTGCCCACAGAGCGTGAGGCAGTAACTGAACTTGACTGCTTTGATTATTTTCTTACTGAGCTGGAATAACTCCTGGAGTACAGGTACAGCCACGCTATCTTTGATGAGATTGATGCTATGAGCAGCACATCCTACACATGTTATATGTATGTACTTTTCTTTCACTATGCTCCTGGTAGCCTGCATGTTTCTTGCATTGTCGGTGATCACCAATGTTAACTTTTCGTCCCCTATCTCTTGAATTACCGTGGTAAGAGTTTTGGCAACAAATTGTGCTGTTTATGTGCACTCAGCAGAACGAATGTTCTTGAAGACAATTTTAAATTGTAACCACATTTCGAGATAGAATTAATTGCTATAACAAATAGTGTAATGTTAGGACCGATCTCTGAGGTACTCCGATCTCCTGAACAAAACGGTTCCAAAACACCGAGCCTAACCTTACTCGGAAGACGCGTTCCTTCAAAAACACCTGAATGAACAGTTTAAAGCGTCCACGTGTGTAGGAACCGTAGTATCCCTGCTCGCCAGTACGTACCATAAGCCTTCTGAATGGTTTGACAATTCTCTACAAATCCGTTTATTATCTGCCTCAATGACACATGGTGGTGTATTGTTGAACGGCGTCGTTAAAACCTGCATTGGGTGTTCGTCAGTAGCTTGTGAGTTTCCAACCACCATACCAACCGTCTATTGATAATGAGTTCCATTACCTTGTGAACGCTACTGGTGAGGGAAATAGGACGGTAGCTGGAAGGAAGATACAGTCCTTTCTAGCTTTCAAAATGGGTATGAATGGAGTCTCACCATTTTCTGGGAAAGTGGCGTCAACCCAAAGACGATTATAGACCTCGGGAAGGAAAGCCCTAACTTCATGATAGAGCTATTGCAATATATGACGACCATCTGGTGCTGGTAGTCACGAAAATGGATTTTATAACTCCACCATGGTGAAAAGCCGATTCTAATCTTTTAGGTTTCCGGAACTAAACGAGAAACCTTGAGATTCTACCTGAGCCCTAACTGGAAGCACAGTCAAATAGTTATTGAGCCAGATATGTTAGCGAAGGTACTGCCAAATGTGTTAGCCACATCAAATGTATCAACAGCAGCTCCTATATGTGTTTTAAGACCAGTGATAGGCATATGGGTCGATCTGCCAGCCACACACGATAACTTATCCCATATGACAAAGGTAGGTGTATGTAGATTAAATGAAGCTACAAACTTGGTCCATTTTGTCTTTTTCTACCCTTAACAATTTGTCTAGACTTGGCACGCATTTTGTTGTACTGGATCTGGTTAACTATTGTAGGGCGACGCTGGAAAATCCTAAGAGCACGCCTGCGAGCACGAATAGACTTTCGACATTCATCGATCCACCAAAGGGACCGGAAATCGATGGGGTGAGCAGTCGGCAGAGATATAGATTGCTCAGAAGCAAAAGCATCGTGTCTCTGAGATGTTCGGCTAAATCATTCACAAATTCGTGCTCATTATAATTAAACACAACGAATTGGAAGTAAAGGTTGCAGTTGGCTTGATCAAACCTCGAACCGATTGGCAGTTGAGATCAGCGAAGATTTTTATCGCCGATCTGAGTCCTTCCCGAAAGATTCCTTAGATGTGGATCTCCGAGATGATCGTGGATTGTTTTCCCTTAGATATTCAGGGTGCAGATTGATCGTTTTCCTTCAGGAAATCGGTTCTTTCATAAGTGGTGTCGAATTTTATCGGTAGTATATTATAACCCAGGGCTTTCCAGTCTTTTTATTTGAGGTCGATGGTTTGGCTGGCGATTTGCCTGGTGCGATCTTCGTAATAACGGACTTAGCAAGATTGATGCTATCGTGGGTGTTGGTTTTGAAGGCTTTGGTTCTGTTATAGCTAAGAGTAATGGTGGCCCTATTAATATCCTATGTCTGAGCTGGGATATTCCGACTCGGAATCCGTTTAGCTGCACTGAGCTATAGGTACTGGACTTTGGGACAGAGGGTTGGCGGATACACAGAAGTTTCCGGGCTTCCGAGAAGGACACCTTCTCCCTAAGCTGGATCTTCTGGATCGCTCCTTGCTCTACAAAACGGGGGCATTCTCGGGAACTTGATGGGTACTAACCACTACAGTTAATGCACTTTGGAGCTCCATTGTAAGGGATGTCTCCACAGTTAACGCACCTTGATTCGCCGTTGCATTTAAAGCATTGGACTTATAGCATCTCAGCAGATTCGGTGAACCCCGCCTTAATCCTTTGTGGGAGATCTACCTGATTAAAGGTAAGCAACAGGGTACGAGTACACACTAATTCACCTCTTTCTTTCCGCTGAACCCGATATATGGATGACACCTTGTTCTTCCAGAATCTTCTCATTTGACATGCCGTGCAATGCACGGGTATTTACAATACCTCACGAGGAGTTAAAGATTTTGTGCGTCTCAACTCGGATAGCTAACAAGTTTGCTTTCAAGATAATCGCTGCCTGGGATGCTCCTTCAACTAGGAGCGAGCCATTGTGAGTACTGATGCACGACTTATGGGACCAGGAATCTTATCGACACCCTTTTGAACTGCAAAAGGGTTCACAGATGTAAATTCCCCTCCTTCCTCTGTTCCATGAATCACTAAGTAGCGAGGACCACAAGACTCGACTGCTACTTTCACAAATGACCTTGGAGCTTCTTTTCTTTTTAATTATTTTTTGGGATCGATAGTGCTTAAGTCCTCCACCATTACAAATGCCTCCGATGGTAAGCTCTCATACTGGGTGCCACCCCAACTTAGTTGAGGGTCCTGGCCTGGATCTTGCTCGCCTTGGGTTCTCACCTCCCAATTCAAAGATGGAGGACCCAATCGCTTTCATGAGTGTAACAGGTCACGTAATGGACCTCCTTAGGACTGATCTTTTTCAGCTGATACGAACACAGTCCTACATGATATTCAGGGGCTAGGAGTTACGCATTACTAAATTACCCCTTGTGAATCTCTGTGCCGTGCAATGGTATTCATCAGACAGTGTTCAGGGAGGTAACTGCTACTTGGTCATACACACTTGAGGGCCAAAGTTGATTGGGCGCTTGGCATGAACCCTCTCACCTCTTAGAGGAATCCCAATCGAGATTGTGGCTCGGGAATGCCAATCCCGTACCTACCGTGGGAGGACCCTGAGGGGGAGAGAATTAGTGCAAGCTGTTGAATTAATGATCCTTGAAATGAAAAAGCAAATTTCCTCTACTAATCCTAAACCATTGACGGATTTTCAGATATAGCTATGAAGTGTCAAGTGTCTTCATTATTAGGTATGTCACAAATGATAAGTTGAAGAACAACGTTTATGTTTCACAAATATGAGAGGTGGCCGTTCTGCTACTTCTCTTTAATCACGATGTTGGACTGTTAAGCGAGTATGAATGTGGTATTAAACTTGTTGCACAGACCTATGAGGATGATGCAATGGATGGGCAACATGGTGGTTTGCAAGCAACAATTTGGGAGCATTATAAAATTGATATATTTGTGCACTGTTACACACAGAAATTAAATGTAGTACTTTCTCAGTCTACCAATTCCATTAAGGAAATGAGGATGTTCTTTACCACTCTCCCTGGCATTGGGGATTTTTTCCTGAAGTCTACTAAGGCAGCAGAGGATTTGGATAGGTATCCTAACAAAAATTTTAATCCTTGGCACCAACTCATTGCAATATAAGAGCCGCCTAGTTGAAACAAATAAAAAGATGTAATTGAAAATCTTGTTTCTATTACTGGAAATCCAAAAGAAACAATTTCTTCTGCCCGTGGTCTTCTTTCACTTTTAAGTGATTTCAATTTCATATTGGAATTTTTTTTTTATTCTTTTAAAAATCCTTCAAACCAAAAGAGTTGTCCTCGCATTTTGCAGTAAAAGGATTGAGGAATTCAATGAGTTCCTCTAATATTTGAGAAACAATTTTGATTAGCCATGAACAAAATTGGAAGATACCACTTATTTTGTTTGTCCCATCACATGCCAAAAGAATTTGTATTGCCGCAATGGAAGGGGAAGAAACAAACTGTTCCTATAGGCTGCTACAAAATGAGCTCATTGATACAGTAGACCATAAAGTTTGCAAAAGATTTTCGGAAAACTTAAAACTTGACTTGATTACTCTCCTCGACTCTAGTATTTTCATTATTCATAAAACATCATTCCCAGAAGGAGTGTTTTCATATCTAAAAGAGAATTACGGAGTTTTCCTTGATTCTGTGGCTTTGAAAAGTAAACTTATGGTAATCTATTTGGATGAAAGTATTTTAAAAAACAGTATGTAGGAATTATACCAATGCATGCAAAAACTAGGGCACACAACCAGGCAGCAAATGAACAGTCATTTTCTGCTTTATAAAGACTAAAAAACAATCTGAGACACTCCCAATGCTAGATTAGATTATAATAGCTTAAACTGATGAATATTAAGAAATCCCTGCTAGTCAAACAGTCCAAACAGAGCCACCAGGAAGATATTATTGACCTATTTCTAAAGAAAAGTTGAACTGAAATGCATTACAAAAAGGCAAGATTTTTAACATAGCAAACTTTTACTCACTGAAGCATTAGTGATATCTGTTTTTCATTTAAAAGCTTTGTCATTAATTAACATTTTTAATTGCTTCCCTCAAATTGAAGTTAACGCTATGCTATTAATGTATACACCATTTTGTTTCTGAGTTTGTTATAAGAGCAGTTCCAAGAAAGAGGATTAAACAGCAGAATGGTCCAATTCCTACAATTTATTAAAATCAATCATAGTATTTATGCTGCGGCTACATGCAAAACTGTAGACTGCATGAATGTTGTTTTCTATAATAATTAATAGTGCAAACTGAAATGGTTGAAGGTAATCAATTCCATTTCACTTTTATTTTGACAACTTGTTTACAAGTTTTAATTTGTTAATTTACCTCAGAGGTAAAGGTTTTGGGTCACTGGAACTGTCGAAGAAACCACATTCCCCAAAACTGCTTCCTTCCAAAGAAGAAACTAGAGGGACTATTTATTCTGCCATAAAAAACTAAAATGGATAGGTTCTGCATAAATGGCATGATAGCACCAATGTTTCTGCAACATCAAATATATCAGGTGTGAACCCAGTAACTAATGTTAAAAGATATTCACAGTGTTCAAGGAAAGACATACAAGTTACTTGACCCTCCCTCCTGATGAAATGCACTAAGTACATGGGTGGAACTGGTCATATGTATCAAAATGTAAATCAGTATCATATAAATATCCATAACAGGAAATGGTACTGGGGTTTCATCAGTTGGTTATTGGATTCACTGTGCACAATTCCTGACTACTGTATTGCAAAAATGGAAATACAATTTCTCATATAAATGTTCCAAGACAAATTGTGCAGCTATACTTGAAGAGGTATGTGACACCACCGAAAGAGCAAACTTCAAACTCAGTACTGCAGCAGAAGAGCTCCGGTTTGATGAACTGAATCAACTTATTGTGAAAATATACAAAGTCAAAGGAAGACGATGCTGAAAGAAACTACAAGACAAGTGCATACCCAGTGCAAGAAATATAATGTAGGACAGTGTGTTGAATGTTTCGCTAGCTATATTTTTGTTTATGATTTGTATGTAGTCATGATTAAAAGTTTTTTGCTTTACATACAAACATTTGTAGCCTTTTCAAATACATTAATGGTACAGCATATTATGCTGAAGCTGAAAATGTAAAAACTGCATTTTATTGTTTAATTCCGCCTTTTAAGTCTAAGAAACAAAGAAAAGGTAATAAATTTAAAAATAATAATTCTGACACTAATGGGTTAACATAAATGTAAATCCAAGACCATGTAATGCTATTGAAACAGTCATTAAAATTCTCTGTCTTGCTATGAAGATTATTTAACAACTATGAATAAGCTATTTTAAATACACAAGCTTTATGACTAACATTATAATTTTATCCAATTAAATGGTGATAGTCACTAATAGTGACACTATGAAGCTTCAGTGTAATGATATTTGCACAAGTGACCAACCACATGTTTCGCAGTGGTTTGAATTTGGAAGAAATAGTGCAAAAATAGATGGCCCAGACTGCTCTCATCATACATTCCAAATTGTCCACATTGTGTTTTATGGCTTTGCTTTAATAGGCTTGCAGTTTGTCATGGTACCACCTGTGTCATACTATGTGGACTACAGGTACCATTCCATCCTGTAATTCCTGAGGTCATGGGTTCAAATTTGGTGGAGGGCAATAGACTTTTTTCAAACATAAGTCCTTAGCATGGCTTCCTTCGAAGGGATGTAAAGCCAGTGGTCCAGTGTCATAGATTTACAACACATAAAAGAACCTCAAGCCTTATAGAAGCTTCTGAGGAAGATTTCATCTTTCACATACTATATTCAATGGGATGCTAAGGGCTATAGTAATTAAAGAGCATACATAAATAAAACTCTATTTTATTTAATCTGCAAGTCGATCCCTGATAGGTTTGCCATCAAATAGTGGAGCTTTGCCTAGCTGCTATTTTATCTTCCGCAGCTGTGTGCCTATTTTCTACTGGACTTGTCCAATACATTCTTCTTTTTTCGTGTTGAGTGTAATTTCTCCTTAAAATGAGCTGAAACTTACCCCTTTACTATAAGGCATATAAGAGTTAAGAATTTTTCTCTGAAGTGGTGCAGAATATGGAGTACAAAATGGCAGGTGTAGCCTCAAATTAAAAATTTATTTATAATACAGGTAATGTATTATATGATAATTTATGTATTAACTTAAGTAGGTCATTCCAAACTACAAAACTGAACAAAATACTACGAAAGCAATTTTCACCATACAATTCCCCTTAATAAATCAAATTATGCAATTTCATAGTTGACAACCAAGTATTGCTCTTTATCACAAGTGTTAAAGTATGTATTTTCTCATACCCATTAACAAATTTATGTTTTTCAAATTGACAAAGCAACAAAGCTCTTCTCACAAATTTCACATTAGTGAGGCCTTTACCATCATGCATCAAATTATGCAATATCACAAATGTCAATTGAGTCTGCTGTTCTCACAAATTTCATACATCTAACACCTTTTACCATCATTTAACAAATTATGCTGTTGAATTATGAAAAGAGAGCAAATGCCTTTTTACAAATTTCACCATTGTGAGGTATTTTACCCTCATGTATCAGATTATGCCTTTTCAAATGAGAAATGAGCAAACTCTTCTCTGAAATCTCACAATTGTGTAACGTTTTACCTTCATGTGTCAAATTAATGGAATTTCAATAATGTAAAATGAGGAAACCTCTCCTAAAAAATTTCACACACATCATCATATGTAAAATGATGTTTTTTCAAATCTGACAAATCAATAAACCTCTTCTCAAAAATTCCATTTTCATGTATCAAATTATGCAGTTTTAAACATGATAGAAGAGCAATGTACTTCTCACAAATGTCTCAATTGAAAGGTTTTTACCCTCGTGTATAAAATTTTGCAATTTTAATCTTGACAGAAGAGTAAAGCTCTTCTCAGAAATATCGCACTTGTGAGACAATTTGGCCTAATATACCACAATGTGCTTTTTCAAACTTCACAGTTCAGTAAAGTTCTCACAGATTTTAATCTTCTGACTTTTCATATGCGACACCTGAGTAAAGCTTTTCCCACTGGTTTCACAGTGAGGCCAAGCTATCCTCACAGGTTTCACATTAGTGAGGCTTTTTACCCTGATGTATCATACTACAACTTTTGAAATTTGACATATTCTCAGGATTTTTACCCTCGTGTATCATATTTTTACTTTTCAAATGTGACTTCCGAGTAAAGCACTTCTCACAAATTTCACATCTGTGAGGTTTTTTTACCTTTATGTACCAAATTGTGCAATTTCAACTGTGACAATTGAGTAAAACTCTTCTCACAAACTTTTCATTTGTGAGGCTTTTTTACCTTCATGCATAAAATTGTGTGTTCTTAAATCTGACATCTGAGTAAAGCTCTTCTCACAAATATCACACTTGTGAGGCTTTATACCATCATGTGTCATAATATGAATTTTTAAATGTGATATTCGAGTAAAACTCCTCTTACAAATTTTGCACTTGTGAGGCCTTTTACCCTCATGTACCATATGACTTTTCAAATTAGACGTCCGAGTAAAGCTCTTCTCACAAATTTCACACCTGTGAGGCTCTTTACCCTCATGAACCAAAATGTGCTTTTTCAGATTTGATGACTTAATGAAGCTCTTCTCACACATTTCACACTTGTGAGGCTTTTTACCCTCATGTATCATACTATGACGTTTTAAACTTGACATAAAAGTAAAGCTCTTCTCACAAAGTTCACATTTGTAAGGCTTTTTACTCTGGTGTATTACACTATGGTTTTTCAAATGTTCCAACCGTGTAAAGCTCTTCTCACAAATTTCACACTTATGAGGCTTTATATTCTCATGTATGAAATTACGCATTTTTAAACAAAAGCAAAGCTCTTCTCACAAATGACACATTTGTAAGGCTTTTTACTATCATGTATTATTATATTATGACGTTTCAAACTTGACATAAAAGCAAAGCTCTTCTCACAAATTTCACACTTGTGAGGCTTTAAATCTTCGTGTATCAAATTGTGCAATTTCAAATGTGACAAATGAGTAAAGCTCTTCTCAGAAACGTTACATTTTTGAGGCTTTTTACCTTCATGAATCAAATTATGTGTTTTTAAATTTGACATCTGAGTAAAGCTCTTCTCACAAATATCACACTTGTAAGGCTTTATACCATCATGTGTCATACTATGAATTTTTAAATGTGATATCCGAGTAAAACTCCTCTTACAAATTTTGCACTTGTGAGGCCTTTTACCCTCATGTACCATATAATGACTTTTCAAATTAGACGTCCGAGTAAAGCTCTTCTCACAAATTTCACACCTGTGAGGCTTTTTATCCTCATGTATCAAATTATGTCTTTTCAAACTTGACAACTGAGTGAAGCTCTTCTCACAAATTTCACACTTGTAATGCTTTCTACCCTCATGTATCATATTATGGCTTTACAAATGTGACAACTTAGTAAAGCTCTTTTCACAGATTTCACACTTGTGAAGCTTTTTACCCTGATGCATCAAATTATGCCTTTTCAATTCTGATATGCGAGTAAAGCTCTTCTCACAAATTTGACATTTATAAGGCCTTTCACCCTCGTGTATCAAACTATGCAAATTAAAGGCTGACAAGTCAGGTAAGCTCTTATCACAAATGCTACTCTCTCGTAACCTTCCTCCCTTAAGACTCAATTTAGCCCTGGTATAAATTTCCCCCCTATCACTGTATTTACCAGTATGTTCTGAGCGAACATCTATTTCTACAGGTAGTATTTTTTTAACATCATCTTCCTTATGTTTACATTCAAGCTCTTTTCCATAAGTGAAGGTTGTGTCTTTCCCCGAGGGTTCAGCAGAAGGCAATGGTGAATCGCCACATCTATTGCCCAAAACTGCTTCTCTGTGTAATCTGAAATGTTGGAGGATTTACAATTAGGTACAATAATCAAAGAATAAAAGGAAATTAAATCCTAAGTGGGAATCTTTGTTAACTGTATTTACAAATTCAAATAGAGCAACCTCATTGTTTATTACAGTCAAAATAACTGCTAATTTGCAATATTTTTATGTAAATTAACAACTTCCTTGAAATGAAAAAGCTGGTAATGGTGCTTGTAACTTGGAAAGAATAACAAATGTTATGAATTTGTGTACAGCACAGGAAAATAAAAGTGAGAGTTAACAAAATCATGTCCAATTTAAAGGAAACAGAAGAGAATATGCTTGTGACTTAAAACCAACCAAGTATAGTAAATGATTGTACAAAGGTAAATTCACATAGTTTCATTCAACATATCCATAACTCGGTATCAAAACAAGAGTAAATTCAAAGCTAATAAGATCTTACACCAAAACATTGCAAATATGCAGCCACACATTACAATTTAATTTAACATGGTCTTAATGCAGAGTAAATAAAAGTAAAATATAATGAAAACTACACCTTAGGTTCTAGCTTTTGCTGGAAAAATGGAAATTTATGATTTAAGTAGGATTAAATATAAAAAACAAACTATAAAAAATATTGCGAACAAATGTGTGCTGAATTATATTGAATTGAAGTTACCTTAGAAAACAAAATGATTTCCTGAAAAGATTAGGATGTCTAAATAATGGAATTAAAAACAAGTGTATTGTGACTTTGTACAGTTTTCGTCATCACTTCACTAAATTCTCATTGTCACTTCACATTTCTTAATGACTGAACTGACGCATAAAACAGGTTGATAGAAATTAATAGAATGGCAAATGAAAAAACGCTAGCTGCAGAGGGGAAAACAAAGAAAAGAGAAAAAGAATACAGTGGGCAGGGATTTACAGAAGAAAAGAAATAACTGAAAAATTGAATGATTTTTGTGGAATTTTAAAGAATATCTCAATGCTACTTCGCCACTACAAGAAGTTAATTGTATTAAAAAACACATGATACTTGGTCCTCCAAAAGTACATATTCAGAAACAGTCTAAAACGCATAAACTTATAAGAAATTGTCTACAAGCAAACTCCATATAATGTAATAAATTAATAAACTTTTAATAGAAGAAAATAAAATTAAAGTAACACGAAAGATCATAAAAGCACCACATAAAGAAAACAAGCCAAAATTTTTGGAAAATATTCTTAAATGAATACTATATAAATATTGTAAAAATCTCTGGGAATTACAGAAATTTAATAACAAGGCAATTGATGAGCATAACTTATTCAACTATATGGTGCTATACAGGGGGAAGCTATTAGCCAAACTCGTTAAAATGTAAAAGATCTAGGGGGCTGGAGGAATTCCCAAATCTGATGTGAAAATACTGTAAATCTGAACCATTCATCTCACAATCAACCTTTTAATTCTTCAACATTCCCCTGTAAGTTAAAACAGGTAGTAATTAGACCAATATATAAGAAAAAAATTAAAAAACTTGCAATGGAAAATAATAAACCAATTTAAGCTAAACTATTACCAAGATAAAATAAGGATAATTTTTAAAACAGTTATGGAATCTATGCAGTAATATTCAAATTCTTTCAGAATACCAGTTTGGTTAACAAAGAAAAAAACGCAGTATGGCAATCTCCAAACAAAGCATAATCATTATTGGCCATTTTCTTCTTTTTCTATTGTGAATTTAATAGATCTTTTTTGTGAATTTAATAATTTCAATGCATCTTCTCAAAGTTTTTTTGGAACAATAGCAAAAATATCATCTACATACCTATACCAGGTTTTGAATAGATGTGGGAAAGATTTAGTAATATGGCATTCAAAATGGCTCAATTAGCTTACCTAGACATCAGGATCATCAGAAATAATGCACACAACAAACTAATGTTTGGCATTTACAGAAAACCAATGCTCACAGAAAGTTATATTAAAAACAATAGCTACAATCCTACAAGCCACAAACTTGCAATTTTAAATAGTATTACAAACAGGTTAGTACATATACCAATGGAGAAAGAGGAATACCAGAAGGAATACCAACACATTATCAACATAGCCACTATGAATGGATACCAGAAAAAAACAATAGATAAGAAGATAAAAAGGTTTGAAAGACAGAAATACATCCAAGAAATGACTACTTTACTCAGACAACAAAAACCACAAGCATATAGAAAATTCACTTATCACCCTTGGACACATCTTAAATTTCAAAGGATTTTCAAAAAATACAAAATCATCCTGTCTCCACAGAATAACCACAATATACAGAAACTACTATGCAACAGAACAAAAGATCCTATCCCCAACGATAAATCAGCTGGTATATATCAAATTGGTTGTAATGAATGTAACCTGGTATACATAGGAAGAACCAAAAGAAATCTTGAAATAAGATTTAAAGAGCATATGAGATCCATTTGCCAAAAGCAGCCAGATAAATCAGCAGTAGCACATCATTTCTGGTCTTCAAACCATGATATCACTCCGAACATAAAACTCTTAAAACCGATCAACAGCAGCAATGAATTGGACATCTGGGAAAAAATACATATTGTCAAACACAGGAATCACCTAGTGAATTTCGAACTGCCGCCACCCAGCAGCCTTTGGAGGTTCATCAGCCCAACACCACTAGCCACACACCTCCCCCAGACGATGACCGGCAAAATCAGTTGAGGACATGCTGACGATGGGAGCAAGCCGTCTCCTGAAACGCGTTCAAGTAAGAATATTTTAGTGATGTAGTGTAACAACCCTCAACTCTCTTTATTTCAAATTATTAAGTGAATGTTTTAATACATCATTTCCCCTGAAATTAGTGAAGAAAGAGCAGGTATACAAAATATGGTGGTTTTCAGAAGAACTAAAGGATCTTAAAAAGTCAGATATTGCTCTATCATGACTTATATAAAGCCAAATATTTTCAGAGAGAATTATGTAAAAGTTAATAACGTATGTAAAAGTAAATTGAAGTTGGCTAAAGGTAATGCTTACTGTGATTTTATTAATCAATCTCTCAATAAGAGCAAAGCCACATGGAAACTTACTAATAGAGAACAAAATGCCATAATGAATCTTAATGTGTATGTAATACCTGAGGATTTTAATAATTACTGTGTGCAGTCAGTAAGCAATATTACTTTAAATGTACAGTATAACTTAGATCAAGCTATGCTTTATTATAAAAAAGTTAAATTACAAAACAAGAAATTTTTTAACTAGAGTAGCATTACAGTGGAAGATTGTAATTGAAGCAGCAAATAGTTTATCCTAGTCTTACAGTTCTAATGTTTATGGGCTATCAAATCAATATATTAAGAAATTAATTCCAGTGATTTCAGTTCCCTTGATGGCCATGTTTCACAGATGTCTTCAACAAGGAGTATTCCCTGATTGTTTGAAAATTGTTAAAGTTAGTCCTTTGCATAAAGAGTGTGATGTATCAAATTTCAAAAATTGTCCTGTCACTAGTTCCCATAATGTCTAAGGTTTTTGAAAATATATTACACAAGCGGTTGGTATTAGTTTTTGAAAATAATAATTTATTAGCATCAACACAATTTGGTTTTAGGAAAAAGAAGGCAACCATTCTGGTTTTACAAGATGTAGTACATTATATTTTAAAGGCATTTGAGAACAAAGCATATGTGTCACTTAGATTATGTGATCTTACAAAAGCTTTTGATAGTGTAATTCCGTAATTACTTATATCTAAGTTAAGATATTATGGTTTGAGTAATAATAGTTTAAAAATAATTCATTCTTATTTGTCAGGAAGAAGGCAATATGTTCTGTAAACAATAGAAGTTTGAATACTATCAAGTTAACCCAGGGGGTACCTCTGGGTTCGATATTAGGTCCGCTATTGTTTATAATTATGATTAATGATCTTGTTTATACTCTACCAGATGTGCCAATTTTGTATGCGGATGAAACTACTTTGAGGACTAGAAATGAAAATGTTGATGAATTGAATAATTTAACTCAGGCTAATTTTACAGCTGCTAAGGACTGGTTTCAGAAGAATGGTTTTATGTTGAATCAAGAGAAAACCCAAATAATGAAGTTGGGATTAAAGACTATAGGTGATCAGATTAAAACTGTAAATCTGTTAGGATTTGTACTTGACCCGAAGCTCTCATGGAAAGCGCATGTACATAATGTATGTGGTAACCTGTCAAGAGCCACTTATTTAACTAGAAAGTATAATCTTGTATATCACTGAAAGGATTAAGAAATGTGTATTTTATACTATTTCAAAGTCATATTATATATAGGATACATTTATGGGGTAGTAGTACCCATGTTAAAGAAATATTGTTGTGTCAAAAAAGAGTTATTAAGATTATGTTAAGTAAGAAGCCAGAAGAACATTGTCAATCATTATTTTTTCAATTGAAGATACTTCTATTATTAATTTACTTATATTTTATGTTTTGGTATATGTGGATTCCCATTTGCATCTGTATAATTTAAGACTAGACACTCAGAATACTGATACGAAAACAAACAAATTAAATATACTTAATTGTAGACTCGCTATGATGGAGACATATTATTTTAAGGGTGTAGAAGTCTATAATATGTTAGATATTAAATTTAGATCATTGAGTATAAGTGTTTTTAAAAGAATCCTTTTTAATTGGCTAGTGGAAAGGCCATTTTATTCGATTAGTGATTTTAATCATTATTCTGTAATTGAATATTATGTTATGTATGATTATGTTCTTTTCTTATCTAACTATGGACTTGGATAAATAAACTGATTGACTGATTTTATATTGGACATGAAAGGCCGGTAATTTTGCTCAGGCCTCCCGCTACGACAGTGCTGGTTGGCACATCAGCCTTGAGAAGGGGGCAGTGTGACTGGGAACATATATGGAAGAACAATTAATCCAACTTAAAGGATTAATCATAGACCGTAATTTGAAAAGTAACCAACATGTTGTGAGTATCATAAATAAAAACCTCTCATATATATATTATCTTTTTTCCAAGAAACAGTAGAAATAATGGATAGAAAATGTATTATACAATTATGCTCTGCCTTTATCCACTCTCACTCAAGTTGCTGTGCTGTTCTATTGACTACAGCACGAAAACATCAATAAATAATTTCTAGATATCTAACTTGAAGAAATGAGCAATTCATATAATGTTAAGGATGGAAAAATCCACCACATGCAGAAGATATTAACATCATCTACCTTTTACCTTTTTTGTGTATAATACACACAGACACACACAAAAATATATATACACAGTGCATCCGTTTAGAAGATAAAGCCACAGACTGGCTAAGTACGTTATATATACCAGTTCTAAGAAGTTTAGTACTCATAGTGCACATTACTAATCACTTGTGAGCAAGTACTGCGGCAGTTACTGAACGAAAAAACCCCAGTGTAATACACAGTGTAGGGAATGCGCATATACAGAATCTGCAGCCTCACCATAAAATACTGCTCTGTATATATATGAAGTATTAAATTTACTGTAAAAATCTATAATCACAACAGAAACATGAATGCAATGCAGGAAGAACTTAACACAGTGAAACCAATATTAAACATGATTTAACACTCATGGGTTTCACTTGTACTTAATGTGGGAACATGTTTTTGTAGCACCTTGTCTACATAATCAAAACAGTCAACAGCAGGTAATGATGCAGACAAAGTGCTACGAAAACATGTTCCTGCATTAATTATGTGTAATTGAAACACATGAGTGTTAAGTCCACAAATTCAAAACCTTAAAAACCATGAATGTTCACAGTCGTAACACCTTCAGAAATGGAGTATACTGTAAATTGCAAAAGCATAGAAAATAACACCAAAATTATGTGCAAATCATATAACAAACCAAGTCCTATCTGATAGAAAGGCTTGCTACTCCTCCGAAGTGTACAAATAAGCAAATGCATCTAAAGAGTAAGCCAAAAGACTCTGAACCGTCTGCGTGGTATTTTTCCTGTCCGGTCCTCAGCGCTCGTTGCCATCTGCGGCTATCATAAAAAGGCGCAGATGAAACCATATTACATTTTTAGATCTAATTTTACAGGCTTCACTTACCCACTTTATGAAAGGAGATGCTGAAACTGGCCACCGTTGTGGTCTATACATTTTTACTTTCTCTACTACGTATAGTAAGTAGGGCAAGTATTGCATTCCACCCAAAAATTCGATACCGAGATTTCATCGGAAATACATGTTTTGAGACCTCCTGAATCCAAAAAAAGCATTTTTGGAAACATGTCCGTGTGTGTGTCTGTGTGTGTGTGTGTGTGTGTGTGTCTGTGAACAGCATAACTCAAAAACGAACAGTCGGATAAGCACCAAACTTGGTATTTAGGTTCAGTATCTTCCAGAGATGCGACACGAAGGTTTTCAAGAAAATCCCCCCCACCCCAGACTACCCTTTACATGGAAGATTTTTCGAAAATTTTAATTTTCTCAAAAATGGCTCTAACGATTTTGATTAAAATATCATATGTTTAACATAATGTCATGGGAAATGAAATGTATATCTTGAATTTTCTGGGAATGTCTCCAAAAGTATACTTCATTATGAACGACTTTTGCATAACAGGTAAACCATAAGAGATAGACAAAATTTTACTACACAAAAAATGTAGATCGCGTTAAAATACACAACTTATGTCATATACATTTCTTTTGTTAAGTGAATCGTTTTCGAGATATTGCTTGTTATTTTCTTAAATTTTACAATACTTATACATTTTCTCAAATTCGTTATTCATATTTTTTATGTCCTGGACATGCAAAGAGAATGGAATGCGCCACATAGCAACCAGCGTTAAAATATTTGACTATCGCTTAAAACCTACCATATTCCCCTTGCATCTACAAGAAAATTATCAATAAGATTGACATCTCGATATCTCCATTAACATGAAGCATATGGAGAATAAGCGTTTGTAAAAATAGTTTGTACAAGAGTAGAGAAAGTCATGTGAGTATAACACATCAGATTTTTTGCTGTGCGATAGAAAATATATACCGAGCCATAATATACTTTGTGACTAAGTACAGGACAAAGTAACAAATAACTCGTAATAACTGAACTACATCACATGACTGTCAAGTGAATATTGCACTTCACACTGCAGAGCAAAACTATGATAGCATGACTTTGTTTATAGCAGCAGTGCGTTATGTTTTTATCATATTTCCACATGCCCAGTGGAAAAACACAGTGCAGCTGATATTATTGTTAATAAAATACCCCTGCAGGGTAACTTAAAACAAAGTGTATAAGACAAATCCACCCACCCTGGAGGAATTAAAACAAAATATGCGTCAAGAAATTTTGCAACATGAACTACAGCTAGCGATGGATAGTTTCCTAAAGAGGTGCCAAAAATGTATGGACAATGACGGTGGCCAGTTTCAGCATCTCCTTTCGTAAAGTCTTTAAAAGTAGCTTTAAAAATGTTGTGTGGTTTCATCCACACCTCTCTATGATAGTGGCAGACGTCAACGAGCGCCAAGGTTGCAGGCAGGAAAACGCCACGCAGGTGGTTCGGAGTCTTTTGGCTCACTCTGTACATGTAATATCTTTGCACTTCTCATCTTTCATAAAGTTATATTCCTTGTTTTATCTTTCTATCATTGTGCTTCTTTTTTCCTTATTTGTGTTTATTTACTACATTTTGTATAGTCAAATGATCCTTGTAAAAATCATTACAATTAATTTCTCATCAACTATCTTTTGCAGAGAACACATGAAAAATGAGGGTACGCATATTTACGTAAAATCTAAAATTTCACTTTATAAAGGTTATTTGACTTGAGCACTTAAAGTGGAATAGAATTTTGAAGCTAGTATTAAAAATAATATTACAAAATGATCATAATTTGTGTTTATAGAAATCCAGGTAGCTATTTGCAAATATTATCTCAAAACTTTGAAATTATTCTTGAATATTATAAATCTAAGACTCAAGTTACATTAATTAGACTTTTAATTTAAACTTTTCTTAAGGATAGTAATGAAAACAAACTGCTTGCTGAATTCATATGGCATGTAAGCTGTAATAAATGAACTGCATACAATTTCTTTGTCTTCCTCCATAATCTAGGGTTACCATGCTAGCCTCTCGTTCTGAAGGTTGCGGGTTGTAGACTAGTGGACGGCAATGGATTTTTTCGGGCATAATAATCCTTAGTATGGCTTCCTTCAGAAGGGAAGGTGGTCTCGTGTCATAGATTTACAGCACGTAAAAGAACCTCAAGCCTGATAAAGAGGCCTCTGAGTAAAATTAACAGTCTTTCACGCTTGATATAGAATAGGACGCCAAGGACCACAGCAGTTAAAGAGTGTCCATAAAAATGTTAAAAAAAAGAACTACAATTTCTATTTTAAGTATACACTGGTAATGAAATTGATTGCAACATAATGCAGCAAAACTAACTTACATAAGATTATTAGGTTTTGGCATCCAGAAACTTCAGTGCCTACATATACAGAACTAGAATAAAGCTTATTCAGATGTTTTGACATTCTTTCATTTCACACGCCTCTGAAGTATTCAATAAATAGCAAATAATGAAATAAATATAACATACAATTTTTACTTTTAAACAGAATCGAACTGTCACCTTAAAACTGTCAGCTTGTCTTCTGTTTGCATATTACATCATAATCATCAACGTATATTACTTGGAAGAAAATGTAACTGGTTTTTATTTTTACAAGCAATCTCTGGAATAACAGCAACTAACCAGCTTTTGTTTCTACACACATTCTCTGTGGAGGTAACTACATTTACTCCATGGCATTTTAAATCCAAGCTTTGTAAATCCTTTTGTCTTTTACTAATTTATGTAGTGAAATTACAAGATGTTCTATAACTCATTCCAGCAGAAAGAATCAGACTTTTCAATGGTGAAAGTATTACAAAAATTGGTAGCCTGGCTTTTGAGATTACCTTAAATATACATGCTCACATATATACATACAAGTTATTTCTCTTTATAGTATTACTTTAAAGGAAGCACAGGTAAAGGAAAATGTAACACATGAATCAGAAGGCTTCTATTTGAAACATAATCCAAGAGCCAAATCTTACCTTGGTGATTCTACTGGAGTGAAGTCCCCATCCTGTAACAGAATAATCCAAGCTTATAGTTTCACACAATCACCTATATAACATTAGTTAAATGTCCTGCAGCACATAGTTATCTTTTTAAAGTGCCAGGTTTGATTTATTTTTAAATCGGAATATGGTATTAGGTGTTATGTAGAAACAAGGATTTGACATTACATCTTATAATGGGGTTGAACGGAAAATGTAATGGAAAAGCTTTTTAGATCTGAATAGTTTGGTTTAAATAAAAAAAAAAGTGGCAAAAGGAATGTTAAGCGAAGATAAATCAAAATCTATGATTCAGTAAATCTCAAGTGATGCAATCACATGACTTTCTCTACCAATGACAAATTCAGATATGTTAGAATTCCTACAAAGACTTAAGCCCCATTGAAAGGAAAAGCAAGCATAGATGAAGCACAAATACAATACTTTGCATTCATGTTATTTAATGGAAGTATTCACATAGTCACATAAGACTGATTACCAAGAGGCAGAATTTTGCACTTTTTTCTCCAAGTAGTGCCAGCTTTTGAACAATGCAAGATCTTATGCCCTCTGCTGTACAAACACGATACTCCTCCATTTGACTGTCATATGTGAGATGCTGATCTGTTGTTTGCTTGATACAACAGCTTTTAAATCCTATTTATTTATAAAGAATGGATGACTTTTCATTTTGGGATTACTGGTTGCGTTATCCAGTTTGAAAACTGATGTATGCTCACAAAACCTTCACATGATTTTTACAAATCTAGAAATCTGTGCCAATTTTGTGTTATGCCATTCTTCAATCCACATTGCATTTATAGTACGTTTTTTACAGTAGATGATTTCAAAGTAAGCAATAAGTTCTTTGTAATTCAAAGACACATGCAACACATATACAAAGTTCACTGAATGAGGTATTTGCCACAGAACTAGAAATGTGAGCCTATTCTAGAAAACTAAAAGTAATTGTGTTTTATGTATGGATGCTCTTTAACTATCATGGTTCTTAGCTTCCCATTCTATATTGGGTGTGAAAGACAGGAAATTTTGCTCAAAGGCCTCTTTACCATGCTTGAGGTTTCTTGAATGCAGTAAATCTATAAAACTGGACCACCAGCTTTACTTTCCTTCTGAAGGAAGCCATGCGGAGGATTTTTATGCCCAAAAAAATCCACTACTCCTATGTGTATTTGAACCTGTGACCTTAGGAACTAGAGGCTAGCATGATTAAAAGATACACACCATAATAGTAAACCTTTTGGAGAAATTGTAAAAAACCGAAATTTCAAACCAGTAGAATCCCAAAAGGCTGATAAAGGAAATAAATTAGTAATTTTGGATAAAGAAGAGAACACCAAAGGACGCAAGAGTTTCTACAATCCTCAGAACAATCCTATAAACAAACTCATATGCAATACAAATGAAAGCTTAGCAGTTGTCAAACACTCTTTACAAAGATAACAAAAGTTAAAAAGTAGGTTATCCTACAACTCATAAAATGTATGGTTTACCAAAACTCCATAAAACTGGAAAGAAATAAGTAATATTGAACGGCCAACTGTAAAAATGGTTAACCAAGAAATTTCAAGAAATGCTAATATTTGAATCATTAAGCATTAAGAATTCCTCTTTGAATTAGTAAAAGGGATAAAGAACACAGCTTATAGATGATACATTGGTATTATCTAACATATTTTCAGTATTGACACATTGGTATCATCTGATATATGTTCAGTATTGACACATTGGTATTATATGACAGATTTTCAGTATTGGCACATTGGTATTATCTGACATATTTTCAGTATTGACACATTGGTATCATCTGATATATGTTCAGTATTCCCAAATGTGCACAAAGAGTTTTAGCGGCATTAAATAATTGGTGAAACTCAATCCACAAGAATGAAATGGGAATTAAATAGCTCATTAGCTTAACAAAATTGTGCACTGAGCAAACATTCTTTTTTCAGTTCTGCAGGAAAATACTTTCAGCAAAATATGGTTGTATTCATAGGAAGTCAGCTATCACCCTTCAATGCGGTTTATTTATGAGTGCTCTAGAGACAAAAGTAGTTAACATATTCCCATGAAAGTTTAAAACCTGGGTTAGACTTGTTGATGATATATCACAATAGTTTAAAGGAAAAATTGACAAGATGTTCTAAAATTATTCAATCTGAAAGATAGAAGCACAAAATTCAATAAGGGAATAGAATCTGATGACCAGCTTCCCTACATCTAGATCTAAAAATTATAAGGAAAAAAAATAGGTTAGCTTTTGGAATATACAAAAACAACACTTATATAGACAAATATATAAAAGACCATAGTTGTAACCTCCATTACACAAAGTTGCCATACTTTAATGAGAAAACACATCTGTAAAATCAAATACAACACATAGAACATTCCAGAAGATCTTGAAAGAAAGCAACATCATATTCATCCCCTGAAAATAAACTTAATACAAAATTTCTATTAAAAACTAACCAAAAACATAAAATATTCCCTCATAATAAGCTGGGGTATTTACAGAATAGATTGCAAGGACTGTGAAATTATTTATATAGGTAAAATGAAATGAGAATTATAGAACAGCTAATCCAGAGAAGAGGAAAGATCAGCATAAGTAATGCATTTTCAGACAGACAGACATGAAATTATCAACTCAGTGATGACGCTAATTGAGCAAGCATAAAAAGCCACTGAACTGAAAATTTGATAACAATTATTTTATGGAAAAATCAATAAATGATCACATGAAAATGAAATATGAGATCACAATGGACCAGAATCTCATAGTCAGCAACAGAGGGCAAGTAGCAAGCCGTGCCATCAGGACCAGCTATTCACCTACAATCAGTTGACAAGAAAGGCATTCCCTGAAACTAGTTCTGAGGTAAATACCTAATTCAGTGAAATTTGTGTATATGCAACCACATCTGTAACTTTTAAGCAAGAAGTACTTTAGTTACATGTGGAAACAGTATTTAAATGTTTATTCACAGTAACAAACTGTTGCAATGAAAATAAAAGGAAGGGAAAAACCAAGAATTGCAAACTTTAAAGCATGTCGAATAGATGACATTTGGTAAATGCAACTTGCACATGGAATAATTTGGAAACAGCCAACACTACAAGGAATTTACAAATTCTGTTTTGGACGAGCTCTACATTTTTCCTGTAAAAATGCTTTTCTCTATTCTTAACAATTGTTGATATACTTCTACAAACTTCAATAAAATAAAGATTCTTGATAGGCTATTCACAAAATCCAACATATACATATCATATGTCATGGAACCAGTTAAACAGATTGGAAAGGCAAAATCAGACTGAAAACTTTCCATAGCATCAGAATAGCTCATAGACATTTCTGAGAAAATAAAAGATAGCGAACAATTTTCTTCCATGGCGTGGGAGGATTTTGTTGAAAACATCTTGTTGCAAACTTGAAAGTTACTGAACTTAAATACAGTATATGGCATTTATCCATCTTTTTGAGTTATCCTGTTCTCTCTCTCTCTCTCTCTCTCTCTCTCTCTATCTCTCTCTGAGATATGCTTTATTGCAAGTGCAAGCATGCACATACATATAAAATCTTTTGTTTTGATTTTTCTTAAAAGCACTACTTCTGCATTTAGTGGAACTCAAAATACACTCTTAAAATTGAATTTCTGGGTGGAATACATTATTTCCACTATTAACCATAAATATGATGTACATAAAGAAAAAGTGCCTGATATGTGTAGGAAGACCAGTGCAGGCAATAAACTGGGTTTTATTTTTTTACAACAATACTGGGCTTGCAAACATGTATCTTAGAGTTCATAGATTGTAATCTACACATTGTAAGCAGATTATTAATAACTAGCTGGCTTACCTAACCCCTGGAAGTGAAACAATCATCAGTCAGAATGGTTCAGTATGCTTCTGTATAATCACAACAAGTAAACTTTACACCTTTATACTTTTTCTTTGGTCCCATAATTATTTAATAACATAACAGCTACCTAGTTCCCAAATAATACAGAAACCCTTAACACATACAGCAAAACTGAGGTGAAGCTGGTGAATATGAAGATTTGCATTCCCAGGCCACCAGGTTAATAAGCCATTTGGAAAACAATAGTAGTAGTAATAGGTCTTTGAGTGGCGCAAAACTAATGTGGTCACCAGTGCCACCCTCTGGCTATAGATTTATTCATGTTGATACATAAGCAATACATGCAAACTAATTACATGGTTAAGCCACTGAGATTACATAAGTAGAAAAAATACACAGAAAATATGTTATATGCTAAAAGAAAACTCACAAATCAATATATACCATAAATAATCCCTCAGCAAACACAAGCAGTTAAGTCAGTTTGAAAGTCATTAACATACCAAACTTACAC
The DNA here is from genome assembly GCA_030765065.1 of Deroplatys truncata. NCBI lineage: Eukaryota > Metazoa > Arthropoda > Insecta > Mantodea > Mantidae > Deroplatys > Deroplatys truncata. The sequence goes on along the minus strand of CM060989.1, from coordinate 89,531,804 downwards.
AATTAAACTTTTGCAAGGAAACCGCTGAATTTAATACGGCAAAAAAGCTTAGTGATACAGGCAGAGTCATCCCCATAAACTGTAATTAAATTAGGAGAGCCCAAGTCGTTTGCAAAAGACAAAAATAGTAATGATGCTGGGAGTGGAAATGCTTCACTGTTAAGGGCACATTGCAGTGGACACATAGACAAGGGTGTTCACCTGTAAGGAGGAAGCCATGACTAAAATAACAGTGGCCAATATGAAACCGAGCTAGCACGGTCTCCTCACGACATGATAGACTGGAAGAATGCAGAGAAGCGTTGTAGCCTTGACATCTCAGAGTTTGATGGTAGATGTAAACCACTCATCATGCCAATAAGAGAGTACCTTTCTGTGCAATATATCCTTCAACTCCATACATAGGCAGCAGAGAACCCGTTTATCAGGGTGGAGAATCACAGCCTTCACTGCCTGTTCATTTACAATGCCAAGATGTTCTGGAACCTAGACAAAGACCACGCAAAAGCCAGCAAGATAGAGAGAGTGCAACGTATCATAGATTTTCTGAACATGTAGTGTTGGCTATAGGGATCCTGTAAGCTAGGTAAATCACTGAGAGAATCAGAACAACACTGGAGTGCAGGGAAAAGCAGCAGATGAAATATGTGGCCTTAAATATGGTATAGAGTCCTTTTTGGAAAAGAAACACAGTTACAACCACAGAGAAAAATTATCTACACAGCTGTTAACTATAAAATATCAGTTTATTCATTTCTAATGTTAGCTGGATTCTTCTCTCTTTGTACAATTTTTTAACAAACTGCTAATAAACTTGATTACCACACACAAAAAAATATAAAACAACACTTTCTTACATGAGGGTTAGTACAATATTTTCACGTTGGTATCATAACATTTTAAGCAGATCCTGTTCTGTTTTGCTGTGTCTTAACTTTAAATCATGAATATATTTATGCAGGGTGGTAAGTAAACATCCTTGAACAGGATGTCCCCTTGTAATGAATAGGACAAAAAATAGGCAGTTTTGCTGTTTTTAAAAGAGTTTTTGAGAAAACAGCAAAAATTTCTTCATATTAACTTTCATTTTAAACAAACATTTTAAGAAATTTAAATACTATTTCAAATATTTCTTAAACGATGCTGAAAGATAAACGTTATCTGCATGTTTAAATACACTTTGAATTAAACCAATTCACACTCACTGTTATATAAGGTTTCAAACTTTGTCTAAGTTGAATCTACACTGTTGTCCATGAGAACACACAACATGACAACTCTAAAAACACACCTCAGCTGTTTGTTTATAAACAAATGCACTTGAACTGTTATTTCTTGTCCTTATGGCTTGTATTTAAAACAGCAGATTATCAGTACAAAATGGCTCACTTTACTAATACCAAGTATCTTGAAATGCTATACATTTACATTGAAGCACATTGTAATGCAACAGGTGTGCAAGAATTTATTGACAAAGATTTCCAAACAAACAAGCACCACATCATAGTACATTTTTTTTCATGTATCAGAAAGTTCTAGAGACAGGAAACATATCTCCTCATGCTGGAGTTGGTCAAAGAAATGTTGCACAAGAAGAAATCCTTCACTTGGTAGAAGTAGATCCTGGAAGCTGCAGCTCAAACTACTGACATATCCCAATGGCCTGTTTTTAGAAACATTAATAGAACTGCTATGCTATTCTGCAGATCACGCTACTGACATATCCCAATGGCCTGTTTTTAGAACATTAAAAGAACTGCTATACTATTAGTATATTCAGCAGATCCAGTTAATTCTCTGAAGCAGATTATGCACCAAGGGTAGCATTTTCAAGGTTTCTTCAACACCCACCCCTTAAAATTCCTGCAGTGCATGAAGCAACATTTACCAAGCCATAGAAACGTGGTAAGCAATTAGCATAATGCATACATCAGCACACTCACCTCTTTCAGATTGGCAGAACCAGCTACCAATGCCAAAGCTGAGTGCACCTCTCAAGGGGCACTCAATAATTTCTCCAAACTGATGCAATAAAGACACAAAGATCCATACCTAATCCCGATCCACTCCCTGGGGAGCAGTCTGGGCCCTGGCAAGGTCATGACTGCCTCCCGGACATCTCCTTCACCCGCTGCCAGCGCAATAAGCTGCAGTTACCTTCCGCACTAACGGGGGTGTTCAGCGGAACCCCAATACCTAACCTCACTTCTGCTTACAATTTTTCTTCTTAACTTCACCTACCTATTCCCGTCACTACAAAAAAAAAACCGAATTTAAAAAAAAAAAAAAAAGAAGCTTAGGAAATCCACACACAATTAGACGAGACATATTTCATCACAGACTCTCTGTAAATGTTTGGGAACGAATCATAGGAAACAAGTAAACGATCCATGGATACTTCAAATCTTAAGAGGAGCCATCTATCTCCAGCTTCTACAAGAAGCATTATCATTATGCTTGAGGATTTTCCGCTGGCAGTAAGAAATGATGTGTGGCTATTAAAGATGGCACACCTCTGCACATAAGTAGAGCTGTGTGTGGCCATCTACACAATAGCTATGCAGAATGCTGGATCGCTCAGAATGGATCAATAATATGGCAAACAGTATCACCAGATCTAAACCCAATCGAACTTTTCTTTGAGGCTATATAAAACTTGCATATACATTACAGAAGTGCCTGATGTGGAAACACTGCTTCAAGCAGCGGAAGAAATAAAAAGCATCCCACTTCATGCAGTGCAGCAGAACTGGAGAAAATGTTGTCAAGCATGTGTGTTGGCGAGAGGGGCACATTTTGAACAATTTTTATATTAAAAAAGTATTCTCTTTGATTTCTTGTTCTTATCTTGCTTTAATTATTCACTGAGTTTTATAAATCCTAAGAAACTAAGCATAACCTTGTAACTTGGTTTCTCAAGCTTTTATTTACTTTTACAAATAAGTGTTCCTATTATTAATTTGTGTAATTCTGTAAAGCAGTTTCTCATGTCCACATCTGTATTTAGGTTATTTACAGTCATGTATAGTTTCCTGTTTATTTGTATACCGGAAGTGTTTATTTGTTTGTTGGCATAGCAGCAGAAGCTGAAGAATTAAAAGTTAAGTTGCTGAATGTAAAGTATAGCTGTTGAATTTGCTGCATTGCAATGTTGTGCTGTACAAAATAAAATAGCAATCATCTCAAAAGCAGAAAGGATTATGGAAACAATTTATTAAGGAAGAACACTCAAAGCAATGTGCTCTTTCATTGTTTAAAAGGATCATTGTAAGTCACCTTCTACCTTGCATATTACTTGGAATAAAACACTGCCTCCTTTGACTTATTTGCAAGCATTTGTGATAGTGTAGAATTCCCCAAGACGCCAGTAGCAGCAAATGTAAGTTTTTATGAGAGAGAGGACCAACTTAAGAAAGAGATAGAGATACATGGAATTCACAAAATGTCACCAAATGTATGAAAGCAGAAATACAAGCAATTGAACTCTCATAAAACGCCATGTAAAGCACCAATCAAAACACTCGTTACAATTATTTGCACAAATGTGCACATCACAGCATTTTCATATAAAAGGAGGAATTTTGTCTAGCAGCATGCTTTACTACACTCCATAATGACATTCTGACTAAGAGACAATAAATTAAAATTTATTTATGGACATACTTTACTGCCTTGGTTCTTAGAATTCCATTCCATAATGGGCATGAAAAATTGGAAATTTTGCTCAAATGCCTCTTTATCAGGCTTTGGGGTTCTTTTATGTGTCATAGATCTATGAAACAGTACCACCGTCTTTACTTCCCTTCTGAAGGAAGCCATACTAAGGATTTTTACGTGCAAAAAAATACATTGACCTCCGCCGGGATTGAACCCACAACCACAGGAACTAGAGACTAGCACAGTATCCAAGAGTATAGAGGGCCATAAAAAGAAAACCGATAAAAAAAAATTAAAATAACTTGAAGATCAGGGAGTAATGCATGGTAATGATCAGGGGTGGCGGAGATAACAGTAATGATAATAAGTTTGCTCCCATAAATTACTACAAACAGTGGGTATTGGGAAAAAGAGAGTTAAAAATATAGCATAATTATGTAATAAGGGGAAATCAGCTGCTAGCTACTTTTACCTTTTATATGGAATAAAGTTCAATCAAAAACCGAACATGTGTGTGTGTGTGCGTGTACAGAGTTTTCTCTCTTTATATTATTAATAAGAATAAAATAAAAAATTGAAATGGGTTTTCAGAAGAATAGTTTTGTTCAGAATCCAGGTGTATCTGAGTATACCCTATAGAAAATTTTATTCCCTTGAGAGTTAGGATAACTGGATTGTAAAAGTGACAATATTCAAAGCTTTTTTCAAAATATTCAGGTACACATAAAAATTAAGTCCACCAAACATTATAAATGAGCATATGTCACAACAGATTTTGATGAATCCTTTACCACTGACTCATGTACTTCCTGCAGGACACACGGTATAAGACATTTTCAAACGTTTTAAAAATAAGCAATTAGGTATCTAAATACTCATATCCAGCTTTATGCTGGTTTTTCAGATATTAATATCAGATTGTTTTTACCCTTAACTGCAAATAAGCCTAATCTTTTTATCGTTATTATTTATTTTAAAATTTAGGTCTTGCAGTCATAAAGGGTAAAAGGAGAGACATTAAACTTTATAATGGGGTTGTATATATTCCTCCGATGACTTCATTTCTCCCTCATTTTACTTACAACACATTTGTATTTTTCAAGTAGCAGGAAAATTTAGCAGATCACCGGATGCTAAAATATCACAGTATTATTGTATGATTTCAACAAAACATCCCTTAGATATCTCATAATTTTCAAGAACTATTACCACCATTCCTTTCAACCTTTGAAGCGCACCATCTGGCATACACTGTACACATTCATAAAACTATATCTTATCATTATCTTGTATTACATAATTCAAGTACTTTATCCAGTGCATAATAAACAAAAAGTGTAACTACACTAAATTTCAACAAACCTACCTTAATGTTACCACAAACCGATGAAGTTTCTGTATCCAACCACCAAGGTTCTTCTTTAATTTCTATTTTGTTATCCATTTGATGATCATTGTTGCATTTCTTAAAATTCATTACAAGATCCTCTGGAAGAAATTCTGTCTTGTTCTGCAAAACAAAGTCTGAAAACAGAGTCTGCTCCTCATTTTCTGTCTTCATGCCTATCTCATAGTTGTTGCTGTATGCAACACCTTCAGAATTAATATGCTTTACAAGATCTTTGGTAAAAACTTCTGCCTCTTTCTGTGAACAAAAGTCTGGAAAGGTAGTCTCTGATTTAAAGTCTGTTTTTTTGCCACATCACAATCATCATCCAAAGTCACAGCATCATTGTTTGTCTTCACTGTAACATTCTTGGTAAAGAACTCTGTCTCATTCTGTGAGGCTATGTCATCCGAGAATAGATCCTCTTCTTTGACTTCTATCTTGATATCCATTTTACAACTGTTGCTGCATCGGATAGTGCTGAGTCTGTGGAGAAACAAAAACATCATGAATAACAGAACAATAGCAAGCAAAGTGTAAAATATCTGTACAGTTATGAGGCAGAATTACTGCATATAGTAAATGTGTGTCTGTTACTGCTCCGTCCCCACTATCCATTCTGCAGTCATTAGCTCATCTCACATGTCCTGTAATATGATACACTCAACTGTATGTAGTTGTGCTGCCAATTACTGTCCCACCTCACTCCCCTCGCTGCAGTCATTAGCTAATCTCACATGTTCTCTAATATGATACACTCAACTGTATGTAGTTGTGCCAATTACTGTCCCAAATCACTCCCCTCTCTGCTGTCATTGGCTCATCTCTTATATTTTTTTAACACCATATGCCAATTAACCACCTGATGTAACAATAAATATAAAATTATGATCTACTGCTTGTTAATCCAGATAAATACTTGTTAAAATAGCTTTATTAAACATTTCGTTGAAGGCACAACATGGATACAAGGGACAGAAAAGACAAAATTTCAGAAATCTTATCTGCTACATTCGCATGACTATCTTGATGCAATGTCACTTATTTTTATGCAACTTCTACAAATTACTCTCAAAAGATTCATTACTCAAAGTTCATATTACATTTCTTCCAAAAATTTGACACATTAAAACAGAAATTACAGGGACCCCTGAATTAAAAATTACATTTTGCATATGTATGTATGTATTTGTGTGCATCATAGCAAATCAAAAGAAAAAACTTGAATGAATACCAGCCTTAAGTTCAGGATCTTACAGGGATGCGGCTTGGAGGCTTTCAACAAAATCACCCAACTTCAAACTACGTTTTATATGGAAAAATTTATATGATTATTCATTTTTCCAAAAATGGTTTTAACGATTTTGAATAAAATACCATATTTGCATGACAAAACGATATATTGAATTTTTTGGATATAGTCAGTAAAGTCATCTTCATTCTCAATGACTTCTGTATAATTGATAAACCATAAGACATACACAAAAGCTCAGTGCACAACAAATGTAGATTCATTAAAGGACACAGTTTATGTTAAATCATTTTTTGTGGCATTAGCCCTTTCTGATATATCCCCTGTTATTGGTAGGAACTTTCAAATATAGAATACTTTTTACTTTCTCTGTTATTTACCTATAGTATTCCATGCATACAAAAATTCAACACTGAGATTTCACCCAAAATATATGTTTGAGACTTCCCAAATAGGAAAAAAATAAACAAATACAAAATAAAATAAAGCATTTAAGGTGTGTGACCAGCATAACTGAAAAACAGAAAATAAGTAAATATCAACTTGGTATTTAATTTCAGCATCTGCATCTTCCAAGGTGGAAAAATGTTCATTTTTTATTTTCTTAAAAATGGCACTGACGACTGAGTAAAATATCATATTTTTAAAATATCCGCATGACTAAAGAAAAGTAAATCTTGAATTTTCTGGAAATAACCAGTGAAGTCATCTGTTCTGAATGACTTTTGTGTAATAAAATTATTAAACTGTGAAACACAAAATGTTACTACATAAAAAAAATATGGATCTCTATGAAACATAATTTATTTCAAATAACTTTACCTGTGGCATGAGGCACATCATAGATATCCATTATAGAAAAATGTTTCAAACATGTCATGCAAGAAAGATTCTTAGTCCAAAATTCGCTATGACCATGTGAAAACAAACAGAAATGACATGTTAACAAGTCCTATTGTTTTACTTATTGCAGCTAACATGCACAACATTTGAAACAATCACAACCAACTTCTACAAAAAAACCCATACATTTGCACAACTTTGGAAGGAATTAGCAGTAGCCTACATCCGTGGTGTGGACATAGCATGTATGCTTCACATTCCAAAGGTTCCTGAATTCTATTCTTGGTTTTTCCCACATCCTGAAAAGATTAATCTGGGGTAACTTTAACCTCTAAGGACCCCGGCCTCATTTGAGCATCATTTCACGTATTTCATTAATTCATCATCTGATTTGAGTGACCCAGTTAAAGGATTTAAGAAAACAAGATAAGCAGCCGCTCAAACTTGTAAAGTCCTGAACAAGCTTGTCTGTACAAAATAACATGGTTAAAGAGGGCAAAATTATTACTGATCAAATCCTATTCCTCAAACACTGCTTTGCATACAACCAGTCATATGACATGACAATAATGGAGTGTTGACTAGATCAAGGTGTGAGCTTGCCAACATATCCGACTGGTTTATTTACTGCCGGGAAGTGTTCATGAACTCCAATGTCACTAAAACTGCACAAAGTTTAAGGAGGAAAAAATATTTGGCTGAATTCTTTAAGTGAAGCAAGGAGGATAGTTTTGCTTCACTGCATTCTTCAATGTGGCTACAAGTGTAGTAAGTAAATAAATAACAAATTATAAACCTTATGTTGAGGTGTTTCCCAGCATCAAATCAACTAAAAATTAATTGTAAGCACATATTAGACCAAAATGTGCTTTCAAATAACTTGCAACTCATGTTGGACTTAGAAAACATCTCACATCACATATTGGAAGGTTGAGCCCCAATATTAATAATTGGTTTCAATGTTTTAGTCCTTTGTCATTCTTTAAAGTGCTGCTGCTATTCAGTTGTTTCTTACGTCATGGAAAGAGTATGAAACTTCAAGGCCAGCATATAGAAACATGACTTGATTCTGCTTAATGCATCACCCTTGTACCTACCTAAAACAAAATGGGAAATGCAACTATTTTGGCAAAGATTTAACTTAATTAACATGAAGTCAGCTTTCTTAGGAATAGTTTGTTGTAGCTATACAAAAATAAACAATAGTGGGTAGATAAATTCATGTGAACATAATACCAGACATTTTTAAATTCATAATTAATCACTTTTTGTATGGTTATGTGGAATGGTCCTTGGACCTCACAGTTTGTTTTGAATAATATAAATGAAATATTCATCAAGTGAATCTTATGACCTCAACGAGCAACCTTATAAAGTCGCCTTCACTAGAAAATTTTGTAAACAAAAAATAGATGTAGTCATTAATGAAACTATATTGGGCACTTTTTGAGTTGGTGATTGATAGTTGGAGTAAGGATGGCAATTTTACCACTTAAGCCATGTCCACGTGCCATGCAGCAAAGATGGCAGGAAAGGTAGGATATTTGTGTGTTCAAGTTGTGATCCAAACATTATTGTTGTTGGTTTATTTATCGATGCCGTACCCAGTAATGCCCAGAATATCCACGTCTTACATCAGAGAGAGTGAGAAAAATACAAAAATAAGGTATTGTATCTCCTAGGATGCAAGCTCTACCTGGGGATTACAATTTCATTTTACATTTGTGAAGAAATCTAGGGAGATGTGGTGATATATGCTGGATGTCTTGTTTAAGCACAATTCACTTTTATTTCCCTTTAAAGAAAATGCACACTCCTCATTTTAGCATGTATTCATTGTGTGTGGTATGCATTGCTTTTCAAGTTTGTTTCTTATTCAAAATGCATATTTCTCCAAATACATATATTTGTGTTCCACGCTTGCTTAACATCTAGTGATGTTACATATTACATGGATAGGGGTATGCATCCAGCAAATATGCAGTTGATGTTGGCAGTTCATTTATGTGCTTCGCAAAGTCACCACAATACATAGAGCCATTGCACCAATTCATTGTTTTGCATTGTAGCCACAATTTGCTTATGGGAAAATTGTTTACATATTCACTTGAAATTCAACAATACTAATACATTGCAGAAATGACTTTAGCTTACATTTCATTGTACATACAAGAGGATTCAGGAGGCTGAAGCAATTGTCAAATGTTTAAAAAGAGTGTCACTAAATCTGGCATAGAAATTCCACCCTTAGATTAATGCCACAAGAAACAATGCTTATTTAGCACTTAGAAAATTTGATAAAGCAAATTGGAAAATTCAAACCAATAATATCCTAGAAATGATTACTGCCACAGCAAATTTTGTTATAAACTGCAACTTTCAAAGATATCTACAATTTGGTCGCAAAGCATTTACAAACACACCAGTTACACCAGTTTAGTAAATAAAGACAAAGCCCATGTTAACCAAAACAGTACAATAATATCCAACCATTTACTCAGCCCCAGGTAGTTTCTAGTCATTGCAATACACTACAATTTCACTTCTTGTCTCATTTCTGTCTTGAGCTAACGTTGTAACAGTTCACAGTGCATCATTTAGAATCAGTGGAAGACCGAGGTCTGCAACTTGGATTGTTCAACCTAGTGAAGTAGTGGAGCTGGCAGCGATTAGAGAAGAGGACTTCCTCTACGAAGCTTTGTTTCAGGCACTGGAAAAAAAGTGTATGCGCATGTTATAAGGGCCAATCTGCTCTTAGTGTATCCCTGTTGAAAATGCTTATAAAATCCTAAGAAAAGCAAATAAATTACCTTAGGAGTGAGTTTAAAGTGGATGTGATCTCTTCAATAGCTGGTGCTCAATTGCCTGCCCCTTTTAGGGGTTTTACTTTTATAGAGAAGTTGCATTAGGAACGCAACAAACGTAGCCATGTTGTTGCTAAAGCGCATGCAATGTGGGAACTGCCAAACTAAATAAAAAGTGAAATCCACTAAATATGCAATGTATTGTCGTTACTAGAATTTCTTCTTCGTTTAATGTTGCCGCTGACAAAAACGCAATGCATTCATAGTAAGAAAGACTATCGACCAAAATTGTAATCTTTGTATTGTTTTTGTGAAAGTTTGTTATATTAATGTGTTATTTCTATTAAAAAAAGAAGTTCCTTTACTGTAACAGTGGTAGACAGTTAAGGCAAGCTTACATAAAAGAAACCTAACCTAAGGCTAACCTTCCGTGAATTCACAAATGTAAGCATATATAGAAAAAAAACTAAACCTAACCTCCTGTGAATCAGTAATCTAAGCTTAGGAACACAACTGCTACACTCCTCTCCTTCTAAAAAACATGCCTCAGCTACGCTTTGAGGCTGAGGGCCCACAATCTCTCGGCTACGCCTTGAGGTAGAGTATCTTACCAGTTTTTGTGGCATTAGTTGTTCATATGTTGCCAGCATTACATTAGAGCTTGTGTATGACACAGAATGACATCTGTTGAGCTAGTGTATGACAGAGTGACACCTTTTGGACTTATAACACATCATTTTCATCGCTGTGGGGGATACACTAAGAGCAGAATGTTGGAATTACCATAACTTGACTTAACTGATGCATATGAGCCAGGTACAAAAGTCCTACTCTTTTCGAAAATACTCTTCACATGTGCAGGGAAGTTAAACGCTACAGTATAGTATTTCTAAGGATGCCAATTCATTTTTCGTATTGTAATGAGTGAACCTGTTAAGTAAGAAGACCATGCATTATATATAATTATACTTTAAATTACATTATACCACAGCATATGAACGTGTTTCTGCAAGGAAAGATAAACAGGAAGGTTAGTTTCGATAAAATTATTTAGAAAGTATTCATATTTCATACCTGTGAAAACAGCACTTCTATCTCCGTTATTTCTTGCACTGCTGCTTAATTTATTTTGTCTTGTCGAGTGCTTGCTTTGAGACGCGACTGCCAACCACAACAAAAATCGAGATAACGCTGGTAAGATGGCCAGTACGAGTCGAAGTCATTTCAAACTACCGCTTCCTCCTTTCGAACCACAGAAAACCAAAGTATTAGAAGTGCAACCCTAGTGTTAAAACGGCGGAAATACGAGGGCGATCGCAGCGTGAGTAGTGATCGGGGATGGAACGAAGGTATGAAAACTCGTGCTCTCGGATGAAGACGTCAATCTAGCTACTACAGCTGTATTTTTCATACCTGCCTAGCTTACTGGCTCATCTGATCATGTTTTAATACTGTATCGCTACTGATGACGTACAAAGTTAATTACGTGAGCTTCAGTAATCGTGATTGCACTTTGAGATATTCAAATTTCTTTTTGAAGGAGCCGATTAAAGCTGACATAAAATAACGTGTCACTGTCATCTGTAGCAATACAATATTTGAGTAATTATGATCAGCTGAACACCTGACAGTATGAAAAACACAACTGTGTATTCCTGTGTAACTTATTTAAATTATCCAATAGTCGGCACATACATTGCTTTTATATAATATTATTGGGGTTAGTAGTGGTTGCTAAATGTTTCTATGCCACGATACATAATGGTGACATTTAAATTTTTGAGGTTGAATGAGGATCAAGTACCTTGGAATAATTTCTTCTGCATGCCTAATACTAAATTGCCTCCATGTTTTGATTGAACTTGCAACCAACTAAGAATAACACACATTTGACACTTGTTAATTTATTCTATTCTCTAGATAGCGCAACACAATTTGACATATTTGCTTAACATGAATAACATAATTCCATTTCCTACAAAGAAACTTCTGCATACATTCTATGCATAGTGTAGTTATTGTTTGTCATTCACTAAATCGCTATTAGCAGTGCAATAAATGTCATTAGCAACAGTTTCACCACACTATTTAACACTATTAATGTCATTGTCACTCTCTATACTCTGACTTGAAGCACCATCGCTGGACACAAATAGGCACAACTTAACTCCAACTTTCCATTGTGCATATCCTAGAAATAAATGGAAATACATGTTTAAACTACCCTTAAAAGTAGGTTTCTGAAGAGAAATTGCTTGCATTAAGGAGAAATTTCTAGTTGCAAACACCTTGTGATTATATTACATACTATCCATTCTAAACCAGAATTCTCTCTGATGTAAACCGAAGCATATGCTTCTGCTTGTCATGAGCTAAGCACTACGTTTACGCCTGTGTAAATAGTTCCTTAATAAATGTATTGTATCATGAAATATTGGAGTAGGAAAAGTATAGAACTACATATTTGATTGTGGTTATCATAAGAACTCATTGTTATATGTAATGGGGGTAATGTTGCTCCAGAAATCGATGTGTCATGGCGCACGATGTAAATGCGCAATGTAACGTACCAACTGTTAAACAGAAGAAACGCTGCTTCGTCAGTAAAACACTAGCGCTTGGAGAAAGCCAACCGAAGTTGCCCGACGAATTTCGAGCGAATGCCGAAAATAAACGAAAGGAAACGATCTTCCAGTTCAAGGGGGAAGGTAGTCCATTCCGGCACATTTTGCTCCCATTGGCTGTGGTCAAATACGTAACGTGGAACGTTGGCGCGCGCATTTCGACTGGCAATTGAAAGTGAATACATAAAGCCATGCGTTTCAAAGCAGGAATTTGTACATACATAGTACAAATCGGTTTAAGTTCAGTACCTTCCAAAGATGTGACACAAAGATTTTCAAGAAAATTCCCCACCCAAAATAACCCTTTACACGGAAGAATTCTCGATTTTTTTTCTGAAAAATGACTCAAACGATTTTGATTAAAATGCCATTTATTCAAGATATTTACATGAAAAATAAAATGTTTATTTTTAATTTTCTGGGAACAGCTTGTGAAGTCCTCTTTATTCGGAAGGAATTTTGTATACTCTTGTGTAACTGGTAAATTTAAGCAACAGAGGAAAATAGGCTACACAAAAAGTGTCAATGGGATAGATGGATCTGTTATATCCCAGTTTTATATGTTATAATGTTTTATGTATATGCAAACCCCACCATCTTCTAAATGTTTTCTTATACAGGGTGAAAGATATTGCTTGAACTGTAATAAAATGGCTAATAGACACAGGCACATGGAACATAAAACACTGTGTTTCATTTTTGTAGGTTTAATGACAAAAATTGTATTGGACATATTTGCACTACTCATTATATAGAATCCATGATTAACATACGGTTCAAGCAGTACCTTCCACCCTGTATACTGTCCTCCCAAATAATACCCATGCAGTAATAATGAGAATTTCTCGTTTCAAGTGATGTCTTTCTCAAACATATCTTCAAGGTAATAGAAATTACATGGGAAATTGAAATTTAAGCATAACAAAGTATAAAGTTATAATTTCGAGCTTATTCAAAGTGAATTAATCATCATAATAGTATCAACCTCATGTAAGCACTTTATGTAGGGCAGATTGCATGTGATGGTGATTAACACTTATTTGCTATTGTTGTCTTACTGTAATGCGTGTCGAGAAGTTTACTGTTGAAATGGTGATGGTTTACAAATTTTTCTCTCTTAGATAAGACATGATGGGGAGGGGAACATCCCCCCCAAAGGCTGTTCTTGGCATTGGGTATATTCCTACTTACTCTGCATACTTCATAATTGTATGATGTGTTCAATTTCCCTTGAGCATTGCTCACAGTGGAACCAAATGAACAAACACAAACAAACAAACATCACTGTATGGGCTCAATTTGCTTTTTTCCCATATGACCTGTCAATAAATTTAAGGTTCCCATGTGCTGTAGGACCTCCACTATGTTATATCAAATGTTATATATAGAACCTTTCCCAGGAAAAGGAATCAAAGTGTATTTTCTATTCAATAACTGTAAGTTTTATTAACTAGAACTGGCTTTGTGTATGCATAAGTGACTTAAGTGCAATTACCTATAAGATCATTCCAATAGATTGTAATAACAGACATTCAAGAGGTTAGAATTTAATGAACATTTTAATTGGGTAGGCCATTCAAATGTATATTAATGTAGGCACATGTTCCTTAAAATACCATACAAATGTGTTATACAGTATTATTAAATATGAATGTGAATGCAATGGCTCTAAATAATAACAATGTCTCTTTGTGTTTAACCATATCACACCCACTCTTCATAATTGTCAATCACTTTAACATGTCATTTAGTGTGCCAGTATTAATTGTTTTTTCATATGTTAACTGCAGAAAGAATGTAACAGCACATGCTGGTTTATAAATTTGGGGGCTGGATGAGACACTCCTTCATTAGTATTGCTCTCTGTCCTCCATAGTATTTTTAATTTTAATGTCCCTTTTAACTTCACAGGTTTACAGAGATTGGAGACTGGTGGGAGGGGGGATGAAGATGGTGCAATTGATGGAATTATGGTGGGGAAAACCAGAGAACATTCATTCTAAGTGCCATTTTATCTACCACAAAATCCCACCTCTGATCCCTAGGATTGAATCCAGGCTTTTTTGTGAGAGGCCATAGTGCTGCCCAATTAGAAGTGTGAATATGAGACAACATTTAAAACAGAGATAGCATTACTCAATACTATCAAGTAATGAAACCAAGAAGTTGTTTTACAAGCCAGCTCCCACTATGACTTCACAAATGAGGTGTATGTAAATAAAGTAGATACTTAAAAAAGAATAACTATTTCAGCAGATATTTTGCCATGCAATACATATTACACATTTATATAATTTAAGTTGGGTGTTTTGTCATAAATATGGTAGCTGACATTTCGATATGTAGAAATCATTCAGCAATAATGTGGTAATACACAAGTTTTATGTAACTATTTGTGCTTCCAAGGCCAGCGCTTAACCGAGTTACCCAGATAGACAAAAAAATTCCCAAGGATATACAGTACATATGGAGAATTTTCTGTTTATGAAATGCTTTAAGTTATTTTGCAATGAAAAGAGCATTATGTCCTAATTTATTTATTTATTTATTTATTTATTTATTTATTTATTTGGTATAACAGCAGGAAATAGTGTTTGAGCACAACACTAATACACATCCAAAATCAAACTATGGATCCCAAAATATTATCATTACATCACATTCAAAATTTAAATAGGTATCAGACATACCCTTTGAGCATGAGTTCTCTTGTTCGTTTTACGATATTAGTGTGCAATCCATAAAAATAAACTTTTCGAAATACAGTCCCTAATTTGAACACATTTCAACACTAAATAGCACAAACACACATTTTAACACCTTAACATACTAAGTATAGTTTATATTTAAGGTTAGCTTGTTTTCGCTATATATATATATTTCAATTCTTCATTAAAACCAACTAAACTTTCGATTCATAAGGTGTCTTCTACCTTACTAGGTTTTCAGGTCATGTTCCAGTTTTAAACATCGAATGCGCGTTATTTGGTACTCAATATTAAATAAGGTATCACTATAAACTCTTACATTTACACAATTGCTCGTTGATACGAAAATTCTGGTTTATTTTTATATTTTCGGCATTTCTATTTTATCAGCTGATTTCCATCTTAGTTTAGTTTCAAGCCTCAGCAATCAGCATGGCAGAGGTCGCGACACCTTCCCCCTTGAACTGGAAGATCGTTCCCTTTCGTTCATTTTCGGCATTCGCTCGAACTTCGTCGGGCAACTTCGGTTGGCTTTCTCCAAGCGCTAGTCAGTAAAACCTCAACAGTTTCGTATTTTTGGGAACTGTTACACGCTGTCGTAGTAGAAGAGCGCGAAATAGTGAATACATGCAATAAAACTGAATAATAACCGCAAAGCAGTAAAAAAAAAGATGCTATTGTCCAATTCTTGGCGTTTAGTAGTGACCATTAGCGCTCGTGTACTACTAAATAAATGCAATACAACTAAATAATTACCGTGAAACAGTAAGCAAATGTAATACAACTAAATAATTATCGCGTAGCAGTAAATAAATGTAACAGAACTAAATAATTACCACGACGCAATAAGCATACGTAATACAACTAAATAATAATGAATGCTACTATAATTATGTTCAAGGACTATGTGCTCTTTCACAATGCAATTGTTAGCCTCAATAAAGCCTGTTTTGCATGGATGTATATAAGGAAGAAAGATGTAGACGTTCTGTAAAACAGATGTAGAAGAAAGATTAGTTCTGGACGATAGACAATGAAGAAATGGTAAATTTTGGAAGAAAAGAAATATGAAAAGGAAGTTCTGAGGGAGAAGACGAACCAGAAGAGAGCTGCGAAGATGTTATGACGAAGGATAATTCTCCTAGAGTGCCACAAGAAAATACTGAAACACTACGATGGTGACAGCTGTTCCTGTACATCAACTCATGCAAGTATGAGTTGAAGAGATCCTGAGAAGTGGCGAACTGCTTCCTAAGCTTGCTAGCTCTTCTGCAAGTTGTTCTATGTCCCAATTTACCATTAGGATCTCATTCTCCGCAACGATGCGCAAGTTCTCCAAGTTGATTGGTGACTGCTGACAAAATCACGTCAGAATATATAACCAATTCAATAAATCGCGCCAGAATACATAATCGGCAAGGCTTAAAGAAATTTGGGGCATTTAAAAAGCTAAATTCCACACATTCGCGGAATTTTAGCGATGACTTTTTCTACAGGGCAGCCTGGCTGACATTGCGCGACACCCGCCATGACACGTGGACCTCTGGAGCAACATTACCGGTCATATATATATATATATATATATATATATATATATATATATATATACATACCTTTTTTACTATAAGCTGAAAGGAGAAGCAAACAAAACCAAGTGACAAGACAGCACCTCAGTGGCTGGTGTATAAATTACCTTTCCCGCTTAGCATGTCTACTCTTCCTCTATAAAAAAAATCATATCGCAACATTTTTTTGTAATTCTCGTGCAGAGAAATTTTAAAAACTCATTATTGTAACAGTTAAATTCATGAAACTAAACTCGACGCCAATCAAGGTGATTGACAGTTACTAACCACGTGGCGGAAAGCTTTAAATGAATGGGAGGGGATGAATACGTCACAGCGGTCGTCATAGAAACCATTAGAATGACCAATTAGAACTAAGACGTTTCTATAGCAACGATGGACGCAAATGCGTTGTTGCGATATCGTAACACGTGATTGGCATGACGTGCCGGGTGAGCGACCGTTGCAGTAAACATGACCTGAAGTCTTTTCTCCTGCTGTCGCTGCAGTTATAAACAATTCTTCCTTTTGGCCCCAGCTTGCTTTTGTGTATCAGTTTAGAGATTGCCTGCGTACTGAAAAGTTCTTTTGCGTCATCCTATTTGTACGGTATTTGCCTTGTGTTATGTGTATTTGAGTTCGTGTATTTGAGTTCGTGTATTTGTGCATGTGTGTGTTGTGTGAGCACTTATAATTGTGTTAAATGAATATTTAACAATGTCCAAAAATAGTGACAAAGATAATGTAACCAAACGAAAAACTGGGCTCACTCGGGAACCGAATAAAACTGTATTTGGTAAAGGTATCACAATTAAAGGGCAGGCGCGGGAAATAATATGCTCTGTGAGAGAATATTTCGAAGAGGAGAAATTGAGCAGGGGGCCTCTTATTCCATTTTCTAATGTACTTTACAGGACCTCGCGTGCTGTAGGAATCAGTAAGAATGCTGTGGTTAAGATTGGGAAAGCAAAATATTATAAAGAAGAAAATCAGGCATCAGGATCTAAATTAGATACTCCTGGAAAGAAAAGAAAACGATGTAAACGTGTCACCAACTTAGATCCTTTCCAGCAAGATGCAATACGCAGACACATTTATTCCTATTATAGGAGAAAGGAGCATTGCAGTATTTTCAAGCTGCATGTGTCTTTAAAGGAAGCCGAGCTATTTCAAGGTAGTAAGACTTCTTTGCGTAGAAAAGTGAAGAAGTTAGGTTTTCGTTACAAAAAAGTAAATGGCAGATAATTGCTAATGCAAAAATCTGACATCTGTGCATGGCGCTGTAGGTTCCTCCGGGAGATTCTTACGCATGATTTTGAGAACATTGTTTGGCTCGATGAGACGTGGTTAAATGCCAATCATTCTGTCAGCAAAGGCTGGACAGACGATACGTTGGAAGGAACAATGAATGTGGCGTTAGGTTAAGGAGGCAGAATAATACTTCTCCTCGCTGGAGCTGCACGAGTTTTGTTCCCAATTGCTGTCTTCTTTTTAAATAAAATAGACAATGGATTATCACGAGGAAATGAATCATAACACTTTCCTTAAATGGTTCAAAGAGCAGCTTCTTCCAAATTTACCAAGACCATCTGTAATAGTAATGGATAATGCCAAATACCACTCAGTAGTTTCTAATAGAGCACCAACAATGGGAACAAGAAGAAATGAAATAATTCAGTGGCTTGTTCGACGGAATATACCGGTGAAGTAGGGACTGAAGAAAAGTGAGCTACTGGAACTTGTGAAAGCAACCAAACCACGGTTACCAAGTTATGGAGTCGACGGCATTGCTGCATAACATGGTCACAAAATAGTTAGGCTTCCCCATTATCATTTTAACTCGATTGAATTAATTTGGGCCGAAATAAGGGATTATTTTCAGCGAAACAATAAAGCTTTCACTGTGTCGTCAGTAATACAGCTTACAGAAGAAGCACTAACAGCAGTAAAAGCTGAAAACTGGGAAAAAAGCGGTGACTCATACAAAGGCTGTAATAAGTGCAGCTTGGGAAAATGAAGGAGCTTTGGAAGACACTATAGAACAGCTTGTTATTTCCGTGGGGAATTCTAGCAGCTACCGTCATCATGATCATGATCATCATCATCATCTGAAGAGCTGCTAAAGTTCCCCACGGAAATGTCAAGCTGGTCTATAGTTTCTTCTAAAACTCCTTCATTTTCCCAAGCTGCACTTATTACTCCCTTTGTATGAGTCACCGCTTTTTTCCAGTTTTCAGCTTTTACTGCTGTTAGTGCCTTTTCTGTAAGCTTTATTACTGACGACACAGTGAAAACCTTATTGTTTCGCCCAAGATAACCCTATTTGTCGGCCCAAAGTAATTCAAGAGTTAAAATGACAATGATAAGGGGGAAGCCTAACTATTTTGTGACCATGTTCTGCAGCAATGCCATCGACTACATAACTTGGAAACCGCAGTTAGTTTGCTTTCACAGGTTCCAGTAGCTCACTTTTCTTCAGTCCCTCCTTCATCGGTACATTGCGGCGAACAAGCCACGGAATTATTTTCTCCTCTTCGAAATATTCTCTCACAGATCTTATTATTTCCCGCGCCTGTCCTTTAATTGGGATGCTTTTACCAAATACAGTTTAATTCGGTTCCCGAGTGCGCTCAGCTTTTCGTTTGGTTGCGCTTCTTTGTCACTATTTTTGGACATTATTAAATATCCATTAAGCGTGTTAACACAATTATAAATGCTCACACAACACACGCTCGCACAAATACACGGACTGAAATACATGTAACACAAGGCAAATACCATACAAATAGGACGATGCAAAAGAACTTTTCAATGCGTAGGTAATCTCTAAACTGATACAAAAACATAAGCAAGCTGGGGTTAAAAGGAGGACATTGTTTATAACTGCACCGACAGCAGAAGATAAGTTCATGTTTACTGCAACGGTCGCTCGCCCGGCACGTCATGCCAATCACCTGTTACAATATCGTAACACGGCATTTGCGTCTATCCTTGCTATGGAAACGTCTTAGTTCTAATTGGTCCTTCTAATGGTTGCTATGACGACCGCTGTGACGTATTCATTCCCTCGCATTCATTTAAAGCTTTCCGTCACGTGGTTAGTAACTGTCAATCACCTTCTTGTTTGGCACAGAGTATAGTAATGGACTTAGCAATGTTAATGCTGTCGTGGGTGTTGATTTTGAAGGCTTTGGTTGCGTTATAGCTACGAGAACCTTTTCGGAAATCGTGGCCTGTTAATGCCCTATGTCTGAGCTAGGACTTACCGATTCGGAACCCGTTTGGCTGCATTGAGCTATAGGTACTGGACTGCGGGACAGAGGTTAGGCGGATACATAGAAGTTTCCGGGCTTCCGAGTAGGACACCTTCTCCCTAAGCCGGATCTTCTGGATCGCCGTTTGCTCTACAAAACGGGGGCATTTTGGGGAACCTGATTGGTATTCACCACTACAGTTAATGCACTTTGGAGCTGTTGCACATGCTCCATTGTAAGGGATGTCTCCACAGATGACACGTAGATTCGCCGTTGCAAAATTCGCTAGTGCATCCAAAGCACTGGCACTTATAGCATCTCAGCGGATTTGGTATACCCCGTCTTAAACCTTTGAGGGGGACCTACCAGATTAAAGGTAAGGAACAGGGTACAAGTACACACCAATTCACCTCATTCTTTCCGCTGAACCCGATATATGGATGTCACATCTTGTTCTTCCAGAATCTCTTGAATCTCCTCATTGGACACACCGTACAATGCATGGGAATCTACAGTACCGCGTGGGGAGTAAAGATTTGTGCATCTTAACTCGGATAGCTAATAAGTTTGCTTTTAAGATAATCGCTGCCTGGAATGCTGAATTTGCTTCCACCAGGAGCGAGCCACTGCAACTTCTGATGCACGACTTATAGGATCAGGAATCTTATCCAGACCCTTTTAAACTGAAAAAGGGTTCACAGGTTTAGGTGAGAGTCCTGGCCTGGACCTTGCTCACCTTGGGTTCTCACCTCCCAATTCAAAGATAGATGAACCCAAACGCCTTCAGGAGTTTAATAGGTCATGTAATGTACATCCACAGGACAGATCTTTATCAGCGGATATGAACACAATCCTACATGATACTAAGGGCTAGGAGTTACGCATTACTCGGTTACCCCTTGCGTCTCTCTCTCTCATGCATTGGTATCTGTCAGACAGTGTTCAGGGAGGCAACTGTTACTTGGCCAAATGCACTTGAGGCCAAAAGTGATTGGGCATTTAGCATAAACCCTCTCACCTCTTAGAGGAACCCAATGCAGATTGTGGCTTGGGAATGCCAATCCTTTACCTACTGTAGTAGGGAGAGAATTAATGCAAGCTGTTGAATTAATGAAATGAAATAAAAAAGCAAATTTCCTCTACTAACCCTAAATCATTGACGGATTTTCAGATATAGTTATGAAGTGTCAAATGTCTTCATTATTATGTATGCCACAAATGATAAAGTATTAGAACAACTTTTATGTTTCACAAATGTGATAGGTGTCCGTTCTGCTACTTCTCTTTAATCATGATGTTGGACTGTTAAGCGAGTATGAATGCGGTATTAAACTTGTTGCACAGATCTATGAAGATGATGCAATGGATGGGCAACATGGTGGTTTGCAAGCAACAATTTGGGAGCATTATAAAATTGATATATTTGTCCACTGTTATGCACAGAAATTAAATGTAGTACTTTCCCAATCTACCAATTCCATTAAGGAAAAGAAGATGTTCCTTACCACTCTCCCCAGGATGGGGGATTTTTTTCTCGAAGTGCAATAAGACAGCAGAAGCTTTGGATAGGCATCTTAAGAAAAAATTTTAATCCTTGGCACCAACTCGTTGTCAATATAAGAGCCGCTGGTGGAAGCAAATAAAAAGATGTAATTGAAAATCTTGTTGCTTCTGTTACTGAAAATCCAAATGAAACAATTCCTTCTGCCCGTTGTCTTCTTTCGCTTTTAAGCAATTTCAATTTCATAGTGGAATTTTTTTCTTTATTCATTTCAAAATCCTTCAAGCCAAAAGAGTTGACCTTGCATTTTGCAGTAAAAGCATTGAGGAATTTGATGAGAACATCCTATGTTTGAGAAACAATTTTGATTAGCCATGAACAAAATTGGAAGATGCCACTTATTCTGATTGTCCCATCACATACCAAAAGAATTTGTATTGCCCCAATGAAAGGGGAAGGAAGAAAACATTCCCATAGACTGCTACAAAATGAGCTCATTCATACAGTAGACCATAACATTTGCTAAAGATTTTCGGAGAGCTTAAAACTTTACGTGATTACTCTCCTCGATTCTAGTATTTTCATTATCATAAGTCATCATTGCCAGAAAGAGAATTTTCATGTCTTAAAGAGGATTACAGAGTTTTCCTTGATTTTGTGCCTTTGAAAAGTGAAGTTATGGTAATCTATTCATTTGGAAGTATGTTAAAACACAGTTTGTATGAATTATACCAATACATACAAAAACTACGACACACATCTGCTATTCCATAAACATGAAAACTTTTTGAGCTAATATTAACTATTCCAGCAACCAGGGTGGCAAAGGGATGGTCATTTTCTGTCTTATAATGGCTAAAAAACTATTTGAGAAACTCCAAACAATAGATTAGATTATCATAGCTTGAACATTAAGAAATCCCTGCTAGGCAAACCACAGTGCAAACAGAGCTTCCAGGAAGATATTATTGAACTATTTCTAAAGAAAAATTGAACTGAATTGCATTACAAAAAGGCAATATTTTTAACATAGCAAACTTTTACTCACTGAAGCATTAGGGATGTCTGTTTTTATTTAAAAGATTCGTCTTTAATTAACTTTGGAAACATTTTTTAATTACTTCCCTCAAATTGAAGGTCACGCTATGCCATTAAAGTATACACCGTTTTGCTTCAACTTTGTTATAAGAACAGTTCCAATAAAGAGGATTAAGAAGCAGAATGGTGCAGTTCCTGCAATTTTTTAAAATCAATCTTCGTACTTATGCTGTGGTGTTGCTGCATACAAAACTGTAGCCTGCATAAATGTTGTTTTCTATAATAATTAACAGTGCAAACTGAAACGTTTGAAAGTATACAATAATACTTACAAGCAAAAAGGTTCCCGTAAAGATGTCTTCACAAATAAGCTGTGTGCGAGATTAATGCGAAAGTATGGTTATGAGCCGCAATTGATGTTAATTGCTTGTGGATGTTATCCTTGAGCAATGTCGGAGTATGTGGTACATGCATAATGGAGCACCGCCAGTTTTGCTGCTACTGTAAGAAGACACCTAATATCGAGGTATGGTCCAAGATGGATAGGTCAGAGAGGGCTTTTACCTTGGCCTCCACGATCATCTGATCTGATTTGTTTGCATTTTTCCTGATGAAATCATCTCAAATGTGTAGCGTACAAAACTCCTGTTAATACCGTGGAAGTCCTGGAGCAGAGAATTGTACGTGCTTGTCAAGAATTCAGAGATGATCTGTAGGTGTTTGAAAGAATTTGAAACTCATCGCAGAGACGAGTGCAGTATTGCATCCAGATACAAGGACAACATTTTCAGCACCTCCTTTAACAGGGAAGAGTGTACAAGCAGTGGGGTGAAAATGCGACTTCCGAGGCAGTGTCTCTCGCAGATACAACTCCTTTTCTAGCCATTTATTCATTTGTTTTCCATGTGCAGCAGTGCATGTTGCATATTTGCTGACTCGAGAAAGTCATTTTCGCCACCCTTGGTGTACAGTATTAATAACATGTAACGTGTTTGCTCAAAGAATATACTTTTTCAGTATTGTTAAAATCTGTTTATAGGCTAAATGTATGAGCCCCTGACTACCAATCAATGCTGTGAAAACTGCAAATCAATAACACCTTCCATTTCCATAATATTTGCGGTGCAAGCTTTAGGTGATTCACCCTATATATATAACCTAGGGTGACATGACCACATAAAGCATCCCTAAAGCTGTGTTTATGAAATATTTTTCCTCGCAGAAGGTACTTTAGCAAGATACAAAAGTTCTGAAACAATAACAATAGATCTGTGTACAGCTTCTATTGAACTTCCAGAGAGTCAGTTACTAGTTTTCTTCTCAGATTTACAGAAATTGCTTGCTGAATGCCAAATTGTTAAAACTGGATAAAATTGAGGCAGCTTTAATATGACCTACGTTATCTGTTACAGGAAGTAGGTATTTCAAAAGAATGAGCTTGTGCGACTACTTAACCATACAATAAGTGCAATACAAGAAATACACACATTTGACAGCATGTTGTGTGAATTTCGTGTGCCATAGACAAGCACATTGTTTACACAGAAGTAAAAATGAGCAAGGCTGACACAATTCCTCTTTGTACTGCTGCAGCACAATCATGGGCGTAATGTAATCAAACACTCTGTATAATTAGTGAAATGCTTGCCAATTGATTCTATGAGCAAATTTATTTTACTTCAAGCAGATGGAACACACACTGCAAACTTTCTGCTACATAGCAGCTTTAACAATAGCCACGTAAATAAACACAAAGTATAAAAGAAGCAAAGAGCTAAAGATGTGATTAATAACAATATATATTGTAATTTTAATTACAGTAAAAAAGATAAATGAAGCTTATTAAGGCCACCAATTTATGTACATTATATGTTTGTACCTTAACACTTTGGAAAACATATTTACAATATTATAGGACAGCTTACCCTTAATTATACTTATAACTCTTAGCACCAGTGATAAATTGAGGTGATCTCTATATGCTGCTGTACTGAGCTTGGTGCAGACTGCAACCTGTTGGACATTAACACAAATCACTTCTTACAGTTGAACATCAAGTTTTAAGCCACAACAGGAGAAATTTTAAGAGAAATACATGAAAAGGTTACACGTTTACAAACTTTTTCATGAAGGAAATTGTGTGTATTAATCTTAATGAAGCTCTTCTTCAATGACACATTTGTGTGCCCATTTCTCCTCATTAATTTAATTATGTCTTTAAAATGCGAAAAATCACTGTAGTGTTTATAAATGTCTTTCTTACTTGTAAGAGTGTCTTCCATCATGAATAAAATGACACATTTTCAAAGTATACAACAGTATAAACCTCTGTTCACAAAATCATATTACATTTGTATGATTTTATGGTGCCTTTGTATCAAATAATTATGCCTTTTCACACCTGAAAAATGATTCAATCTCCTCTCATAAGTTTTGAGACTTGTGTGGACCTTTATATTGAGAGAGACTGAAAGCGCCATCCCACAAATGCTAAATTTGTTAAATTCATGACCATTTATTTCAGAAATTAGTTTTTATATAATGCTAAAATTTTTATAGGATATAGATATGTATACCTTAAGTTTAATGAACTAGAATCATACCATAATATTTTACTAAGGGGGACATAATTTTTTTCCTTGATATGGTATTTTTTTTTAAATTCATCAGTAATTAATTTTTAAAAATTAACCATCTTATTAACCCATTGTGCCCAGTGTTTTATTGATGGTACAAGTGACAGGACTAGACATACACTAATATTTTACACAACGAATTTCAGAAATGCTGTTGTGCTCATTTATACATTGTTGAACTTATGTTTTTTTATTCCTGAATTAGGTCTTCTGAGAAGCAGTACAGTAGGAGCAATTGGCATTTGAAGTTAAACTTTTTTTTCTAGTGTGAATCTCAGCATGCCATGGACTTAAGTATATTAAATTATTTTATAATAAAAGCTTCACAAACTGCAAGTAGTTCCTTAATGAATCAATAATGTCTTATTCATTTAAATTTATGCAACATTATTTTTGCTGTGGGGACACATGCCTCAATTTCAGCATGACATAAAAAGCACACTATGCACTGAGAAGAGCACTTTAATTTTAATGCTTGTTATGCATCACTCTTATTTTGCCTATTGCTGCCATGACATAAGGCCACTCTCTTAAAGCTTTAGGTGAGATTTTAAAGGGTTTTCAGTTCAGAAAGCTTTGAACATACTATTTGAAGATGTATCCGATGTTAAGGATAATTTTATTGCTGCACCTGATTTGAGTATTTTGACTATTAAGATTCTGGGGATGAGGAAGTACGAGGTACCCCTGACAATCTTAGTCAACGGCAACCTCTTGCTGATGTTGAAGCTAGAGCTGGTGAAAGAGGGCAGATATTACCTCAACCACATGATGCTCAAACATCAAACTTGCAAAATGAAGATGTACTTCTTCCAACAATGCCATTTCCAGAAACAACAATTCTGTACAAGCCATACACACAATGCGATAAAAAGTCTACATGGATTGAAGGAAATTTTGAGACAAGATTGATACAATTTGATGTTTCTTACCCCAGCCACAAGGAACTAGTAATGCAGTTGAGTCATTTGCCTATTCTTTGATGATAAAGTTATCAATGTCATTGCCAAGGAAACAAACATACGCTTTATAGAAACATACAGAATACTCCTGAATCCCTCAGGTATGTAATCCTGGTCCTTCTTAGCTTTTTCCTCTTGAAGCCTGGCTTTTATTCTTGCAGTTCTCCTAGGATGGTTTCTGTGCTTCTATCCACTTTCATCCTAGATATTCCAACATATTAATCCAACCCACATTGTCTTTGTTGTACGTTAACACAGCATCACACAGTCCTAATTCCAAAATGTTTCTTCCTACAAATGTTATTTTAGGCACAGGAGACCGTATCGAAAGATCCATTAACCTTATGTGTCTTGCTATGCAGATTATTTACAAACTGTGAATAGGCTAGTTTTAAATACACAGGCCTTATGACTAACATTCCAGTTTTATCCAATTAAATCATGATAGTGAATGTATGAAGCTTCAGTCTAATGATATTTGCACCATTGTCCAAGCACATGTTTTGGAGTGGTTTGGAGTTGGAAGAAATACTTTAAAAAAAGATGGCCCAGACTGCTCTCATCATACATTCCTAATTGTCCATATTGTTTTTTATGGCTTTGCTTAATAGGCTTGCAGTTTGTCATGGTACCACCTGTGTCATACTACATGGACTACAGGTACCATTCCATACTGTAATTCCTGAGGTCATGGGTTCAAACTTGGTGGAGGGCAATATATTGTTTTCAAACATAGGTCCTTAAAATGGATACCTTCGGAAGAGAAGTAAAGCCAGTGGTCCAGTGTCATAGATTTACAACACATAAAAGAACCTCAAGCCTTATAGAAGCTTCTGAGGAAGATTTCATCTTTCACACACTATATTCAATGGGATGCTAAGAGCTATAGTAATTAAAGAGCATACATAAATAAAACTATTTTATTTAACCTGTGAGTCGATCCTGATAGTTTTGCCATTAAATAGTGGAGCTTTGCCTAGCTGCTATTTTATCTTCCTCAGCTGTGTGCCCATTTTCTTCTGGACATGTCCAATACATTCTGCTTTTTTTGTGTTGAGTGTAATTTCTCCTTAAAGTGAGCTAAAACTTACCGCTTTACTACAAGGCATATAAGAGTTAAGAATTTTTCTCTGAAGTGCTGCAGAATATGGAGTACAAAATGGCAGATGTAGCCTCATTTTAAAAATTTATTTATAATACAGGTAATGTATTTTATGATAATTTATGTATTAACTTAAATAGATCATTCCAAACTACAAAACTGAACAAAATACTACAAAAGCGGTTTTCACCATATAATCTCCCTTAATAAATCAAATTATGCAATTTCAAGGCTGACAGCCAAGTATTGCTCTTTATCACAAGTGTTAAAGTATGTATTTTCTCATACCCATGAACAAATTGACAAAACAATAAACCTCTTCTCACAAATTTCACGCTAGTGAGGCCTTTACCATCATGCATCAAATTATGCAATATCACAAATGCCAATTGAGTCTGCTGATCTCACAAATTTCATACATCTAACGCTTTTTACCATCATTTAACAAATTATGCTGTTGAATTATGAAAAGAGAGCAAATGCCTTGTTACAAATTTCACCATTGTGAGGCATTTTACCCTCCTGTATCAGATTATGCCTTTTCAAATATGAGAAATGAGCAAACTCTTCTCTGAAATTTCACAATTGCGTAACTTTTTACCTTCATGTCTCAAGGTAATGGAATTTCAATGATGGTAAATGAGGAACCCTTTTCTAAAAAAAATTTCACACTTAATAAGTTTTTACCGTCAAATGTAAAATGATGCTTTTTCAAATCTGACAAACCAATAAACCTCTTCTCAAAATTTCATCTTCATGTATCAAATTATGCCGTTTTAAATGTGATAGAAGAGCAAAGTACTTCTACTAAATGTCTCACTTGTAAGGGTTTTTACCCTCATGTATCAAATTTTGCAATTTTAAACTTGACAGAAGAGTAAAGCTCTTCTCACAAATGTCACACTAGTGAGACCTTTTAGCCTCATATACCACAATGTGCTTTTTTAAAATTCACAGCTCAGTAAAGTTCTTCTCGCAGATTTCAATCTTCTGACTTTTCACATGTGACACCTCTTACTGGATTCACAGTGAGGTAAAGCTCTTTTCATAGGTTTCAAACTAGTGAAGCTTTTTACCATGATGTATCATATTACAACTTTTCAAATTTGACATCTTCTCAGGCTTTTTGCCCATGTGTATCATACTATGACTTTTCAAATGTGACTTCCGAGTAAAGCGCTTCTCGCAAATTTCACATTTGTGAGGTTTTTTACCCTTGTGTACCAAATTGTGCGATTTCAACTGTGACAACTGAGTAAAGCTCTTCTCACAAACTTTACATTTGTGAGCCTTTTTACCTTCATGATACAAAATGTGCGTTTTCAGACTTGATGACTCAATGAAGCTCTTCTCACAGATTTCACACTTGTGAGGCTTTTTACCCTCATGTATCATATTATGACGTTTCAAACTTGACATAAAATTAAAGCTCTTCTCACAAAGTACACATTTGTAAGGCTTTTTACTCTGGTGTATTACACTATGATTTTTCAAATGTACCAACTGTGTAAAGCTCTTCTCACAAATTTCACACTTGTGAGGCTTTATATTCTCATGTATCAAATTATGCCTACTTAAATTTGACATATGATTAAAGCTCTTCTCACAAATTTTACATTTGTGAGGCGTTTTACCCTCATGATACAAAATGTGCGTTTTCAGACTTGATGACTCAATGAAGCATTTCTCACAGATTTCACACTTGTGAGGCTTTTTACCCTCATGTATCATATTATGACGTTTCAAACTTGACATAAAATTAAAGCTCTTCTCACAAAGTTCACATTTGTAAGGCTTTTTACTCTGGTGTATTACACTATGGTTTTTCAAATGTACCAACTGTGTAAAGCTCTTCTCACAAATTTCACACTTGTGAGGCTTTATATTCTTATGTATCAAATTATGCACTCTTAAATTTGACATATGAGTAAAGCTCTTCTCACAAAGTTCACATTTGTAAGGCTTTTTACTCTGGTGTATTACACTATGGTTTTTCAAATGTACCAATTGTGTAAAGCTCTTCTCACAAATTTCACACTTGTGAGGCTTTTTACCCTCATGTATCATATTATGACGTTTCAAACTTGACATAAAATTAAAGCTCTTCTCACAAAGTTCACATTTGTAAGGCTTTTTACTCTGGTGTATTACACTATGGTTTTTCAAATTTGCCATCTGAGTAAAGCTCTTCTCACAAATTTCACACCTGTGAGGCTTTTTACCCTCATGTATCAAATTATGTCTTTTCAAATTTGACAACAGAGCGAAGCTCTTCTCACAAATTTCACACTTGTGACGCTTTCTATCCTCATGTATCCTATTATGGCTTTTCAAATATGACAGCTTAGTAAAGCTCTTTTCACAGATTTTACACTTCTGAATCGTTTTACCCTGATGTATCAAATTATGCCTTTTCAATTCTGATATACGAGTAAAGGTCTTCTCACAAATCAAATTATGCAAATTAAAGGCTGACAACTCAGGTAAACTCTTATCACAAATGCTACTCTCTCGTGTCCTTTGTCCCTTAAGTATCAATTTAGCGCTGCTGTAAATTTTCCCCCTATCACTACATTTACCAGTATGTTCTGAGCAAACATCTATTTCTACAGGTAGTATTTTTGTGACATCACCTTCCTGATGTTTACATTCAAGCTCTTTTCCATAACTGAAGATTGTGTTTTTCCCTGAGGGTTCAGCAGAGGGCAATGGTGAATCACAACAACTATTGCCCGAAACTGCTTCTTTGTGTAATCTGAAATGTTGAAGGATTTACAATTAGGTTCAATAATCAAGCAATAAAAGGGGATTAAATCCTAAAAGGGAATCTTTGTTAAGTGTACTTACAAATTGAAGTAGAGCAACGTCATTGTTTATTACGGTCAAAATAACTTAATTTGCAATATTTTTAAGTAAATTAATAAAATCCTTTAAATGAAAAAGCTGTTAATGGTGCTTCTAACTTGGGAAGAATAATGTATATTGTGAATTTGCATACAACACAAGAAAATTAAAGCGAGAGTTAACAAAATCATGTCCAATTTAAAGGAAACAGATGAGAGTACACTTGTGACTCAAAAGCAACAAAGTAAACTAAATGATTGTACAAAGATAAATTCACATAGTTTCATTCATCATATGTATAACTCGGTATAAAGAACAACAGTAAATACAAAGCTGATAAGATCTTACACCAAAATATTGCAAATATGCAGCCAGATATTATAATTTATTCTGAAGAGTGTCTTAATGCAGAGAAAATAAAAGTAAAATATAATGAAAATTACACCTTAGGGTCTAGTTTTTCCACAAAAAATAGCAATTTGTGATTTAAATGGGATGAAATGTAAAATTTCATCATCACTTCACTAAATTCTCATTGTCATTTTGCATTTCTTCATGAGTGAACTTAAGCATAAAACAAGTTGATAGAATTTAATAGAATCACAAATGAAAAAACACTAGCTGCACAGAGAAAAAACAAAAAGAAAAGAGAAAAAGAATACAGTGGGCGGGGATTTACAGAAGAAAAGAAATAAATAAAAAATTGAATGATTTTTGCAGAATTTGAAAAATATGTCTCAATGTTACTTTGCAACTAAAAGAAGTTAATTGTATTAAAAACACATGATACATGTTAAGGATTTTTAAGCCTGAAAAAATCCATCGCCCTTCACCGGATTTGAACCAGCAACTGTTTAGCTCCCTATGAGGCATGACTAGCCTTGAGGAGGGAGTAGTGTAACTGTGAAGCTACCTGAGCAAAGATGCTGCTGGTATAGCTAGACCATCTAGCCCACTACAGACAGTGATATTCAGCACGACCAGCCTTCTGGAGTGAGCAATGTGACCATGAAGCTACCTGAGGGAAGATGCTGCTGGTATAGCTAGACCATCTAGGCCACTATGGACAGTGTTGTTCAACACGACCAGCCTTGAGGAGTGAGCAATGTGACCACGAAGCTACCTGAGGGAAGGTGCTGTTGGTATAGCTAGACCGTCGCTCACTACAGTGATATTCAGCACAACCAGCCTTGTGGAGTGAGCAATGTGACCAAGAAGCTACCTCAGCAAAGATGCTGCTGGTATAGCTAGACCATCTAGCCCACTATAGACAGTGTTGTTCAACACGACCAGCCTTGAGGAGTGAGCAGTGAGCAATGTGACCAAGAAGCTACCTGAGGGAAGATGCTGTTGGTATAGCTAGACCGTCTAGCTCACTGTAGACCGTGTTGTTCAACACGACCAGCCTTGAGGAGAGAGCAGTGTGACTGTGAAGCTACCTGAGAAAGATGCTGCTGGCATACCTAGACCATCTAGCCCACTATAGACAGTGTTATTCAACACGACCAGCCTTGAGGAGGGAGTAGTGTGGCCATGAAGCTACCTGGCGAGGATACCATCTAGACCGCTATGGCAGTTTTTTTATTATTTTATTTCTGGACACTCTTTAACCCCTGTGTCCTTCGCATGCCAGCCAAATACTGCCTGGTGGGTAGCAGTCGAGCTCATCGCAACTGTTGCATCTGCAGGGTAACATCCATCATCCCAGTGCAAAGCTTTCTTGCTTCCAGAAAGGTGTATATTACGAGACCATAAATATATTTAATACTCTCCCTAATGATCTTAAGAGAAAAGTTGACAATTTCAATGTCTTTAAAACTGCTGTTAAAGAGTACCAATGCTCAAAAGCATATTATTCTGCAAAAGATTATCTGAATGACAAATTAGCCTGATGATAATACTTATATAGCTATGTAAGTACTATTAGTAAATATTAATGACAACTGCCATTCATATTTAATGCCTGCTCTAGAATTAATGAAGCTATTTAAATGTAAGTATATTAAGAACTGACAGTAAATGCTATGCATTACAAATCAAATAGAACAAAATGATCAGACGAACAAAGGTAAAATCCTAGTGAATGTTAAAATAACTTTTCTTGCCTATACGTATGTTAACCTTATAACAGTAAGGAGGTATTCAACTCTGTACAAAATTACACTTGATTTGTTTCATTTTGTGTATAATGTCTTTTTTTATTTTAAATGTTCTGTATACTATGTAATATTTATGTATATATGTAACTTTATTGTACATTTCCTTGACACGCACATTGTATGTGTCTATTTTATTTCAAATGTTCCATATTCTGTGTAATATTTATGTTTATATGTAATTTTGGTACATTTCCTTGACATGTTCTATGTTCACAAGCCTTTATGGCTGCTAGTGAACTCACAAAATACAATCTAATCTTATCTAATATAAAGGACTGAAGTAGAAAAGAAAGCTAGGAAACTACAAGGCAGAAACAAGTAATAGTTGGGAATAGAAGTGTGAACATGGACAGTGGTATAAAGAAAGTACCCGAGAGAGTGCATTTATTTGTATGTAAGTTAGACTACAGTGGAAATGTCAGATAAATATGTAAATGGTATTTTTAATGAAGCAGTTTATGAATATATTAAATCTAAATACCCTGAATGGTATGCTTCTTTTAAGCTTACCATTGATAGTTATAATTTGGATAAAGCTTTGGACATGAATTTATGGCCAATAGGCACTTTAGTAACAAGGTATTTTTTAAAACGAGTAATAAATGTCAGAAAGAAAACAAAGCACCTTGTGATACTCCCATTATGGAATAAAATGACAGGTTCTCTCTTTATAATCAAGGTCTGGTAAAGAATGATATAAGAATTAATGACAATAAATATGCTAAGCAAATGAAAATAATTCATGTAAATGTTCAGTGCTTAGGAAATAAAACAGAAGTAATGGAAGTACTTATACAACAATATGATCCAGATATACTGTGTATATGTGAGCACTGGCTTAAGGATAATGAATTACAGATATATACTCCATCTAAGTTTGTGCTTGGGAGTAAGTTCTGTAGAAAACTTCTCAAGAATGGTGGAAGTTGCATTTTGGTGAAAAATGGAATTAAGTTTGAGGTGATTGACTTAAGTTCTTTTTGTATACAGAGATGCTGTGAAGTGTGTGCCATATTTCTGAGGGATATTAATGCTATTGTTGTATCTTTATACAGACCACCGATTGGCAATATTGAGGCTTTTTTAAATTCTATTTGAGGAGTTATTAAATAATTTAGGTAAACTAAAGGTAAATATAATACTTGCCATTGATTTAAATTTGGATTTAAATAGATCTTCAGGAAATGAAATACAATGTTATAATATTATTAAATGTTATGGTTTGCACTGTACTAGCTTGGAACCGACGAGGTTAATATCGTGCCTCGACTATATTATTACTGATTACCAAGAATTACGTATCAAACTGAGATTATTTACCCAAGTGTTGCTGATCATTCTGCATTAATGATAGTATTAAAAGTAATAGCATTTTTGAGAAAAACATAAGCAAAAAATTAATTAGGTATTATAATGATTATAATTAGTAATCATCTTTTTACCTCATTACAGCAATTAACTTGAATTTTGTATATAATCTTGTTATTGATATTGATACAGTTTTTACACATTTTATGAAGTTATTAAGTGAATGTTTTAATACATCTTTTCTCCTGAAATTAGTGAGGAAAGAGCAGGTATATAAAATAAGGTGGTATTCAGAAGAGCTAAAGGCTCTTAAAAAGTCAGATATTGGTCTATCATGACTTATAGAAAATATAAAGTCAAATATTTTCAGAGAGAATTATGTAAAACTTAATAAAGCATAAAAAAGTAAATTGAAGTTGGCCAAAGCTGTTTACTGTGATTTTATTAATCTCTCAATAAGAGTAAAGCCACATGGAAGCTTATTAATAGAGAACGAAATGTCATAATGAATCTTAATGTGGATATAATACCTGAGGATTTTAATAATTACTGTGTGCAGTCAGTAAGGGATATTACTTTAAATGTACAGTATAACTTAGATAAAGCTATGCTTTATTGTAAAAAAGTTAAATTACAAAACAAGAAATCTTTTAACTGGAGTAGCATTACAGTAGAAGATTGTAATTGAAGCAGCAAATAGTTTATCCCAGTCTTACAGTTGTGATGTTTATGGGCTATCAAATCAATTTATTAAGAAATTAATTCTAGTGATTTCAGTTCCCTTGTGGTTATGTTTCACAGATGTCTTCAACAAGGAGTATTCCCTGATTGTTTGAAAATTGTTAAAGTTAGTCCTTTGCATAAAAAGGGTGATGTATCGAATTTCAAAAATTATTGATGTGTCATTAGTTCCCATAATGTCTAAGTTTTTGGAATATATATTACACAAGCAGTTGGTATTATTTTTTGAAAATAATAATTTATTAGTATCAACACAATTTGGTTTTAGGAAAAAGAAGGCAACCATTCTGGTATTACAAGATGTAGTACATTATATTTTACAGGCATTTCAGAATAAAGCATATGGTCACTTATATTATGTGATCTTACAAAAGCTTTTGATAGTGTAATTCCATAATTACTTATATCTAAGTTAAGATATTATGGTTTGAGTAATAATAGTTTAAATATAATACAATCTTATTTGTCAGGAAGAAGGCAATATGTTTCTGTAAACAATAGAAATTCACATACTATCGAGTTAACCCATGGGGTACCTCAGGGCTTGATATTAGGTCCACTATTGTTTATAATTATGATTAATGATCTTGTTTATACTCTACCAGATGTGCCAATTTTGTATGCGGATGACACTACCTTGAGGACTAGAAATGAAAATGTTGACGAATTGGATAATTTAACTAAGGCTAATTTTACAGCTGCTAAGGACTGGTTTCATGTTGAATGAAGAGAAAACCCAAATAATGAAGTTGGGATTAAAGACTACAGGTGATGAGATTAAAACTGTAAATCGGTTAGGATTTGTACTTGACTCGAAGCTTTCATGGAAAGTGCATGTACATATTGTATGTGGTAACTTATCAAGAGCCACTTATTTAATTAGAAAATTACAATATTGTACATCATTGAAAGGATTAAGAAATGTGTATTTTACACTGTTTCAAAGTAATATTATATATGGGTACATTTATGGGGGAATAGTACCCATGTTAAAGAAATATTGTTATGTTAAGTAAGAAGCCAGAAGAACATTGTCAACCATTATTTTTTCAATTGAAGATACTTACTGTTTTTAATTTATTTATATTTTATGTTTCGGTATATGTAAATTCCCATTTGCATGTGTATAATTTAAGACTAGATACTCATAATATTGATTCTAGAAACAAACAAATTAAATATACTTAATTGTAGACTCGTTCTGACGAAGGAGACCTATTATGTTAAGAGTGTAGAATTCTATAAGTTAGATATTAAGTTTAGATCAGTGAGCATGAGCGTGTTTAATAGAATGCTTTTTAATTGGTTAGTGGAAAGGACATTTTATTCGATTAGTGATTTTAATGATTATTCTGTAATTGAATATTATGTTATGTATGATTATGTTCTTTGACAATGTGCTTTTCTTATGTAACTATGATCTTGGATAAATAAACTGATTAATTGATTTTATGTTTGGCGAGAAAGACCTGCAATTTGGCACATCAGCCTTGAGAAGCTGTCAGTGTGAACGTGAACATATGTGGAAGAACAATTAATCCCATTTATAGGGTCAATCATAGACCTTAATTTGAAAAGGAACCAACATGTTAAGAGTATCATAAATAAAAATGAACCTCGAATATATATGTATTTTTTCCCCCAAGAAACAGTACAAATAATGGATAGAAAAAGTATAATACAAGTATACTCTGCCTTTATCCACTCACACATAAATTGCTGAGTCGTTCTTAGCATACAGCACGAAAACATCAATAAATAATTTATAGATACCTAACTTGAAGAAATAAGCAATACATATAATGTTAAGGATGGAAAAACCAACTACATGCCGAAGATATTAACATCATTTACCTTTGTGTGTATAATACACACAGACATACACAAAAATATATATACACAGTCCAGCTATTTTGAAGATAAAGCCACAGACTGGCTAAGTACGTTATATATACCAGATCTAACAAGTTTAATACTCATTATAGTGCATGTTACTAATCACTTATGAGCAAGTAATGCAGCAGTTACTGAACGAAAAAACTCCAGTGTAATAAACAGTGTGGGGAACGCGTATATACAGAATCTGTAGCCTTCCATAATATACCCCTCTGTATATATATGAAGTATTAAATTTACTGTAAAAGTCTATAATCACAACAGAAACATGAATGCAATGCAGGAAGAACTTAACACAGTGAAACCAATATTAAACATTTAAGGTGTACAATTGGTCGATTTAACACTCATGGGTTTTACTTATACTAAATGTGGGAACATGTTTTTGTAGCACCTTGTCTACATAATCAAAACAGTCAGCAGCAGCTAATGATGTACACAAAGTGCTACAAAAAGATGTTCCTGCATTAATTATGTGTAATTGAAACACATGACTGATAAGTCAACCAATTCAATACCTTAAAAATACTTGAATGTTCACAACCATAACACTAAGACAAAACACAGCTATTTCAGAAATAAACAGAGTGATGCTGTAAATCTCAAAAACCATAGAAAATAAAACCAGAATTATGTGCAAATCATATAACAATCAAGTCCTCTGATAGAAAATGCTTGCTACTCCTCAGAACCGTACAAATGAGCAAATGCAAATGCATTTAAAATATAGTATTTTTGTAATTCTCATCTTTTATAAAGTTATTTTCCTTGGTATATTTTGTAAAAGTGCTTCATTTTTCTTTATTTGAGTTTATTTACTATATTTTGTATAATCAAACGATCCTTGTAAAATAATTATAATTAATTTCTCATTATCAACTAGCCTTCGCAGAGAAAACATGAAAAATGAGGGTATGCATATTAACATAAAATGTAACATACATTATAAAGGTTTAAAGGTTATTCGATTTGAGCCCTTAAAGTGGAATAGCCTTTTAAGCTAGTATTAAAAATTACTTTATACGATAGCCATAATTTGAGTTTATAGAAATCCAGGTAGCAATTTGAAAATATTATTTCAAAACTTTGAAATTATTTTTGAATATTATATATCCAAGACTCAAGTTACATTAACAGAACATTTTAATACATGCCTTCTTTTTTAAGGACAGTAATAAAAATAAATTATTCGCTGTATTCATATGGCATGTAAGCTGTAATAAATAAACTATATACAATTTATTTGTCATCCTCTGTAGTCTAGTGGTACCATACTAGCCTTTAGTTCCAAAGTTACAGGTTCAAAACCGGTGGAGGGCAATGTATTTTTTGGGCATAAAAATATGGCTTTCTTAGAAGCGAAGTAATGCTGTTGGTCCTGTGTCATAGATTTACAGGACATAAAAGAACGTCAAGCCTCAGAGTCCTCTGAGCAAGATACTTAAGTGACATTCTTTCATTTCGCACACCTTTGAAGTATTTGATAAATGACAATCAATGAAATAAATATAACATACAATTTTTACTACCATAAACAGAATCGAACTGTCACCTTTTAAGCCTTATCTTCTGTTTGCACAATACATAAGACCATCAATGTATATTAATTGGAAGGAAATGTAACTGGCTTTTATTTTTACAAGCAATCTGTGGAATAACAGCAACTAACCAGCTTTTGTTTCTACACACATTCACTATGAAGGTAAACTACCTTCTACTCCATGGCATTTTCAATGTAAGCTATGTAAATCCTTTTGTCTTTTAGTAATTTATGTACTGCAATTACAAGATGTTCTATAACTCATGTCCAGCAGAAAGAATCAGACTTTTCAATGGTGAAAGTATTACAAAAATTGGTAGCATGACTTTTGAGATTACCCTACATACACATGCCTGCATATATACATACAAGCTATTTGTCTTTATAGTATTACCATCAACTGGGGTGAGATTGGTCCTGCAGGGTGAGATTGTTCCATTTTGGGTAATTTTAATTATATTTTTCCTGCCTCAATATCAGTGGGGAAATTTGGATTGTGTGGGTTCTATGTGTTAAAGAACATATGTTGGCTACGCTGAAACAGCTACAGCAGTTTCAAGATGACTCCACTAGGGGCAGCAAAATAAAACCAGATTTTGGGGGATACCTTTATTTCTGTATGTCCTACCTCGCAAACTGCAGGGGCAACATTGATCCAGAGCAGCATATATACCTACAAACAGTGTATTTACAATGTGGACCAAAGTCACCCCAAGTATGGATGAGATTGTTCCACATTTTTCAAAATTTTTATTTCAAAATGCAGTTGGTACATACTTTGTTTATTAATATGAGGTCATTCCTGCATTACTTAATAACATATACCTGAGCTTTCATAAGCCTTTTCTCAGATCCTAGTATCGGTTTCCAGAATAGAAATATAAAAAACACAGAAAGTGGACCAATCTCACCCTGACTGATGGTACTATAAAGAAACACAGCTAAAGGAAAATGTAACACATGATTCAGAAGGCTTCTGCTTGAATCATAATCCAAGAGTCAAATCTTACCTTGGTGATTTTACTGGAGTGAAGTCCCCATCCTGTAACAGAATAACAGAATTTACTCAGTTCCACATTCTGTATGATATTTAAGTTACTTTATAATAAGTATAGCTTTCTATCTATTTGTATACCAAAAGTGTTTATTTGTTTGTTGACATAGCAGAAGAACCTGAAGAATTAAAAGTTAACCTGTTTAATGTAAAGTGTAGCTGTTAAACTTGCTGCATTGCAATATTATACAAAATAAAATAGAAATTATCTCAAAAGCAGAAAGCATTATGGAAAAAATATATTAAGAAGAATACTCAAAAGAATGTGCACTTTCATAGCTTAAAAGGATCATCATAATTCATTTTCCACCTTGTATAGTACTTAGATTGAAACACTGTCTACTTTGACTTATTTTGCAAGCATTTGTGATAGTGTAGAATTTCCCAAGACGCCAGTAGCAGCACAGTTGGAAAAGTGAGTCTGTATGAGAGAGAGGATCAACTTGAGAAAGAGATGGATACATGGAATTCACAATTATGTCACCAGAAATACAAGCAATTGAACTCTCATACAATGCTATGTAAAGCACCAAACAGAACAGTCGTTACAATTATTGGCACGAATGTGCACATCACAGAATTTTCATATAAAAGGAGGAATTTTGTCTAGCAGCATGCTTCACTACTTCACTGCACTTCATAACGACATTCTGATCAAGAGATGCTTGATAAATTGAATTTTATTCATGGACACACTTTAACTGCCTTGGTTTTTACAATTCCATTCTATAATGGGTGTGAAAAACTGGAAATTGCCCTGAGGTCTCTATATGAGGTTTGAGGCTCTTTTATGAGCCATAAATCTATGATATGGGACCACCGACTTTACTTCACTTCTGAAGGAAGCCATGTTAAGGATTTTTACGCCTGAAAAAATCCATCGACCTCCGCTGGGATTGCACTCACAACCACGGGAGCTAGATGCTAACATGGTACTCCAAGACTACACAGCGCCAAAAAAAATAAAAAAGAACAAATTTAAAGAAAAAACTATAGACCAGGGAGTGTTGCCAGGTTAAGCTCAGGGAGCAATGCATGGTAATGATTGGGGAGTGATTCCAGGTAAAGCTCGGGAGGGAGGAGATATGTCATGACAATGAGTTTGTTCCCATAAATTACTACAAATAGTGGGTATGAGGAAAAAAAAGGAGTTAAAAATATAGCATAATACAAATCACTTGCTAGCCACTTTTACTTTTTATATCTGGAATAAAGTTCAGTTAAAAACTAAACATGTACTTATATTATTGCCTTCACCTACTCCTGAGATAAAGTAAATAACAACTTAATTTCTGGCATTTACAAGCACGAAAGAGGAACCAAAGGCAGGTGAGCATCTGCACTGAAATTAGCCAAACCTGAGTAGTATCTTTCCCAACCCACCACAAATAACAACTACTTCCTACTCCATGGTAAACTCAATGAAAAGTCAAAGCTTCCTTTGCAAATGTTCTTTTAGAACTACAGTGAGTTTACATTCTAGTATATAGACTTCATAAATCTCTTTTAGTAACTTATGAATTGAAATTATAAGGTGTTTTATATCCCACAT
The DNA here is from genome assembly GCA_030765065.1 of Deroplatys truncata. Lineage (NCBI taxonomy): Eukaryota > Metazoa > Arthropoda > Insecta > Mantodea > Mantidae > Deroplatys > Deroplatys truncata. Next base: position 89,491,377 of record CM060989.1, on the reverse strand, counting down.
CCAAAAGAAAGAATAGGGCTCTTCAATATCAAAAAAATTATCAGACTCAGTTTTTCAGATTACCATACACACACAAATATATAAGTTCTCTCTCTCTCTCTCTCTCTCTCTCTCTCTCTCTCTCTCTCTCTCTATATATATATATATTATTATTATTATTAATAAGAAGAAGAAAATAATAAATTGAAATGGCTTTTCAGAAGCATAGTTTGTTCAGAATCCAGGCATATCTGAATATCTTCTATAGAACATTTTATTCCATTTATACCAAAGAGAGTTACGATAACTGATAATATTCTATTTTTTCGAAATATTCAGATACACATAACAATTACGTACACCAAGCATTATAAATAGAACATGTGTCACAACAGATTTTTATGACTCCTTTAACACTGAATCACGTCCTTCCTGCAGGACACACGCTATAAGACATTTCCAAACATTTTAAAAACAAGCAATTATGGTACGTACATACCCATAACCAGCTTCACCCTAGTTTTTCAGATACTAATATCAGATACTTTTAATCTTGTACTACAAATAAGCCTAATGTTTTTTTATTTTAATTTTTAGGCCTTGCAGTCCTAAAGCATAAATCGAGAGACATTAAAATTTAAAATGGGGTTGTCTGTATTCTTCCAATGACTTAATTTCTTTCATTTTAGTTTCAACTCATTTGTATTTTTCAAATAGCAAGAAAGTTTAGGTGATTGTCAGATGCTATTAATATCCAGAGTATTTTTGTTAGGATTTCAACAAAGCATCTGCTAGATATCTTGTAATTTTCAAGAACTATTACCACCATTCCTTTCAATCTCTTTAAGTGCACCATCTGGCCCAAACTCTTACATTCATAATACTATTTCTTATCATTACTTTGTATTACATAATTCAAGTACTTTAACCAGTGTATAATAAATCAAAGATATAACTGCACCAGATTTCAACAAACTTACCTTAATGTCACCACAAACAGATGAAGTTTCGGTTTCCAGCCACCAAGTTTCTTCTTTAATTTCTACTTTATTATCCATTTGGTGATCATTGTTGTACTTCTTAATATTCATTACAGGATCATCTGGAAGAAATTCTCTCTCGTTGTGCAAAACAAGGTCTGAAATCAGACTCTGCTCCTCGTTTTCTGTCGTCATACCTATCTCATTGTTGTTGCTGTATATAACAGCTTCAGACTTAATCCGATTTACGAGATGTTTGGTAAAAACTTCTGCCTCTTTCTGTGAACAAAAGGCTGGAAAAGTGGTCTCTGATTTAAAATCTGTTTTGATTGCCACATCACAATCATCACCCAAATTCATAGCATCATTGTTTGTCTTCACTGTAACATTCTTGGTAAAGAACTCTGTCTCATTTTGTGAGGCTATCTCATCCGAGAATAGATCCACTTCTTTGATTTCTATTTTGGTATCCATTTTACAACTGTTGCTGCATCTAATAGTGCTAAGTCTGTGAAGAAACAAAAACATAATGAATAGCAGAACAATGGCAAGCAAAGTGTAAAATAACTGTACCGTCATGAGCCAGAACTACTGCATATAGTAAATGTGTGTCTGTTACTGCTCCCTCCCCACTATCCATTCTGCAGTCATTGGCTCATCTCACATGTCCTATAATATGATACACTCAACTGTATGTAGTTGTGCCAATTACTGTCCCACCTCACCCCCCTCTATGCAGTCATTAACTCATCTCCCATGTCCTCTAATATGATACACTCAATGGTATGTAGTTCTGCCACTTACTGCCCCACCTCACTCCCCTCTCTGCAGTCATTGGCTCATCTCACATGTCCTCTAATATGATACACTCAACTGTATGTAGTTGTGCCAATTACTGTCCCACCTCACTCCCCTCTCTGCAGTCATTAACTCATCTCCCATGTCCTCTAATATGATATACTCAATGGTATGTAGTTGTGCCAATTACTACCCCACCTCACTCCCCTCTCTGCAGTCATTGGCTCATCTCACATTTCCTCTAATATGATACACTCAACTGTATGTAGTTGTGCCAATTACTGTCCCACCTCACTCCCCAAATGCTTGTTAATCCAGATAAGCACTTATTAAAATAGCTTCATTAAACATTTCGGTGTAAGTACAACATGGATACAAGAGGCAGAAAAGTCAAATTTTCAGAAATCTTATGTGCTCTATTCACATGACTTTCTCGATGCACTGTCACTTATTTTTATGTAATTCCTACAAATTACTCTTACAAATTACCTTATTACTTTTGGAAGTATTACATTTCACAAAAAAATTTATACTCTAAAATGGAAGTTATGAGGACCCTTGAATTAAAAAATTCCATTTTGCATATGTTTGTACTTGTGTGCATCATAAGCAAATCAAAATAAAAAAATTGGATGAATACCAGACTTGGTATTTAAGTTCAGGAACTTACAGGGATGTGGCATGAGGCTTTCAACAAAATCACCCGACCACAAACCACACTTTATATGGAAAAATTTTTATTATTCTGATTTTCTTAAAAAATGGTTCTTACAGTTTTGAATAAAATACCATATTTGCATGACAAAGCATATATATTGAATATTTCTTTTATATAGTCTGTAGTCACCTTTATTATCCATGACTTTTGTATAATTGGTAAACCGTAAGAGCTAGACAAAATCTCAGTGCACAAAAAATGTAGATCTCGCTAATGGACACAGTTTATCTTAAGTTGTTTTTTTTTTTTGTGGCATTAGCCCTTTCTGAGATATTCCCTTTTATTGGTAGGAAATTTAAAATATAGAATACTTTTTTACTTCCTGTACTATATACTTATAGTATCCATCCATCAGTAGCAATCCATCCAAAAATATGACACTGAGATTTCACCTAAAATATATGTTGAGAATTCCTGAATATGCAAAAATAAGTAAATAAATAAAACATAAAATAAAAGCATTTAAAGGTGTTAACAGCAGAACTGAAAAACAGCTGCATCTTCCAAAGATATGACACTAAGGTTTTCAAGAAAATCTTCCACTGTGAACTATTCTTTATAAGGAAAAATGTTAATTTTTTATTTTCTCAAAAATAGCAATGACAATTTTGAATAAAATCTCATATTTTTAAAATATTTGCAAGACTAATTAAATGAAACTCTTTAATTTTCTGGGAATAGCCAATGAAGTCACCTGTTCTGAATGACTTTTGCATAATAAAATTATTAAACTGTGAAAGGCAAAATCTTACTACACAAGAAATGTAGATCTCTCTGAAACACACAATTTATTTCAAATAACTTTACCTCTGGCATAAGGCAATTAGATATCTGTTATGGAGAAGTTTTCAAACAAGTGAAGCAAGAAATATTCTTAGTCCAAGGTTCACCAATGGCCATGTGCAACCAAACTGAAATGACAGATGATAGCTAGCCCTATTGCATTTCTTGTTGCAGCTAACATGCACAACATTTGTAAAAACTGCAACCAACTTCTGCAAAAAATACCCATACATCTGCACAACTGTGGAAGAAATTAGCAATAGCCTACCTCCGTGGTGTGGAGGTAGCATGTGTGTCTCACATTCCAAAGGTGCAAATTCAATTCCAGGTTTTTCCCATATTCTCAAAAAGATGAATGTTGCGTAACTTTAAGCTCTATGGACCCTGGGCTCATTTGAGCATCATTTCATTAATACATCATCCAACCTGAGCTACCCAGCTAAAGGATTTGAGAAAAAAAGATAAACCGCCGATTAGATTTGGAAAGTCCTGAACTTGCTTGTCTGTGCAAATTATTACTTGTTCAAATCCTATTTCTCAACCACAACTTTGCATACAACCAGTCATATGACATGACAACAATGGAGTGGTCACTAGATCAATGTGTGAGCTTGCCAACATTTCAACTGGTTTAGTTATTGCCATTAAGTGCTAATGACTTCCAATGTCACTAAAACAGTGTATGGAGTTAACTATTCAGTATATTTTAGGGATGAAAACATATTTGGCTGAATTCTTTAAGTGAAGCAAGAAGAATAGTTTCGCTACACTGCATTCTTCAATATGACTCCAAGTACAGTAAGTAAATAAATAAAAAATTATAAACCTTGCGTTAAGATATTCTCCAGCATCAAATCACACTAAAACTTAATTGTAAATACATATTAGACCACAATGTACTTGGAAAAAATATGCAATTCACATTGGACTTACAAAAAAATCTCACATCATGTATTGGAAAGTTGAGACCCCATATTAATAATCATTTTTTTTTGTTGTCCTTATTAATTTTTTTAAGGTACTACTGCTATTGGATTGTGTCTTGCAACGTCTGGAAAAAGTATGAAACTTCAAGGCCAACATATAGAAACATATGACTTGATTCTGCTTCCTGCATCCCCCTTGTACCTATCTAAAACAAAATGTGTAATGCCACTATTTTGGCAAAGGTTTAAATTAATTAACATGAAGTAGGTAGAAAGTTCAGCTTTCTTAGGAATAATCTGTAGTACAGTTTGTGTAAATCGTCATGACAGTCCCCCACTCCTGAAGCACATATGCACAATAGCACTGACCAGTCCGCTTGCATAATAAGAGAGGTGGGGGTCAGTGTTCCATTTGCTGCGAGCTCAAATGCAAGGTAGCCTTACACATTTGTTTACAATGCATTGTGTATGTGGCTGCCTCCGAGTTATAATATCACTTGCTCCCCACCACTCTCACCACTACTCCTCATTTCTCCTCTCTTGCGCATATGGAGTGTCACAACATTTTACACAAGCTGTAGCTATATAAAAGTAAACAAAGGTAGGTAGAGAAATTCTTGTGAATATAATACCAGATATTTTAAAATTCATAATTAATCACTTTTTGATACAGCAATATGAAATGATCCTTAAACCGTGCACTTTATTTTGAATAACATACATGAAATATTCATCAAGCAATCCTACAACCTCAATGAGCAACCTTATAAACTCACTTTCACTAGAAAAGTTTGTAAACAATAAATGTAGTCACTAATAAAACTATAAGGGCACTTCCTGAGTTGGTGATTGACTGTTGGAGTGAGGATGCAAATTTTGTTGCTTTAGTGTCCTGGTCTACATGCCATGCAGCAAAGATAGCACAAGTGGGGAGGATATGAACATTATTACTGTTGGTTTTATTTATTGACACTGTACCCAGTAATGCACATGATATCCGCATCTTACATCAGAGAGAACGAGAAAAGTAGAAAAATCAGGTATTGTATCTTGTAGAATTTAAGTTCTACCTGGGGGTTACAGTTTCATTTACATTTGTGGAGAAATCTAAGAAAATGTGATGCTATATGTTGATGCCTGAAGATTTTATATGCGTAAAAACTTCTGTTAACTGTTATGAACCTCTGAGAGTCAGCACATCACCCTACTATGATTGCCACCTTGAATAAGTTTCTATTAATGGACATAATTGGAGCATATAATTTCCCTTGCTTGTCACTTAAATGCTATTCCATGTCCAAGAACATCTTTTGTGACCTTCACAAACAGTTCCTTTTGGTGTGCTTCTGTAACATGAGTGATTATTGCAGCCATGTGTGGTGGAACAATTTGCTAAATGTAAATATTACAAATCACAAATGCACAAGCGCATATGAACACTCTGAAACACAAGAATTTTGTTGTGATATGCTATTTAAACTATTGTAAATGTTTTTAAGTTAGCTATGAATGTACAAGCTGTTACACCAGGTCACAATATCATTACCGTATATTATAGAGTTACAACAAACATCAGCGTGCATATAGGAGAGGTATCAGTTGCTGGAATCATGCACAAAGTACATGATATAATATGATAGGCTTGGCAATCAAGGAATAGCATACCAGTTGCTATGACAATAATTTGCTTTTGATTGGTAGATTACTGGTTGCTTGGTGGCTATAATGACGCATATATCCCTTCTCTCTTTTCTGCAGCTCATTACCATGTGGTTGGGAAATGTCAATCACCAACTTAGGATGTGCCCAACATAATTGCTCATTTTGTGTAATGGGTGTTACATGGTGCAATGTTTTTAATATACTGCAATTAATTCATAAATTCCTACTTAAACCCCATTTATGCATGCAATTTTGTGTCATTCAACAAGGAATGATGCAAAGTGGCATAAATTTTAGTGGTCTCTTTATGCATGTAATGTGCTGCACTGTGTATTTATGTATTGTTGGGAATATCAGTTCTACCAGCCATTTGGTTTGACACCAGTATGGATCCCTGTGTGTTGCACTATTGTTACAAATTCTTAATGAGAAAAAAACAAAAGGCTGAAAATGACAGTGTACATCCAATAAACAATACAAGGTTCATGGACAGTGCTTCCAGAAACCCATATGGAGAATTGCCTTTTCTTGTCATGATCTTGTAATTTTCTGACACAACATCCCAAATTGAACTCCTAATATGAATTTCTCCTATAAAATGTTCCATATTTATACTTGATAAAAGTCTGAACAACAAAAATCAGATCACTGTCTCAACACGTGAAAGCACATATCACAGTCAACAATAAAAACTACAATTCTGGATTTCCCAAACTGACTCACTGACTCAACTGTGTTGTTCACAATGCAATGTCATTTAAGGCCCATATAGACCCATTTATATTCAGGTCATGTGATTGTGTGTCATGCAAACTAAAAGACCATGCAACATGTTTTTGAGGTATTATGAGACAGAATATTCTATGACTGACACGTTGCATGGTATAAATCAGCGGCAGGCAGATTTCTGCTGTGATGTCATACTCGCAGGCAAACTTGCTCTCTGCCCAATTACACCTATGTATCAAGCACAATATGGAAAGGAAGGCCATTAAAGCTTCAACTGAACAGTGGCAGCACTGGGCTTTCACCGAGTCTGCATTATTCTTCTGAGATACTATAACGGCAGTACAAATAATATGCAATTGACTACCAGTTTCAGCCCATAACAGAGAAAATAACAATACATTTGTATGAAAAAAATCCACTTAAAACATAAAAAGAATTTCAATTTAATGTACTGAAGCATGAAATGCATAACTGCAGAGGCATTCAATTACATAAATGTGGCTACAAAACTGCTTCTAACAGTTTAAGCAGTAGTACCAGTTTTTGACACATTTCGAAATAGGCAACTTCTCTCCTTTCACCCTTTTGCTCTCTCTCTCTGTCTCTCAAATTCTTATACACAAAATGATTTTATACATTTGATTTATACATCATACATTCATGTAAAACACATCATTACCTTGTATCACTGCCCTGCGCAAGCTTGACACTTTACGAAGCTTTATTCCCCTCTTTTCTCCCTCAACAGTTTGTAATATTTGCAGTCATAGTCTAACTAAAACACAAGAGAAAAATTTTATGCAAGTTCAGATTGGAGAGTTGGTTTCTATGTTGTGATTTGCAGATCTTCATACGAGAAAAGAACTGTTTACGTAGGTAAACAGATCCGAATATGCTCAGCATTTTGGTAGCCAATTTGTGCAACTGAGAGAACTTAGTTAGGGAAAATTTGCATAAAAGGCCAATCTATTTCATTTTGAAAGTTTGCACCCTGACAATATCTACTGAGAAAGGTGTGGAAAATATATAAATATTGGACTCGAGATTTGCAGAATCTCAAAATCTGGTATCAAATTCCTAAGTTAGCGCTTCCAAAATTTGTGGTGTTATTCGCATCATTAATTGGGTGACATACTGTAGAACGCTTTGAAAAGTACGGGAGTTGATAGTCCTTCATTCAGATCTCTGCCATCATCAATACGTGAACATAAACAAACATTGTCACTGATCACCTTTACTACCACTCAATCCACACTGTACTCATTCTTGTTTATAGTGATATGGTGCTCGCTCTGACGTGTCCTTTCCTCGGAACTATATCTTATGTCCCAAACACATTAGGTGCTGACCCCTGGTATAAATTCTTCCATTTAACTCTAAGACACTTTCAGATCATGCCACACTTGTTGCACGATAAAAAATAAAATGCATAAATGGGGCCTTATTTTGAAAGCAATATGTGATTGAATTTAGAAAGTTTCAGAGTGCCTCCCACCAAAGTCAACAATCAATAACAATAACAGGATCTCCAACTTAAGCACAGGAAATAAACTTGCCACTCTAAAAAGCTTATCAACAGATAACCCTACAGAACTACAAAAATATACATATATACAATTTTTCTTTAAGGGTAGTGCAATTCACAGTTTTAATAAGTTGGGATGAATTTCATTACTAAATGAAAAGATCAGGCTCAGTTTACAAGGAATGGCCCTTTACCTACATGGTACAGAACCTATTAAATAGATATTTGTGGCTTTAGATTTTTTCTTGTATTAAAAAGCATGTGTAGCATCCAACTAGAAATTTTAAGTATGATAAATACGAAAAAAAAAAAAAAAAAAAAATCAATGTTCATACTTTTTATCAAATATTCAGATACATTACCTTAATGCCTTCCTAAAAATTTCTTACATATGCAGTGCTTTTATTGAGGGGCGGGGACATGGGAGGGGGGATGGCAGCATCCCCCAAATCTTTTGGGGTAGATTTCTTCAAATCTATTTTCTTATAATTTACTATAAAAATACTGCTGGAAACTTTAATAAATAGTTGTTCTTTGTCACACACAATGTCTTTGAAAGCTCTCATGCTATAACACAGTATATAACACACATATATAGTTGGTATACGACTCTATCCTGTAATCAAAGAATCTGGAAGAGGAGGAGAATTCTGTTGGTAGTAAACATGTTGCTACCAGTGTAACAGTCATACAGCCAACATAACAGTAGTACACTAACATACTGTTTCTGTTGCAATGTGACAAGGTGATGTGATGTGGGGTCACAGTTGGCTATAAATTGCGTACACTAATGAATGTGGAAACAATATTACTGTACAGATGAAGTGTTATTTCCACAATGACTGCAAATTACAATTTATCAGTGTTAACCTCTGCAATCATAAGCCTAATGTGGCTGATGAAGAGAATGTCCCTTAGAAGAGCCAGAAAACGCTGTAAATATGAGGAATTGTGATGATTTTAAAACAAGCACTTCACATGGCTCTGAAACTGTATGTTCAAGCTTTAAAGTTAATAGTAAGAATGATATAACTCCGGCAAGCGACAAACTTTCAGTTATTCCTAAATATTGGTCTGAAGAGCAGTACAGTATTTATTTATATACATTTTAGGTGTTATAAATTCTTACATTTTTTTCTATTATTACTGAATATATAATTTCATTTATTTACGATATCCTTGCTTCCTCACGAAAAGTTTATATCTACAGGTGAATATTAACAATTGAATTATAAATTCATTCTGTCGTTTTGTTAATGTCTTTATTATTATTATTTCAATTACAGGTCTTAAAGCAAATTGCTCTTAATGTTGCATTTTAATACAAAAACTCTTCAATATTATTTTAACTCCAAAGTATTCTATTGGTTCATATTTTCAGGCATTGTAATGACAAAATCCATGGCTTGAAATAAAAGACAAATTTCTTGGATACTGTGTTTGTTCTGAAGTTAGTGCGGTTGCTATGGGTACAGCGAAGGGTGCTGGTATTAAATTTGCAAGTGAGGGGACTCAATGTAAGGTTGGCAGTAAAACTGATACTAGTGATGAGTGTACAGCTAAAAAACTAACAGCTTTAAGGAGAAAATTCACAAACACAAAATTTCTCAGTCTTATAAAGCCGCTGAAGCAATAAAAGAAGAAAGAAGGCACTTGAAAGTACTCTTATAATATGAACGCAAGAATGAAGAAACAACTGTTAAGATTTTTTGTACTACTTATTTTCCTGTAGCTATAGAATTGCAAAAACCTAATGGGACAAACATGGGCAGAGTATTACATTGATCACAGCTGTGCCTACATAATCAATCATATTTCAAAAGGGATGAGAAGTAAAATTGCTGCAGCAGTAATACAGAATGGAAAAAATAAGTCTTCTTATTGATGAGTCCACTATTTTAGATCAGAAATTAGTGATTGTGATTTGTTTGAAACGTAGCATTTCGGAGGAGGATGACTTTTTTGGAATTTAACGGAGCTCAAGACACCACTGCTGCAGGTATAAAATATTCTCTATTAAACAACTAACCACATCATGGCATAGATGAAGCTTTCCTACAGAAATGTTTATTTTCTTTCATTTGTGATGGAGTGTCAGTTATGCTTGGAAGGAAGGCAGGAGTTGCAGCAGAACTGAAGAAAGTATTCCCTAATTTGGTAGTATCAAACTGCTGCAATCACTGCTTAGAGTTGGCAGTTAATGATTCTAAAAATGAAGTGCATGGTACTTATCATTTTCCATCCTTTTTTGACAAATTATATTCATTATCCAGTCTGTCGTTGAAGAATCAGTCATTGGTTTTCAAATGCTAATTACTGTTAGACCAGAAATTGAAGAAGATTGGGAAGATATTTACCATTATATGGTTATCTTCTAGTCTGAAAACAGCTAAAGCTGTGTGGGATAGTTATTCTACTTTGCAACATATTTCATTCAAGCTTGAGATGACATGAAAAGAAACTCAAGAGAAAGGGCAAATATGGAGTATTATATAAATATTTAAAATCATTTCAGTTTGTGATGAACTTGTGCATTATGTGTGATGCTTTGAATGAGTTAAGTGAACTCTCTCTCCAGCTTCAAAGGAGAAATATGAGCTTGTCAGATGCACATTGTGTTATCAAGCGAATAATCATGGAGTCTATGTGCAGTGCACTCAGAAAATATACCAAATTTGCATCAGATGCAATCAGTCAGAAGAATTTTCAGACAATAGATTTGGAGAATTATTCAAAAGTTGTAGAAATAGGCCAACACCAACTTTACTGTAGTCTGGTAGCTAACCTCAACAACAGATTGCTACACAACATAAGCAGATGTTCACAGGAAAGTGTACAAACATCAAATCAATATTAAAATGATGCTTGTCTTCTGGAAGATATTAAAGTCATGTTCAAAATGAATTGGTCACCTGACCCGTAATATGGCAAAGAAAGCATTCCCTCCCTTTATGATTTATTTCAATTTCCTGAGAGAAGGTAGTACACTACTGCCTTTAAAGAACATACTGACACACGTAGACTACCCAAGGAACTAACTTATCTTGTACAAACTATTGAAACAATGCCCATCTCAACATCTGAGTGTGAACAAACTTTCAGGATGTTGAACATAATCATAACAGATAGAAGACACAGCCTCCTCGTTGAACAAGCCAGTGTTCATTATCAGCATGGGACCACCCCTAAATGAGTTCAATGCACTGTCTATGTCAAGTGTTGCCTGTGAGCAGGAAGGTCAGTAAATGAAACCACATATTGTAAGCAAGAAGTCTTGCATACCAATGCACAATATCCTCCTATAAAGGCTAGTCGACCAATTATTTTTTTCCAACAGTAGCACGGTGCATATGTACTGCATACATATTGTATGTTTTGCTTTAAACATCACGTATATTAGGTTGGTTCTATGTCATTTGTTTTTGTCTTTCAGTTATGTGTTTTCACATTTCTGTTTGTTACACCATTGTTTAAGCACATTTCACTTTCTTTTCCCCTTAACGAAAATGCACATTCCTCATTTTAGCAGGTATTCATTGTGTGTGGTATGCATTGCTTTTCAAATTCATTTCTTATTTAAAATGTACATTTCACCAGATAAATATATTGGTGCTCCACGCTTGCTTAACATCTAGTGATGTTACATATTACATTGACAGGGGCATGCATCCAGCAAATATGCAGTTGATGTTGGCAGTTCATTTAAGTACTTCGCAAAGTCGCCATAATACTTAGAACCATTGAGCAAATTCACTGTTTTGCATTGTAGCCACAATTTGCTTATGGGAAAATTGTTTTCATATTCAATTAAAATTCAACAATGTTAATCAAGATTGCAGAAATGACTTTATCTCACATTTCATTGTACATAGAAGAGGATTCAGGAGGCTGAAGCAATTGTCAAATGTTTAAAAAGAGGGTCACCAAATCTGGCATTGAAATTCCACCCTTAGAATAATGCCACAAGAAACAATGGTTATTTAGCACTTAGAAAACTTGATAAAGTAAATTGGAAAATTCAAACCAATAATGAAGAATATCTTAGAAATGATTACTGCAACAGCAAATTTTGTTATAAACTGCAAGTTTCAAAGATATCTACAACTTGGTCGAAAAGCATTTACAGACACACCAGTTACATCCAATGTTAATTTAATGATATCTTTAACAGCAAGCATTTCATAAAGCTCGAACAAAATGTTGAATACATTCAAAACTATGGTTTTTGCACCACTTTTAAGAGCTTTGGCAATTTCTGTTTAACTACACTTCTCTGACCTGCTATGCATTCAGCCATGATCCCAGCATTAACAATGCTGATTAGCACGACCATTGCTCCTCTCAATAAAAAATCTGGGAATACTGCATGGCCATGATAATAAACAGAAGCTAATTATTTAGGTTATGTTTAAATGAGAAGATTCTTAAAATACTATCATTACTCACCATCTTTAATATTTGAAGTACAAACAGAGTAATAATACATGCACAGCAGTAAAAAAAAACTATTTTCATTCACTTGAAAGGTATACTGTGGCGACAGCATGTACATTCATGTATACCAAGATTCTTTCTTGGGCTGGATGGAGTATAGTATACACATTATCCTTCGCTAAGTTACTATTTTTTACCTTATTAATCAGAAGGTATCACCCAGAGTGTTGGCCTTTACAAACGTCTTCTTTGTAGACAAATGAGATAGATTTTAAGACTCAACGTACATATATGTTTTTGTTATGTCCTGCAAGTCCAAAACTGGACATGCATGCACAAGTTCTGATGAAACTTGACAAAGCTACCCAGCAATTGCAGTGCAGGTAACATAAGCCATTTGCTGCGAACCCTGCACCAACACCCCAGGCAATACTGAAACTCTACAGGTGTTTGCTATATGTGCTATTTTTACAACCAAATTAGCTTCAATGCTTCTTTGGAAAATGAGTAACTTATCAGGTCCCTGACATTTGGTAAAGAACATTCTTATGATGGTGCCTAATTTGGATGCAGGTTTCCCTTAAGTGCATCAGCCTAAAAGGACTTTTTGCGAGCTTTGTGTTCTGTTTTTGCTCCCTGTTCTGTCAAATTGTAGTATTCATCTCACTGGATTAGCTTCTTTTTTCTAATTGTGCAGTGATTCCAAGAATCTGGTATGTTCTGTTCCATCACTTTGTATTCTATTAAAATAAGTTTTCATGTTTGGTAACTAATCGGTTCTATTTTGTTTAGCCCCATTGTCTTCAGATGGTTTCAAAACTTTAATTATGTGCTAGGTTTACATGGGGCTATGTGATCGGTTAAACAATATTAATAATACTATTATAATATTAAATGGTTTAAAATGTATTTCAAAATGAATGGTTAATTTACAATGTTAATTTTAATGACTTTCTAAACGGCAGTCATTCAATCAAAAAGTTTAATTCAACCAACAGAAACACAGTGCTTGGTTTATACAGTTTGTTCAAGGAAAATAATCTAGAAACAACTTTATCTAAAGTAACAAACTTGAAGTAGATATATTTCTTTGCCTGCATTTGTTGTATCTACTGACCTGGGTACCTGATTACAGGAAAAGAACCAGCCCTGGGGTTGTAAGTCTATTGTGCCAAAATTCCAATGCTTGTATAAGCTAGCCCCAGGCAGACACACTGCTCGGTGCTAAACTAATGCTTTAGGCCTAACCAAACCATCTGTCATATAAAATGTACAGGGAGGGCAAAAAAAAACTACAAACCGGCTGCGCAGTATTATTCCTGTCTGCGTCCTCGGAGCTTGTTGCAATCTGCCGCTATCATGGAAAGGCATGAATGAAATTATACATTTTAAAACTACTTTTAAAGGCTTTACTCACCAACTTTATGAAAGGAGGTGCTGAAACTGGCCACTGTCATTGTCCATACATTTCTGGCACCTCTTTAGGAAACTATCCATTACTTGTGTTAGTTTACGTTGAGAAATGCTGGCAATTTCCTGGCAAATATTTTATTATAATTCTTTCAGGGTGTGTGGGTTTGTCTTGTACACTTTATGTTTTAAGTTACCCCAGAGAGAGCAATTGCAGGGGGTTAGATCGAGGACCGAGGGGACCATAAATCTCCACAAATAATTCATAAGAGTAAGAAAGGGATGTTAACCAAGTTCCTATTAGTAATCTATTCATAGATGATATATTAAGAGTAAAAATAAGAAATTAGCATTATACAGTAAGAAGCGATAAGGAGATTCCAGGTTCAGGTTCATTATACGCAGACCATTTTATGGTAGTCACCATACCATTGATAGGGTTACAAAAGCAATAAATGAAATTCAAGAAAGTGTGAAAAATGGGGAATTGGGGTAAAAATATTAAAGATGTCTGACCCAATAAAAGGCTCTAAGAAACAATACCAAGGACTGAGGGAATAATAAAGAAAGTAAAGAGAAGAAAATGGTATAGAAAAGTAAGAGAAGTAAGGGCCGCTCAGTGAGCGAAAAGGCCAGGTAGCCAAGCAATCTGAGTGACCCAATAAGAAAACAAGCACCAGACAAATTGTACAATAGATGTAGGGGTATAAACAAATATACATTGTATGTATTATAAAAATATAAAACAAATTGTACAATAAATCCATCCATTAATACAAATAATTCTATCCTCACACACTTTCAACTGTTCTATTCAAAATATTGGCTGTATGAGCTGTTGCAGACTCTTGTTGAATAAAGGGGGCAGAAATGTATTCACATTATGTACAGGCATCAACTGTTGACTCGAAAACAATTGGACTTATAACTCTTTCTCCGCTCATGGCCCACCATACACCAATTTTTTCGTAATAAAGGGATACTTCATGAACAGTATTGGGTTTGTCAAAACTCCAATAATGATTATTTTGTGTACACACATATCCATGAAGGTGGAACCAAGCCTCGTCCATGAAAAATATTAAATATGAGTATATTTTGCCATTATGTACACTATTGGGACTCCACTCACAAAATGTGCACCTAATTACAGGATTACCCAATTGAAGAGCATGTACCACAGTTATTTTATATGGTCTTAACCTCAGCAATTTGGTAGCTCTTCACGCAGCACCATAAGAAATGCCTGTGTGTTGTGAAAGATGCCCAAGTGATTTTAGGGAGGAATTCTCCAAACGACCACCAATGTTGTCTTATGTTTCTTTGGTAAGAACTGTACGCCATCTTTTAGATTTCTTAGCCTGAACACTTCCTATGACCTAAAATTTATTGTAAATTCATGGATTGTTGTATGACCTGGAACTTTTACACATGGAAATCTTTCTGCAAGTCACACATTCACTTGGTTAATCATAAATAAATACATGCTTTGCAGTAGAAAACATATACTGAGTCATAATATACTTTGTGACTAAGTACACAACAAAATAATAAATAACTCGTAATGACTGAACTACATCAAATCACCGTCAATCCGTGACCTTGCTTATAGCAGAGGTGCGTTATCATGTTTCCACACGCCCCTTGGAAAAAAATGCGCAGCTGGTTCTTAATTTCTTGGTTCTCCCATTACTTCAGGCATACATTTCAGAAACCTGCTTAGAATGAGATTAGTAAGAAGCTGTAAGCAAAATTACACATTTTTAAAATATGAGGTGGTATTTGTGGTTTTTGTGGTTGTTGATGCACAAAAAATGTGGTGACATAAATCCTATCAGTCACTTAAAAGGAATCACCCCCAGTTATAGGTACAAGGGAGATACGGAGAGCAGAATCAATAAGTCATACGTCTGCATATGCTGTCCTTGAAATTCCACATTCTTTACACGAGAAACAACACTTCACAAAACATTAAGAGGACTGAAAAATTTAAACCAATAACAACAGATATCTGGTACATGATGACACAAAAAAAACTTATTTGAAATAAAGTCTGTGTTTTAAAGAGATATGTATTTTTTGTACCTTATGGTTGACCCATTTTACAAAATTACATAAAATCCTCCTGAGCTGAGGACTTCACAAGCTATTCATGGAAAATTCAAGATATACAGTTGATTTGTCATGTAAATGCCTTAAACATATGGTATTTTAATAAAAATAGTTGAAGCATTTTCTGAGAATATAAAAAATATCGACAATTGTTTCAAGGGTAGTTTGGGGTGGGGGATATTCCTGAAAATCTTAGTGTTGCATCTTTGGAGATGCTGAACCTAAATACAATTCGTATTTATTGGGTTTTTGAGATATGCTGTTCACAGGCATGCGGACCATTTTCTTAAGAGTGTCTTTTTTTATTAAGGGAGCCTCAAAACATGTATTTTCTGGTGAAATCTCAACATGGAAATTTTGAGGGAATAGAGCACTTCTACTTACTGTAACAACAAAATACAGAAAGTATAAAAATACTGTAGTAAAAATACTGGACACAAAATAAACATTAAAGATACAATAAATATGCACAGTATATGTATATGCCAAAGCATGAATATTTAAAGCCAAACAAGTGTACAATACAAATAAATATACACAAATTATATGAGAAAACATAAAACTGAAAACTTTTCTTGGCACACAGTGTTTGTATACGAACTCGTGCAGATATGATGAAAGTAAACCATTACAATCAGCTTTTTGGGACAAATAATTAATATGCCATATGGTGTATTCTGCATGTCAAAGCTTGTGGGGGGATGCAAATAGCACTAGTGAAATCTCATAGTGGCAGCTCTTTTCCAAATATTTCATGTTCAAGACTGGGCCTAACATACATGTTTAAAAGTTTGCAGTGTTTGCATTTGTTTTTCCATTCTTTTCTTTTCAGTACCAGGGCTTATCAATATGAATAAACATTGGAATGCTGTTTCTGCATATTGACACCTTCTTGCTTAATTTTAAACAATTGCTAGGTAAAGATATAAAGCGAAAAACCTAATATAGATAGAAGAATCACTTTTATAGAAATAATTTTACTTTCTCTGATACGTACTTACAGTAGGTAGAAGTACTCCATTCCACTTAAGAAATCCAATCTAGAAATTTCTCCCCCAATACAGGTTTTGTGGCTCTCTGAATAAAAGAAAACAACATTTTAGTAAAAGGTTCATGTTTGTGTGTTTGTTAACAACATAACTCAAAATGAAGTTTAAAATAGACAGTTGAGGGTTGTTACACTACATCACTATGCTATGCTTTTATAGCATAGTGATGTAGTGTAACAACCCTCAACTCTCTATTTTAAATTATGACACATCCCTGTTACCAGCTTCTGAATCTTCAAAATTAGTCAAAATGAAGTGTCTGATAAAAATACCAAATTTGGCATTTCAATTCAGTACCTTCCAGAGATGGTATACTAAGATTTCCAAGAACCACCCCAACTCAAAATAACCTTTACATTTTTAACAACTCACACCTCAAACTACCGTTTACATTTTTTTAAACATTCTCAAAAATGCCATTAAAGATTTTGAAACATATTTATGTGACAAATAAAATGTAGGTATATCTTAAATTTTCTTGAAATTGCCTGTGAGGTTGTGTTGATTCAGAAAGAATGTTGTATAATGGGTAAACCACAAGAGAGTGAGACAAAAATGCACTACACAAATAAAAATTTAGATTTCTTTAAAACATACAATTTATCTCAACTTTCTTTTTTCTGGCATCAGCCATTTCCGAGATATCCGTAATTATTGATTTGAATTTTTCAATACTTTTGACATTCTTTAAAACACTATCGTTATTCAGCTGTTTCTCGTGATGTCATCAAACGAATATGAAATTTCAAGGCTAGCATATAGGGACTCGCTTTTAAACTTATGGTTGTCAATTTGGTTTCCTATATCCCTCTTGTATCTACAACGAAATGTGTAGTGAAAATATTTCTGCATAGATTTATTTGATTAACATAAAGTAGCAAAAAGAATAAGCTTTTTTATGAATAGTTTGTAGATGCTATAAAAAGTAAATACAGAAACTCATGTGAATGGAACAGATTTTGGTAGTCGTGCTTAAGGCCTGTTCTCATGACATATGAAACTGGTGAAACTTGAAATTAAATAATTATGAGGAAAATTGGGAAGGAAACGTTCTAAGCCTAAGTTTAGTGACTCCTCGGGATTTCCAGTTATAAGGACTAAGGAAAACCTGGAAAGAAAACCTCAGTTAAGGAGAACTGTTCTGGGTGGATGTGATTCACAGACCTGTATACTAGTCCGTGTCTTAATGCTCTCAGCTAGCCATATTAGTTAATGAGAATACTATAATGAATTTATATGAATTTGTCTTTGGTACAGAAAGTCATGCAAATGCATGCATAAATTTTTATTATGCACTTAGATTGTAAGTATTGAAATAATATCGTAATGGCTGAATAGCTACTATGGCCAATGAATCGTATATGAATTCCTGTGACTTATCCAAGGAAGATAATACATCAATTGCTTTTAGTTAATCCATCAGGAATACTTTACTTGTTTTACTAATTTACTACTTCTGAAAAACATAATTATAATTCTTACTCGGAAAATGTTCCCCATATAAAGTGGCAATAGTGATGTAAGCAAAGATTCCCAGCCAGGAGAAAAGCCATGGGAGGGAAGAATGTGCTACACAGCAGATCAGATTTGAGTATTACGTCAAGCATATGCTCACATCTGCATTGATTTTGAATGGTAAATAATATGTATATCTTAAAATTTCTGGGAATAGCCTGTGAACTCTTCTAGGTTCTGAATGATTTCCTTACAACCTTTAAACCACAAATCTCCCTAATAAAAACTTTAGGTTCTTGCTAGAGCATACAATTTGGATACTGCTGGACATGTTTATATTTAATTCAAAATTATAACTATAATACCATTAGCTGAATGAAAAGAAAACACAGGGGACACGCAATGCTGTGTTTTACTCAATGTGCAGCTAACCTGTATGTGATTTCTTTGCATTCATTGGTTGAAATAATATGCTTAATGGTGTAATGTGAACCACCAACTACATCTGAGAATAAACAATGCATATGATGTATCCTCTCCAAAAGTCTTTTAGTAAACAAAGGCAAAGTCCATGTTAACCAAAACAGTACAATAATATCCAACCATTTCCTCAGTCTCAGACAGTTTCTAGTCATTGCAATACACTGCAATTTCACTTCTTGTCTCATTTCTGTCTTGAGCTAACTCTGTAACAGTTCACAGTGCTTCATTTACAATCGGTGGAAGACCGAGGTCTGCAACTTGGATTGTTCAACCTAACGAAGTAGTGGAGCTGGCAGCGATTAGAGAAGAGGACTTCCTCTATGAAGCTTTGTTTCAGGCACTGGAAAAAAAGTATGCGCATGTCACTAGGGAAATCTGCTCTTAGTGTATCCCTGTTGAAAATGCTTATAAAATCCTAAGAAAAGCAAATAAATTACCTTAGGAGTGAGTTTAGAAGTGGATGTGATCTCTTCAATAGCTGGTGCTCACCTGCCCGCCCCTTTTAGGTGTTTTACTTTTATAGGGAAATCGCGTTAGGAACGCAACAAACGTAGCCATGTTGTTACAAAAGTACATGCAAAATGGGAACTGTCAACCTAAATAAAAAGTGAAATCCGCTAAATATGCGATGCGTTGTTGTTACTAGAATTTCTTCTTCTTCGTTTAATGTTGCCATTGACAAAAATGCAACGCATTCATAGTAAGAAAGACCATCCACCAAAACTGTAATTTTTGTATTCTTTTTGTGAAAGTTTGTTATATTAATATGTTATTTCCATTAAATAAATAAGTTCCTTTACTGTAACAGTGGTAGATAGTTAAGGCAAGCTTACATAAAAAAAAACCTAACCTAAGGCTAACGTTCCATGAATTCAGAAATGTAAGATTATATATAAACAAAAAAAAACTGAACCTAACCTCCTGTGAATCAGAAACCTAAGCTTATGAACACACGCAAGCAAGCATGCATGCTTTGTATAACCACTGGTAGCAAATTAAAACAAGGTTATATATAATAAGTAAATCAGAAACCTAAGCTTATATAAAAAATAAAAGAAACTAAACCTAACCTAAACTCTCGTGAATCAGAAACCTAAGCTTAGGAACACAACTGCTACACTCCTCTCCTTCTAAAAAAAACATCCCTCGGCTATGCCTTGAGGCTGAGTATCTTAACGGCTTTTGTTGCATTAGTTATTCATATGTTGCCAGCATTGCATTAGAGCTTGTGTATGACAACTGTTGGACTTTATAACACATCATTTTCATCGCTGTGGGGGATACACTAAGAGCAGAATGTCGGAATTACCTTAACTTGACTTAACTGGTGCATATGAGGCAGGTACAAGAGCCCTACCCTTACTAAAAATACTCTTCACATGTGCAGGGAAGTTAAACGCTACAGTTTAGTATTTTCTAAGGATGCCAATTCATTTTTCGTATTGAAATGAGTGAACCTGTTAAGTAAGAAGCCATACATTATATATATTTATGCTTTAAATTAGATGTTACATTATATCACATTATATGGTTTCGTGTTTCTGCAAGGAGAGATAAACAGCAAGGTTAGTTTCGATAAAATTATGTTGAAAGTATTGATATTTCATACCTGAGAAAACAGCACTTCTATCTCCGTTATTTCTTGCATTGCTGTTTAATTTATTTTGTTAGTCGAGTGCTTACTTTGAGAGGCGACTGTCATCCTTTCCATGACCGGTAGGATGGGTAAAACCGTTGGATATACGAAGGCGGTCGCAGCGTGAATAGTGAACGGGGATGGAACTAATGTATGAAAAATCGTGATCTCGGATGAAGCCGTCAATCGTAGATACTACAGTTGTCAGGCTCATCTGACGACGTACAAAGTTGATTACGTGAACTTCAGTAATCGTGATTGCACTTTGAGCTATTCAAATTTCTTTTTAAAGGAGCCGATTAAAGTTCACATAAAATGTGTCACTGTCATCTGTAGCAATACAATATTTGAACAATTATGATCAGCTGAACATCTGACAGTATGAAAAACACAAATGTGTATTCCTGTGTAACTTATTTAAATTATCCAACAGTTGGCACATACATTGCTTTTATATAATATTATTGGGGCTAATAGTGGTGCTGAATGCCATAATACATAATGGTCACATTAAGATTTTTGAGGCTGAATGAGGAGGATCAAAGTACCTTGGTTTAATTTCTTCTGCATGATTCTTGGTAAAATCTTTTGCACTTAGGATGTGCAATTTGACTGAAAAATTGGAAGAATAACACATATTTGACACTTGTTATTTCACTCTATTCTCTAGATAGCACAACACAATTTGACATATTTGCTTAACATGAACAACTTAATTCCATTTCCTACAAATAAACTTCTGCATACATTATATGCATAGTGTAGTTATTGTTTGCCATTCACTAAATCGCTATTAGCAGTGCAATAAATCTCATTAGCAACAGTTTGACCACAATATTTAACACCATTAATGGCATTGTCACTCTCTATGCTCTGACTTGAAGCACCATCACTGGACACAAATAGGCACAACTTAACTCCAACTTTCCATTGTGCATATCCTAGGAGTAAATAGAAACATACGTTTAAACTACCCTTAAAAGTAGGTTTCTGAAAGAGAAATTGCTTGCATTAAGGAAAAATTTCTGGTTACAAACACCTTGTGGTTATATTACATACTATCCATTGTAAACCAGTATTCTCTCTGATGTAAACCGAAGCATATGCTTCTGCTTGTCATGAAGCTAAGCACTACGTTTACGCCTGTGTAAATAGTTCTTTAATAAATGTATTGTATCATGAAATATTGGAGTAGGAAAAGTATAGAACTACATATTTCATTGTGGTTATCGTAAGAACTCATTGTTATATGTAATGGGGTAATGTTGCTCCAGAAATCGATGTGTCATTGCGGACGATGTAAATGCGCAATGTCACGCACCAACTATTAAACAGAAGGAACGCTGCCGCGTCAGTAAACCCGGAAACAGTTTGGTATTGTTGCGAACTGTTACACGCTGTCGTAATAAAAAAAAGCGCGAAATAGTGAATACATGCAATAAAAGTGAATAATAACCGCAAAGCAGTTAAAAAAAAATGTTATTGTCCAATTCTTGGCGTTTAGTAATGACCATTAGCGCTCGTGTACTACTAAATAAATGCAATACAATTGAATAATTACCGTACAACAGTAAGCAAATGTAATACAATTAAATAATTATCGCGTAGCAGTAAATAAATGTAACAAAATTAAATAATTACCGCGATGCAGTAAGGAAATGCAATACAACTAAATAATAATGAATGCTACTATAATTATGTCCAAGGACATATATACTCTTTCACAATGCAATTGTTAGCCTCAATAAAGGCTGTTTTGCATCGATGTATATAAGGAAGAAAGATGTAGACGTTCTGTGAGACAGATGTAGAATAAAGATTAATTCTGGAGGATAGACAATAAAGAAATATAACATTTTGGAAGAAAATAAATGTAAAAAGGAAGTTCTGAGGGAGAAGACGAACCAGAAGAGAGCTGCGAAGATGTTATGACGCAGGATAATTCTCGGAGAGTGTCACCCAAAAATTCTGAAACACTCCGATTGGGAACAGCTGTTCCTGTACATGAACTCGTGCAAGTATGAGTTGAAGAGTTTCTGAGAAGTGCCGAACTGCTTCCTAAGCTTGCTAGCTCTTCTGCAAGTTGTTCTATGTCCCAATTTACCATTAGGATGTCATTCTCCGCAACATGCGTAAGTTCGCCAAGTTGATTGGTGACTGCTGACAAAATCACGTCAGAATAAATAACCAATTCAATAAATCGCGCCAGAATACATAATCGCCAGTACTTAAAGAATTTTGGGGCATTTAAAATGCTAAATGCCACACATTCGCGGAATTTTAGCGATGACTTTCTACGGGCAGCCTGCCGACGTTGCGCTGCACCCGCCATGACACGTTGACCTCTGGAGTAACATTACCGGTAATGGATATATACCTTTTTCACTATAAGCTGAAAGGAGAAGCAAACAAAACCAAGTGACAAGACAGCACCTCATTGGCTGGTATATAAATTACAACCTTTCCCGCTTAGCATGTCGACTCTTCCTCTATAAAAATTATATCGTAACATTTTTTGGGTATTCTCGTGCAGACAAATTTTAAAAACTCATTATTGTAACAGTTAAATTTATGAAACTAAACTCGACGCCAATCAAGGTGATTGACAGTTACAAACCGCGTGGCGGAAAGCTTTAAATGAATGGGAGGGGATGAAGAGGTCACAGCGGTCGTCATAGAAACCATTAGAATGACCAATTAGAACCAAGACGTTTCTATAGCAACGATAGACGCAGATGAGTTGTTGCGATACCGTAACACGTGCTTGGCATGACGTGCCGGGCGAGCGAGCGTTGCAGTAAACATGACCTGAAGTCTTATCTTCTGCTGTCGCTGCAGTTACAAACAATTCCTCCTTTTAGCCCCAGTTTGCTTGTGTGTTTGTATCAGTTTAGAGATTTCCTGCGTACTTAAAGGTTCTTTTGCGTCGTCCTATTTGTATGGTATTTGCCTTGTGTTAAGCGTATTTGAGTTCGTGTAGGTGTGCATGTGTGTGCTGTGTGAACATTTATAATTCTGTTTGATGGATATTTAACAATCTTCAAAAATAGTGACAAAGATAGCGTAGCCAAACGAAAAACTGGGCGCACTCGGGAACCGAATAAAGCTGTATTTGGTAAAGGTATCCCAATTAAAGGGCAGGTGCGGGAAATAATATGCTCTGTGAGAGAATATTTCGAAGCGGAGAAATTGAGCAGGGAGCCTCTTATCCCATTTTCTAATGTACTTTACAGGACCTCGCGTGCTGTAGGAATCAGTAAGAATACTGTGGATAAGATTGGGAAAGAAAATATTATAAAGAAGAAAATCAGGCATCAGGGTCTAAATTAGAAACTCCTGGAAAGAAAAGAAAAGGATGTGAACGTGTCACCAACTTAGATCCTTTCCAGCAGGATGCAATACGTAGACACATTTATTCCTATTATAGGAGAAAGGAGCATTGCAGTATTTTCAAGCTCCATGTGTCTTTAAAGGAAGCCGAGCTATTTCAAGGTAGTAAGTCTTCTTTGCGTAGAATAGGGAAGAAGTTAGGTTTTCGTTACAAAAAAGTAAATGGCAGAAAATTGCTAATGGAAAAACCTGACATCTGTGCTTGGCGCTGTAGGTTCTTCCGGGAGATTCTTACGCATGATTTTGAGAACATTGTTTGGCTCGATGAGACGTGGGTAAATGCCAATCATTCTGTCAGCAAAGGCTGGACAGACGATACTTTGGAAGGAACAATGTATGTGGCGTTAGGTTAAGGAGGCAGAATAATACTTCTCCTCGCTGGAACTGCACGAGTTTTGTTCCCAATTGCTGTCTTCTTTTTAAATAAAAAAGACAATAGATTATCACGAGGAAATGAATCATAACACTTTCCTTAAATGGTTCAAAGAGCAGCTTCTTCCAAATTTACCAAGACCATCTGTAATAGTAATGGATAATGCCAAATACCACTCAGTAGTTTCTGATAGAGCACCAACAATGGGACCAGAAGAAATGAAATAATTCAGTGGCTTGTTCGACGGAATATACCGGCGAAGGAGGGACTGAAGAAAAGTGAGCTACTGGAACTTGTGAAAGCAACCAAACCACGGTTACCAAGTTATGTAGTCGACGGCATTGCTGCATAACATGGTCACAAAATAGTTAGGCTTTCCCCTTATCATTTTAACTCGATTGAATTAATTTGGGCCGAAATAAAGGATTATTTTGGGCGAAACAATAAAGCTTTCACTGTGTCGTCAGTAATACAGCTTACAGAAGAAGCACTACAGCAGTAAAAGCTGAAAACTGGAAAAAAGGGTGACTCATACAAAGGCTGTAATAAGTGCAGCTTGGGAAAATGAAGGAGTTTTGGAAGACACTATAGAACAGCTTGTTATTTCCGTGGGGAATTCTAGCAGCTACCGTCATCATAATCATCATGATCATCATCTGAAGAGCTGCTAAAGTTCCCCACGGAAATGTCAAGCTGGTCTATAGTTTCTTCTAAAACTCCTTCATTTTCCCAAGCTGCACTTATTATTCCCTTTGTATGAGTCACCGCTTTTTTCCAGTTTTTAGCTTTTACTGCTGTTAGTGCCTTTTCTGTAAGCTTTATTACTGACAACACAGTGAAACCTTTATTGTTTCGCCCAACATAACCCTATTTGTCGGCCCAAATTAATTCAAGAGTTAAAATGACAATGATAAGGGGGAAGCCTAACTATTTTGTGACCATGTTCTGCAGCAATGCCATCGACTACGTAACTTGGAAACCGCAGTTAGTTTGCTTTCACAAGTTCCAGTAGCTCACTTTTCTTCAGTCCCTCCTTCATCGGTACATTGCAGCAAACAAGCCCCTGAATTATTTTCTCCTCTTCGAAATATTCTCTCACAGAGCATATTATTTCCCGCGCCAGTCCTTTAATTGGGATGCTTTTACCAAATACAGTTTAATTCGGTTCCCGAGTGCGCTCAGCTTTTCGTTTGGTTGCGCTTCTTTGTCACTGTTTTTGGAGATTATTAAATATCCATTAAACGTGTTAACACAATTATAAATGCTCACACAACACACGTTCGCACAAATACACGGACTCAAACACACGTAACACAAGGCAAATACCATACAAATAGGACGATGCAAAAGAACTTTTCAATGCGTAGGTAATCTCTAAACTGATACAAAAACATAAACAAGCTGGGGTTAAAAGGAGGACATTGTTTATAACTGCACCGACAGCAGAAGATAAGTTCATGTTTACTGCAACGGTCGCTCGCCCGGCACGTCATGCCAATCACCTGTTACAATATCGTAACACGGCATTTGCGTCTATCCTTGCTATGGAAACGTCTTAGTTCTAATTGGTCCTTCTAATGGTTGCTATGACGACCGCTGTGACGTATTCATCCCCTCCCATTCATTTAAAGTTTTCCGTCACGTGGTTAGTAACTGTCAATCACCTTCTTGATTGGCACAGTGTATAGTAATGGACTTAGCAATGTTAATGCTGTCGTGGGTGTTGATTTTGAAGGCTTTGGTTGCGTTACAGCTACGAGAACCTTTTCGGAAATCGTGGCCTGTTAATGCCCTATGTCTGAGCTAGGATTTCCCGATTCGGAACCCTGCGGGCACTGAGCTATAGGCACTGGACTGCGGGACAGAAGTTTGGCGGATACATAGAAGTTTCCGGGCTTCCGAGTAGGACACCTCCCTAAGCCGGATCTTCTGGATCGCTCTTTGCTCTGCAAAACGGGGGCATTCTCGGGAACCTGATTGGTATTCACCACTACAGTTAATGCACTTTGGAGCTGTTGCACATGCTCCATTGTAAGGGATGTCTCCACAAATGATACGTAGATTCGCCGTTGCAAAATTCGCTAGTGCATCCAAAGCACTGTCACTTATAGCATCTCAGCGGATTTGGTATACACCGTCTTAAACCTTTGAGGGGGACCTACCAGATTAAAGGTAAGGAACAGGGTACAAGTACACACCAATTCACCTCACTCTTTCCGCTGAACCCGATATATGGATGTCACACCTTGTTCTTCCAGAATCTCTTGAATCTCCTCATTGGACACACCGTACAATGCATGGGTATCTACAATACCGCGCGGGGAGTTAAAGATTTCTGCATCTTAACTCGGATAGCTAATAAGTTTGCTTTTAAGATAATCGCTGCCTGGAATGCTGAATTTGCTTCAACCAGGAGCGAGCCACTGCAACTTCTGATGCACGACTTATAGGATCAGGAATCTTATCCAGACCCTTTTAAACTGAAAAAGGGTTCACAGGTTTAGGTGAGAGTCCTGGCCTGGACCTTGCTCACCTTGGGTTCTCACCTCCCAATTCAAAGATAGATGAACCCAAACGCCTTCAGGAGTTTAACAGGTCATGTAATGTACATCCACAGGACAGATATTTATCAGCGGATATGAACTCAGTCCTACATGATACTCAGGGCTAGGAGTTACGCATTACTCAGTTACCCCTTGCGTCTCTCTCTCTCCCATGCATTGGTATCTGTCAGACAGTGTTCAGGGAGGTAACTGTTACTTGGCCAAATGCACAAATGCACTGAGGCCAAAAGTGATTGGGCATTTAGCATAAACCCTCTCACCTCTTAGAGGAACCCAATCCAGATTGTGGCTTGGGAATGCCAATCCTTTACCTACTGTAGTAGGACCCTGAGGGGGAGAGAATTAATGCAAGCTGCTGAATTAATGAAATGAAATAAAAAAACAAATTTCCTCTACTAACCCTAAAACATTGACGGATTTTCAGATATAGTTATGAAGTGTCAAATGTCTTCATTATTATGTATGCCACGAATGATAAAGTTGTAGAACAACTTTTATGTTTCACAAATGTGATATGTTTCCGTTCTGCTACTTCTCTTTAATCACGATGTTGGACTGTTGGGCGAGTATGAATGCGGTATTAAACTTGTTGCACAGACCTATGAAGATGATGCAATGGATGGGCAACATGGTGGTTTGCAAGCAACAATTTGGGACCATTATAAAATTGATATATTTGTCCACTGTTATGCACAGAAATTAAATGTAGTACTTTCCCAATCTACCAATTCCATTAAGGGAAAGAAGATGTTCCTCAGCACTCTCCCCAGCATTGGGGACTTTTTACCGAAGTGCAATAAGACAGCAGAAGCTTTGGATAGGCATCTTAAGAAAAAATTTTAATCCTTGGCACCAACTCGTCAATATAAGAGCCGCTGGTTGAAACAAATAAAAATATGTAATTGAAAATCTTGTTGCTTCTGTTACTGAAAATCCAAATGAAACAATTCCTTCTGCCCGTTGTCTTCTTTCGCTTTTAAGCAATTTCAATTTCATAGTGGAATTTTTTTCTTTATTCATTTCAAAATCCTTCAAACCAAAAGAGTTGACCTCGCATTTTGCAGTAAAAGCATTGAGGAATTTGATGAGAACATCCTATGTTTGAGAAACAATTTTGATTAGCCATGAACAAAATTGGAAGATGCCACTTATTCTGATTGTCCCATCACATACAAAAAGAATTTGTATTGCCCCAATGAAAGAGGAAGAAAGAAAACGTTCCCATAGACTGCTACAAAATGAGCTCATTCATACAGTAGACCATAACGTTTGCGAAAGATTTTCGGAGAACTTAAAACTTTACTTGTTTACTCTCAACGATTCTAGTATTTTCATTATCATAAACCATCATTGCCAGAAAGAGAGTTTTCATGTCTAAAAGAGAATTACAGAATTTTCCCTCATTTTGTGTCTTTGAGAAGTGAACTTATGGCAATCTATTCATTTGGAAGTATGTTAAAACACAGTATGTATGAATTATACCAATACATGCAAAAACTACGACAAACATCTGGAATTCCATAAACATGAAAACTTTTTGAGCTAATATTAACTATTCCAGCAACCAGGGTGGCAAAGGGACAGTCATTTTCTGCCTCATAATGGCTAAAAAACTATTTGAGAAACTCCCAACAATAGATTAGATTATCATAGCTTGAACACTAAGAAATCCCTGCTAGGCAAACCACAGTCCAAACAGAGCTTCCAGGAAGATATTATTGAACTATTTCTAAAGAAAAATTGAACTGAATTGCTTTACAAAAAGCCAATATTTTTAACATAGCAAACTTTTACTCACTGAAGCATTAGTGATGTCTGTTTTTCATTTAAAAGATTCGTCTTTAATTAACTTTGGAAACATTTTTTAATTACTTCCCTCAAATTGAAGGACACGCTATACCATTAAAGTATACACCGTTTTGCTTTCAACTTTGTTATAAGAACAGTTCCAATAAAGAGGATTAAGAAGCAGAATGGTGCGGTTCCTACAATTTTTTAAAATCAATCTTCGTATTTATACTGTGGTGTTGCTGCATACAAAACTGTAGCCTGCATAAATGTTGTTTTCTATAATAATTAATAGTGCAAACTGAAACGTTTGAAAGTATACAATAATACTTACAAGCAAAAAGGTTCCCGTAAAGATGTCTTCACAAATAAGCTGTGTGCGAGATTAATGCGAAAGTATGGTTATGAGCCGCAATTGATGTTAATTGCTTGTGGATGTTATCCTTGAGCAACGTCGGAGTATGTGGTACATGCATAATGGAGCACCGCCAATTTTGCTGCTACTGTAAGAAGACACCTAATATGGAGGTATGGTCCAAGATGTATCCTCAGAAAGAGGGCTTTTACCTTGGCCTCCACGATCATCTGATCTGAATTCTTTGCAATTTTCCTGATGGAATCATCTCAAATGTGTAGCGTACAAAACTCCCGTTAATACCGTGGAAGTCCTGGAGCAGAGAATTGTACGTGCTTGTCAAGAATTCAGAGATGATCTGTAGGTGTTTGAAAGAATTTGAAACTCATCGCAGAGACGAGTGCAGTATTGCATCCAGATACAAGGACAACATTTTCAGCACCTCCTTTAACAGGGAAGAGTGTACAGCAGTGGGGTGAAAATGCGACTGGCGAGGCAGTGTGTCTAGCAGATGCAACTCCTTTTCTAGCCATTTATTTATTTGTTTTCCATGTGCTGCAGTGCATGTTGCATATTTGCTGACTCGAGAGAGAAAGTCATTTTCGCTACCCTTGGTGTACAGTATTAATAACGTGTAACGTGTTTGCTCAAAGAATATACTTTTTCAGTATTATTAAAATCTGTTTATAGGCTAAATGTATGAGCCCCTGACTACCAATCAATGCTGTGAAAACTGCAAATCAATAACACTTTCCATTTCCATAATATTTGTGGTGCAAGCTTTAGGTGATTCACCCTATATATATAACCTAGGGTGACATGACCACTTAAGCATCCCTAAAGCTGTGTTTATGAAATATTTTTCCTCGCAGAAGGTACTTTAGCAAGATACAAAAGTTCTGAAACAGTAACAAGAGATTTGTGTACAGCTTCTATTGAACTTCCAGAGTCAGTTACTAGTTTTCTTCTCAGATTTACAGAAATTGCTTGCTGAATGTCAAATTGTTAAAACTGGATAAAATTGAGGCAGCTTTAATATGACCTACGTTATCTGTTACAGGAAGCAGGTACTTCAAAAGAATGAGCTTGTGTGACTATTTAACCATACAATAAGTGCAATACAAGAAATACACACATTTGTCACCATGTTGTGTGAATTTCGTGTGCCATAGACAAGCACATTGTTTACACAGAAGTAAAAATGAGTAAGGCTGACACAATTCCTCTTTGTACTGCTGCAGCACAATCATGGGAGTAATGTAATCAAACACTCTGTATAATTAGTGAAATGCTTGCCAATTGATTCTATGAGCAAATTTATTTTACTTCAAGCAGATGGAACACACACTGCAAACATTCTGCTACATAGCAGCTTTAACAATAGCCACGTAAATAAACACAAAGAGTAAAAGAAGCAAAGAGCTAAAGATGTGATTAATAACAATATATATTGTAATTTTAATTACAGTAAAAAAGATAAATGAAGCTTATTAAGGCCACCAATTTATGTACATTATATGTTTGTACCTTAACACTTTGGAAAACATATTTACAATATTATAGGACAGCTTACCCTTAATTATACTTATAACCCTTAGCACCAGTGATAAATTGAGGTGATCTCTATATGCTGCTGTACTGAGCTTGGTGCAGACTGCAACCTGTTGGACATTCACACAAATCACTTCTTACAGTTGAACATCAAGTTTTAAGCCACAACAGGAGAAATTTTAAGAGAAATACATGAAAAGGTTGTACATTTACAAACTTTTTCATGAAGGAAATTGTGTGTATTAATCTTAATGAAGCTCTTCTTCAATATGACACATTTGTGTGCCCATTTCTCCTCATTAATTTAATTATGTCTTTAAAATGCGAAAAATCACTGTAGTGTTTATAAATGTATTTCTTATTTGTAAGAGTGTCTACGATCATGAATAAAATGACACATTTTCATCAGTAATTAATTTTTAAAAATTAACCATCTTATTAACCCATTGTGCCCAGTGTTTTATTGATGGTACAAGTGACAGGACTAGACATACACTAATATTTTACACAACGAATTTCAGAAATGCTGTTGTGCTCATTTATACATTGTTGAACTTATGTTCTTTTATTCCTGAATTAGTTCTTCTGAGAAGCAGTACAGTAGGAGCAATTGGCATTTGAAATTAAACCTTTTTTTCTAGTCTGAATATCAGCATGACATGGACTTGAGTATATTAAATTATTTTATAATAAAAGCTTCACAAACTGCAAGTTGTTCCTTAATGAATCAATAATGTCTTATTCATTTAAATTTATGCAACATTATTTTTGCTGTGGGGACACATGCCCCAATTTCAGCATGACATAAAAGGTACACTAAGCACTGATAAGAGCACTTTAATTTTAATGCTTGTTATGCATCACTCTTATTTTGCCTATTGCTGCCATGACATAAGGCCACTCTCGTAAAGCTTTAGGCGAGATTTTAAAGGGTTTTTGGTTCAGAAAGCTTTGAACATACTATTTGAAGATGTATCCGATGTTAAGGATAATTTTATTGCTGCACCTGATTTGAGTATTTTGACTATTAAGATTCTGGGGATGAGGAAGTACGAGGTACCCCTGACAATCTTAGTCAAAGGCAACTTCTTGCTGATGTTGAAGCTAGAGCTGGTGAAAGAGGGGAGATATTACCTCATCCACATGATGCTCAAACATCAAACTTGCAAAATGAAGATGTACTTCTTCCACCAATGCCAATTCCAGAAACAACAATTCTGTACAAGCCATACGCACAATGCGATAAAAAGTCTACATGGATTGAAGGAAATTTTGAGACAAGATCGATACAATTTGATGTTTCTTACCCCAGCCACAAGGAACTAATAATGCAGTTGAGTCATTTGCCTATTCTTTGATGATAAAGTTATCAATGTCATTGCCAAGGAAACAAACAGATATGCTTTATAGAAACATACAGAATACTCCTAGAATCCCTCAGGTATGTAATCCTGGTCCTTCTCAGCTTTATCCTGTTGAAGCCTGGCTTTTATTCTTGCAGTTCTCCTAGGATGGTTTCTGTGCTTCTATCCACTTTCATCCTAGATATTCCAATACATTAATCCAACCCACATTGTCTTTGTTGTACATTAACACAGCATCACACAGTCCTAATTCCAAAATGTTTCTTCCTACAAATGTTATTTTAGGCACAGGAGACCGTATTGAAAGATTCATTAACATTATGTGTCTCGCTATGCAGATTATTTACAAACTGTGAATAGGCTAGTTTTAAATACTCAGGCCTTATGACTAACATTCCAGTTTTATCCAATTAAATCATGATAGTAAATGTATGAAGCTTCAGTCTAATGATATTTCCACCATTGCCTAAGCACATGTTTTGGAGTTGGAAGAAATAGTTTAAAAATAGATGGCCCAGACTGCTCTCATCATACATTCCTAATTGTCCATATTGTTTTTTTATGGCTTTGCTTAATAGGCTTGCAGTTTGTCATGGTACCACCTGTGTCATACTACATGGACTACAGGTACCATTCCATACTGTAATTCCTGAGGTCATGGGTTCAAACTTGATGGATGGCAATAGATTTTTTTCAAACATAGGTCCTTAAAATGGATTCCTTTGGAAGGGAAGTAAAGCCAGTGGTCCAGTGTCATAGATTTACAACACATAAAAGAACCTCAAGCCATATAGAAGCTTCTGAGGAAGATTTCATCTTTCACATACTATATTCAATGGGATGCTAAGGGCTATAGTAATTAAAGAGCATACATAAATAAAACTCTATTTTATTTAATCTGCAAGTCGATCCCTGATAGGTTTGCCATCAAATAGTGGAGCTTTGCCTAGCTGCTATTTTATCTTCCGCAGCTGTGTGCCCATTTTCTTCTGGACATGTCCAATACAATCTGCTTTTTTCGTGTTGAGTATAATTTCTCCTTAAAATGAGCTAAAACTTACCGCTTTACTACAAGGCATATAAGAGTTAAGAATTTTTCTCTGAAGTGCTGCAGAATATGGAGTACAAAATGGCAGATGTAGCCTCATTTTAAACACATATTTATAATACAGGTAATGTATTTTATGATAATTTATGTATTAACTTAAATAGATCATTCCAAACTACAAAACTGAACAAAATACTACAAAAGCAGTTTTCACCATACAATCTCCCTTAATAAATCAAATTATGCAATTTCAAGGCTGACAGCCAAGTATTGCACCTTTATCACAAGTGTTAAAGTATGTATTTTCTCATACCCATGAACAAATTGATGTTTTTCAAATTCACAAAACAATAAACCTCTTCTCACAAATTTCACGCCAGTGAGGCCTTTACCATCATGCATCAAATTATGCAATATCACAAATGTCAATTAAGTCTGCTGATCCCACAAATTTCATACATCTAACGCTTTTTACCATCATTTAACAAATTATGCTGTTGAATTATGAAAAGAGAGCAAATGCCTTGTTACAAATTTCACCATTGTGAGGTATTTTACCCTCCTATATCAGATTATGCCTTTTCAAATATGAGAAATGAGCAAACTCTTCTCTGAAATTTCACACTTGTGTAACGTTTTACCTTCATGTCTCAAGGTAATGGAATTTCAATGATGGGAAATGAGGAACCCTTTTCTAAAAAAAATTCACACTTAATAAGTTTTTACCGTCAAATGTAAAATGATGCTTTTTCAAATCTGACAATTCAATAAACCTCTTCTCAAAATTTCATCTTCATGTATCAAATTATGCAGTTTTAAATGTGATAGAAGAGTAAAGTACTTCTAAATGTCTCACTTGTAAGGGTTTTTACCCTCATGTATCAAATTTTGCAATTTTAAACTTGACAGAAGAGTAAAGCTCTTCTCACAAATGTCACTACTGAGACCTTTTAGCCTCATATACCACAATGTGCTTTTTCAAAATTCACAGCTCAGTAAAGTTCTTCTCACAGATTTCAATCTTCTGACTTTTCACATGTGACACCTCTTACTGGTTTCACAGTGAGGCAAAGCTCTCCTCATAGGTTTCAAACTAGTGAAGCTTTTTACCATGATGTATCATATTACAACTTTTCAAATTTGACATCTTCTCAGGCATTTTGCCCATGTGTATCATACTATGACTTTTCAAATGTGACTTCCGAGTAAAGCGCTTCTCGCAAATTTCACATTTGTGAGGTATTTTTACCCTTGCGTACCAAAATGTGCGATTTCAACTGTGACAACTGAGTAAAACTCTTCTCACGAACTTTACATTCGTGAGCCTTTTTACCTTCATGATACAAAATGTGCGTTTTCAGACTTGATGACTCAATGAAGCTCTTCTCACAGATTTCACACTAGTGAGGCTTTTTACCCTCATGTATCATATTATGACGTTTCAAACTTGACATAAAATTAAAGCTCTTCTCACAAAGTTCACATTTGTAAGGCTTTTTACTCTGGTGTATTACACTATGTTTTTTCAAATGTACCAACTGTGTAAAGCTCTTCTCACAAATTTCACACTTGTGAGGCTTTATATTCTCATGTATCAAATTATGCACTCTTAAATTCGACATATGAGTAAAGCTCTTCTCACAAATTTTACATTTGTGAGGCTTTTTACCCTCATGATACAAAATGTGTGTTTTCAGACTTGATGACTCAATGAAGCTGTTCTCACAAATTTCACACTTGTGAGGCTTTTTACCCTCATGTATCATATTATGACGTTTCAAACTTGACATAAAATTAAAGCTCTTCTCACAAAGTTCACATTTGTAAGGCTTTTTACTCTGGTGTATTACACTATGGTTTTTCAAATGTACCAACTGTGTAAAGCTCTTCTCACAAATTTCACACTTGTGAGGCTTTATATTCTTATGTATCAAATTATGCACTCTTAAATTTGACATATGAGTAAAGCTCTTCTCACAAAGTTCACATTTGTCAGGCTTTTTACTCTGGTGTATTACACTATGGTTTTTCAAATGTACCAACTGTGTAAAGCTCTTCTCACAAATTTCACACTTGTGAGGCTTTTTACCCTCATGTATCATATTATGACGTTTCAAACTTGACATAAAATTAAAGCTCTTCTCACAAAGTTCACATTTGTAAGGCTTTTTACTCTGGTGTATTACACTATGGTTTTTCAAATTTGCCATCTGAGTAAAGCTCTTCTCACAAATTTCACACCTGTGAGGCTTTTTACCCTCTTGTATCAAATTATGTCTTTTCAAATTTGACAACAGGGCGAAGCTCTTCTCACAAATTTCACACTTGTGACGCTTTCTATCCTCATGTATCCTATTATGGCTTTTCAAATATGACAGCTTAGTAAAGCTCTTTTCACAGATTTTACACTTCTGAATCGTTTTACCCTGATGTATCAAATTATGCCTTTTCAATTCTGATATACGAGTAAAGCTCTTCTCACAAATCAAATTATGCAAATTAAAGGCTGACAACTCAGGTAAACTCTTATCACAAATGCTACTCTCTCGTGTCCTTTCTCCCTTAAGTATCAATTTAGCGCTGCTGTAAATTTTCCCCCTATCACTACATTTACCAGTATGTTCTGAGCAAACATCTATTTCTACAGGTAGTATTTTTGTGACATCACCTTCCTGATGTTTACATTCAAGCTCTTTTCCATAAGTCAAGATTGTGTCTTTCCCTGAGGGTTCAGCAGAGGGCAATGGTGAATCACAACAACTATTGCCCGAAACTGCTTCTTTGTGTAATCTGAAATGTTGAAAGATTTACAATTAGGCTCAATAATCAAACAATGAAAGGGAATTAAATCTTAAAAGGGAATCTTTGTTAAGTGTACTTACAAATTGAAGTAGAGCAACGTCATTGTTTATTACGGTCAAAATAACTTAATTTGCAATATTTTTAAGTAAATTAATAAAATCCTTTAAATGAAAAAGCTGTGCTTCTAACTTGGGAAGAATAATGTATATTGTGAATTTGCATACAACACAAGAAAATTAAAGCGAGAGTTAACAAAATCATGTCCAATTTAAAGTAAACAGTGAGAGTACACTTGTGAGTCAAAAGCAACAAAGTAAACTAAATGATTGTACAAAGATAAATTTACATAGTTTCATTCATCATATGCGTAACTCAGTATAAAGAACAACAGTAAATACAAAGCTGATAAGATCTTACACCAAAACATTGCAAATATGCAGCCAGTTATTATAATTTATTCTGAAGAGTGTCTTAATGCCGAGAAAATAAAAGTAAAATATAACGAAAATTACACCTTAGGGTCTAGCTTTTTCCAGAAAAATAACAATTTGTGATTTAAATGGGATGGAATGTAAAATTTCATCATCACTTCACTAAATTTTCATTGTCATTTCGCATTTCTTCATGAGTGAATTTAAGTATAAAACAAGTTGATAGAATTTAATAGAATCACAAATGAAAAAACACTAGCTGCACAGAGAAAAAACAAAAAGAAAAGAGAAAAAAATAGAGTGGGCGGGGATTTACAGAAGAAAAGAAATAAATAAAAAATTGAATTGATTTTTGCAGAATTTTAAAAATATGTCTCAATGTTACTTTGCAACTAAAAGAAGTTAATTGTATTAAATACACATGATACATGCTAAGGATTTTTAAGCCTGAAAAAATCCATCGCCCTCCACCGGATTTGAACCAGCAACTGTTTAGCTGCCTATGAGGCATGATTAGCCTTGAGGAGGGAGTAGTATAACTGTGAAGCTACCAGAGCAAAGATGCTGCTGGTATAGCTAGACCATCTAGCCCACTACAGACAGTGATATTTAGCACGACCAGCCTTGTGGAGTGAGCAATGTGACCAAGAAGCTACCTGAGGGAAGATGCTGCTGATATAGCTAGACCGTCTAGCCCACTGTAGACCGTGTTGTTCAACACGACCAGCCTTGAGGAGTGAGCAATGTGACCACGAAGCTACCTGAGGGAAGATGCTGTTTGTATAGCTAGACCGTCTAACCCACTACAGTGATATTCAGCACGACCACCCTTGTGGAGTGAGCAATGTGACCAAGAAGCTACCTCAGCAAAGATGCTGCTGGTATAGCTAGACCATCTAGCCCACTATAGACAGTGTTGTTCAACACGACCAGCCTTGAGGAGTGAGCAATGTGACCAAGAAGCTATCTGAGGGAAGATGCTGCAGGTATAGCTAGACCGTCTAGCCCACTGTAGACCGTGTTGTTTAACACGACCAGCCTTGAGGAGGGAGCAATGTGACTGTGAAGCTACCTGAGGGAAGATGCTGCTGGCATAGCTAGACCATCTAGCCCACTATACACAGTGTTGTTCAACACGACCAGCCTTGAGGAGGGAGCAATGTGGTAATGAAGCTACCTGACGAAGATGCTGGTGGTATATATATACCATCTAGACCGCTATGACAGTTTTTTTATTATTTTATTTCTGGACACTCTTTAACTCCTGTGTCCTTTGCGTGCCAGAAAAATACTGCCTGGTGGATAGGAGTAGAGCTCATCGCAACTGTTGCAGCTGCAGGGTAACATCCATCATTCCAGTGCAAAGCTTTCTTGCTTCCAGAAAGGTTTATATTACGAGACCATAAATATATTTAATACTCTCCCTAATGATCTTAAGAGAAAAGTTGACAATTTCAATGCCTTTAAAACTGCTGACAAAGTGACATAGTGCTGACTGTAGACAAAGTGCTACAAAAAGATGTTACTGCATTAATTATGTGTAATTGAAACACATGACTGATAAGTCAACCAATTCAAAACTTTAAAAAACATGAATGTTCACAACCATAACACTAAGACAAAACACAGCTATTTCAGAAATAAACAGAGTGATGCTGTAAATCGCAAAACCATAGAAAATAAAACCAGAATTATGTGCAAATCATATAACAATCAAGTCCTCTGATAGAAAATGCTTGCTACTCCTCAGAACTGTAAAAATGAGCAAATGCAAATGCATTTAAAATATAGTATTTTTGTAATTCTCATCTTTTATAAAGTTATATTCCTTGGTATATTTTTTAAAAGTGGTTCATTTTTCTTTATTTGAGTTTATTTACTATATTTTGTATAATCAAATGATCCTTGTAAAATAATTATAATTAATTTGTCATTATCAACTAGCCTTTGCAGAGAAAACATGAAAAATGAGGGTATGCATATTAACATAAAATGTAACATACATTATAAAGGTTTATAGGTTATTCGATTTGAGCCCTTACAGTGGAATAGCCTTTTGAGCTAGTATTAAAAATTACTTTATAAGATAGTCATAATTTGAGTTTATAGAAATCCAGGTAGCAATTTGAAAATATTATTTCAAAACTTTGAAATTATTTTTGAATATTATATATCCAAGACTCAAGTTACATTAACAGAACATTTTAATACATGCCTTCTTTTTTAAGGACAGTAATAAAAATAAATTATTCGCTGTATTCATATGGCATGTAAGCTGTAATAAATAAATGTATACAATTTATTTGTCATCCTCTGTAGTCTAGTGGTACCATACTAGCCTCTAGTTCCAAGGTTACAGGTTCAAAACCAGTGGAGGGCAATGTATTTTTTGGGCATAAAAATATGGCTTTCTTATAAGTGAAGTAATGCTGTTGGTCCTGTGTCATAGATTTACAGGACATAAAAGAACGTCAAGCCTCAGAGTCTTCTGAGCAAGATACTTAAGTGACATTCTTTCATTTCACACACCTTTGAAGTATTTGATAAATGACAATCAATGAAATAAATATAACATACAATTTTTACTACCATAAACAGAATCGAACTGTCACCTTTTAAGCCTTGTCTTCTGTTTGCACAATACATAAGACCATCAATGTATATTAATTGGAAGGAAATGTAACTGGCTTTTATTTTTACAAGCAATCTGTGGAATAACAGCAACTAACCAGCTTTTGTTTCTACACACATTCACTATGAAGGTAAACTACCTTCTACTCCATGGCATTTTCAATGTAAGCTATGTAAATCCTTTTGTCTTTTAGTAATTTATGTACTGCAATTACAAGATGTTCTATAACTCATGTCCAGCAGAAAGAATCAGACTTTTCAATGGTGAAAGTATTACAAAAATTGGTAGCATGACTTTTGAGATTACCCTACATACATATGCCCGCATATATACATACAAGCTATTTGTCTTTATAGTATTACCATCAACTGGGGTGAGATTGGTCCTGCAGGGTGAGATTGTTCCATTTTGGGTAATTTTAATTATATTTTTCCTGCCTCAATATCAGTGGGGAAATTTGGATTGTGTGGGTTCTGTGTGTTAAAGAACATATGTTAGCTACGCTGAAACAGCTACAGCAGTTTCAAGATGATTCCACTAGGGGCAGCAAAATAAAACCAGATTTTGGGGCATACCTTTTTTTCTGTATGTCCTACCTCGCATACTGCAGGGGCAACATTGATCCAGAGCAGCATATATACCTACAAACAGTGTATTTACAATGTGGACCAAAGTCACCCCAAGTCTGGATGAGATTGTTCCACATTTTTCAAAATTTTTATTTCAAAATGCAGTTGGTACATACCTTGTTTATTAATATGAGGTCATTCCTGCATTAGATAATAACATATACCTGAGCTTTCATAAGCCTTTTCTCGGATCCTAGTATCGGTTTCCAGAATAGAAATATAAAAAACACAGAAAGTGGACCAATCTCACCCTGACTGATGGTAC
Organism: Deroplatys truncata; assembly: GCA_030765065.1. Taxonomy (NCBI): domain Eukaryota; kingdom Metazoa; phylum Arthropoda; class Insecta; order Mantodea; family Mantidae; genus Deroplatys; species Deroplatys truncata. Next base: position 89,451,506 of record CM060989.1, on the reverse strand, counting down.
TATAAAGATGTACAGCTAAAGGAAAATGTAACACATGATTCAGAAGGCTTCTGTTTGAATCATAATCCAAGAGTCAAATCTTACCTTGGTGATTTTACTGGAGTGAAGTCCCCATCCTGTAACAGAATAATACAAACTTACAGTTTCACACAATCATATTAGTTAAATGTCCTCCAGCACATAGTTATCTTTAAAGTGCCAGGTTTGATTTATTTTTAAATTGGAATATGGTATTAAGAGTTATGTAGAAACAAGGATTTGACATTACATCTTATAATGGGGTTAAACAGAACACATAATGGAAAAGGTATTTAGATTTGAATAGTTTTCCGCACTTCTTTCTCCAAGTAGTGCCAACTTTTGAACAATGCAAGATCTTATGCCCTCTACTGTACAAACATGGTACTTCTCCATTTGACTGTCCTATGTGAGATGCTGATCTGTTGTTTGCTTGATACAACACCTTTTTAATTCCGATTTATTTATTTATACAGAATAGATGACTTTCCATTTTGGTTATTACTGGTTACATCATCCAGTTTGAAAACTGAGATATGCTCGCAAGACTTTCACATGATTTTTACAAATCTAGAAATCTGTGCCAATTTTGTGTTATGCTTATGGCTGCATTGTGAATGGGGCTTCATTCTTCAATCCACATTGCATTTACAGTAGGTTTTTTTATAGTAGAGATTTCAAACTAAACAACAAGTTCTTTGTAATTCAAAGACACTTGCAACACATATACAAAGTTCACTGAATGAGGTATTTACCACAGAACTAGGAATGTGAGCCTATTCTAGAAAAATAAAAGATACAGTAATTGTGTTTTATGTATGGATGCTCTTTAACTATCATTGTTCTTGGCATACCATTCTATATTGGGTGTGAAAGACAGGAAATTTTGCTCAAAGGCCTCTTTACATTGCTTGAGGTCTTTTCTACATGCAGTAAATCTATGACATGGGACCACTTTCCCTCTGAAGGAAGCCATGCCAAGGATTATTATGCCCCAAAAAAATCCACTGCCCATCTGTCGTATTTGAACCTGTGACCTTAGGAACTAGAGGTTAGCATGGTTACGGCTACACACCATAATAGTAAACCTTTTGGAGAAATTGTAAAAAACCTAAATTTCAAACCAGTAGAACGCCGATAAAGGAAATAAATTAGTAATTTTGGATAAAGAAGAGCACACCAAAGGATGCAAGAGTTTCTACAATCCTCAGAACAATCCAATAAACAAATTCATATGAAATACAAATGAAAGCTTAGCAGTTGTCAAACACTCTTTGCAATAAAGATAACAAGAGATTAAAACTAGGTAATCCTACAACTCCTAAAATGTATGGTTTACCAAAACTCCATAAAACTGGAAAGAAATAAGAAATATTGAACAGCCAACTGGAAAAATGGTTAACCAAGAAATGTTTAAGAAATGCCAAAATTTGAATCATTAAGCATTAAGAATTCCCCTTTGAATTAGTAAAAAGGATAAAGAACACACAGCTTATAGATGTTACATTGGTATCATCCGACATATTTTCAGCATCGACACATTGGTATCATCTGACATTTTCAGTATCGACACATTGGTATCATCTGATATATTTTCAGTATTCCCAAATGTGCACAAAGTGTTTTAGCAGCATTAAAAATTGGTTAACCTCCATCCACAAGAATGAAATGGGAATTGAATAGCTCATTAGTTTAACAAAATTGTGCACTGAGCAAACGTTCTTTTTTCAATTCTGCAGGAAAATACTTTCAGCAAAATATGGTTGTAGTCATAGGAAATCAACTGTCACCCTTCATTGCCAATTTATTTATGAGTGCTCTAGAGACAAAAGTAGTTAACATATTCCCATGAAAGTTTAAAACCTGGCTTAGACATGTTGATGATGCATCACAATAGTTTAAGGAAAAATTGACAAGATGTTGTAAAATTATTCAATCTGAAAGATAGAAGCACAAAATTCAACAGGGGAATAAAATCTGGCGACCAGCTTCCCTACATCTAGATCTAAAACTTATAAGGAAAAAAAAAACAGGTTAGCTTTTGGAATATACAAAAACAACACTTATATAGAGAAATATATAAAAGCCCGTCGTTGTAACCTCCATTACACAAAGTTGCAATATTTTAGTGAGAAAATACATCTCTAAAATCAAATACAACACTTAGAACATTCCAGAAGATCTTCAAAGAAAGCAACATCACACTCATCCCCTGAAAATAAACTTAATACATAATTTCTATTAAAAGCTATCCAAAAACATAAAATACTCCCTCAAAAAAGCTGGTATTCACAGAATAGATTGCAAGGACTGTGAAAGTATTTATATAGGTAAAACAAATTGAGACTTATAGAACAGCCAATCCAGAGAAGAGGAGGGATCAGCATAGGTAATACATTTTCAAACAGACGGACACATGAAATTATCAACTCAGTGATGACACTAATTAGGCAAGCACAAAAATCCACTGAACTGAAAATTGATAATAATTTTTATGGAAAAATCAACCTAGTTAAATGAAATATGAGATCACAATGGACCAAAATCTCATACAGTCAGCAACAGAAGGCAAGTAGTAAGCCATGATCATCAGGACTAGCTATTCAGCCACAATCACTTGACAAGAAAGACATTCCTTGAAACTAGTTCTGAGGTAAATACCTAATTCAGTGAAATTTGTGTATATGCAACCACACCTGTAACCTTTAAGCAAGAAGTACTTTAGTTACATGTGGAAACAGTATTTAAATGGTTATTCACAGTAACAAAAGTTGCAAGGGAAATAATAGGAAGAGAAAATCCAAGAATTACAAACTTTAAAGCCTGTCGAATAGATGACATTGCTCTACATTTTTCCTGTAACAATGCTTTTGCCCGTTCTTAACATTTCTTGTATATACTTCTACAAACTTCAATCAAATAAAGATTCTTGTTAGGCTATTCACAGAAAATCCAACATTTACATATCATATGTCATGGAACCAGTTAAAAAGATTGGAAAGGCAAAATCAGACTGAAAACTTACCATAGCATCAGAATAGCTCATAGACATTTTCAAGAAAATAAAAGATAGCGAACAAATTTCTTCCATGTGGCGGGAGAATTTTGTTGAAAACATCTTGTTGCAAACTTGGAAGCTGCTGAATTTGAATACAGTGTATGGCATTTATCCATCCTTTTCTTTTACAGTTATCCTGTTCTCTCTTGCTCTCTCTCTCTCTGAGATATGCTTTATTGCAAGCACATGCATGCACATACATATAAAATCTTTTGTTTTGATTTTTCTTAAAACTACTGCTCCTGCGTTCAGTGGAACTCAAAACACACAGTTCCAGCAAAATCTCAAAATTGAATTTCTGATTGGAATACATTATTTCTTCTATTAACCACAAGTATGATGTAGATAAACTAAAAGTGCCTGAGATGTTTAGGACGACAGCTGCAGGCAATAAACTGAGTTTTCTTTACAACAGTACTGGGCTTGCAAATATGTATATTTGAGTTCATAGATTGTAATCTATAAATTGTAAGCAGAATATTAATAACTAGCTGGCTTACCTAAGTTTGCACAGCTAGATTTTTTAAATTTGAATGACAAATTAATTTTATTCCCTCCTCCGATCTTTATGATCTTATTGTACAATGATCTACACGATTTTAATGTTAATTCCTTTTCCCCTTATCCCTTAAAACTGTAATGTCATACAGCCATTCCTAATAAGCCATTGAAAACTCCCTGATATTCACACAATTATCTAATTGAAACATTGGTGGAACATGTGACCTCCTCAACATTCCCCATAACATTCTTACAAGTTTTGGAAATGCTGCGTAGATTAAAAGCACCCTTTGGAGTGAAATTATTATCAGTCAGATTGGACCAATAAGCTTATGGATAATCACAGCAAGTAAACTTTACACCTTTATACCTTTTCTTTGGTCCCATAATTATTTAATAACATAACAGCTACCTAGTTCCCACATAATACAGAAACCCTAACACATACGCAAAACTGAGGTGAAGCTGGTGAATATGAAGATTTGCATTCCCAGGCCAGCAGGTTAATAAGCCATTTGGAAAACAATAATAGTAGTAGTAATAGGTGTTTCAGTGGCGCAAAACTACTGTTGTCATCAGCGCCACCCTCTGGCTATAGATTTATTCATGTTGATGATACATAAGCAATACATGCAAACCAATTACACTGTTACGCCACTGAGATTACATAAGTAGAAAAAATACACAGAAAATATGTTATATGCTAAAATAAAACTCACAAATCAATATATACCATAAATAATCCTTCAGCAAACACATGCAGTTAAGCCAGTACTGACACAGTTTGAAAGTCATTAACATACCAAACTTACACGATTAAATTTTTGCAAGGAAACCACTGAATTTAATACGGCAAAAAAGCTTAGTGATACAGCAGAGTCATCCCCATAAACTGTAATTAAATTAGGAGAGTCCAAGTCATTTGCAAAAGGCAAAATAGTAACGACGCTGGGTGAGGAAATTCTTCACTCTTAAGGGCACATTGCAGTGGAGACAGGGGCACAGTGTTCACCTGTAAGGAGGTAGCCATGACTAAAATAACAGTGGCCAATACGAAGCCGAGCTAGCACGGTCTCCTCACGTCATGATAGACAGGAAGAATTCAGAGAAGCGTTGTAGCCTTGACATCTCAGAGTTTGACAGAAGATGTAAACCACTCCTCATGCCAATAAGAGAGTACCTTTCTGTGCAAAACATCCCTCAAATCCATACATAGGCAGCAGAGAACCCGTTTATCAGGGTGGAGAATCACAGCCTTCACTGCCTGTTCATTTCCTACAATGCCAAGATGTTCTGGAACCTAGACAAAGACCACACAAAAGCCAGCAAGATAGAGAGAGTGCAACTGATCATAGATTTTCTGAACATGTAGTGTTGGCTATAGGGTTCCCGTAAGCTAGGTAAAACACTGAGAGAATCGGAAAAAATAACACTGTAGTGCAGGGAAAAGCAGCAGATGAAATATGTGGCCTTAAATATGGTATAGAGTCCTTTTTGGAAAAGAAACACAGTTACAACCACAGAGAAACATTATCTACACAGCTGTTAACCTTAAAATATCAGTTTATTCATTTCTAATGTTAGCTGAATTCTTCTCTCTTTGTACAATTTTTTAACAAACTGCTAACAAACTTGATTACCACACACAAAAAAATATAAAACAACACTTTCTTACATGAGGGTTATTACAATATTTTCACGTTGGTATCGTAAGATTTTAAGCAGATCCTGTTCTGTTTTGCTGTGTCTTAACTTTAAATCATGATCATATATATACAGGGTGGTAAGTGAACATCCTTGAACAGGATGTCCCCTTGTAATGAATAGGACAAAAAATAGGCAGTTTTGCTGCTTTAAAAAAGTTTTGAGAAAGCAGTGAAAATTGCTTCATATTAACTTTGATTTTAAATAAACATTTTAAGAAATTTAAATACTTTTTCAAATATTTCTTAAAGGATGCTGAAAGATAAACATTATCTGCATGTTTAAATACACCTTGATTTAAACCAATTCACACTCACTGTTATATAAGGTTTCGAACTTTGTCTCAGTTGAATCTATACTGTTGTCCACGAGAACACACAACATGACAAGTCTATAAAATTGAAAAACACACCTCAGCTGTTTGTTTATAAAGAAACACACTTGAACTGTTGTTTCTTGCGCTTATGGCTTGTTTCCAAAACTACAGATTATCGGTTACAAAATGGCTCACTTTACTAATACCAAGTATCTTGAAATGCTACACATTTACAGTGAAGCACATTGTAATGCAACAGATGCGGCAAGAATTTATCACAAAGATTTCCAAACAGACAAGCACCACATCATAGTACATTTACTTTCATGTATCAGAAAGTTCTAGATACAGGAAACATATCTCCTCATGCTGGAGTTGGTCAAAGAAATGTTGCACAAGAAGAAGAAATTCTTTACTTGGTGAAAGAAGATCCTGGAAACAGCAGCTGTGGTGTAGCTCACACTATTGACATATCCCAATGGTCTGTTTTGAAAACATTAAAAGAATTGCTATGCTATATCATTCTCAGCACATCCAGTAATTCTCTGAAGCACATTATGCATCAAGGGTAGCATTTTCCAAATGGTTTCTTCAACACTCTCCCCTTAAAATTCCTGCAGTGGATGAAGCAACATTTACCAGAAACGTGATAAGTAATTAGCATAATGCATACATCAGAGGTTAGGAAATCTACACACAACAACACAAGACAGCTTTCATCACAGACTCTCTGTAAATCTTTGGGAACCAATCATAGGAAACACATTAAATGGTCCGTGGATACTTCTAGTTTTAAGAGGAGCCATCCATCTCCAGCTTCTACAACAAGCATTACCGTTCTGCTTGAGGATTTTCCCCTGGTAGTAAGAAATGATGTGTGGCTATTAAATGATGGCGCACCTCTGCACATAAGTAGAGCTGTGTGTGGCCATCTATACAATAGCTATGCAGAATACCGGATCACTCGGAATGGATCAATAATATGGCAACCAATATCACCCAATCGAGCTTTTTCTTTGAGGCTATATGAAACTTGCATATACATTACAGAAATGCCTGATGTGGAAACACTGCTTCAAGAGTGGAAGAAATAAAATAACAACCCAACCTGCTTCGTGCAGTGCAGCAGAACTGGAGAAAATGTTGTCAAGCATGTGTGTTGGCAAGAAGTGCACCTTTTGAACAATTTCTATAAATTTACTCAGTTCCACATCCTGTATGATATTTAAGTTACTTTATAATAAGTATAGCTTTCTATTTATTTGTATACCGGAAGTGTTTATTTGTTTGTTGACATAGCAGAAGAAGCTGAAGAATTAAAAGTTAACCTGTTTAATGTAAAGTGTAGCTGTTAAACTTGCTGCATTGCAATATTATACAAAATAAAATAGAAATTATTTCAAGAGCAGAAAGCATTATGGAAAAAATATATTAAGAAGAATACTCAAAAGAATGTGCACTTTCATAGCTTAAAAGGATCATCATAATTCATCTTCCACCTTGTATAGTACTTAGATTGAAACACTGTCTCCTTTGACTTATTTTGCAAGCATTTGTGATAGTGTAGAATTTCCCAAGACGCCAGTAGCAGCAAAGTTGGAAAAGTGAGTTTGTATGAGAGAGAGGATCAACTTGAGAAAGAGATGGATACATGGAATTCACAATTATGTCACCAGAAATACAAGCAATTGAACTCTCATACAATGCTATGTAAAGCACCAAACAGAACAGTCATTACAATTATTGGCACGAATGTGCACATCACAGCATTTTTATATAAAAGGAGGAATTTTGTCTAGCAGCATGCTTCACTACTTCACTGCACTTCATAATGACATTCTGATCAAGAGATGCTTGATAAATTGAATTTTATTCATGGACACACTTTAACTGCCTTGGTTTTTACAAGTCCGTTCTATAATGGGTGTGAAAAACTGGAAATTGCCCTGAGGTCTCTATATGAGGTTTGAGGCTCTTTTATAAAAAGCCATAAATCTATGATATGGGACCACCGACTTTACTTCACTTTTGAAGGAAGCCATGTTAAGGATTTTTACGCCTGAAAAAATCCATCAACCTCCGTTGGGATTGCACTCACAACCACGGGAGCTAGATGCTAACATGGTACTCCAAGACTACAGAGCACCAAAAAAATAAAAAAGAATAAATTTAAAAAAAAAACTATAGACCAGGGAGTGATGCCAGGTTAAGCTCAGGGAGCAATGCACGGTAATGATTGGGGAGTGATTCCAGGTAAAGTTCGGGAGGGAGGAGATATGTGATGACAATGAGTTTGTTACCATAAATTACTACAAATAGTGGATATGAGGAAAAAAAAGGAGTTAAAAATATAGCATAATAGAAATCATTGCTAGCCACTTTTACTTTTTATATCTGGAATAAAGTTCAGTTAAAAACTAAACATGTACTTATATTATTGCCTTCACCTACTCCTGAGATAAAGGCAATAACAACTTAATTTCTGGCATTTACAAGCACGAAAGAGGAACCAGAAGGCAGGTGAGCATGTGCACTGAAATTAGCCAAACCTGAGTAGTATCTTTCCCAACCCACCACAAATAACAACTACTTCCTACTCCATGGTAAACTCAATGAAAAGTCAAAGCTTCCTTTGCAAATGTTCTTTTAGAACTACAGTGAGTTTACATTCTAGTATATAGGCTTCATAAATCTCTTTTAGTAACTTATGAATTGAAATTATAAGGTGTTTTATATCCCACATCCAAAAGAAAGAATAGGGTTCTTCAATATCAAAAAAATTATCAGACTCAGTTTTTCAGATTACCATACACACACAAATATATAAGTTTTCTCTCTATATTATTAATAAGAAGAAAATAATAAATTGAAATGGCTTTTCAGAAGCATAGTTTGTTCAAAATCCAGGCATATCTGAATATCTTCTACAGAACATTTTATTCCATTTATACCAAAGAGAGTTACAATAACTGATAATATTCTATTTTTAAGAAATATTCAGATACACATAACAATTACGTACACCAAGCATTATAAATAGAGCAAGTGTCACAACAGATTTTTATGACTCCTTCAACACTGAATCATGTCCTTCCTGCAGGACACACACTATAAGACATTTCCAAACATTTTAAAAATAAGCAATTATGGTACATACATACCCATAACCAGCTTCACCCTAGTTTTTCAGATACTAATATCAGATACTTTTAATCTTGTACTGCAAATAAGCCTAATGTTTTTTTATTTTAATTTTTAGGCTTGCAGTCCTAAAGCATAAATGGAGAGACATTAAATTTAAAATGGGGTTGTCTGTATTCTTCCAATGACTTAATTTCTTTCATTTTAGTTTCAACTCATTTGTATTTTTCAAATAGCAAGAAAGTTTAGGTGATTGTCAGATGCTATTAATATCCAGAGTATTTTTGTTAGGATTTCAACAAAGCATCTGCTAGATATCTTGTAATTTTCAAGAACTATTACCACTATTCCTTTCAATCACTTTAAGTGCACCATCTGGCCCAAACTTTTACATTCATAATACTATTTCTTATCATTATTTTGTATTACATAATTCAAGTACTTTAACCAGTGTATAATAAATCAAAAATATAACTGCAGCACATTTCAACAAACTTACCTCAATGTCACCACAAACAGATGAAGCTTCGGTTTCCAGCCACCAAGGTTCTTCTTTAATTTCTACTTTATTATCCATTTGGAGATCATTGTTGTACTTCTTAATATTCATTACAGGATCATCTGGAAGAAATTCTCTCTCGTTGTGCAAAACAAGGTCTGAAATCTGACTCTGCTCCCCGTTTTCTGTCTTCATACCTATATCATTGTTGTTGCTGTATTTAATAGCTTCAGACTTAATCCGCTTTACGAGATGTTTGGTAAAAACTTCTGCCTCTTTCTTTGAACAAAAGGCTGGAAAAGTGGTCTCTGATTTAAAATCTGTTTTGAATGCCACATCACAATCATCATCCAAAGTCATAGCATCATTGTTTGTCTTCACTGAAACATTCTTGGTAAACAACTCTGTCTCATTCTGTGAGGCTATGTCATCCGAGAATAGATCCCCTTCTTTGATTTCTATTTTGGTATCCATTTTACAACTGTTGCTGCATCTAATAGTGCTACGTCTGTGGAGAAACAAAAACATCATGAATAGCAGAACAATGGCAAGCAAAGTGTAAAATAACTGTACCGTCATGAGGCAGAACTACTGCATATAGTAAATGTGTGTCTGTTATTGCTCCCTCCCCACTATCCATTCTGCAGTCATTGGCTCATCTCACATGTCCTATAATATGATACCCTCAACTGTATGTAGTTGTGCCAATTACTGTCCCACCTCACTCCCCTCTCTGCAGTCATTAACTCATCTCCCATGTCCTCTAATATGATACACTTAATGGTATGTAGTTGTGCCAATCACTGCCCCACCTCACTCCCCTCTCTGCAGTCATTGGCTCATCTCACATGTCCTCTAATATGATACACTCAACTGTATGTAGTTGTGCCAATTACTGTCCCACCTAACTCCCCACTCTGCAGTCATTCGCTCATCTCACATGTCCTGTAATATGATATGCTTTAACAGTATGCAGTTGTGCCAATTACTGTCCCACCTCACTCCCCTGTCTGCAGTCATTGGCTCATCTCAGATGTCCTCTAATATGATACACTTAACTGTATGTAGTTGTGCCAATTACTGTCCCACCTCACTCCCCTCTGTGCAGTCATTAGCTCATCTCACATGTCCTGTAATATGATACACTCAACTGTATGTAGTTGTGCCAATTACTGTCCCACCTCACTCCCCTCTCTGCAGTCATTAACACATCTCACATGTTCTGTAATATGATACACTCAACTGTATGTAGTTGTGCCAATTACAGTCACAACTCACTCCCCTCTCTGCAGTCATTAGCTCATCTCACATGTCCTCTAATATGATACACTCAACTGTATGTAGTTGTGCCAATTACTGTCCCACCTCACTCCCCTCTCTGCAGTCATTAGCTCATCTCACATGTCCTCTAATATGATACACTCAACTGTATGTAGTTGTACCAATTACTGTCCAACCTCACTCCCCTCTCTGCATTCATTAGCTCATCTCACATGTTCTCTAATATGATACACTCAACTGTATGTAGTTGTACCAATTACTGTCCAACCTCACTCCCCTCTCTGCATTCATTAGCTCATCTCACATGTTCTCTAATATGATACACTCAACTGTATGTAGTTGTACCAATTACTGTCCAACCTCACTCCCCTCTCTGCAGTCATTAGCTCATCTCACATGTCCTCTAATATGATACACTCAACTGTATGTAGTTGTACCAATTACTGTCCAACCTCACTCCCCTCTATGCAGTCATTAGCTCATCTCACATGTCCTCTAATATGATACACTCAACTGTATGTAGTTGTGCCAATTACTGTCCCACCTCACTCCCCTCTCTGCAGTCATTAGCTCATCTCCCATGTCCTCTAATATGATACACTCATCTGTATGTAGTTGTACCAATTACTGTCCCACCTCACTCCCCTCTCTGCAGTCATTAGCTCATCTCCCATGTCCTCTAATATGATACACTCAACTGTATGTAGTTGTACCAATTACTGTCCCACCTCACTCCTCTCTCTGCAGTCATTAGCTCATCTCCCATGTCCTCTAATATGATACACTCAACTGTATGTAGTTGTGCCAATTACTGTCCCACCTCACTCCCCTCTCTGCAGTCATTAGCTCATCTCACATGTCCTCTAATATGATACACTCAACTGTATGTAGTTGTACCAATTACTGTCCCACCTCACTCCCCTCTCTGCAGTCATTAGCTCATCTCCCATGTCCTCTAATATGATACACTCAACTGTATGTAGTTGTACCAATTACTGTCCCACCTCACTCCTCTCTCTGCAGTCATTAGCTCATCTCCCATGTCCTCTAATATGATACACTCATCTGTATGTAGTTGTACCAATTACTGTCCCACCTCACTCCTCTCTCTGCAGTCATTAGCTCATCTCACATGTCCTCTAATATGATACACTCAACTGTATGTAGTTGTGCCAATTACTGTCCCACCTCACTCCCCTCTCTGCAGTCATTAGCTCATCTCCCATGTCCTCTAATATGATACACTCAACTGTATGTAGTTGTACCAATTACTGTCCCACCTCACTCCTCTCTCTGCAGTCATTAGCTCATCTCCCATGTCCTCTAATATGATACACTCAACTGTATGTAGTTGTGCCAATTACTGTCCCACCTCACTCCTCTCTCTGCAGTCATTAGCTCATCTCACATGTCCTCTAATATGATACACTCACTTGTATATAATTGTGCCAATTACTGTCCCACCTCACTCCCCTCTGTGCAGTCATTAGCTCATCTCACATGTCCTCTAATATGATACACTCAACTGTATGTAGTTGTGCCAATTACTGTCCCACCTCACTCCCCTCTGTGCAGTCGTTAGCTCATCTCACATGTCCTCTAATATGATACACTCAACTGTATGTAGTTGTGCCAATTACTGTCCCACCTCACTCCCCAAATGCTTGTTAATCCAGATAAGCACTTATTAAAATAGCTTCATTAAACATTTCGGTGTAAGTACAACATGGATACAAGAGGCAGAAAAGTCAATTTTCAGAAATCTTATGTGCTCTATTCACATGACTTTCTCGATGTACTGTCACTTATTTTTATGTAATTCCTACAAATTACTCTTACAAATTACCTTATTACTTTCGGAAGTATTACATTTCACAAAAAAATTTTATACTCTAAAATGGAAGTTATGAGGACCATTGAATTAAAAAATTCCATTTTGCATATGTTTGTACTTGTGTGCATCATAAGCAAATCAAAATAAAAAAATTGGATGAATACCAGCCTTGGTATTTAAGTTCAGGAACTTAGAGGGATGTGGCATGGAGGCTTTCAACAAAATCACCCGACCACAAACCACACTTTATATGGAAAAATTTTTATTATTCTGATTTTCTTAAAAAATGGTTCTTACAGTTTTGAATAATATACCATATTTGCATGACAAAGCATATATATTGAATATTTCTTTTATACAGTCTGTAGTCACCTTTATTATACATGACTTTTGTATAATTGGTAAACCGTAAGAGCTAGACAAAATCTCAGTGCACAAAAAATGTAGATCTCGCTAATGGACACAGTTTATCTTAAGTTTGATTCTTTTGTGGCATTAGCCCTTTCTGAGATATTCCCTTTTATTGGTAGGAAATTTAAAATATAGAATACTTTTTTACTTTCTCTACTATATACTTATAGTATCCATCCATCCATCAGTAGCAATCCATCCAAAAATATGACACTGAGATTTCACCTAAAATATATGTTGAGAATTCCTGAATATGAAAAAATAAGTAAATAAATAACAAATAAAATAAAAGCATTTAAAGGTGTTAACAGCAGAACTGAAAAACAGCTGCATCTTCCAAAGATATGACACTAAGGTTTTCAAGAAAATCTTCCACTGTAAACTATTCTTTATAAGCAAAAATGTTAATTTTTTATTTTCTCAAAAATAGCAATGACAATTTTGAATAAAATCTCATATTTTTTAAAATATTTGCAGGACTAATTAAATGAAACTCTTTAATTTTCTGGGAATAGCCCATGAAGTCACCTGTTCTGAATGACTTTTGCATAATAAAATTATTAAACTGTGAAAGGCAAAATTTTACTACACAAAAAATGTAGATCTCTCTGAAACACACAATTTATTTCAAATAACTTTACCTCTGGCATAAGGCAATTAGATATCTGTTATGGAGAAGTTTTCAAACAAGTGACGCAAGAAGCATTCTTAGTCCAAGGTTCACCAATGGCCATGTGCAACCAAACTGAAATGACAGATGATAGCTAGCTCTATTGCATTTCCTACTGCAGCTAACATGCACAACATTTGTAAAAACTGCAACCAACTTCTGCAAAAAATACCCATACATCTACACAACTGTGGAAGAAATTAGCAATAGCCTACCTCCGTGGTGTGGAGGTAGCATGTGCGTCTCACATTCCAAAGGTGCCAAATTCAATTCCAGGTTTTTCCCATATCCTCAAAAAGATGAATGTTGCATAACTTTAAGCTCTATGGACCCTGGGCTCATTTGAGCATCATTTCATTAATACATCATCCAACCTGAGCTACCCAGCTAAAGGATTTGAGAAAAAAAGATAAACAGCCGATTAGATTTGGAAAGTCCTGAACTTGCTTGTCTGTGCAAATTATTACTTGTTCAAATCCTATTTCTCAACCACAACTTTGCATACAACCAGTCATATGACATGACAACAATGGAGTGGTCACTAGATCAATGTGTGAGCTTGCCAACATTTCAACTGGTTTAGTTATTGCCATTAAGTGCTAATGACTTCCAATGTCACTAAAACAGTGTATGGAGTTAACTATTCAGTATATTTTAGGGATGAAAACATATTTGGCTGAATTCTTTAAGTGAAGCAAGAAGAATAGTTTCGCTACACTGCATTCTTCAATATGGCTCCAAGTACAGTAAGTAAATAAATAAAAAATTATAAACCTTACGTTAAGATATTCTCCAGCATCAAATCATACTAAAAATTAATTGTAAATACATATTAGACCACAATGTACTTGGAAAAAATATGCAATTCACATTGGACTTACAAAAAAATCTCACATCATGTATTGGAAAGTTGAGCCCCCATATTAATAATCATTTTTTTTTGTTGTCCTTATTAATTTTTTTAAGGTGCTACTGCTATTGGATTGTGTCTTGCAACGTCTGGAAAAAGTATGAAACTTCAAGGTCAACATATAGAAACATATGACTTGATTCTGCTTCCTGCATCCCCCTTGTACCTATCTAAAACAAAATGTGTAATGCCACTATTTTGGCAAAGGTTTAAATTAATTAACATGAAGTAGGTAGAAAGGTCAGCTTTCTTAGGAATAATCTGTAGTACAGTTTGTGTAAATCGTCATGACAGTCCCCCACTCCTGAAGCACATATGCACAATAACACTGACCAGTCCGCTTGCATAATAAGAGAGGTGGGGGTCAGTGTTCCATTTGCTGCGAGCTCAAATGCAAGGTAGCCTTACACATTTGTTTACAATGTGTTGTGTATGTGGCTGCCTCCGAGTTATAATATCATTTGCTCCCCACCACTACTCCTCATTTCTCCTCTCTTGCACATATGGAGTGTCACAACATTTTACACAAGCTGTAGCTATATAAAAGTAAACAAAGGTAGGTAGAGAAATTCTTGTGAATATAATACCAGCTATTTTAAAATTCATAATTAATCACTTTTTGATACAGCAATATGAAATGATCCTTAAACCCTGCACTTTATTTTGAATAACATACATGAAATATTCATCAAGCAATCCTACAACCTCAATGAGCAACCTTATAAACTCACTTTCACTAGAGAAGTTTGTAAACAAAAAATAAATGTAGTCACTAATAAAACTATAAGGGCACTTCCTGAGTTGGTGATTGACTGTTGGAGTGAGGATGCAAATTTTGTTGCTTTAGTGTCCTGGTCCACATGCCATGCAACAAAGATAGCACAAGTGGGGAGGATATGAACATTATTACTGTTGGTTTTATTTATCGACACTGTACCCAGTAATGCACATGATATCCGCATCTTACATCAGAGAGAACGAGAAAAGTAGAAAAATGAGGTATTGTATCTTGTAGAGTTTAAGTTCTACCTGGGGGTTACGGTTTCATTTACATTTGTGGAGAAATCTAAGAAAATGTGATGCTATATGTTGATGCCTGAAGATTTTATATGTGTAAAAACTTTTGTTAACTGTTATGAACCTCTGAGAATCAACACATCACCCTACTATGATTGCCACCTTGAATAAGTTTCTATTAATGGACATAATTGGAGCATATAATTTCCCTTGCTTGTCACTTAAATGCTATTCCATGTCCTAGAACATCTTTTGTGACCTTCACGAACAGTTCCTTTTGGTGTGCTTCTGAAACATGAGTGATTATTGCAGCCATGTGTGGTGGAACAATTTGCTAAATGTAAATATTACACATCACAAATGCACAAGCGCATATGAACACTCTGAAACACAAGAATTTTGTTGTGATATGCTATTTAAACTATTGTAAATGTTTTTAAGTTAGCTATGAATGCACAAGCTGTTACACCAGGTCACAATTTCATTACTGTATATTATAGAGTTACAACAAACATCAGCGTGCATATAGGAGAGGTATCAGTTGCTGGAATCATGCACAAAGTACATGATATAATATGATAGGCTTGGCAATCAAGGAATAGCATACCAGTTGCTATGACAATAATTTGCTTTTGATTGGTAGATTACTGGTTGCTTGGTGGCTATAATGACGCATATATCCCTTCTCTCTTTTCTGCAGCTCATTACCATGTGGTTGGGAAATGTCAATCACCAACTTAGGATGTGCCCAACATAATTGCTCATTTTGTGTAATGGGTGTTACATGGTGCAATGTTTTTAATATACTGCGATTAATTCATAAATTCCTACTTAGACCCCATTTATGCATGCGATTTTGTCATTCAACAAGGAATGATGCAAAGTGGCATAAATTTTAGTGGTCTCTTTATGCATGCAATGTGCTGTACTGTGTATTTATGTATTGTTGGGAATATCAGTTCTACCAGCCCCTTTCCACACTTGGTTTGACAGCCAGTATGGATCCTTGTGTGTTGCACTATTGTTACCAATTCTTAATGAGAAAAAAACAAAAGGCTGAAAATGACAGAGTGTACATCCAATAAACAATACAAGGTTCATGGACAGTGCTTCCAGAAACCCATATGGGGAATTGCCTTTTCTTGTCACGATCTTGTAATTTTCTGACACAACATCCCAAATTGAACTCCTAATATGAATTTCTCCTATAAAATGTTCCATTTTTATACTTGATAAAAGTCTGAACAACAAAAATCAGATCACTGTCGCAACACGTGAAAGCACATATCACAGTCAACAATAAAAACTACAATTCTGGATTTCCCAAACTGACTCACTGACTCAACTGTGTTGTTCACAATGCAATGTCATTTAAGGCCCATATACACCCATTTATATTCAGGTCATGTGATTGTGTGTCATGCAAACTAAAAGACCATGCAACATGTTTTTGAGGTCATATGAGACAGAATATTCTATGACTGACACGTTGCATGGTATAAATCAGTGGCAGGCAGATTTCTGCTGTGATGTCATACTCGCAGGCAAACTTGCTCTCTGCCTGATTACACCTATGTATCAAGCACAATATGGAAAGGAAGGCCATTAAAGCTTCAACTGAACAGTGGCAGCACTGGGCTTTCACCGAGTCTGCATTATTCTTCTGAGATACTATAACGGCAGTACAAATGATTTGCAATTGACTACCAGTTTCAGCCCATAACAGAGAAAATAACAATACATTTGTATGAAAAAAATCCACTTAAAACATAAAAAGAATTTCAATTTAATGTACTGAAGCATGAAATGCATAACTGCAGAGGCATTCAATTACATAAATGTGGCTACAAAACTGCTTCTAACAGTTTAAGCAGTAGTACCAGTTTTTGACACATTTCGAAATAGGCAACTTCTCTCCTTTCACACTTTTGCTCTCTCTCTCTCTCTCTCTCTCTCTGTCTCTCAAATTCTTATACACAAAATGATTTTATACATTTGATTTATACATCATACATTCATGTAAAACACATCATTACCTTGTATCACTGCCCTGCGCAAGCTTGACACTTTACGAAGCTTTATTCCCCTCTTTTCTCCCTCAATAGTTTGTAATATTTGCAGTCATAGTCTAACTAAAACACAAGAGAAAACTTTTATGCAAGTTCAGATTGGAGAGTTGGTTTCTATGTTGTGATTTGCAGATCTTCATACGAGAAAAGAACTGTTTACGTAGGTAAACAGATCCGAATATGCTCAGCATTCTGGTAGCCAATTTGTGCAACTGAGAGAACTTTGTTGGGGAAAATTTCCATAAAAGGCCAATCTATTTCATTTTGAAAGTTTGCACCCTGACAATATCTACTGAGAAAGGTGTGGAAAATATGTAAATATTGGACTCGACATTTGCAGTATCTCAAAATCTGGTATCAAATTCCTAAGTTAGCGCTTCCAAAATTTGTGGTGTTATTCGCATCATTAATTGGGTGACATACTGTAGAACGCTTCGAAAAGTACGGGAGTTGATAGTTCTTCATTCAGATCTCTGCCATCATCAATACGTGAACATAAACAAACATTGTCACTGATCACCTTTATTACTACTCAATCCACACCGTACTCATTCTTGTTTATAGTGATATGGTGCTCGCTTTGACGTGTCCTTTCCTCGGAACTATATCTTATGTCCCAAACACATTAGGTGCTGACCCCTGGTATAAATTCTTCCATTTAACTCTAAGACACTTTCAGATCATGCCACATTTGTTGCACGATAAAAAATAAAATGCATAAATGGGGCCTTATTTTGAAAGCAATATGTGATTGAATTTAGAAAGTTTCAGAGTGCCTCCCTCCAAAGTCAACAATCAATAACAATAACAGGATCTCCAACTTAAGCACAGGAAATAAACTTGCCACTCTAAAAAGCTTATCAACAGATAACCCTACAGAACTACAAAAATATACATATATACAATTTTTCTTTAAGGGTAGTGCAATTCACAGTTTTAATAAGTTGGGATGAATTTCATTACTAAATGAAAAGATCAGGCTCAGTTTACAAGGAATGGCCCTTTACCTACATGGTACAGAACCTATAAAATAGACATTTGTGGCTTTATATTTTTTCTTGTATTAAAAAGCATGTGTAGCATCCAACTAGAAATTTTAAGTATGATAAATACGAAAAAAAAAAAAAAAAAATCAATGTTCATACTTTTTATCAAATATTCAGATACATTACCTTAATGCCTTCCTAAAACTTTCTTACATATGCAGTGCTTTTATTGAGGGGCGGGGACATGGGCGGGGGGTGACAGCATCCCCCAAATCTTTTGGGGTAGATTTCTTCAAATCTATTTTCTTATAATTTACTATAAAAATACTGCTGGAAACTTTAATAAATAGTTGTTCTTTGTCACACACAATGTCTTTGAAAGCTCTCATGCTATAACACAGTATATAACACACATATATAGTTGGTATACGACTCTATCCTGTAATCAAAGAATCTGGAAGAGGAGGAGAATTCTGTTGGTAGTAAACATGTTGCTACCAGTGTAACAGTCATACAGCCAACATAACAGTAGTACACTAACATACTGTTTCTGTTGCAATGTGACAAGGTGATGTGATGTGGGGTCACAGTTGGCTATAAATTGCGTACACTAATGAATGTGGAAACAATATTACTGTACAGATGAAGTGTTATTTCCACAATGACTGCAAATTACAATTTATCAGTGTTAACCTCTGCAATCATGAGCCTAATGATGTGGCTGATGAAGAAAATGTCCTTTAGAAGAGCCAGAAAATGCTGTAAATATGAGGAATTGTGATGATTTTAAAACAAGCATTCCACATGGCTCTGAAACTGTATGTTCAAGCTTTGAAGTTAATAGTAAGGATGATATAACTCTGGCAGGCGACAAACTTTCAGTTATTCCTGATTATTGGTCTGAAGAACAGTACAGTATTTATTTATATACATTTTAGGTGTTGTAAATTCTTACATTTTTTTCTCTTATTACTGAATATATAATTTTATTCATTTACAATATCCTTGCTTCCTCACGAAAAGTTTATATCTACAGGTGAATATTAACAACTGATTTATATATTCATTTATGTTTTGTTAATATCTTTATTATTTCATTTACAGTTCTTAAAGCAAATTGCCCTTAATGTCGTGTTTCAATACAAAAACTCTTCAATATTATTTTAACTCCAAAGTATTCTATTGCTTCATATTTTCAGGTATTGTACTGACAAAATCCATGACTTGAAATAAAAGACAAATTTCTTGGATACTGTGTTTGTTCTGAAGTTATTGCGGTTGCTATGGGTACAACAAAGGGTGCTGGTATTAAATTTGCAAGTGAGGGGACTCAATGTAAGGTTGGCAGTAAAACTGATACTAGTGATGAGTGTAAAGCTAAAAAACTAACAGCTTTAAGGAAAACATTCACAAACACAAAATTTCTCAGTCTTATGAAGCCGCTGATGCAATAAAAGCAGAAAGTAAGAAGGCACTGGAAAGTACTCTTATAATATGAATGCAAGAATGAAGAAACAACTGTTAGGATTTTTTGTACCACTTATTTTCCTGTAGCTGTAGAATTGCAAAAACCTAATGGGACAAACATGGGCAGAGTATTACATTGATCACAGCTGTGCCTACATAATCAATCATATCTCAAAAGAGAAAAGAAGTAAAACTGCTGCAGCAGTAATACAGAAAAGAAAAATAAGTCTTCTTATTGATGAGTTCACTATTTTAGGATAGAAATTAGTGACTGTGATTTGTTTGAAATGTAGCATTTCGGAGAAGGATGACCTTTTTGGAATTTAGTGGAGCTCAAGATACCACTGCTGCAGGTATAAAATATTCTCCATTAAACAACTTAACACATCATGGCATGGATGAAGCTTTCCTACAGAAATGTTTATTTTCTTTCATTTGTGATGGAGTGTCAGTTATGCTTGGAAAGAAGGCAGGAGTTGCAGTAGAATTGAAGAAAGTATTCTCTATTTTGGTAGTATCACACTGCTGCAGTCACTGCTTAGAGCTAGCAGTTAATGATTCTAAAAGTGAAGTGCATGGTACTTATCATTTTCCATCCTTTTTTGACAAATTATATTCATTATTCAGTCTGTCGTTGGAGAATCAGTCATTGCTTTTCAAATGCTAATTACTGTTAGACCAGAAATTGAAGAAGATTGGGAAGATATTTACCATTATATGGTTATCTTCTAATCTGTAAACAGTTAAAGCTGTGTGGGATAGTTATTCTACATTGCCACATATTTCATTCAAGCTTGAGATGACATGACAAGAGACTCAAGAGAAAGGGCCAAATATGGAGTATTATATAAATATTTAACATCATTTCAGTTTCTGATGAACTTGGGCATTATGTGTGATGTGTGATACAATAAATCCATCCATTCATTCATACAAATAATTCTATCCTCAAACATACTTTCAATTGTTCTATTCGAAATATTGGCTGTATGAGCTGTTGCAGACTCTTGTTGAAAAAAGGCAAAATCACGCTCCTTGTCTGTTAGCTCTCTGAAAAAAGGGGGCAGAAATGTATTCACGTTATGTACAGGCATCAACTGTTGACTCAAAAACAATTGGACTTATAACTCTTTCTCCGCTCATGGTCCACCATACATCAATTTTTTCGTAATAAAGGGATACTTCATGAACAGTATTGGGTTTGTCAGAACTCCCATAATGATTATTTTGTGTACACACATATCCATGAAGGTGGAACCAAGCCTCGTCCATGAAAAATGTTAAATATGAGTATATTTTGCCATTATTTACACTATTGGGACTCCACTCACAAAATGTGCGCCTAATTACAGGATTACCCAGTTAAAGAGCATGTACCACAGTTATTTTATATGATCTTAACTTCAGCAGTTTGGTAGCTCTTCGCGCAGCACCATAAGAAATGCCTACCTGTTGTGAAAGATGCCTAAGTGATTTTAGGGAAGAATTCTCCAAATGACCACCGATGTTGTCTTATGTTTCTTTGATAAGAACTGTACGCCATCTTTTAGATTTCTTAGCCTAAACACTTCCTGTGACCTAAAATGTATTGTAAATTCATGGATTGTTGTATGACCTGGAACTCTTACACCTGGAAATCTTTCTGCAAGTCGTACATTCACTCGGTGAGCTAAGTTAACACATGTGAATCATAAATAAATACATGCTTTGCAGTAGAAAACACATACTGAGTCATAATATACTTTGTGACTAAGTACAGAACAAAATAATAAATAACTCGTAATGACTGAACTACATCAAATCACCATCAATCCGTGACCTTGCTTATAGCAGAGGTGCGTAATTATGTTTCCACACGCCCAGTGGAATAAAATGCGCAGCTGGTTCATACTTTCTTGGTTCTCCCATTACTTCAGGCATAAATTTCAGAAACCTGTTTAGAATGAGACTAGTAAAAAGCTGTAAGCAAAATTACACATTTTTAAAATATGAGGTGGTATTTGTTGTTTTTGTGGTTGTTGATCCACAAAAAATGTGATGATGTAAATCCTATCACTCACTTAAAAGGAATCACCCCCAGTTATAGGTACAAGGGAGATACAGAAAGCAGAATCAATAAGTCGTACGTCTGCATATGCTGTCCTTGAAATTCCACATTCTTTACACATCACGAGAAACAACACTTCAAAAAACATTAAGAGGACTGAAAAATTCAAACCAATAACAACAGATATCTGGCACATGATGGCACAAAAAAACTTATTTGAAATAAAGTCTGTGTTTTAAAGAGATATGTATTTTTTGTACCTTATGGTTGACCCATTATACAAAATTACATAAAATCCTCCTGAGCTGAGGACTTCACAGGCTATTCCCGGAAAATTCAAGATATACAGTTGATTTGTCATGTAAATGCCTTAAACATCTGGTATTTTAATAAAAATACTTAAAGCATTTTCTGAGAATATTAAAAATATCAACAATTGTTTCAAGGGTAGTTTGGGGTGGGGGATATTCCTGAAAATCTTAAGTGTTGCATCTTTGGACATGCTGAACCTAAATACAATTCGTATCTATTGAGTTTTTAAGATATGCTGTTCACAGGCATGTAGACCATTTTCTTAAGAGTGTCTTTTTTATTAAGGGAGCCTCAAAACATGTATTTTCTGGTGAAATCTCAACATGGAACTTTTGAGTGGAATAGAGCACTTCTACTTACTGTAACAATGCAATAGAGAAAGTATAAAAATACTGTACACAAAATAAACATTAAAGACACAATAAATATGCAAAGTATATGTATATACCAAAGCATGAATATTTAAAGCCAAACAGGTGTACAATACAAATAAATATACACAAATTATATGAGAAAACATAAAACTGAAAACTTTTCTTGGCACACAGTGTTTATATACGAACTCGTGCAGATATGATGAAAGTAAACCATTACAATATAATTAATATGCCATATGGTGTATTCTGCATGTCAAAGCTTGTGGGGGGGGGGGGGGGGGAATGCAAATAGCACTAGTGAAATCTCATAGCGGCAGCTCTTTTACAAATATTTCATTTTGCAAAACTAGGCCTAACATACATGCTTAAAAGTTTGCAGTGTTTGCATTTGTTTCTCCATTCTTTTCTTTTCAGTACAAGAGCTTATCAATATGAATAAACATTGGAATGTTGTTTCCGCACATTGACACCTTCCTGCTTAATTTTAAACAATTGCTAGGTAAAAATATAAAGCGAAAAACCTAATATAGATAGAAGAATCACTTTTATAGAAATAATTTTACTTTCTGTGATACGTACTTACAGTAGGTAGAAGTGCTGCATTCCATTTAAGAAATTTGATCTAGAAATTTCTCCCCAAATACACATTTTGAGGCTCTCCAAAAAAAAAGAAAACAACATTTTAATAATAGGTTCGTGTTTGTGTGTGTGTTAACAGCATAACTCAGAAGGAAGAGTCTGATAAAAACACCAAACTTGGCATTTCAATTCAGTATCTTCCAGAGATGGTATACTAAGATTTCCAAGAACCACCCCAACTCAAACTAACCTTTACATTTTTAACAACTCACACCTCAAACTACCCTTTACATTTTTTTAAACATTCTCAAAAATGCCATTAAAGATTTTTAAACATATTTATGTGACAAATAAAATGTAGGTATATCTTAAATTTTCTTGAAATTGCCTGTGAGAAATTGCCTTGATTCAGAAATAATGTTGTATAATGGGTAAACCACAAGAGAGTGAAACAAAAATGCACTACACAAAAAAAATTTAGATTTCTAAAAAACACACAATTTATTTCAATTTTCTTTTTTCTGGCATCAGCCATTTCTGAGATATCCGTTATTATTGAATTAATTTTTCAATACTTTTAACATTCTTTAAAATACTATCATTATTCAGTTGTTTCTCATGATGTCATCACACGAATATGAAATTTCAAGGCTAGCATATAGGGACTCGCTTTTAAAGTTATGGTTGTCAATTTGGTTTCCTATATCCCTCTTGTATCTACAATGAAATGTGTAGTGAAAATATTTCTGCATAGATTTATTTGATTAACATAAAGTAGCCAAAAAAAATAAGCTTTTGTATGAATAGTTTGTAGAAGCTATAAAAAGTAAATACAGAAACTCATGTGAATGGAACAGATTTTGGTAGTTGTGCTTAAGGCCTGTTCTCATGACATATGAAACTGGTGAAGCTTGAAATTAAATAATGAGAGGACAATTGGGAAGGAAAGGTTCTAAGCCTAAGTTTAGTGACTCCTCGGGATTTCCAGTTTATAAGGACTAAGGAAAACCTAGAAAGAAAACCTCAGTTAAGGAGGACTGTTCTGGGTGGATGTGATTCGCAGACCTGTATACTAGTCCGTGTCTTAATGCTCTCAGCTGGCCATATTAGTTAATGAGAATACTATAATGAATTTATATGAATTTGTCTTTGGTACAGAAAGTCATGTGAATGCATGCATAAATTTTTATCATGCACTTAGATTGTAAGTATTAAAATAATATCGTAATGGCTGAATAGCTACTATGACCAATGAATCGTATACGAATTCCTGTGACTTATTCAAGGAAGATAATACATCTATTACTTTTAGTTAATCCACCAGGAATACTTTCCTTGTTTGACTAATTTGCTACTTCTGAAAAACATAATTATAATTCTTACTCCGGAAAATTTTCCCCATATAAAGTGGCAATAGTAATGTAAACAAAGATTTCCAACCAGGAGAAAAGCCATGGGAGGGAAGAATGTGCTACATAAGCTCTTCTGCTGGAAAATGTGCTACACAGCAGATCAGATTCGAGTATTACATCAAGCATATGCTCACATCTGCATTTATTTTGAATGGTAAATAAAATGTATATCTTAAAATTTCTGAGAATAGCTTGTGAACTCTTCTAGGTTCTGAATGATTTCCTTACAAACTTTAAACCGCAAATCTCCCTAATATGAACATTTAGGTCTCGCTAAAGCACACAATTTGGATACTGCTGGACATGCTAGAATGTTTATATTTAATTCAAAATTATAACTATAATAGCATTAGCTGAATGAAAAGAAAACACAAGGGACACGCAATGCTGTGTGTTACTCGATGTGCAGCTAACCTGTATGTGATTTCTTTGCATTCATTGGTTGAAATAATATGTTTAATGGTGAAATGTGAAACACCAGTTACATCCGAGAATAAACAGTGCATATGGTGTGTCTTATCCAAAAGTCTTTTAGTAAACAAAGACAAAGTCCATGTTAACCAAAACAGTACAATAATATCCAACCATTTCCTCAGCCCCAGGTAGTTTGTAGTCATTGCAATACACTACAATTTCACCTCGTGTCTCATTTCTGTCTTGAGCTAACTTTGTAACAGTTCACAGTGCATCATTTATAATGGGTGGAAGACCGAGGTATGCAATTTGGATTGTTCAACCTAGTGAAGTAGTGGAGGTGGCAGCGATTAGAGAAAAGGACTTCCTCTACGAAGCTTTGTTTCAGGCACTGGAAAAAAAAGTGTACGTGCATGTTACAAAGGTAAATCTGCTCTTAGTGTATCCCTGTTGAAAATGCTTATAAAATCCTAAGAAAAGCAAATAGATTACCTAAGGAGTGAGTTTAAAGTGGATGTGATCCTCACCTGCCTGCCCCTTTTAGGGGTTTTACGTTTATAGGGAAATTGCGTTAGGAACGCAACAAACGTAGCCATGTTGTTGCTAAAGCACATGTAAAGTGGGAACTGCCAACCTAAATAAAAAGTGAAATCCACTAAATATGTGATGCATTGTTGTTACTAGAATTTCATCTTCTTCGTTTAATGTTGCCATGGACAAAAACGCAACGCATTAATAGTAAGAAAGACTATCCACCAAAACTGTAATTTTTGTATTCTTTTTGTGAAAGTTTGTTATATTAATAATGTATTTCCATTAAATAAAGAAGTTCCTTTACTGTAACAGTGGTAGATAGTTAAGGCAAGCTTACAAAAAAAACCTAACCTCCTGTGAATTAGAAACCTAAGCTTATGAACACACGCAAGCAAAGCACACATGCTTTGTATAACCACTGGTAGCAAATTAAAACAAGGTTATAATAAGTAAATCAGAAACCTAAGCGTATATAAAAAATAAAACAAACTAAACCTAACCTAAACTCTCGTGAATCAGAAACCTAAGCTTAGGAACACAACTGCTACACTCCTCTCCTTCTAAAACCATGCCTCAGCTACGTTTAAGGCTGAGGGCCCTCAATCTCAAAGCTACGCCTTCAGGTAGAGTATCTTACCAGTTTTTGTGGCATTAGTTATTCATATGTTGCCAGCATTGCATTACTGCTTGTTTATGACATACAATGACATCTGTTGAGCTAGTGTATGACAGAGTGACAACTCTTGGACTTATAACACATCATTTTCATCGCTGTGGGGATACACTAAGAGCAGAATATTGGAATGACCTTAACTTGACAACCGGTGCATATGAGGCAGGTACAAGAGTCCTACTCTTTTCGAAAATACTCTTCACATGTGCAGGGAAGTTAAACGCTACAGTATAGTATTTCTAAGGATGCCAATTCATTCTTCGTACTGTAATGAGTGAACCTGTTAAGTAAGAAACCATACATTATATATAATTATACTTTAAACTACATTTTACATTATACCACACAATATGGCTCCGTGTTTCTGCAAGGAAAGATAACAGGAGGATTAGTTTCGATAAAATTATTTAGAAAGTATTCATATTTCATACCTGTAAAAACAGCACTTCTATCTCCGTTATTTCTTGCACTGCTGCTTAATTTATTTTGTCTTGTCGAGTAGCTTACTTTGAGACGCACTGCCAACCACATCAGTGATTGAGATAACGCTGTTAGAATGGCCAGTACGAGTTAGTGATGAATCGAAAGAATCGGAGTCGTTTCAAAGGAACGCTTCCTCCTTTGGAAGTGTGAAGTAACCATTCCACTATTCGGAACTGGCACTTCCTTACTTCCAATCACTTCCACAACAGTTTTACTTCCAACTCCGTCGGAGTTACTGTCAGTGACTCAGGAGATTGACTTTGTCCTTGAACTGCAAGCGTGCAGTGGACTGGGAGCTTCTTGCGTAAGGTGTAGATAGTGCAACACCAACAGTTCAAAAATATTCTCAACAAGTGCAGTCTTACTGCAGGCAGTGTCAGAGGATGCTACAGTGTTAAAACGCGTTGTATTGCGAGTGTCAAATTAATATAATCCATTAGTGAAATGGCTAACTTTCGGAAAAAGGGAAAAACCATTCATAGCGAGGCTCGCGAAATAATAAACCATGTAAACGAGCAATGCAAAAAGGAAGCAGAGCAGAAACAACTAATTCTACCGATTTCGCAAGGGATGAGAGAACAGGCAATTAGTGCAGTGTGTCTGTGGGAACAATTAAGAATATAAGACAAGAAATTGCGAAGAGAACAGAAGGAAGCCCTTTACGCACTGCAGGCAAGATAAGACCTCCAAATCCAGAACGAAATATAAATATAGGCGATTTCGACATGTGCTCATTAAGCGGACAATAATGGACTTCTACGTCAATAAAAAGATAGTTCCGACATGCAGAAAGTTACTCCTGTAGTTAGAAGTAAGATACAATTTCCTTGGGGGGAGAGTTAAGGAGAGTTATTCGGAAGTTTGGATTTATATGGCGCAAGTGCCGAGGAAAGCGAACAATCTTAATCGAAAAGCCAAGAATTGTTGAATGGAGATGCAAATACTTGGCTGAGCTAGGGGAATACCGAAGTCAAGGCAGGGATATCGTTTATTTGGATGAAATGTGGATGGACAATAATTTAACATTCAAGAAATGTTGGCAAGCTGATGGGATCACAGGGGTGCTTACTGATGGTAGTGCAGGAAACACTCATTGACCAAGAGAAATGTTATTTAAGATTGACCGCATCCTTACGCACATGGACACTCCACTCTGTATCTGCCGCCTTACAATTGCGATCTTAATCCCATTGAGGTTGCATGGGCGACAGTAAAGCACTTCATAAGGGAGCGCAACGTTACTGGGGAATTTTCGTTATTTCGTTTATTGAGTTTAACCAACGAAGGAATCTCTGCGGTACCTGCAGAACACTGGGTAGGATATCACCGGCATGTTAGAAAATTAGAAGATGGTTACTGTCCATGGATCGTGTGGTTTCTGATGTGATCGATCAAATTATTATTTCAAATGCAAACGACAGTTCTTCTGATGAGCAAGAAGGGATATGATCCGATGACTCGGACTCCGAATCATCTGCATCGATCTTGCATACCCTTTGGATTAATGAGGTTAGTAAAATAATATTCCACATGTATAGTGTGATAAATATACTGTTTTACATGTATACACGCTTTACAAGTTCACTTATTGAAATTATGATCATAATTGTTTTGTTTGATGCGGTAATAATGTAATATTGATGTTACTTCGCCTAATATTTGTTGTCGCGGAAAGAAAGGATAAGTACCTTTGGAACAGGGTGTAAGCAATAAAGCGATAGGAAAGAATAACACAACCCTCTCTCAGGTTCGCTTACGTCAACCTCAAGGACAAAGCTAAACTCCTGAGTCACAGACAGTACTTCCACTTCCAATTGCATCATTCCATCAATTCCATTGGCAGTACAATACCTAACCAGTATTGCGTTATTCGTATTATTTAGAAGTCGCCATGACATTGGATATCATTTCCTTTATTATGCATTATTACCCATTTAAAATATATTTTTCATTTGTTACATTGTCGCTTTGAGCAAAATAACTTTTTGAAACAAGAAAAAAACTTGAAAGCACCATAATTAGGACAAAGCTACAGTAGTATTTAATTATGAATTGCCATACGTCACCTCATTTTAAATCAGCTGAAGCTGATAAATTACTTCCAGTTTCGCCAACCTCATTTCTGTTGAAAATGTTGGTACTCTACATTGCGCATTTTCCTTATCCGCTTTGTTGTTGGCTGTGTGCCATGACGTAGTTAGTAGTCGCTAAGAGCAAAACAGGTGATAATTCTGTATATGCAGCTGTAGCTAAGACGAACAATTTTTAATTTAACCGGACGGAGACCGGGAGATCCGTGGTTCAAATCCCGGCTTGGCATTGAATTTTTCAGTCATCTGATTCTACCTTTCCAACCCTGTCCAACACACGGCTTGTGTGAAAGAACAATTAATTCCAATTTGTAATTTGCATTATTCTATATTTGATAACCTAGTTTTTTTTAATCACAAAGTTAGAGTAATATCTTAAGAATTTAAACTATTAAACTGCCTTAAGGCAGAAAACTTTGTCCCGCAGACTTACAGTTCAGAAAGATAAGTAAAATAAATGTAAATTGGAGCATACCACTTTTTATTAAATTCTCAAAATGTTCCGCTTCACAATAACATAAAAATCAGCTCCTAGAGATTATGAGTATATTTAAATTAATTTCCCAAAAGTAATGTTTATATTTGCTGAAACTACATTTATTGCAAAAGAATTTACCTCCACACTGTTCATAACCTAAATGTTTAACACGCAACACAATATTTTACGAAGTATTTAGACATAAGTTTCAGTCTTAAAGCCAGTGTAGCGTTCCGTTAATTATATTTGTTTACAGCAAATGGAATTACAAATTATTCATGTACGTTGGGTCTACATCACTACATATGATATTACGAATATTACTTTGTAGTTCATTATACAACGGGGATAGAAACAACATACTAGCGTAGAACTACAAGCCATTAAATCACAAACACTTGCTCATGTGACAGGAGACATTAATTGTTAAAGACATGTGTGGTATCCCGTTGAATATATTTGTAATGTTTCCTCTTCATAGACTAGGGGAAGTCATTCCGGAGTAAAACAGTGTAAGTATTTTCACCAATACTCCGGAATGAGGAAGTGGAAGTACTTCCAATGGAACTAGTTCCACCAGAGGCCGGAACTACTTCCTCGAGGAGGAACTGGAACTACTTCCTTGAAACGACTCTCACTGCGGGGTGGAAGTGTTGGAAGTAGTTCCGGTAAAGTAACGCACTCGACCCATCACTAAGTACGAGTCGGAGTCATTTCAAACCACCGCTTCCTCCTTTCGAACCACAGAAAACCAAAAGTATTAGAAGTGCAACCCTAGTGTTAAAACGGTGGAAATACGAAGGCGATCGCAGCGTGAGTAGTGATCGGGGATGGAACAAAGGTATGAAAAATCGTGCTCTCGGATGAAGACGTCAATCTAGCTATTACTCGCGCAAAACTTCTGGAATCGTGACCTTGATTGCTACCCCAGCTGCCGAGCCTAGGAATGGTTTATGTTTAGCTTAATCAACGAAAGCGATATAATACCTTTGCTTACTCACAGTGCGTAACACATACAGTCTGCATAGAAAGTGTCTGCATCTTGTTGTAATTTTAAAGAGAGCAGTATCTAAATAGTACTTTATATTTGTTATATTTATAACCATGGCTCCTATGTTTTCAAAGTTAAGTGGTAAGGTGTTACGTAGTCAAAGTAGGAAAATAATTGCAAATGTCCTCGACTTCATGAAACAAGAAGCAGAGATGAAGGAAGAAAATATATGTTCATCCGAGTTCCACAAAAGCCTTAAGAGAGTGAAAGAAAGAGTAGTCAAAGCAACTGGTGTTTCACCGAGTTCCGATTCCAGAGTTCTCAAAGATAAGAGAAAAAAATTATGGATGAAAGAGTACCATTTGACACACCTGGGAAGAAACATAAGGTCCCTAAACGTATTACAGAAATAGACGATTTCGAATGCGTCAATCGGCGCACGATTCACAATTCCTATGTGGAAGAAAAAACTGTGCTAACAATAAGCAGATTGCTCATCAAGCTGAAAGACAGCAGAAACTTTCAAGGTGGTGCTACAAATCTCAGAAAAATTATTAAAGATTTAGGGTTCAAGTGGAAGAAACCGAAATGAAATAGAAGAGCTCTAACAGAAAAGCAAAACAAAAAAATTATAAAATAAAAAAAATAAAAATAAAAAGTAAATGTTGCCATGATAGCTTAGTCGGTTAGAGCAACGGCACAGAAAGCCTAAAATCCGTGGTTCAAATCCCGGCTATGGCATTGAATTTTTCAGTCTGATTCTACATTTCCAAATGAGTATAATTTTATGTGTACTTATATCAGCATCAATTTTAAAGGTGGTGCTACAAATTTCAGAAAAATACTATAGTGTATGAAGATGAGTCATACATACACAGCAGTCGTACAACATCTAAAAGTTGGAGTGACGATAGCGAATTAGGTTGCAGGTTCCTGTTACTAAAGGGCAAATACTTATTATCGTTCATGCTGTTGGAAAGATCGGCTTCGTTCCAAATGCCCTTCTTTTACAAGTTGCATAAACAACAGGAGATTTTCATCAAGAAATAAATACAGAAAAGTACATTAAGTGAATCAACGCCATGTTGATATGTTCTGGTCATCGACAATGCTTCACAATGCGTCAACACTCAATTGAAAAACCACCTACCTCAAATTCCTTGAAAGAAGAAATGAGAGCTTGATTACTTAGACATAATATAGCTTTAGATGAAAGCATGAGTAAAACAAAGCTATATAACTTAATTAAAACCAACAAACAGCTTCAGACGTCATACATACGTGACCAGATAGTAATACAACATCGCCATAATGTACTTAAGACTGCCATCGCATCGCCCAGATCTAAACCCAATCGAATTAATCTGGGCTGATATCAAAAAAATGGGTGGCATGCAGAAATGTCACTTTTAAATTAAAATATGTGGAGCAGTTATAACGCCAGCAATTTGCTGAAATTGGAAGGCCAGAATGGGAAAATGTATGTCGACATGTTGAATAAATTAAGAATCATTATTTCAAAAAATACGGAATTGCAGAAAATCAAATAGAAAGAATTCTCATCAAAGATAATGGTGCAGAAAGTAGTGACAGCAGCGATGACGGCAATAATGTGTGTGATTCCGCAGAAGAGGAAGGGTTATTAGGTGTGGAAGAATTGGAGGCAATGATTGACATTGTTTTTTATATTAAGCGCTTTTTACAGCTTGGATTTTAATATACTGTATATAACTAAGTTTATCAGCGCAACGCATAACCGGTGTGCGGACATTTGACAATGACTGTCCTACGCACTCCTGCAGCATGCAGACGACCGGTCACCTCCTGATCCGGTAAGCAACTCGCTTCAAAGCTCTCATTAAGATTTTCACATGTCTAGAACTGTTGCGCCGATTATACTACAGCTGTATTTTTCATACCTGCCTAGCTGTCTGGCTCATCTGATCATATGTTTTAATACTGTATCGCTACTGACGACGTACAAAGTTAATTACGTGACTTCAGTAATCGTGATTGCACTTTGAGTTATTCAAATTTCTTTTTAAAGGAGCCGATTGAAGCTCACATAATATAACGTGTCACTGTCATCTGTAGCAATACAATACTTGAGCAATTATAATCAGCTGAACACCTGACAGTATGAAAAACACAACTGTGTATTACTGTGTAACTTATTTAAATTATCCAATAGTCAGCACATACATTGCTTTTATATAATATTATTGGGGTTAGTAGTGGTTGCTAAATGTTTCTATGCCACAATACATAATAGTGACATTTAAATTTTTGAGGTTGAATGAGGATCAAGTACCTTGGAATAATTTCTTCTGCATGCTTCATGGTAAAATCTTTTGCACTTAAATTGCCTCCATTATTTGTTTGAACTTGCAACCAACTAACAGTAGGATGTGGAATTCGACAGGAAAATTGGAAGAATAACAAACATTTGACACTTGTTATTTTATTCTATTCCCTAGATAGCACAACACAGTTTGACATGTTTGCTTAAAATGAATAACTTAATTCCATTTCCTACAAAGAAACTTCTGCATACATTATATGCATAGTGTAGCTATTCTTCGTCATTCACTAAATCGCTATTAGCAGTGCAATAAATGTCATTAGCAACAGTTTCACCACACTATTTAACACCATTAATATCATTGTCACTCTCTATGCTCTGACTTGAAACACCATCACTGGATACAAATAGGCACAACTTAACTCCAACTTTCCATTGTGCATATCCTGGAAGTAAATAGAAACACAGTTTAAACTACCCTAAAAAGTAGGTTTCTGAAAAGAGAAATTGCTTGCATTAAGGAAAAATTTGTGGTTACTAACACCTTGTGATTATATTACATACTATCCATTGTAAACCAGAATTCTCTCTGATGTAAACCGAACCATATGCTTCTGCTTGTCATGAAGCTAAGCACTACGCTTACGCCAGTGTAAATAGTTCCTTAATAAATATACTGTATCATGAAATATTGGAGTAGGAAAAGTATAGAACTACATATTTTGCTAAGAGCCATAGTAGTTAAAGAGCGTCCATACATAAAACTCAATTTAAATTTAAACTGTGGTTATCATAAGAACTAATTGTTATAGGTAATGGGGTAATGTTGCTCCAGAAATCGATGTGTCATGGCAGACGACATAAATGCGCAATGTACCATACCAACCATTAAACAGAAAAAACGCTGCCGCGTCAGTAAAACCGGAAACAGTTTGCTATTGTTGGGAACTATTACACGCTGTCGCAATAGAAAAGCGCGAAATAGTGAATAAATGAAATAAAACTGAATAATAATCGCAAAGCAGTAAAAAAAGATGTTATTGTCCAATTCTTGGCGTTTAGTAATGACCATTAGCGCTCGTGCACTACTAAATAAATTCATTACAACTGAATAATTACCGTGCAACAGTAAGCAAATGTAATACAACTAAATAATTATCGCGTAGCTGTAAACAAATGTAACAGAACTAAATAATTACCGCGACGCAGTAAGCAAATGTAATACAACTAAATAATAATGAATGCTACTATACTTATGCCCAAGGACATATATGCTCTTTCACAATGCAATTGTTAGCCTCAATAAAGGCTGTTTTGTATCGATGTATATAAGCAAGAAAGATGTAAACGTTCTGTGAGAGAGATGCAGAAGAAGGATAAGTTCTGGAGGATAGACAATAAAGAAATAGTAAATTTTGGAAGAAAAGAAATATGAAAAGGAAGTTCTGAGGGAGAAGACGAACCAGAAGAGAGCTGCGAAGATGTTATGACGAAGGATAATTCTCGGAGAGTGTCACAAGAAAATACTGAAACACTCCGATTGGGACAGCTGTTCCTGTACATGAACTCGTGCAAGTACGAGTTGAAGAGATCCTGAGAAGTGCCGAACTGCTTCCTAAGCTTGCTAGCTCTTCTGCAAGTTGTTCTATGTCCCAATTTACCATTAGGACAGCGTCATTATTTATGATCTCATTCTCCGCAACGATGCGTGATCTCTCCATGTTGATTGGTGACTGCTGACAAAATCACGCCAGAATACATAACCAATTCAATAAATCTCGCCAGAATACATAATCGGCAGTGCTTAAAGAACTTTGGGGCATTTAAAAAGACAAATGCCACACATTCGTAGAATTTTAGCGATGACTTGTTCTACAGGGTAGCGTGCCTGATGTTGCGCGGCACCCGCCATGACACGTCGACCCCTGGAGCAACCTTACCGGTAATGGATATATAGTAACAGTTAAGAGATTACAAAATATGATTTTCTTAACTCTACGTGCTATTGCGCTAAACCTCAAGCGTAACTTTTTATTAATTACTAACTATATGGATGACTGCAATTCTCTTGCCTAAATGAGAAATGCAGCAATGAATGCGGCGGTGCTATCCGAGTACCAAATAAACTCTCTGCATGTTACAGGAAATATGATAAGCGAACAGTCATTCATAATACGCTAGCACTCATATGCTCAGTTCAGGTCAAATCTTGTGATGTTATCAGTTAGTGTTTGAGTTGCCATGACAGAGGAAGAAGTGCGTAGTGTGAATAAGCTGTTTTAACACAAAAGTGGGAAACCATTTAAAAGTGGCAAAAAAGAAATAGTGCTTAATGTGTTCAACTCACTATTATAAAAACATGTGACACTTGCAATAGTAGATATTACGACATTAACATTTGAGTTTACAGGTGTTTCAGCATAAAGTGTAACCAAAGCACTCAGATAATATAAACAGACATAATAGCAGACTAAAAGGTAGAAACCTATTTTGTATGCAACAGTGTTGTGGATAAGCTTGGGATTAACTTTGAGGATAGTTCTGATTCCAATATGGCAGATCAGTCAACCTTGGAGGATTTGGATTAGGGTACTGCACCTTTGGCTGAGGATTTCAATTAATATAAGTAAAATGTTCATTTTCCACATGGTTATAAAATGAATTGTTACTTCAAGTTGCATTTTAATTGTGATTTTCACACAGGGCACCATTTTATAGACTTAAACAATGTTCAGCTGTAATATG
Organism: Deroplatys truncata; assembly: GCA_030765065.1. NCBI lineage: Eukaryota > Metazoa > Arthropoda > Insecta > Mantodea > Mantidae > Deroplatys > Deroplatys truncata. Next base: position 89,416,187 of record CM060989.1, on the reverse strand, counting down.
TAGCAAGTATGTATGAGTGCAAGAAGCAGCCCTAAGGGACAGGGATTACAAACTATTTTCGCGCGGTTAATACAAAGAGTTTGTTTATAGTGAGAGGCACTCTAGTATGGAATGGAAAGTAGGTCCACTATTGCTACTACACCCAGAGGAATTTTAACATGTCAGTTAGTAATGTCTAGCAGCATTTTTATGCAACCAGCAGCTTAAGTAATGAGAGTGCTTTGGGGTGAAAAAGACTAGGCCGTTTGCTGCTTACATTTAAAAAAACCTACAAGTTTTAATTTGAAAATTTGATATGAGTGAATTAACTAGTTAGCTAATGAAGTGAAACACACTACAAATACCTGAAGTGTAAAGAAACAGGAATTAAATGAGATAATTGGAATTCTGTGCTTGTATTTGGTTGATAAAGTGTTAAATGGGAAGGAAATAACACTTTAATTGTAAAACCACCACTACTTTGTTACTTGGACAAAATTCAGCATACACAAAGGATCCATGAATCTTTTCATAGAAGGTTCAATGAATCGGATCTTATGAAAGATCCTTCGATATGTTATTCATAGTGAAATTTTAAACACTTTTATAATAATAATAATAATAATAATAATAATAATAATAACAACAAAACAACTAATACTAACCTTCCATGAATTCAGAAAATCAAGCTTATATATAAACTAACCTCCCATGGTACTTCGGATGCAATGCCTTGTATATGAAAAGCGTTTTAAATGCTTAAAGTGTGTTAAAATGTTCACTATAAATAACAGATCAAAGGGTCATTCAAAAGATCCAATTCAATGATAAGATTCATGGAACCTTCTCTGAAAGGATCTATGGATTGTTTGCATATACAGAATAGCGGAAGAGTATATACAATCAGAAAAAAATTCAATGCCATGTCTGGGATTCAAACCACCAATCTTTGACTTGCCATACCACTGCTCTGCCATCTAAGGATTTATCTACTCACAGTAAATTATTTTCATGACTATTTTACAAATGATTCATCATATATTGTGATTAACTTATTGTTTATCATATGCGTTAACTTAAAAGGCTTCAATACATTAAAAAAATATTACATTCCCATTACTTCAAAACCTTTGGTGTTTACAGAAAACACAAATATTACATTACATATTGTGGCATGTGCACAGATAGTCTTGTTAAGACGCTCTCTGGTTGCCAAGGTCAGAGAGGGCAGATTGTCTGAGTAGGGGCGATTCAGGGGAAACAGTGTGTCATTGGAAGGGATATGGCGTTACTGACGCCAACTTGGCGTAGCATCATTCTGTGACTAGGGTTCGAGTGAGTTAGACGGACAACTGCCTAAGATATGGCGTCCTCGCCCGGCAGACACATGGGGTAAGAAAACGTTTATAATAAATCTACCAGCTATCCATTCTCTTGCAGTTTTAATTATGATAGTGTAGAGTTCCTTTCCTCCCCCTTCAGCCAGAAATTATGTTGGTGTAAGATTATTTTTGTAAAGTTAACTTAGCTGCGTCCCTTCGTCGTTGCCTCGTAATGTAAAGTTCTTTGTTAATTTAACGATCCCTCTCATAAGCGAGTTGCTCCCATCTGAATTTCTAAGTTAATCTTAAGTGAGGCATACGACAATTGGCGGTGGCGCCGAGTAATTAGTTTGAATTTGTTTTGAGATTTTAAGTGCAAAATTTTTTTCCCTCCAAATTTAACGGTTTGTGCTTCTCCACGTGGTCGCGAAAAATGTAAAGTTGTTTCTGGCTTAAGGGTAAGGATTTTTATGCTTTAATTTGTGCTTCTCTTCTTCTAAATTTCGTTTCTATCATATCTGAAAGTCTGGTTTCGAAATTTTAATTTTGAGCTCATTTTTACATTTTTTCTATTGTCTGCCGGCGTGACGCTAAAACTTCTGACTCCATTTTCCCCTTATTTTGGCTTCATTTCTACTAAATTGTATCACTGTGTTAAGTTCTTCGTGCTGGTCATTTTGAAGTATAAATTTTCGTAAATTGTGGAAAGTGAATTGTGAAATTGGGTGATATTTGTGTCGTTGATAATGTGTTTGCGTGTGTGAGTTGATTTACGTAACATTGCATTCTAGATTGCGTCATATTGAAAGTATTAACGACTCGAAAGTACAACAAATTAGTTCAAAATTCGTGTGTTGCGGGTTTAAAATTTGCGTGTGTATAAAAAGTGTCGTGCATTTGTTTAGAATAATAAAGTAATAAAATGAAAGAGGTCACGTATATATATTGAAAATTTTGTGCGTTGTACACTCGCGGAAAAATTAAGGAAATGATAAGCTGATAATTTTGCTTCACCGTTACCAAGTTTGGTTTATTTAATTACGCAATGCATATTTTTAGGGGAAAAATGCTTCATAATTACTCATGTAAGTAAAAGTTTCAGAAGCCTACCAGCCTTGCCAGTATCTGCACCTAATTAGGTTTTATGTGCTTCTAATATGGACCAGTACGATGTGGATGTTGATGAACCAGCTGTACGTGTGTTACCAGATTTTGGTAAATTTGCACTGGAATTTTGTGGTAAACGAGTAAGAGAAAAGGAAGAAAAAAAACACCTGTAAGTATGTAAACATTGTGAGTGCTAAAGTTTGGACGAATGAAACAGTTTCACGACTCACACAGGTGTGCTAAATTTATTGTTTCACTGACTGATGCTTAATTAAGCTTTGTTTTTCAGGAATAATGTGATATGAATGTCTCTGCTAAATTACAGGTGTATTATTATTATTATGGGTGTAACTGAAATTTTAAATTATGTTTTGGGAACTGCAAATCATTTGTTTTGTTGTTGTGTAATGCTGCAGGAATGTGTTTTATGTGTACTGTGTGCTTAATTGAGCTTTTATTTTCAGGAATGTTATGTAACAATATTGTTTTGAGTAATGATGTGATGTTTTGTTGCATTCGATTTGATTTGATATGATTTGATTTAACTCGATTTGATTTTGGGTTTCATAATGATGCTGTGATTTTTATTTGCAGAAAATTGTTGCATGAATAGTGTGTGTATGTATGTGTGTATTTGAGGTTATGTGATATATGTGAGATTTGCCTCGGTGGGAGTGCCAAAGAGTAACCCCGACGGTGTTAATGAGAAGAGACGAGATGATGTCAGCTTCGGTGGAAGTGCCACAGTGTAACCCCGACAGTTGTATGTTTTCAGAGATTTTGGCTTATTGGTGTTGCTGTAACGTGCGCAGTATAGCGTGTGTGATGAATTCACAAGAGAGATTAAATGGATGGAAGTGATTGTAATGTGAATAATTTTTTTTCTCTGTTTATGCAACAAGTTTATTACCATCTTAGATAGCAAATTTTAATACCACCTGTTTTTCAGTTTAATTTTCATTTGGAGGATGTGGATGCAACAGTATAATGTCATGTTATTTGTGTAATTCCTGAAATTTTAATGTGATTTCCTGAAGGTTATGCCTATGTTAGATGTTTTGAATTTGCAGCATGCTAAATGAGACACGTAAGTGCAGATGTTTTGTTTTGAAGAGAAAATTGAAAGATGATGATGATTGAAGTAATGATCGAGATTGCACTATTACTGATGATGATTATGAAAGATGTTGATAATAATGAGATGAGAAAGATAGTGATGTGGACGAGAAGTTGTATTGGTGACAAGAGTAGGACAATAGTAGTTGAAAGCATGTCACGTGGCGTAGTTTAGAGATGTATTGTGGATGTAGTTTGTAGTGATGCATACACTAGTTTGAGTAGATAGTTAAGTGAGTGTTGTGTGTAATTTGGGCCATGGTCAGTGTGAATGAGTTCATTTCATTGTCATGTGTGATTGTCTTGTAAGTGCACTTACTTTCTTTTGTTAGTGATACCAGCTGGTTATTAAGATTTAATATTGGGATCCCAAAATAAGGTTATGTTTCTTTTCTGTCATGTTCATGTATTTTGCGTCTGTTTTACTGTTTTATTTGGTTTGTGAAGCATTGTAAGTTAAACTTTGGATGGCAACTCTCTATAAATTTTAGTCCTTATGCCAATTTGTACTCATTTTTTTTCTCTCTTTCTTTGCCCCATGTCAAAAGAATTTTTACATGTTTAAAATCTTTAATTGTACATGACATATCATTCTTTTATGTGTGATTGTTTGTGGGAGCGCCCTGTTTATTGTGTGGTGGTTTTGTTTTAGTATTTTGCTGTGGCAGAGAGTGAGAAAATCCAAGAGCATCCCCGGGGCACACCAGAAGTCAAGAAACACCACAGGGAAGCTGTCGGGCAGCCACTACACTGCCGTGGCATAAGGAGCCACCATGTCGGGGGGCAGTCCAAGCCAGCGACTGCCCACCCTGTTGTCATCACCAGAGACCTGCGGTGATAATTCTACACCAGGACAAATCGTCGTTGTGGGCACTGTCTAAAATCACCCACAAACAGTTACGGCAGACCATCGATATTTTGCGCAGTGTAGTGTGCCTGTGAACTGAGCAAGCGTGGTGTGTGCGTGTGCGGTGTGCTAAAGATAAGTGCATTAACAATACTAGTCGACAGCACTTACGTCTCTCGTATCTCCACATCGTCCAGCAATATTGTGTCGTCGGCTGGGTGCTTACCACACATGTATATTATTGTTATATTTTGGTTCATCACACATGTGTATGTCATTTTGGTATGTCATTTTGTTTTGTTCTTTTCATGTTTGTTATATTTATTTTCTTTATGTCGACGAGGGCGTCGACTTCGGTGGCCAGGGGGAGATGTGGCATGTGCACAGATAGTCTTGTTAAGACGCTCTCTGGTTGCCAAGGTCAGAGAGGGCAGATTGTCTGAGTAGGGGCGATTCAGGGGAAACAGTGTGTCATTGGAAGGGATATGGCGTTACTGACGCCAACTTGGCGTAGCATCGTTCTGTGACTAGGCTTGAGTGAGTTAGACGGACAACTGCCTAAGATATGGCGTCCTCGCCCGGCCGATACATGGGGTAAGAAAACGTTTATAATAAATCTACCAGCTATCCATTCTCTTGCAGTTTTAATTATGATAGTGTAGAGTTCCTTTCCTCCCCCTTCAGCCAGAAATTATGTTGGTGTAAGATTATTTTTGTAAAGTTAACTTAGCTGCGTCCCTTCGTCGTTGCCTCGTAATGTAAAGTTCTTTGTTAATTTAACGATCCCTCTCATAAGCGAGTTGCTCCCATCTGAATTTCTAAGTTAATCTTAAGTGAGGCATACGACAACCACTGCTCTGCCATCTAAGGATTTATCTACTCACAGTAAATTATTTTCATGACTATTTTACAAATGATTCATCATATATTGCGATTAACTTATTGTTTATCATATGCGTTAACTTAAAAGCCTTCAATACATTAAAAAATATTACATTCCCATTACTTCAAAACCTTTGGTGTTTATAGAAAACACAAATATTACATTACATATTACATTCTGTATAATATCCTGCAACATAATTACTATTGCACAATGTATCTTCTAAGGGAAGGATTTTATATCATCAAAATTGCTACAAAGTTTCAATGGTAGAAAACAGACACGAAAGATTGAAACCACTTTGGAATCTCAAAGCCTCAGAACACATACTGAAGCTGGTAATTTCTCTCAAAACAAACACTTCGGGTTATTCTTGGAAACAAATGCTTCTGAACACTTATACTAACAGATTACAAGGACAGTAACTGTCAAACAATCTACCAGAATTTCTATTTCCATACAACATGCCCAGTTCAAAACAGGACATAGTGGCAGTTAGATAAAAATGCCCAAAAGCAAGTGAGTTACTGAAATATATCTGAATGATATCAAATACCTTTTTCCTTCTGTATTAGAGAATTTCAGTTGGGCACTGCCTTAAAATAATTATAGTACAACTGGCATTCTATACTTGACAGTTAGTGTGTCAGTCCACCAACAATCCTACATTTTTAAATTATACACGAGTATCACTCGCATGAAATGCATTTACGTGCATTTCATGCGAGTAACATGCTATTTAATTTGCAATAAAGGTTGATTTTTACCTTTCCACAATGGCTGTGATCTCCACCAATCAATTATGAAGTGCAAACAAGAAAATTAATCATATATTCCACTGTCTGGATGACTCACTATAACTGAAAAGTCAATCAGGACAATATAAAATTCAGCAACACAGCTGCTTAAAAACTTAACCTTGAAACCGGCGCTATAATGCTGGAAACTTAATAACTTGCTCAAGCTTAATAACAGACCTTCAGATTCTATGTCACCATTCGGCACTCGAACCACAACGCTGGAATGCATGTAAATCGTAGGCATATCCCACTCTGTCTGGACGGCTTAATGTATTTCAAGATTAATTCGTTATAATATAAAAACGTTGTAACACACAATGACCTATCAAAGTTTTCTGCCTCATTCTACGAATTTCACTGAAGTTAATAGAAAATACCAATATTACAAAAAATATACATTCAATCAGAAATAGCGTAAATGTATTATTACCGTCTCGGCTTTGTTCCTGGTGAAACTACATTGGACGAAAACTTTCAGCCATAAAAATCCGAGATGGTCCCTTTCTTCTTGCCTGCCATTTAGTTCGTTACGAACTTCAAAGTTTGAAACAGCCAATCAGAAAATTCGCCTTTCCCGCAAAAATACAACTAGAGACACACCGTGTTCATGTGGGGTTGGGGGTTAGTGGCTGTGTTTCCAGTTTCCCTATCCAACCATCACCTCTATGTTTGGAACTCCGAAGGAAAAATAGAGAGGGAAGAACGACCATCTCCTCATTATGGCTTGTGACGACAGCAGTGCTCCCTGGAGGCAAGACCTGGTTCATTGTATTCCTTCGTGGTGTTTAATCCTTGATGAATGTGTTTTATGTTAATTTCTCTGAACTATATTCTTGAGAAGATAATAATGTGCTTACTTAACAACGCATAAAATAGCCTGGAAGTGTCTGTGCAGTTTTTGGTTGTAATAACTACGAAGTAGAAAAGAATTCTGTCACTCTTTCGTTTTCAAAGGATAAAAAAACTACGTACCATATATATATACCTTCGTAATTATATAGATTAGCTGTTCCTGTTTTTGTTTTTTAAGTTTTATATATAATTGTGGTTGTAGCCAGGGAGCATCATTTTAGAACATACGGAGTCTGTTCCCCCAAGTTATGACAAATAATATACTACTGGTTATTATTGATTTACATAAGGAGAAATTACTAGCACTGTACTTTTAAGGCATATACTTCACATTTAAAGATAACAGATTATTTTCTTTCATGTTATTTGTACATATTTATTGGAGTTTAATATGTGTTACTTAGGTGTGTACACGTATATAATTCATTAGAAACTAGAGATAAATGTGTATATGTATATGGTATACCGAATATGACATACACATTATGGCAATAAAATTGGGTTATACTTTTGTCTATCACTTTTTCTATTCCTACGATCAGTAATATGTTAGTAAAGGTATATTAACCAATTATAGTTGGAATTATAGGGAAAACATACTGTTTTATGTATTTATAATTTAGTCATGTTGGCTTCTACGCAGCAACAATCATTGATACCACTGTAAGAATGCATTTTTGTTTATATCTTATTATAAAGTATTTCTATGTATTTAATGAATACCATTCAAGCTTTAATTTGAAAGTCTTCTCACACTACACTTCTACATTTCGTTAACCTGGGCACTGATCAAGTTTTCCTCTTACCTTTTAACTCTTTCAAAGGCATCTCCTGCACTAGCCTATAAGGTATGGCTACCAATCACGATAAGAGATCTGTATGACAGACTGAATGCACTCACTCTACCTCTGTCTCTTTTAGCCAATACAATCAGTGTGTAATACATTTTGTTTCAACGTCATTTTGTAACCTTTGTTGTGGTTATTGGCACAACTATTTAGCAGAAGGACCGGTGCATACCTGCACTGTGGCGTAAATCAACCAAAGAAATTGCCATGTACAACGATAATGTGACATAGGCGTGAGGTGCAGTGAGATTTTCTTTGGCGCTCGTTGTACATCATGACCTGCGGACACCAGTATTGGGCAAGTGTGCAAAATGCAGGGTTGGGAAAATTGAATTTATTCGTTTCTTGCTTGGGGAAGATTTAGGAGAAAACTTTATTTCACATGGTTCGTTAATTGGGCAATATATCTGTGATATCTTCCGCTTCTTACATAAGAAATGAGAAATCATGATCTTCATGAATCCTCATATTTTAGTGAAATATAGCGCCTAGTTGAGCACTAAAACGAGTAGGAGGTGAACGAGGCCTTCTGGCTGTAGCCAACCGCAGTAAATTGACTGATCCTTTGATTCACCTTGATTAGTGTGTGTAAGAAATCTGGTTTTTGTTAATATTAGGGTTTTACCGACTTGCACATGTGTGGTTTAGTAAACAAAAGGGGGATTGGTGCCATAGTGGTGTTTGTGAATCTGGTGGCATGTGTTCTAGGATTGTACTCAGGCATTTGTAAATTTTGGAGCCGCCATATTCGACCAGCTAATGTATTATATAACTATGGTAAAAAAGTAGTTTGTGTGTGACTTCCTTATAAAATTAGCTATTTTGTTGTTACAACGTCTTAGAATATTAAGAGTAAGTGAGGTTATGTGAATTAAGTTAATAATGCAAACATTACTTTGAATATTCAGATGAGATTTTGAGTGCTCAGATCCAGAAGAAATGATGTAATGGTTTATATAAAAATGATGGATCATTAAAGATGTAATACGACTTATAAGATTTGTTCTGATCATTTTATTGAAAATGACTTCAGAAATCCAAAGCTCTTCTGCCAGGGGTAAGTAAAGCTGTGATCCAGTACACTTTATTTACACCTTCTAAATTTATTTCCAAACTAACTTATTGTGCAGATAAATTACTGTTAATAATTTCAGGTTGAAACATGGTATTATTCTATCTGTATATGCCAGAAAGCAGTAGCACATTGGAACCATAATCGAAGGCTAGACCACGTCAGAGGAAGAGAGAAGACAATATTGATGTTAGGAGCATTAAAGTGGATAACCTCCCAGAAAAATATATTGGACAGATGTAAGAAATGAAGAAGCTAAAAGAAAGACAAGTTGAAACAAAAAGCAATCAAAGTCAATATTTTCATGACTGTAACAAGGTAAGTTTTTCAACTTGTCAGCTAAAAAACATCATTCGAAAAACAAAAACAGTAGCATTTGCATTTTACTATTGATCTTCAAAGTGCTACAAACTACTGCGTACCTTAGTGTCATCTCCGCAACATGGCTGCAAAATTTACAAGTCAGTCCCGTGGTTATTCACAATGTACTTTTGCCGATGAAAATCCAAGTGGAAAAGTTAGAGCCCTCAGAAGGTGTGGTTTGCATTGTTCTAGATGAAATGTCACTTAAAGCAAATGGGACATACAATGATAAGAGTGATTTTTATGGCTTTGTTGATTTTTGTGAGATCGGTGAAAGATTTGTTCCTAAATTCCCACCCGACCATGCAATTCAAGCTCTTGTACTTTTAGTTAGAGGCTCCAAGTTTAAATTTCAAGCAAGTGATTGGATATTTTCTAAGTAAGGATGTTAAGTTAGGTGACCTTCTCAGACACATTGTTTCCGATGCTATTGGTCACAGAATGGCAGCTGGGCTTATTCCAAAAGTTGTTATATGTGATCATGGATCAGATAACCAAAAATTGAGGTCATTGCTGAGTATATATAAGCAGTGTCCATCCATTCAACTGAATGGTGATAATGTGTACTTTTTCTATAAAGTTCTACATCGGCATAACTCACGAATGAGTAAGTTTAATATATGTGATGGTGTCACTGACAATGGTCATTGTTCCTGGGCGCAGACAGTTGATTTCTACAATCGACATAAAGCTAGGGTATACATAACTTAGGAGTAGCTCCTCAGCTGAAACAGAAGTATATAGAACTGTCATCTTCCTCCCCTATGCATGTTTGTCGAGCTGCTTATGCATTTAGCCATTCTGTACCGAGCGAGATGACTCAGATGGTTACGACTGTGGCCCGCAATCCTGAAGTCATGCGATTCCTGGCAAGCGCCCACTCTTACCCATGGGAGCATTTAGGGGCTTTCACAGGACACAGGTAAATGCTGAAGTGGTTTATTTCCTGCTCTTCCATACTTTATTTCAGTCATCCTTCATCCCATTGTCTCTTTCAGGATTGGAAGTGTTGGCGATGGTGTTTCAGTGCAGCTCGACGGGAAAAGGATACTCTTTGTGACTAATCCAATCTTTAATTAACTCTTTGTAACTATCTGCATCCCTCGGCTTTAGGCTCCCTGACGGGGTGCCTGAAACCCCTTGAGGAGCATTGGATTCCCTCTGTGTGGGTTGAGGTACCTGGTCTGTCTATCCATTTGCTAGGGTGTCTACATGGAAACTTAGGGATCCTAACAATGATGTGCCTTCGCTTTTGGTTCTGGCTTCCTGGTGTCTCCTCTCGCCTCATCCTTCCTCCTGGGAACGCCCCTATGGGGCATAGGTACAATATCCAGTCTGGATCAGTGCGAAGTCCCCTCCATAGTCAATCCCATCCTAGCTATTCTCTCAGTAGTGGAATTATGACAAGTGTTGAAAAAATGCTATGTTGTTAGACGTTCTACTACAGCGCTTTTTTGTTAGATAAAATTGAAAAGGTCTTCGATATTTTAAATTCAGGTAAAAATTATGCCAATGAACTTTCTTGTGTATTCAATGATGAGCGAAAGCAAATGAATTACCTACCTTCTATGAGGGATTACTTTTCCAGTATAAAACTCTGTAACAAAAGAAATATTCAGCCACATTGTGTTAGGGGTTGAATAGAGAATATTTCTTTCCTTCAAATGCTTTGGAATGATTTTAAAAAAGAACTTGTGTTTTGATTTCTCTCAACTAGGAGATTAGCACAATATTGCCTATGGAATGTTTTTTTTAGTAATAAGGGGTAAAGGTGGGAATAATGTGACTCCTGATTGTTCTGATTTTAAGTGTACAATAAGGTTAGTAGTCACTAATCAGTTAGTAGAGCCATCTGCAGGGAATAATTGTGTTCTTTATGCATGAAAGTCCATTCTAATGAGATCATATTTTAATAATGCTTCTTCTTTGAGTGTAATTACAGGTACTGTAAGTAAGGAACAGATGCTGTTATTGATGCAATTGAGTAGTGTTCAAGTGCATATGTTGCAGGATGAATGTGCAAAACGTTACCTCATGAGAAATGCCGTAATGCTTTGGTAAGTAAAGATAAGATGAGTAATGTTTGTAAATTATGGGGCTTTCATAAGCAAGTTCAACATTAAAATGCTATAAATAAATATTTGAGATAGGAAAAAAGCAAAAATCATCGCAAGGTTGAGCAAACAATGGGGTTAGCTTTAATTTCTTTCACTTTTGTTTCATTTTGCATTTCACAGTTGCTAACATTTCGTTGATTTGAACATAAGTGATTTTAGCTACTGCTACAGGAATCTGTAAGGTTTAAACCATGGCTCTATCACTAAATGTTAGAATACAGCTGGTTCAATTCTATAATGCAATCAATACGAGTCTTACCAAAGCCCGGAGAAAATATAGAAGTCATAACTATTTAAGTACAGGCCATGTTCCATTGTAATTATGGGAATTTAATAAGGAAGTTTGAAGAAACAGGCTGTGTTGCTATAGGAGGAAATCTGGAAGACCAAAGGTAGTCAACAATGTCACTGTTATTACTCGCGCAAAACTTCTGGAATCGTGACCTTGATTGCCAGCCCAGCTGCCGAGCCTAGGAATGGTTTATGTTTAGCTTAATCAATGAAAGCGATATAACACCTTTGCTTACTCACAGTGCGTACCACATACAGTCTGCATAGAAAGTGTCTGCATCTCGTTGTAATTTTAAAGAGAGCCGCAGTATCTAAATAGTACTTACTTTATATTTGTTATATTTATATCCATGGCTCCTACGTTTTCAAAGTTGAGTACTAAGTTGTTACACAGTCAAAGTAGGGAAATAATTGCAAATGTCCTCGACTTCATGAAGCAAGAAGCAGAGATGAAGGAAGAAAATATATGTTCGTCCGAGTTCCACAAAAGCCTTAAGAGAGTGAAAGAAAGAGTAGTCAAAGCAACTGGCGTTTCACAGAGTTCCGTTTCCAGAGTTCTCAAAGATAAGAGAAAAAAAAACATATGGATGAAAGAATGCCATTTGACACGCCTGGAGTCCCTAAACGTATTACAGAAATAGAAGATTTCGAATGCGTCATTCGGCGCACGATTCACAATTCCTATGTGGAAGCAAAAACTGTGCTAATAATAAGCAGATTGCTCATCCAGCTGAAACACAGCAGAAACTTTCAAGGTGGTGCTACAAAGCTCAGAAAAATTATTAAAGATTTAGGATTCAAGTGGAAGAAATCGAAATCAAATAGAAGAGTTCTAACAGAAAAGCAAAATAAATAAATAAAATAAAATAATAATAATAGAAAAAATAAAAATAAAAAGTAAATGTTGCCATGATAGCTTAGTCAGTTAGAGCAACGGCACGGAAAGCCTAAGATCTGTGGTTCAAATCCCGGCTATGGCATTTAATTTTTCAGTCTGATTCTACCTTTCCAAATGACTAATTTTATATGTACTTATATCAGTGTGTACTTATATGAGCATCAATTTTCAAGGTGGTGCTACAAATTTCAGAAAAATACTATAATGTATGAAGATGAGTCATACATACACAGCAGTAATACAGCATCTAAAGTTGGAGTGACGATAGCGAATTAGGTTTGCAGGCACCTGTTGCCAAAGTGCAAATACTTATTATCGTTCATGCTGTTGGAAAGATCGGCTTGGTTCCAAATGCCCTTCTTTTACAAGTCGCAACAACAGGAGATTTTCATCAAGAAATGAATACAGAAAATTACATGAAGTGAATCAACGCCATGTTGATACCTAATATGCCTGCTGGGTCTGTTCTGGTCATCGACAATGCTTCACAATGCGTCAACACTCAAATTCACAAACCACCTACCTCAACTTCCTTGAAAGAAGAAATGAGAGCTTGGTTATTTAAACATAATAAAGCTTTAGATGAAAGCATGAGTAAAACAAAGCTATATAACTTAATTAAAGCCAACAAACAGCTTCAGAAGTCATACATACTTGACCAGATAGTAATACAACATCGCCATAATGTACTTAGACTGTCATCGTATCGCCCAGATCTAAACCCAATCGAATTAATCTGGGCTGATATCAAAAAATGGGTGGCATGCAGAAATATCACTTTTAAATTAAAATATGTGGAGCAGTTATAACGCCAGCAATTTGTGTGAAATTAGAAGGCCAGAATGGGAAAATGTATGGACATGCTGAATAAATTAAGAATCATTATTCCGAAAAATACGGAATTGCAGGAAATCAAATAGAAATAATTCTCATCCAGGATAATGGTGCAGAAAGCAGTGATAGCAGTGATGACGGCAATAACGTGAGTGATTCCGCAGAAGAGGAAGGGTTGTTAGATGTGGAAGAATTGGAGGCAATGATTGACAGCGTTTTTTATATTAAGCGCTTTTTACAGCGTGGATTTTAATATACTGTATATAACTAAGTTTATCTGCGCAACGCAATGCATAACCGGTGAGGATATTTGACGATGACTGTCCCACGCACTCCTGCACACACGACCGGTCACCACCTGATCTGGTAAGCAACTCGCATCATAGCTCTCATTAAGATTTTCACGTGTCTAGAAATGTTGCGCCGATTATACAGATGTCCTTCATGCAAAAAGTGAAATAAATAGATATAATCATTACAGAATCAGTAGTGTTGCTCAGATGTCCAGGCAACCTCAGAAGTGTAATAGCACAGTTTGGAGAATTCTAAGAAAACAGACTTTAATTCAATGTTTTCATTATTTAAAAGTTACTGTATGGTGTGGCTTCACTTCACAATCTTTTATCGGCCCGTTTTTTTCGAAGAACACAATGGAATAAGACAGACTGTTACAGTGAACGGGGGACGCTACTACAGCATGTTTACAGAACTTTGTCGTCCCTAGGCTTAGCGATCACGATATGGGAAACATAATGTTCATGCAAGATTGTGCTCCTCCTATAAAACAATTACGAGATGTTCGGCAATCGTGTGATCAGTAAGCACTTCCGAACAATGCGGTCTCTGCTATCTATATCTCAATCCAGTCAACCTTTGATTGTGGGAGTTACATTAATGAACGAGTTATTCTAACATATTCAACACACTCACTTCAACTGAAAGATGCCATCTTGTAAGGAATTGCCAGTATTCCAAGACGTGTACAAAATGCTGTGCATGGTATCGTAGAAAGAATGCTATACGTTAAACAAGAGAACTGCGGACGTGTTTCCAATGTCTTCGTCAACCCCATTGTTTGCCCAACAGTAATGTTTTTTTCCTATCTCAAATATGTAATATTTTTAGAGGTTTAATATTTGAACTATCTTTTGAAACACCCTATATATGGTTTAAGGGCCACGGAAATTGTAATATGAAATTTCCTAATGCAAATGCCGTGTATATGTATGAACAAATTTCCCAAGCATTTAACTCTAATTTGTTAGATTAGTCTCACAGTAGAAAGCAAGTGAAGGGGAAAAAATCGGATCCTTGAGATTGCAAGTATATTTACCTTCATTTGCAAAAGAATATTTTATATATGCTGAAACCACATTTAATGTAAACTATTTACCTCCATGTTAGTAATCTAAACGTTTACCAAACTAAAGCATTATTTTACGAAGTATCTAGGCATAAGCTTTAGTCCTAAATCCAGTGTATTTTGTTCCGTTGGTTATATTTGCCTTTACAACAAATGGAATTACAATTTATTCATGTATGTAGGATATACATTACTACATATTATATTACTACTATTCCTTTGTAGTTTATTATACGAGGACAAAAGCACAGTACACTAGCACAGAACTGGAAGCGATTAAGTCACACTTATTTATGCGACAGCTAACATTAATTTTATAGCGATACATCCTGTTGATATCTTTGCTTTAGAATGGCAATACCTTATGCCACTGCAATTTGCAGCATCTCCTGTTTATGCAGTAGAGGAGGTCATTCCGGTAGCACTCCGAAGTAAAACACTGGAAGTACTTTCACAAATACTCTGGAGTGGCAAGGTGGAAGCATTTTAAATGTAACTAGTTCCACCAAAGGCTGGAAGTACTTCCAATGGAAAACTTCCACCAAGGTGTGAAACTACTCCCTCGGAGTGGAACTGGAACTACCTCCTTGAAACGACTGCGGAGTGGAAGTGGTGGAAGTAGTTACAGTAAAGTAATGCGCTCAACTCATCACTATGTAGTAGGTGTGAAAACAAAACACTGTTGTAGGGTGACACGGTGGAGATAAATACCATAGAGCGTTATATAGCTTCAGCCCTGTGCGTGTTATAAATCGAAATAAGGCCTTACAAATTTAAATGGAAAAAGGTACCAGAAGGGGCGTAAACTGAAAAGGGCCTGTATGGTAAACATGATACAACTAAGACAGACAGACGTTTCTGCAGAATGTAAAGGGAAAGTAAAGAACAGGTGTTTGAGATCCTCTACGTGACCACATACATACGTGTTGGATTGGCGACAGTGGATCCAATGTAAACACGCCGGATTCAAAGCCACCTTTAATAAGGCGCGAAAGTAATACGAACAAGGCGAGGTTTATGGCGGCCACGAACAGCAATAATCTGGGCAGCATGTAGAGAAATGGTACTATCTATGACATCCGCAGTCATGTCACACGGAGATTTTGAAAGGTAAGGGGTGATGGAAGGTGCAAAAGTCGCAGTCCTAGCGGCGGTGTCAATGATTTCATTTCTCGATATGCTGACATGAAAAGGAGGCAGTATAAGAGAATTGGAGTAAATTAAGGATACGGATATAACATTTTTGGCATTTGATACGCTGATAAGGACGACGGAGGGCTAACCAAAGACTAAGGCAGTCGGAAGAAATATTTATGCAGGAAGTTGCCTGCCGTTGACCGACTTCAATGTCTTATAAAGAGCTACAGCTTCTGCCGAATAAACAGAGATCGTGTCAAATAAGGGCCAGGTATGAGATACATGTATGCCAAACGATTCCGTGATCGGTCTTGGAGCCGTTCGTAAAAATAATCTGAAGGGAATTTGAATTGAGGCCAAGGACGAAATTATCAGGCAAATAAAGTGCAGCTATGCACGAGAATAGTCGACCCTGTGTTCCTGAAAAGTGTGTCAAAGGTCACATTAGTATATACCGGTATGACCAGTATCCGGTCAAAATGTTAGCGACGCAGGAGATATATTAAGACATTTGACCAGAGGTAAAGAGAGAGCGTCAATGTCCGGTTGGGTGTTCCGGGAAAATTCGTATAATGGAGTGAGTTTCGGTGAAACGGGATTACGTGAATTGGCCATCAACTCAGCGACAAGTTGATAACAGACAGTACGATTCCCGGTATCACACAAGGAAAATAAAGGATATGGAGAAGATTAGCTTCACGTTCGGGAGTATAAAAATAATATTATAGAGGAGACAAGATTCAGGCCCGAATAAATTTAATCTGCGGCGGTGCCAGCAAAAGGCCATGTTTAAAAAGACAGAACTTCAGCGAGGCAAAAAGGCGCAGTAGAACACAAGTGTCTGTGCTCCAGTGCCGCTATACCATAGTTTGGAATAAGGATTTAACAGAATTAACCCTCCGTCAGTCGCTAGGGACCTGAGAGACCCCTGGCATTAATAAATGTTATAATTTTCAAACGAACGCACCTACTCAATTGCCTGACTAGGACATCTAACATTACAGCTTGCGTGATTATTTGCTGCAGCGATAACCTTATCTGTTTATTTGTTTGGCTGGAGGAATGAATAATCAGCAGTTACGTGTCGCACAGGTCAACCAGGCCCTGCGCGCCTGCTCTCGTTACATATTGTTGACAGATTTGTTTCTCATTAGCTTTTGTGCAATATTGCTTAACTATTGCAAGGAGCTGTTAGTGCTTCGTCATGAATACGAGTAAAAGGTACGATCTACAAAATCCGAATGATTTGGAAGAACTACATCCCCTACTTTGCGATGATGATGCCTTGCCCGTGGATGACAACTTATATGAATAAGATGACTCTGATTCAGAAGATAAACTCGAAACGAGATCTTTAGATTCAGAAACAGACCATGAAGATGAAGAGTAAGACGATGAAAGCAGCTTGTGTGATAACATGTATTTTATAGGTAACATCATATGCGTATCATAGTAATTCTTCTTCTTCTTCTTCTTCTTCTTCTTCTTCTTATTATTATTATTATTATTATTATTATTATTATTATTATTATTATTATTATTATTGACAATACATTCTATTATTATTCACAGGAAGAGATGGAACAAAATGAAAAAAAAACCTTTGAAAATAACACAGACAAAGGCTCAAAATATATTGACCAAACTTCCTGGTGTGGTAGGAGCTGCCAAAAATGCGAAAACGGAAATTGATAGTTGGAACCTTTTTGTTACCGAAGATATAATTGATTTGATTGTTGAAAGCTCAAATACTTACACTAGCAGTATGCAGCACAAATTGTATTGTGAAAGAGACAGCAGACCTACAGATGTAATAGAAATAAAAGCTTTCCTAGGCTTATTGTACCTGGCAAGAATTTTTCGTGGTGGACGCCAGAATATTCACGAGTTTTGGAGAACCGATCTTGGAATTCCTCTATTCCAAATGGTTATGTCCGAAAAACGGTTCAGTTTTCTAATACGCTGTATTCGCTTTGATGACAAAAGCTCAAGACTGGAGCGACGAAGATTCGATAAATTGGCTGCTGTTAGAGAAATGTTTACATTGTTTCTGAACAACTGTCAGGGCCATTATTATCTTGGACAAAATGTCACTGTCGACGAACAGTTGCCGGCATTTCGTGGTCGATGTGCTTTTAGACAATATATACCATCCAAGCCAAACAAGTATGGCATAAAGATATTCTGTTTGAGTGATGCAAAACTGTTTTATACAACTAACATGGAGATTTATTGTGGACAGCAGCCGGACGGACCATATTTGCAAACTAACTCGGCAGAGTTAGTGAGAGAGTTAGTTAGTGCTGAGACTAACTGAACCAATCTCTGGCACTGGACGTAACGTTACTGCAGTTAATTGGTTTACCAGTGTATCTGGTGAATGAATTGCGCAAAAGACAACTTTCTTTCGTCGGTACAGTGCGAAAGAACAAAAAAGAATTACCCACTAATTTCACTTCTCCAAAAGATCGCAGTCAGTACGAAAGCGTATTTGGCTTCACAAAAAATGAAACGCTTGTTTCATATGTTCCAAAAAAGGGTAAAATCGTAGTTTTGCTCTCAAGTCTACATGTTTCATCCACACAGTTATCAGAAGGTGCTGAGAAAAAGCCTGAAATTATCCTGCATTACAACGACACTAAATGTGGAGTTGATGCAGTAGATAAATTGTGTGCTACATACAATGTAGCCAGAACAACGAGAAGGTGGCCCATGGTAATTTTTGACCATATCTTGAACATTGCAAGTATTAATTCTAGGGTTATCTTCCTTGGAAACCAAAATAAATATTCCACAAGGCAGGAGTATTTGAAATCACTATCTTTAGCTTTACTGTTGCAACAGCTACAAAGGAGAGCAACAGCATCAAATCTATCCGGTGATTTGAAAGGACTTTTGACAAAATATAAACCTGAAGAATTCGGCATAGACTAATTGTCAAATACACCACTATGCACATTGAAAAGGAAACGATGTGAACCCAGCAACAAAGATAAAATTAACTGCAAAAGTAAATATGCATGTGGGAAATGCAACACCCCCCTGTGTTTGAGCAAATATGCTAAAATTATTTGCGATAGTTGCTTAGTCGGGGAAAACACGGGTGAAATAGTAGATGATTCTGAGTAACTGAACATTTGAAATTACAAGTTGTGTGTATACCTGGAAATGGCAATGTATTTCTTTATACTTACTCTAATACAATTTATAACGTATATGTACTCATATTTTAGCTTGTATTTTTATGTTGTAAGATAATACGTATTTATGAAAGCCTTGTACGCTTAATCTAAATAAAGGTAGAAACAGGAAAAAAAGAAAATAAACGAAACAAAACAAAAATACAAACAATAACTAAAAATATAGCGCGGGTATACTAGGCCCCGCGCGACTAACGGCGTTCTACTAAAGCGCGCGCCTGACGGAGGGTTAAGGATAGATAGAATATGCTGATACTGAGAGACCAAACTGGAGTTTTTCTACAAATTAATTTCCAGGAATTTTGCACTAGTCGAGGCCCGAAACGTGATAGTCTTAAGTTGGAGTGAAATTTGAGGCAATTGCATCGTTTTTTGAAACCGAATGAACCATGTCTTGCTCAGATTAATGGGCAGACCAAGTTCTAGTGAATGCACGACGCGTTGGCAATTAGTTGCAGAATTTTGGAGGTTGACCAAGTACGAGGTGAAACAGAAGAGTAAAGTATATTATCGTCGGAATATTGTAAGCTACGTAAATTTACCGTCGCCGACATATAAGGCATACAACAGCGGAGTGCGTGCTGAACCCTGTATGAGGTCCCTGGAGGTCAAACGGGTTTGATCAAGTTGGAATGGCAGAAAAATGAACATCGTGGATATGTAACGCGGAGATGACACGCCGTATTGGTGGCGGAGCACCAAAGGGCTGTAAAGGTCACAATTAAATCAGAAGCGACACGCGATCATACGCGAAAGAGATGTCTAAAGAAAAGAGCAAAAAACAAAACGTGCTGTTCAATATGAAAGGTGATGTAGACGTCTGTTAGAAAAGTGTATTACGGGAAGGATCATACCTCTCCGTTAACCGTACTGGGTACCAGGCCAAACATGGTTGCCTTCTAAGTAATAACTAAAACTGTCCTGAATAATCTTCCCGAAACACCAGGAGTAAGCTCAAAGAACGATAGAGTAATGGGAAATGTCCAGTATTGTGAGGATTCGTATAGGGTAAATCAGCATATTCTGTCAAGATGGCGGCATAAACCCGGTATAAAGGTTTCTGTTAAGCACCGTAGCCAGTAAATTATACCGTGTCTCCGGGGGTAACTTAAAAAAAAGGTAGCACATCAGCATCAAGTCACCTAAAGTCCATGATCGTCTGTCAAATTTCAGCCGTGGTGTAAGGCACAAATAAGAAATCCTGAGAATCCACCTCTGATGCGATAATCGCATGCGTTCCGGCGCAATTCGGCATAAAATTTTGACTTTTTAAGTCTCCCGACCGACAAAGGCGATTTCGTGGAGAATTACGCTTAGCTTTAAACCAAGACAATTGTCATCACTGTGGAAGTGTTAGGCGTAATGGAATTGCAAAACTCAATCCATGGCATTCGTATAATGCGACGCAAACGATCACAAACCTGAGGTTCGGCTCCTTTTGCCTAAAGTAAGCATCCGTCGTCCGGAGGTGTTTATATCGTGAGTGAGCTGTATTTCCACCATAAGTTTTGCACATTCTCCATTCCACCAAGGAGGTTTAGGCATCTGCGGGATTATTACGTCCGTCATAGGGTGAAAGTAACCACGCCACAGATTCAAAATGGGCTCCAACGTATGGTACGCAACCCTGTCCGACGGAAGAGGGTCAGTGGCATGCTGGAGATAAATTTGTAAATGTCTGGTATCAACTTTTCCCCGTCGACGTCGGCGATAGAGATTAGATCAGTGACGGTTCTGTTGGATATGGTTAATCAGGAACGGGAAATGGTCTCTCCCCATGGTGTTTGTGTTTTACTCAAATTCATGCAAGGAGCAGTGTCGGCCGTTTCGAAAATCAGGTTAGGTGAGGAGTAACGTTGCTTCGGAGGACCCAATGAGGTGATAAATGTGTCGGACAGTAAGGTCCACGAATAGCGGTTCGGTTCGCCACGTGAAATACAGGATGTGGAGAGTGTTGACGTGTAGAAAGTCTCGGAAAGTCTGGCATGTTAAAGCCGTAAATATGTTATCGAGTCAACTGGGGAGTCAGAAAGCGTTACCGTTCTAGCAAGTAGAAGCCGGTCCAGTCGCATAAATTTCAACAATAGCAAGATTCACCAGAACCATCCGCACGTCCTGTAGATGAGGCGGACCGCGATATCCAGGTTCCAGCTATGAAGATAAATGTTGTTAGCAATACTGATGGTAACTCCCCACCAAGTGTGGCGCCGTTGTTTCAGATGTGCTGAAACCTTTAAGACGGCAAGGCTGATGTAGATGGAGACAAGTTTCGATAATAATGACGATATTTAGCCGAATCCTAGCCTAAAAATATTGATATTGGACTAATTTGAAAGGAATGTTACAAGTATTCAAATATAAAAAACGAAGGTAGGCTGAGAGGTCAATCAACATAATTTCTAAGGCGTAGTTGAATCCGAAAATAAGTCAGTGTATGTAAAAGATACTCAGGCGCTTCCTCACAAAGCTTATCGATACTTCTCTAAATATTCCGGAGCTCCATTTCCGAGATTTCACAAAATAGAGGGCACATCATAGGTAGCTGCCTCCCGAAAGACTGGACAGTCAGCTGAGGCGGCCGTCACCGACGAGGATTACCCTAATGCGAAAAAGTCGCCTAAGAAGACCGTGCCTGTAGACAGTCCACCTACCAAGGACTGCAATCCGTATGCTTAGGAAGGTCTCAGGACCACCATGTGGGGCCCATCGAATCTAAAATCATTCTTGTGGTTTAGGGACAGTGTCAGAGATGTATTTACGTTTTGTAGAGAAACTGCGAGTCTGTCACCTGTAGCAGTGGGCCCAATTGTCTCAGGCAAAGGACGGAACTCCTCCCCTCCTGGTCTGGACTCGTCCCTCGAGTTTTCAGATTTCACAATCACCATATATGAACTACTATTCAAATAAATTCACGCACCTCATGCCCAGAAATTGATAAGTCCGAACTTGCAAACTGCTTCTCCAACTAGAAAGCCGTACATTTGTGCGTATCTGTCTCCTAATGAGCCCGTTTACAACTCACACTTCTCATTTGGTCAGAAAAATGTGCTAGGTGTTTTCTTTTTCCCATTTGTCCTCCTTTAACACAACACTTTTTATTGTGTTATCGAAACGAATATTAAAACAAACTAACTGAAGGAGTAGCAGTCGATTATGGAATAGCCTCTCTGTTCTCTATCAGGCTCTCAAAATTTATCAAAGCTTCAGCCCGAGTTGGTGAGGTAAGTTTCAAAAGTTAGAGCCGAATTCCCGTACTTTTCTTTGCTGCCCACAGAGCGTGAGGCAGTAACTGAACTTGACTGCTTTGATTATTTTCTTACTGAGCTGGAATAACTCCTGGAGTACAGGTACAGCCACGCTATCTTTGATGAGATTGATGCTATGAGCAGCACATCCTACACATGTTATATGTATGTACTTTTCTTTCACTATGCTCCTGGTAGCCTGCATGTTTCTTGCATTGTCGGTGATCACCAATGTTAACTTTTCGTCCCCTATCTCTTGAATTACCGTGGTAAGAGTTTTGGCAACAAATTGTGCTGTTTATGTGCACTCAGCAGAACGAATGTTCTTGAAGACAATTTTAAATTGTAACCACATTTCGAGATAGAATTAATTGCTATAACAAATAGTGTAATGTTAGGACCGATCTCTGAGGTACTCCGATCTCCTGAACAAAACGGTTCCAAAACACCGAGCCTAACCTTACTCGGAAGACGCGTTCCTTCAAAAACACCTGAATGAACAGTTTAAAGCGTCCACGTGTGTAGGAACCGTAGTATCCCTGCTCGCCAGTACGTACCATAAGCCTTCTGAATGGTTTGACAATTCTCTACAAATCCGTTTATTATCTGCCTCAATGACACATGGTGGTGTATTGTTGAACGGCGTCGTTAAAACCTGCATTGGGTGTTCGTCAGTAGCTTGTGAGTTTCCAACCACCATACCAACCGTCTATTGATCATGAGTTCCATTACCTTGTGAACGCTACTGGTGAGGGAAATAGGACGGTAGCTGGAAGGAAGATACAGTCCTTTCTAGCTTTCAAAATGGGTATGAATGGAGTCTCACCATTTTTCTGGGAAAGTGGCGTCAACCCAAAGACGATTATAGACCTCGGGAAGGAAAGCCCTAACTTCATGAGAGAGCTATTGCAATATTTGACGACCATCTGGTGCTGGTAGTCACGAAAATGGATTTTATAACTCCACCATGGTGAAAAGCCGATTCTAACCTTTTAGGTTTCCGGAACTAAACGAGAAACCTTGAGATTCTACCTGAGCCCTAACTGGAAGCACAGTCAAATAGTTATTGAGCCAGATATGTTAGCGAAGGTACTGCCAAATGTGTTAGCCACATCAAATGTATCAACAGCAGCTCCTATATATGTTTTAAGACCAGTGATAGGCATATGGGTCGATCTGCCAGCCACACACGATAACTTATCCCATATGACAAAGGTAGGTGTATGTAGATTAAATGAAGCTACAAACTTGGTCCATTTTGTCTTTTTCTACCCTTAACAATTTGTCTAGACTTGGCACGCATTTTGTTGTACTGGATCTGGTTAACTATTGTAGGGCGACGCTGGAAAATCCTAAGAGCACGCCTGCGAGCACGAATAGCCTTTCGACATTCATCGATCCACCAAAGGGACCGGAAATCGACGGGGTGAGCAGTCGACAGAGATATAGATTGCTCAGCAGCAAAAAGCATCGTGTCTCTGAGATGTTCGGCTAAATCATTCACAAATTCGTGCTCATTATAATTAAACACAACGAATTGGAAGTAAAGTTTGCAGTTGGCTTGATCAAACCTCGAACCGATTGGCAGTTGAGATCAGCGAAGATTTTTATCGCCGATCTGAGTCCTTCCCGAAAGATTCCTTAGATGTGGATCTCCGAGATGATCGTGGATTGTTTTCCCTTAGATATTCAGGGTGCAGATTGATCGTTTTCCTTCAGGAAATCGGTTCTTTCATAAGTGGTGTCGAATTTTATCGGTAGTATATTATAACCCAGGGCTTTCCAGTCTTTTTATTTGAGGTCGATGGTTTGGCTGGCGATTTGCCTGGTGCGATCTTCGTAATAACGGACTTAGCAATATTGATGCTATCGTGGGTGTTGGTTTTGAAGGCTTTGGTTCTGTTATAGCTAAGAGAAATGGTGGCCCTATTAATATCGTATGTCTGAGCTGGGATATTCCGACTCGGAATCCGTTTAGCTGCACTGAGCTATAGGTACTGGACTTTGGGACAGAGGGTTGGAGAATACACAGAAGTTTCCGGGCTTCCGAGAAGGACACCTTCTCCCTAAGCTGGATCTTCTGGATCGCTCCTTGCTCTACAAAACGGGGGCATTCTCGGGAACTTGATGGGTACTAACCACTACAGTTAATGCACTTTGGAGCTCCATTGTAAGGGATGTCTCCACAGTTAACGCACCTTGATTCGCCGTTGCATTTAAAGCATTGGACTTATAGCATCTCAGCAGATTCGGTGAACCCCGCCTTAATCCTTTGTGGGAGATCTACCTGATTAAAGGTAAGCTACAGGGTACGAGTACACACTAATTCACCTCTTTCTTTCCGCTGAACCCGATATATGGATGACACCTTGTTCTTCCAGAATCTTCTCATTTGACATGCCGTGCAATGCACGGGTATTTACAATACCTCATGAGGAGTTAAAGATTTTGTGCGTCTCAACTCGGATAGCTAACAAGTTTGCTTTCAAGATAATCGCTGCCTGGGATGCTCCTTCAACTAGGAGCGAGCCATTGTGAGTTCTGATGCACGACTTATGGGACCAGGAATCTTATCGACACCCTTTTGAACTGCAAAAGGGTTCACAGATGTAAATTCCCCTCCTTCCTCTGTTCCATGAATCACTAAGTAGCGAGGACCACAAGACTCGACTGCTACTTTCACAAATGACCTTGGAGCTTCTTTTCTTTTTAATTATTTTTTGGGATCGATAGTGCTTAAGTCCTCCACCATTACAAATGCCTCCGATGGTAAGCTCTCATACTGGGTGCCACCCCAGCTTAGTTGAGGGTCCTGGCCTGGATCTTGCTCGCCTTGGGTTCTCACCTCCCAATTCAAAGATGGAGGACCCAATCGCTTTCATGAGTGTAACAGGTCACGTAATGGACCTCCTTAGGACTGATCTTTTTCAGCTGATACGAACACAGTCCTACATGATATTCAGGGGCTAGGAGTTACGCATTACTAAATTACCCCTTGTGAATCTCTGTGCCGTGCAATGGTATTCATCAGACAGTGTTCAGGGAGGTAACTGCTACTTGGTCATACACACTTGAGGGCCAAAGTTGATTGGGCGCTTGGCATGAACCCTCTCACCTCTTAGAGGAATCCCAATCGAGATTGTGGCTCGGGAATGCCAATCCCGTACCTACCGTGGGAGGACCCTGAGGGGGAGAGAATTAGTGCAAGCTGTTGAATTAATGATCCTTGAAATGAAAAAGCAAATTTCCTCTACTAATCCTAAACCATTGACGGATTTTCAGATATAGCTATGAAGTGTCAAGTGTCTTCATTATTAGGTATGTCACAAATGATAAGTTGAAGAACAACGTTTATGTTTCACAAATATGAGAGGTGGCCGTTCTGCTACTTCTCTTTAATCACGATGTTGGACTGTTAAGCGAGTATGAATGTGGTATTAAACTTGTTGCACAGACCTATGAGGATGATGCAATGCATGGGCAACATGGTGGTTTGCAAGCAACAATTTGGGAGCATTATAAAATTGATATATTTGTGCACTGTTACACACAGAAATTAAATGTAGTACTTTCTCAGTCTACCAATTTCATTAAGGAAATGAGGATGTTCTTTACCACTCTCCCTGGCATTGGGGATTTTTTCCTGAAGTCTACCAAGGCAGCAGAGGATTTGGATAGGTATCCTAACAAAAATTTTAATCCTTGGCACCAACTCATTGCAATATAAGAGCCGCCTAGTTGAAACAAATAAAAAGATGTAATTGAAAATCTTGTTTCTATTACTGGAAATCTAAAAGAAACAATTTCTTCTGCCCGTGGTCTTCTTTCACTTTTATGTGATTTCAATTTCATATTGGAATTTTTTTTTTATTCTTTTAAAAATCCTTCAAACCAAAAGAGTTGTCCTCGCATTTTGCAGTAAAAGGATTGAGGAATTCAATGAGTTCCTCTAATATTTGAGAAACAATTTTGATTAGCCATGAACAAAATTGAAAGATACCACTTATTTTGTTTGTCCCATCACATGCCAAAAGAATTTGTATTGCCGCAATGGAAGGGGAAGAAACAAACTGTTCCTATAGGCTGCTACAAAATGAGCTCATTGATACAGTAGACCATAAAGTTTGCAAAAGATTTTCGGAAAACTTAAAACTTGACTTGATTACTCTCCTCGACTCTAGTATTTTCATTATTCATAAAACATCATTCCCAGAAGGAATGTTTTCATATCTAAAAGAGAATTACGGAGTTTTCCTTGATTCCGTGGCTTTGAAAAGTAAACTTATGGTAATCTATTTGGATGAAAGTATTTTAAAAAACAGTATGTAGGAATTATACCAATGCATGCAAAAACTAGGGCACACAGCCAGGCAGCAAATGAACAGTCATTTTCTGCTTTATAAAGACTAAAAAACAATCTGAGACACTCCCAATGCTAGATTAGATTATAATAGCTTAAACTGATGAATATTAAGAAATCCCTGCTAGTCAAACAGTCCAAACAGAGCCACCAGGAAGATATTATTGACCTATTTCTAAAGAAAAGTTGAACTGAAATGCATTACAAAAAGGCAAGATTTTTAACATAGCAAACTTTTACTCACTGAAGCATTAGTGATATCTGTTTTTCATTTAAAAGCTTTGTCATTAATTAACATTTTTAATTGCTTCCCTCAAATTGAAGTTAACGCTATGCTATTAATGTATACACCATTTTGTTTCTGAGTTTGTTATAAGAGCAGTTCCAAGAAAGAGGATTAAACAGCAGAATGGTCCAATTCCTACAGTTTATTAAAATCAATCATAGTATTTATGCTGCGGCTACATGCAAAACTGTAGACTGCATGAATGTTGTTTTCTATAATAATTAATAGTGCAAACTGAAATGGTTGAAGGTAATCAATTCCATTTCACTTTTATTTTGACAACTTGTTTACAAGTTTTAATTTGTTAATTTACCTCAGAGGTAAAGGTTTTGGGTCACTGGAACTGTCGAAGAAACCACATTCCCCAAAACTGCTTCCTTCCAAAGAAGAAACTAGAGGGACTATTTATTCTGCCATAAAAAACTAAAATGGATAGGTTCTGCATAAATGGCATGATAGCACCAATGTTTCTGCAACATCAAATATATCAGGTGTGAACCCAGTAACTAATGTTAAAAGATATTCACAGTGTTCAAGGAAAGACATACAAGTTACTTGACCCTCCCTCCTGATGAAATGCACTAAGTACATGGGTGGAACTGGTCATATGTATCAAAATGTAAATCAGTATCATATAAATATCCATAACAGGAAATGGTACTGGGGTTTCATCAGTTGGTTATTGGATTCACTGTGCACAATTCCTGAATACTGTATTGCAAAAATGGAAATACAATTTCTCATATAAATGTTCCAAGACAAATTGTGCAGCTATACTTGAAGAGGTATGTGACACCACCGAAAGAGCAAACTTCAAACTCAGTACTGCAGCAGAAGAGCTCCGGTTTGATGAACTGAATCAACTTATTGTGAAAATATACAAATTCAAAGGAAGACGATGCTGAAAGAAACTACAAGACAAGTGCATACCCAGTGCAAGAAATGTAATGTAGGACAGTGTTGAATGTTTCGCTAGTTATATTTTTGTTTATGATTTGTATGTAGTCATGATTAAAAGTTTTTTGCTTTACATACAAACATTTGTAGCCTTTTCAAATACATTAATGGTACAGCATATTATGCTGAAGCTGAAAATGTAAAAACTGCATTTTATTGTTTAATTCCGCCTTTTAAGTCTAAGAAACAAAGAAAAGGTAATAAATTTAAAAATAATAATTCTGACACTAATGGGTTAACATCAATGTAAATCCAAGACCATGTAATGCTATTGAAACAGTCATTAAAATTCTCTGTCTTGCTATGAAGATTATTTAACAACTATGAATAGGCTATTTTAAATACACAAGCTTTATGACTAACATTACAATTTTATCCAATTAAATGGTGATAGTCACTAATAGTGACACTATGAAGCTTCAGTCTAATGATATTTGCACAAGTGACCAACCACATGTTTCGCAGTGGTTTGGATTTGGAAGAAATAGTGCAAAAATAGATGGCCCAGACTGCTCTCATCATACATTCCAAATTTTCCACATTGTTTTTTATGGCTTTGCTTTAATAGGCTTGCAGTTTGTCATGGTACCACCTGTGTCATACTACATGGACTACAGGTACCATTCTATCCTGTAATTCCTGCGGTCATGGGTTCAAATTCGGTGGAGGGCAATAGATTTTTTTCAAACATAAGTCCTTAGCATGGCTTCCTTCGAAGGGAAGTAAAGCCAGTGGTCCAGTGTCATAGATTTACAACACATAAAAGAACCTCAAGCCTTATAGAAGCTTCTGAGGAAGATTTCATCTTTCACATACTATATTCAATGGGATGCTAAGGGCTATAGTAATTAAAGAGCATACATAAATAAAACTCTATTTTATTTAATCTGCAAGTCGATCCCTGATAGGTTTGCCATCAAATAGTGGAGCTTTGCCTAGCTGCTATTTTATCTTCCTCAGCTGTGTGCCTATTTTCTACTGGACTTGTCCAATACATTCTTCTTTTTTCGTGTTGAGTGTAATTTCTCCTTAAAATGAGCTGAAACTTACCCCTTTACTACAAGGCATATAAGAGTTAAGAATTTTTCTCTGAAGTGGTGCAGAATATGGTGTACAAAATGGCAGGTGTAGCCTCATTTTAAAAATTTATTTACAATACAGGTAATGTATTATATGATAATTTATGTATTAACTTAAGTAGGTCATTCCAAACTACAAAACTGAACAAAATACTATGAAAGCAATTTTCACCATACAATTCCCCTTAATAAATCAAATTATGCAATTTCATAGTGGACAACCAAGTATTGCTCTTTATCACAAGTGTTAAAGTATGTATTTTCTCATACCCATGAACAAATTTATATTTTTCAAATTGACAAAGCAACAAAGCTCTTCTCACAAATTTCACATTAGTGAGGCCTTTACCATCATGCATCAAATTATGCAATATCACAAATGTCAATTGAGTCTGCTGTTCTCACAAATTTCATACATCTAACACCTTTTACCATCATTTAACAAATTATGCTGTTGAATTATGAAAAGAGAGCAAATGCCTTTTTACAAATTTCACCATTGTGAGGTATTTTACCCTCATGTATCAGATAATGCCTTTTCAAATGAGAAATGAGCAAACACTTCTCTGAAATCTCATACTTGTGTAACTTCTTACCTTCATGTGTCAAATTAATGGAATTTCAATGATGTAAAATGAGGAAACCTCTCATAAAAAATTTCACACACATCATCAAATGTAAAATGATGTTTTTTCAAATCTGACAAATAATAAACCTCTTCTCAAAAACTCCATTTTCATGTATCAAATTATGCAGTTTTAAACATGATAGAAGAGTAATGTACTTCTCACAAATGTCTCAATTGTAAGGTTTCTACCCTCGTGTATAAAATTTTGCAATTTTAATCTTGACAGAAGAGTAAAGCTCTACTCAGAAATATCGCACTTGTGAGACCATTTGGCCTAATATACCACAATGTGCTTTTTCAAACTTCACAGTTCAGTAAAGTTCTCACAGATTTTAATCTTCTGACTTTTCATATGCGACACCTGAGTAAAGCTTTTCCCACTGGTTTCACAGTGAGGCCAAGCTCTTCTCACAAATGTCACACTTGTGAGCCTTTTTACCTTCATGAACCAAAATGTGCTTTTTCAGATTTGATGACTGAATGAAGCTCTTCTCACACATTTCACACTTGTGAGGCTTTTTACCCTCATGTATCATATTATGACGTTTTAAACTTGACATAAAAGTAAAGCTCTTCTCACAAAGTTCCCATTTGTAAGGCTTTTTACTCTGCTGTATTACACTATGGTTTTTCAAATGTTCCAACCGTGTAAAGCTCTTCTCACAAATTTCACACTTATGAGGCTTTATATTCTCATGTATGAAATTATGCATTTTTAAACTTGACACAAAAGCAAAGCTCTTCTCACAAATGACACATTTGTAAGGCTTTTTACTATCATGTATTATTATATTATGACGTTTCAAACTTGACATAAAAGCAAAGCTCTTCTCACAAATTTCACACTTGTGAGGCTTTAAATCTTCGTGTATCAAATTGTGCAATTTCAAATGTGACAAATGAGTAAAGCTCTTCTCACAAACGTTACATTTTTGAGGCTTTTTACCTTCATGAATCAAATTATGTGTTTTTAAATTTGACATCTGAGTAAAGCTCTTCTCACAAATATCACACTTGTGAGGCCTTTTACCCTCATGTACCATATAATGACTTTTCAAATTAGACGTCCGAGTAAAGCTCTTCTCACAAATTTCACACCTGTGAGGCTTTTTATCCTCATGTATCAAATTATGTCTTTTCAAACTTGACAACTGAGTGAAGCTCTTCTCACAAATTTCACACTTGTAATGCTTTCTACCCTCATGTATCATATTATGGCTTTTCAAATGTGACATCTTAGTAAAGCTCTTTTCACAGATTTCACACTTGTGAAGCTTTTTACCCTGATGTATCAAATTATGCCTTTTCAATTCTGATATGCGAGTAAAACTCTTCTCACAAATGTGCCATTTATAAGGGCTTTCGCCCTCGTGTATCAAACTATGCAAATTAAAGGCTGACAAGTCAGGTAAGCTCTTATCACAAATGCTACTCTCTCGTAACCTTCCTCCCTTAAGACTCAATTTAGCCCTGGTATAAATTTCCCCCCTATCACTGTATTTACCAGTATGTTCTGAGCGAACATCTATTTCTACAGGTAGTATTTTTTTAACATCATCTTCCTTATGTTTACATTCAAGCTCTTTTCCATAAGTGAAGGTTGTGTCTTTCCCCGAGGGTTCAGCAGAAGGCAATGGTGAATCGCCACATCTATTGCCCAAAACTGCTTCTCTGTGTAATCTGAAATGTTGGAGGATTTACAATTAGGTACAATAATCAAAGAATAAAAGGAAATTAAATCCTAAGTGGGAATCTTTGTTAACTGTATTTACAAATTCAAATAGAGCAACCTCATTGTTTATTACAGTGAAAATAACTGCTAATTTGCAATAGTTTTATGTAAATTAACAACTTCCTTGAAATGAAAAAGCTGGTAATGGTGCTTCTAACTTGGAAAGAATAACAAATGTTATGAATTTGTGTACAGCACAGGAAAATAAAAGTGAGAGTTAACAAAATCATGTCCAATTTAAAGGAAACAGAAGAGAATATGCTTGTGACTTAAAACCAACCAAGTATAGTAAATGATTGTACAAAGGTAAATTCACATAGTTTCATTCAACATATCCATAACTCGGTATCAAAACAAAAGTAAATACAAAGCTAATAAGATCTTACACCAAAACATTGCAAATATGCAGCCAGACATTATAATTTATTTTAAACATGGTCCTAATGCAGAGTAAATAAAAGTAAAATATAACGAAAATTACACCTTAGGTTCTAGCTTTTGCTGGAAAAATGGAAATTTATGATTTAAGTAGGATTAAATATAAAAAACAAACTATAAAAAATATTGCGAACAAATGTGTGCTGAATTATATTGAATTGAAGTTACCTTAGAAAACAAAATGATTTCCTGAAAAGATTAGAAGGATGTCTAAATAATGGAATTAAAAACAAGTATATTGTGACTTTGTACAGTTTTCGTCATCACTTCACAAAATTCTCATTGTCACTTCACAAAATTCTCATTGTCACTTCACATTTCTTAATGACTGAACTGAAGCATAAAACAGGTTGATAGAAATTAATAGAATGGCAAATGAAAAAACGGTAGCTGCAGAGGGGAAAACTAAGAAAAGAGAAAAAGAATACAGTGGGCAGGGATTTACAGAAGAAAAGAAATAACTGAAAAATTGAATGATTTTTGTGGAATTTTAAAGAATATCTCAATGCTACTTCGCCACTACAAGAAGTTAATTGTATTAAAAAACACATGATACTTGGTCCTCCAAAAGTACATATTCAGAAACAGTCTAAAACGCATAAACTTATAAGAAATTGTCTACAAGCAAACTCCATATAATGTAATAAATTAATAAACTTTTAATACAAGAAAATAAAATTAAAGTAACACGAAAGATCATAAAAGCACCACATAAAGTAAACAAGCCAAAATTTTTGGAAAATACTCTTAAATGAATACTATATAAATATTGTAAAAATCTCTGGGAATTACAGAAATTTTATAACAAGGCAATTAATGAGCATAACTTATTAAACTATATGGTGCTATAGAGGTGGAAGCTATTAGCCAAACTCGTTAAAATGTAAAAGTTCTAGGGGGCTGGAGGAATTCCCAAATCTGATGTGAAAATACTGTAAATCTGAACCATTCATCTCACAATCAACCTTTTAATTGTTCAACATTCCCCTGTAAGTTAAAACAGGTAGTAATTAGATCAATATATAAGAAAAAAATTAAAAAAGTTGCAATGGAAAATAATAAACCAATTTAAGCCAAACTATTACCAAGATAAAATAAGGATAATTTTTAAAACAGTTACGGAATCTATGCAGTAATATTCAAATTCTTTCAGAATACCAGTTTGGTTAGCAAATAAAAAAACGCAGTATGGCAATCTCCAAACAAAGCATAATCATTATTGGCCATTTTCTTCTTTTTCTATTGTGAATTTAATAGATCTTTTTTGTGAATTTAATAATTTCAATGCATCTTCTGAAAGTTTTTTTGGAACAATAGCAAAAATATCATCTACATACCTATACCAGGTTTTGAATAGATGTGGGAAAGATTTAGTAATATGGCATTCAAAATGGCTCAATTAGCTTACCTAGACATCAGGATCATCAGAAAAAATGCACACAACAAACTAACGTTTGGCATTTACAGAAAACCAATGCTCACAGAAAATTATATTAAAAACAATAGCTACAATCCTACAAGCCACAAACATGCAATTTTAAATAGTAATACAAACAGGTTAGTAATATACCAATGGAGAAAGAGGAATACCAGAAAGAATACCAACACATTATCAACATAGCCACTATGAATGGATACCAGAAAAAAAAATAGATAAGAAGATAAAAAGGTTTGAAAGACAGAAATACATCCAAGAAATGACTACTTTACTCAGACAACAAAAACCACAAGCATATAGAAAATTCATTTATCACCCTTGGACACATCATAAATTTCAAAGGATTTTCAAAAAATACAAAATCACCCTGTATCCACAGAATAACCACAATATACAGAAACTACTATGCAACAGAACAAAAGATCCTATCCCCAACGATAAATCAGCTGGTATATATCAAATTGGTTGTAATGAATGTAACCTGGTATACATAGGAAGAACCAAAAGAAATCTTGAAATAAGATTTAAAGAGCATATGAGATCCATTTGCCAAAAGCAGCCAGATAAATCAGCAGTAGCACATCATTTCTGGTCTTCAAACCATGATATCACTCCAAACATAAAACTCTTAAAAACGATCAACAGCAGCAATGAATTGGACATCTGGGAAAAAATACATATTGTCAAACACAGGAATCACCTAGTGAATTTCGAACTGCCGCCACCCAGCAGCCTTTGGAGGTTCATCAGCCCAGCACCAGAGAACACCACTAGCCACACACCTCCCCCAGACGATGACCGGCAAAATCAGTTGAGGACATGCTGACGATGGGAACAAGCCGTCTCCCGAAACGCGTTCAAGTAAGAATATTTTAGTGATGTAGTGTAACAACCCTCAACGCTCTTTATTTCAAATTATTAAGTGAATGTTTTAATACATCATTTCCCCTGAAATTAGTGAAGAAAGAGCAGGTATACAAAATATGGTGGTTTTCAGAAGAACTAAAGGCTCTTAAAAAGTCAGATATTGCTCTATCATGACTTATATAAAGTCAAATATTTTCAGAGAGAATTATGTAAAAGTTAATAACGTATGTAAAAGTAAATTGAAGTTGGCTAAAGGTAATGCTTACTGTGATTTTATTAATCAATCTCTCAATAAGAATAAAGCCATATGGAAACTTACTAATAGAGAACGAAATGTCATAATGAATCTTAATGTGGATATAATACCTGAGGATTTTAATAATTACTGTGTGCAGTCAGTAAGGAATATTACTTTAAATGTACAGTATAACTTAGATCAAGCTATGCTTTATTATAAAAAAGTTAAATTACAAAACAAGAAATTTTTTAACTAGAGTAGCATTACAGTGGAAGATTGTAATTGAAGCAGCAAATAGTTTATCCCAGTCTTACAGTTCTGTTGTTTATGGGCTATCAAATCAATATATTAAGAAATTAATTCCAGTGATTTCAGTTCCCTTGATGGTTATGTTTCATAGATGTCTTCAACAAGGAATATTCCCTGATTGTTTGAAAATTGTTAAAGTTAGTCCTTTGCATAAAAAGTGTGATGTATCAAATTTCAAAAATTGTCCTGTCACTAGTTCCCATAATGTCTAAGGTTTTTGAAAATATATTACACAAGCGGTTGGTATTAGTTTTTGAAAATAATAATTTATTAGCATCAACACAATTTGGTTTTAGGAAAAAGAAGGCAACCATTCTGGTATTACAAGATGTAGTACATTATATTTTAAAGGTATTTGAGAACAAAGCATATGTGTCACTTAAATTATGTGATCTTACAAAAGCTTTTGATAGTGTAATTCCGTAATTACTTATATCTAAGTTAAGATATTATGGTTTGAGTAATAATAGTTTAAAAATAATTCAATCTTATTTGTCAGGAAGAAGGCAATATGTTCTGTAAACAATAGAAGTTTGCATACTATCAAGTTAACCCAGGGGGTACCTCTGGGTTCGATATTAGGTCCACTATTGTTTATAATTATGATTAATGATCTTGTTTATACTCTACCAGATGTGCCAATTTTGTATGCGGATGACACTACTTTGAGGTCTAGAAATGAAAATGTTGATGAATTGAATAATTTAACTCAGGCTAATTTTACAGCTGCTAAGGACTGGTTTCAGATGAATGGTTTTATGTTGAATCAAGAGAAAACCCAAATAATGAAGTTGGGATTAAAGACTATAGGTGATCAGATTAAAACTGTAAATCCGTTAGGATTTGTACTTGACCCAAAGCTCTCATGGAAAGCGCATGTACATAATGTATGTGGTAACTTGTCAAGAGCCACTTATTTAACTAGAAAATAGAATCTTGTATATCACTGAAAGGATTAAGAAATGTGTATTTTTATACTATTTCAAAGTCATATTATATATAGGATACATTTATGGGGGAGTAGTACCCATGTTAAAGAAATATTGTTGTGTCAAAAAAGAGTTATTAAGATTATGTTAAGTAAGAAGCCAGAAGAACATTGTCAATCATTATTTTTTCAATTGAAGATACTTCTATTTTTAATTTACTTATATTTTATGTTTTGGTATATGTAGATTCCCATTTGCATCTGTATAATTTAAGACTAGACACTCATAATACTGATACGAAAACAAACAAATTAAATATACTTAATTGTAGACTCGTTATGATGGAGACATTATATTAAGGGTGTAGAAGTCTATAATATGTTAGATATTAAATTTAGATCATTGAGTATAAGTGTTTTTAAAAGAATCCTTTTTAATTGGCTAGTGGAAAGGCCATTTTATTCGATTAGTGATTTTTAATCATTATTCTGTAATTGAATATTATGTTATGTATGATTATGTTCTTTTCTTATCTAATTATGGTCTTGGATAAATAAACTGATTGACAGATTTTATATTGGACATGAAAGGCCGGTAATTTTGCTCAGGCCTCCCGCTACGACAGTGCTGGTTGGCACATCAGCCTTGAGAAGGGGGCAGTGTGACTGGGAACATATGTGGAAGAACAATTAATCCCACTTAAAGGATTAATCATAGACCGTAATTTGAAAAGTAACCAACATGTGAGTATCATAAATAAAAACCTCTCATATATATTATCTTTTTTCCAAGAAACAGTAGAAATAATGGATAGAAAATGTATTATACAATTATGCTCTGCCTTTATCCACTCTCACTCAAGCTGCTGTGCTGTTCTATTGACTACAGCACGAAAACATCAATAAATAATTTCTAGATATCTAACTTGAAGAAATGAGCTATTCATATAATGTTAAGGATGGAAAAATCCACCACATGCAGAAGATATTAACATCATCTACCTTTTACCTTTTTTGTGTATAATACACACAGACACACACAAAAATATATATACACAGTGCATCCGTTTAGAAGATAAAGCCACAGACTGGCTAAGTACGTTATATATACCAGTTCTAAGAAGTTTAGTACTCATAGTGCACATTACTAATCACTTGTGAGCAAGTACTGCGGCAGTTACTGAACGAAAAAACCCCAGTGTAATACACAGTGTAGGGAACACGCATATACAGAATCTGCAGCCTCACCATAAAATACTGCTCTGTATATATATGAAGTATTAAATTTACTGTAAAAATCGATAATCACAACAGAAACATGAATGCAATGCAGGAAGAACTTAACACAGTGAAACCAATATTAAACATGATTTAACACTCATGGGTTTCACTTGTACTTAATGTGGGAACATGTTTTTGTAGCACCTTGTCTACATAATCAAAACAGTCAACAGCAGGTAATGATGCAGACAAAGTGCTACGAAAACATGTTCCTGCATTAATTATGTGTAATTGAAACACATGAGTGTTAAGTCCACAAATTCAAAACCTTAAAAAACATGAATGTTCACAGTCGTAACACCTTCGGAAATGGAGTGATACTGTAAATTGCAAAAGCATAGAAAATAACACCAAAATTATGTGCAAATCATATAACAAACCAAGTCCTATCTGATAGAAAGGCTTGCTACTCCTCCGAAGTGTACAAATAAGCAAATGCATCTAAAGAGTAAGCCAAAAGACTCTGAACCGTCTGCGTGGTATTTTTCCTGTCCGGTCCTCAGTGCTCGTTGCCATCTGCGGCTATCATAAAAAGGCGCAGATGAAACCATATTACATTTTTAGATCTAATTTTACAGGCTTCACTTACCCACTTTATGAAAGGAGATGCTGAAACTGGCCACCGTTGTGGTCTATACATTTTTTGCTGTGCGATAGAAAACATATACCGAGACATAATATACTTTGTGACTAAGTACAGGACAAAGTAACAAATAACTCGTAATAACTGAACTACATCACATGACTCAGGTGAATATTGCACTTCACACTGCAGAGCAAAACTATGACAGCATGACTTTGTTTATAGCAGCAGTGCGTTATGTTTTTATCATATTTCCACATGCCCAGTGGAAAAACACAGTGCAGCTGATATTATTGTTAATAAAATACCCCTCCAGGGTAACTTAAAACAAAGTGTATAAGACAAATCCACCCACCCTGGACGAATTAAAACAAAATATGCGTCAAGAAATTTTGCAACATGAACTACAGCTAGCGATGGATAGTTTACTAAAGAGGTGCCAAAAATGTATGGACAATGATGGTGGCCAGTTTCAGCATCTCCTTTCGTAAAGTCTTTAAAAGTAGCTTTAAAAAATGTTGTGTGGTTTCATCCACACCTCTCTATGATAGTGGCAGACGTCAACGAGCGCCAAGGTTGCAGGCAGGAAAACGCCACGCAGGTGGTTCGGAGTCTTTTGGCTCACTCTGTACATGTAATATCTTTGCACTTCTCATGTTTCATAAAGTTATATTCCTTGAATTTATTTAAAGGTGAGTCGGAATTGTAACACTAACATCACTTAAGTTTACTCACTTAACATGTTTCGGGAAACCGTTGTTCCCATCCTCAGAAGGTTAATTCCACGTTAATATATCAACGTTATATTCCTTGTTTTATCTTTCTATCATTGTGCTTCTTTTTTCCTTATTTGTGTTTATTTACTACATTTTGTATAGTCAAATGATCCTTGTAAAAATCATTACACTTAATTTCTCATTATCAACTATCTTTTGCAGAGAACACATGAAAAATGAGGGTACACATATTTACGTAAAATCTAAAATTTCACTTTATAAAGGTTATTCGACTTGAGCACTTAAAGTGGAATAGAATTTTGAAGCTAATATTAAAAATGATATTACAAAATGATCATAATTTGTGTTTATAGAAATCCAGGTAGGTATTTGCAAATATTATCTCAAAACTTTGAAATTATTCTTGAATATTATAAATCTAAGACTCAAGTTACATTAACCAGACTTTTAATTTAAACTTTTCTTAAGGATAGTAATGAAAACAAACTGCTTGCTGAATTCATATGCCATGTAAGCTGTAATAAATGAACTGCATACAATTTCTTTGTCTTCCTCCATAATCTAGGGTTACCATGCTAGCCTCTTGTTCTGAAGGTTGCGGGTTGTAAACTAGTGGACGGCAATGGATTTTTTCGGGCATAATAATCCTTAGTATGGCTTCCTTCAGAAGGGAAGGTGGTCTCGTGTCATAGATTTACAGCACGTAAAAGAACCTCAAGACTGATAAAGAGGCCTCTGAGTAAAATTAACAGTCTTTCACGCTGGATATAGAATGGGACGCCAAGGACCACAGCAGTTAAAGAGTGTCCATAAAAATATTAAAAAAAAAAAAGAACTACAATTTCTATTTTCAGTATATACTGGTAATGAAATTGATTGTAACATAATGCAGCAAAACTAACTTACATAGGATAATTAGTTTTGGCATCCAGAAACTTCAGTGCCTACATATACAGAACTAGAATAAAGCTTATTCAGAGGTTTTGACATTCTTTCATTTCACACGCCTCTGAAGTATTCAATAAATAGCAAATAATGAAATAAATATAACATCCAATTTTTACCTTTTAAACAGAATCGAACTGTCACCTTAAAACTGTCAGCTTGTCTTCTGTTTGCATATTACATCATACCCATCAATGTATATTACTTGGAAGAAAATGTAACTGGTTTTTATTTTTACAAGCAATCTCTGAATAACAGCAACTAACCAGCTTTTGTTTCTACACACATTCTCTGTGGAGGTAACTACATTTACTCCATGGCATTTTAAATCCAAGCTTTGTAAATCCTTTTGTCTTTTACTAATTTATGTAGGGAAATTACAAGATGTTCTATAACTCATTCCAGCAGAAAGAATCAGACTTTTTAATGGTGAAAGTATTACAAAAATTGGTAGCCTGGCTTTTGAGATTACCTTAAATACACATGCTCACATATACACATACAAGATATTTCTCTTTATAGTTTTACTTT
The DNA here is from genome assembly GCA_030765065.1 of Deroplatys truncata. Classification (NCBI taxonomy): domain Eukaryota; kingdom Metazoa; phylum Arthropoda; class Insecta; order Mantodea; family Mantidae; genus Deroplatys; species Deroplatys truncata. The sequence goes on along the minus strand of CM060989.1, from coordinate 89,376,576 downwards.
AAAGAAGCACAGGTAAAGGAAAATGTAACACATGAATCAGAAGGCTTCTATTTGAAACATAATCCAAGAGCCAAATCTTACCTTGGTGATTCTACTGGAGTAAAGTCCCCATCCTGTAACAGAATAATCCAAGCTTATAGTTTCACACAATCACCTGTATAACATTAGTTAAATGTCCTGCAGCACATAGTTATCTTTTTAAAGTGCCAGGTTTTATTTATTTTTAAATCGGAATATGGTATTAGGTGTTATGTAGAAACAAGGATTTGACATTACATCTTATAATGGGGTTGAACGGAAAATGTAATGGAAAAGCTTTTTAGATATGAATAGTTTGGTATAAATAACAAAAAAGTGGCAAAAGGAATGTTAAGCAAAGGTAAATCAAAATCAATGATTCAGTTAATCTCAAGTGATGCAATCACATGACTTTCTCTACCAATGACAAATTCAGATATGTTAGAATTCCTACAGAGACTTAAGCCTCATTGAAAGGAAAAGCAAGCATAGATGAAGCACAAATACAATACTTTGCATTCATGTTATTTAATGGAAGTATTCACATAGTCACAATAGACTGATTACCAAGAGGCAGAATTTTGCACTTTTTTCTCCAAGTAGTGTCAGCTTTTGAACAATGCAAGATCTTATGCCCTCTGCTGTACAAACACGATACTCCTCCATTTGACTGTCATATGTGAGATGCTGATCTGTTGTTTGCTTGATACAACAGCTTTTAAATCCTATCTATTTATAAAGAATGGATGACTTTTCAATTTTGGGATTACTGGTTGCGTTATCCAGTTTGAAAACTGATGTATGCTCACAAAACCTTCACATGATTTTTACAAATCTAGAAATCTGTGCCAATTTTGTGTTATGCCATTCTTCAATCCACATTGCATTTATAGTATGTTTTTTACAGTAGATAATTTCAAACTAAGTACCAAGTTCTTTGTAATTCAAAGACACATGCAACACATATACAAAGTTCACTGAATGAGGTATTTACCACAGAACTAGAAATGTGAGCCTATTGAAGAAAACTAAAAGTAATTGTGTTTTATGTATGGATGCTCTTTAACTATCATTGTTCTTGGCATACCATTCTATATTGGGTATGAAATACAGGAAATTTTGCTCAAAGGCCTCTTTACCACGCTTGAGGTTTCTTGAATGCAGTAAATCTATAAAATAGGACCACCAGCTTAACTTTTCTTCTGAAGGAAGCCATGCCGAGGATTTTTATGCCCAAAAAAATCCACTGCTCCTATGCCGTATTTGAACCTGTGACCTTAGGAACTAGAGGCTAGCATGATTAAAAGATACACACCATAATAGTAAACCTTTTGGAGAAATTGTAAAAAACTGAAATTTCAAACCAGTAGAATCCCAAAAGGCTGATAAAGGAAATAAATTAGTAATTTTGGATAAAGAAGAGAACACCAAAGGACGCAAGAGTTTCTACAATCCTCAGAACAATCCTATAAACAAACTCATATGCAATACAAATGAAAGCTTAGCAGTTGTCAAACACTCTTTACAAAGATAACAAAAGTTAAAACGTAGGTAATCCTACAACTCATAAAATGTATGGTTTACCAAAACTCCATAAAGCTGGAAAGAAATAAGTAATATTGAACGGCCAACTGTAAAAATGGTTAACCAAGAAATTTCAAGAAATGCTAATATTTGAATCATTAAGCATTAAGAATTCCTCTTTAAATTATTAAAAGGGATAAAGAACACACAGCTTATAGATGATACATTGGTATTATCTGACATATTTTCAGTATTGACACATTGGTATCATCTGATATATGTTTAGTATTCCCAAATGTGCACAAAGAGTTTTAACGGCATTAAAAATTGGTGAACCTCATTCCACAAGAATGAAATGCGAATTAAATAGCTCATTAGCTTAACAAAATTGTACACTGAGAAAACATTCTTTTTTTAGTTCTGCAGGAAAATCCTTTCAGCAAAATATGGTTTTAGTCATAGGAAGTCAACTGTCACCCTTCATTGCGGTTTATTTATGAGTGCTCTAGAGATAAAAGTAGTTAACATATTCCCATGAAAGTTTAAAACCTGGGTTAGACTTGTTGATGATGTATCACAATAGTTTAAAGGAAAAATTGACAAGATGTTCTAAAATTATTCAATCTGAAAGATAGAAGCACAAAATTCAATAAGGGAATAAAATCTGACGACCAGCTTCCCTACATCTAGATCTAAAAATTATAAGGAAAAAAAATAGGTTAGCTTTTGGAATATACAAAAACAGCACTTATATAGACAAATATATAAAAGCCCATAGTTGTAAACTCCATTACACAAAGTTGCCATACTTTAATGAGAAAACACATCTGTAAAATCAAATACAACTCATAGAACATTCCAGAAGATCTTGAAAGAAAGCAACATCACATTCATCCCCTGAAAATAAACTTAATACAAAATTTCTATTAAAAGCTAACCAAAAACATAAAATACTCCCTCATAAAAAGCTGGGGTATTTACAGAATAGATTGCAAGGACTGTGAAAGTATTTATATAGGTAAAATGAAATGAGAATTACAGAACAGCTAATCCAGAGAAGAGGAAAGGTCAGCATAAGTAATGCATTTTCAGGCAGACAGACATGAAATTATCAACTAAGTGATGACACTAATTAGGCAAGCACAAAAATCCACTGAATTGAAAATTTGATAACAATTATTTTTATGGAAAAATCAACCAAGTTAAATGAAATATGAGATCACAATGGACCAAAATCTCATACAGTCAGCAACAGAGGGCAAGTAGCAAGCCGTGCCATCAGGACCAGCTATTCAGCTACAATCAGTTGACAAGAAAGACATTCCCTGAAACTAGTTCTGAGGTAAATACCTAATTCAGTGAAATTTGTGTATATGCAACCACATCTGTAACTTTTAAGCAAGAAGTACTTTAGTTACATGTGGAAACAGTATTTAAATGTTTATTAACAGTAACAAACTGTTGCAATGAAAATAAAAGGAAGGGAAAAACCAAGAATTGCAAACCTTAAAGCATGTCGAATAGATGACATTTGGTAAATGCTAAACTTGCACATGGAATAATTTGGAAACAGCCAACACTACAAGGAATTTACAAATTCTGTTTTGGACGAGCTCTACATTTTTCCTGTAATAATGCTTTTCTCTATTCTTAACATTTGTTGATATACTTCTACAAACTTCAATAAAATAAAGATTCTGATAGGCTATTCACAAAATCCAACCTATACATATCATATGTCATGGAACCAGTTAAACAGATTCGAAAGGCAAAATCAGACTGAAAACTTTCCATAGCATCAGAATAGCTCATGGACATTTCTGAGAAAATAAAAGATAACGAACAATTTTCTTCCATGGGGTGGGAGGATTTTGTTGAAAACATCTTGTTGTAAACTTGAAAGTTACTGAACTTAAATACAGTATATGGCATTTATCCATCTTTTTGAGTTATCGTCTTCTCTCTTGCTCTCTCTCTCTCTCTCTCTCTCTCTCTCTCTGAGATATGTTTTATTGCAAGCGCATGCATGCACATACATATAAAATCTTATGTTTTGATTTTTCTTAAAAGCACTACTTCTGCGTTCAGTGGAACTCAAAATACACTCTTCCAGCAAAATTTTAAAATTGAATTTCTGGGTGGAATACATTATTTCCACTATTAACCAAAAATATAATGTACATAAAGTAAAAGTGCCTGATATGTGTAGGAAGACCAGTGCAGGCAATAAACTGGGTTTTATTTTTTTACAACAGTACTGGGCTTGCAAACATGTATCTTAGAGTTCATAGATTGTAATCTACAAATTATAAGCAGATTATTAATAACTAGCTGGCTTACCTAACCCCTGGAAGTGAAACAATCATCAGTCAGAATAGTTCAATAAGCTTCTGTATAATCACAGAAAGTAAACTTTACACCTTTATACTTTTTCTTTGGTCCCATAACTATTTAATAACATAACAGCTAACTAGTTCCCAAATAATACAGAAACCCTTAACACATACACCAAAACTGAGGTGAAGCTGGTGAATATGAAGATTTGCATTCCCAGGCCACCAGGTTAATAAGCCATTTGGAAAACAATAATAGTAGTAGTAATAGGTCTTTGAGTGGCGGAAAACTAATGTGGTCACCAGTGCCACCCTCTGGCTATAGATTTATTCATGTTGATACATAAGCAATACATGCAAACCAATTACACTGTTAAGCCACTGAGATTACATAAGTAGAAAACATACACAGAAAATACGTTATATGCTAAAAGGAAACCCACAAATCAATATATACCATAAATAATCCCTTAGGAAACACAAGCAGTTAAGTCAGTTTGAAAGTCATTAACATACCAAACTTACACAATTAAACTTTTGCAAGGAAACCACTGAATTTAATACGGCAAAAAAGCTTAGTGATACAGGCAGAGTCATCCCCATAAACTGTAATTAAATTAGGAGAGCCCAAGTCGTTTGCAAAAGACAAAAATAGTAATGATGCTGGGAGTGGAAATGCTTCACTGTTAAGACCACATTGCAATGGACACATGGACACGGGTTTTCACCTGTAAGGAGGAAGCCATGACTAAAATAAGTGGCCAATATGAAACCGACCTAGCACGGTCTCCTCACGACATGATAGACAGGAAGAATGCAGAGAAGCGTTGTATCCTTGACATCTCAGAGTTTAATGGTAGATGTAAACCACTCATCATGCCAATAAGAGAGTATCTTTCTGTGCAATATATCCTTCAAATCATACATAGCCAGCAGAGAACCTGTTTATCAGGGTGGAAAATCACAGCCTTCACTGCCTGTTCATTTCCTACAATGCCAAGATGTTCAGGAACCTAGACAAAGACCATGCAAAAGCCAGCAAGATAGAGAGAATGCAACTGATCATAGATTTTCTGAACATGTAGTGTTGGCTATAGGGTTCCCGTAAGCTAGGTAAAACACTGAGAGAATCAGAACAAATAACACTGTAGTGCAGGGAAAAGCAGCAGATGAAATATGTGGCCTTAAATATGGTATAGAGTCCTTTTTGGAAAAGAAACGCAGTTACAACCACAGAGAAACATTATCTACACAGCTGTTAACTATAAAATATCAGTTTATTCATTTCTAATGTTACCTGGATTCTTCTCTCTTTATACAATTTTTTAATAAACTGCTAACAAACTTGATTACAACAGACAAAAAAAAATAAAACAAGACTTTCTTACATCAGGGTTATTACAATATTTTCACGTTGGTATCGTAACATTTTAAGCAGATCTGTTCTGTTTTGCTGTGTCTTAACTTTAAATCATGAACATATATATACAGGGTGGTAAGTAAACAGCCTTGAACAGGATATCCCCTTGAAATGAATAGGACAAAACATAGGCAGTTTTGCTGTTTTTAAAAGAGTTTTTGAGAAAACAGCAAAAATTTCTTCATATTAACTTTCATTTTAAATAAACATTTTAAGAAATTTAAATACTATTTCTAATATTTCTTAAACGATGCTGAAAGATAAACGTTATCTGCATGTTTAAATACACTTTGAATTAAACCAATTCACACTCACTGTTATATAAGGTTTCAAACTTTGTCTCAGTTGAATCTACAATGTTGTCCATGAGAACACACAACATGACAACTCTATAAGATCGAAAAACACACCTCAGCTGTTTGTTTATAAAGAAATGTACTTGGACTGTTATTTCTTGTGCTTATGGTTTGTATTTAAAACAGCAGATTATCAGTACAAAATGGCTCACTTTACTAATACCCAGTATCTTGAAATGCTACACATTTACAGTGAAGCACATTGTAATACAACAGGTGCGGCAAGAATTTATTGACAAAGATTTCCAAACAGACAAGCACCACATCATAGTACATTTTTTCATGTATCAGAAAGTTCTAGAAACAGGAAACATATCTCCTCATGCTGGAGTTGGTCAAAGAAATGTTGCAGAAGAAGAAGAAATCCTTCACTTGGTGGAAGTAGATCCTGGAAGCTGCAGCTCACACTATTGACATATCCCAATGGCCTGTTTTTAGAAACATTCAAAGAACTGCTATGCTATTCTGCAGCTCACGCTACTGACATATCCCAATGGCCTGTTTTTAGAACATTAAAAGAACTGCTATACTATTACTATATTCAGCACATCCAGTTAATTCTCTGAAGGAGATTATGCAGCAAGGGTAGCATTTTTCAAGGTTTCTTCAACATCCACCCCTTAAAATTCCTGCAGTGGATGAAGCAACATTTACCATAGCCATAGAAACGTGGTAAGCAATTAGCATAATGCATACATCAGCACACTCACCTCTTTCAGATTCGCAGAACCAGCTACCAATGCCAAAACTGAGTGCACCTCTCAAGGGGCACTCAATAATTTCTCCAAACTGATGCAATAAAGACACACAAAAATCCATACCTAATCCCAATCCACTCCCCGGGGAGCAGTCAGACCCCTGGTATGGTCATGATTGTCTCCCGGACATCTCCTTCACCCACTTCCAGCGCAATAAGCTGGCAGTTACCTTCCGCACTAACAGGGGTGTTCAGCAGAACCTCAATACCTAACCTCACTTCTCCTTACAATTGTTCTTCTTAACTTCACCTACCTATTCCCGTCACTACCCAAAAAAAACGGATTTTTTTTAAAAAAAAAAGGAAGAAGCTTAGGAAATCCACACACAATTAGACGAGACATATTTCATCACAGACTCTCTGTAAAGGTTTGGGAACAAATCATAGGAAACAAGTAAACGGTCCATGGATACTTCAAATCTTAAGAGGAGCCATCTATCTCCAGCTTCTACAAGAAGCATTATCGTTATGCTTGAGGATTTTCCCTTGGCAGTAAGAAATGATGTGTGGCTATTAAAGATGGCGCACCTCTGCACATAAGTAGAGCTGTGTGTGGCCATCTACACAATAGCTATGCAGAATGCTGGATCGCTCAGAATGGATCAATAATATGGCAAACAGTATCACCAGATCTAAACCCAATCGAACTTTTCTTTGAGGCTATATAAAACTTGCATATACATTACAGAAGTGCCTGATGTGGAAACACTGCTTCAAGTAGCGGAAGAAATAAAAAACATCCCACTTCATGCAGTGCAGCAGAACTGGAGAAAATGTTGTCAAGCATGCGTGTTGGCGAGAGGGGCACTTTTGAACAATTTTTATAAATATTAAAAAGGAATTCTCTTTGATTTCCTGTTCTTGTCTTGCATTAATTATTCACAGAGTTTTATAAATCCTAAGAAAGTAAGCATAACCTTTTAACTTGGTTTCTCAAGCTTTTATTCACTTTTACAAATAGGTGTTCCTATTATTAATTTGTGTAATACTGTAAAGCGGTTTCTCAGGTCCACATTCTGTATTTAGGTTATTTATAGTCATGTATAGTTTATTGTCTATTTGTATACCAGAAGTGTTTATTTGTTTGTTGGCATAGCAGCAGAAGCTGATGAATTAAAAGTTAAGCTGCTGAATGTAAAGTGTAGCTGTTGAATTTGCTGCATTGCAATGTTGTGCTGTGTAAAATAAAATAGTAATCCTCTCAAAAGCAGAAAGGATTATGGAAACAATTTATTAAGGAAGAACACTCAAAGCAATGTGTTCTTTCATAGTTTACAAGGATCATTGTAAGTCACCTTCTACCTTGTATAGTACTTGGAATAAAACACTGCCTCTTTTGACTTATTTGCAAGCATTTGTGATAGTGTAGAATTCCCCAAAACGCCAGTAGCAGCACAAGTAAGTTTTTATGAGAGAGAGGACCAACTTAAGAAAGACATAGAGATACATGGAATTCACAGAATGTCACCAAATGTATGAAAGCAGAAATACAAGCAATTGAACTCTCATATAACACCATGTAAAGCACCAATCAGAACAGTCGTTACAATTATGGCACGAATGTGCACATCACAGCATTTTCATATAAAAGGAGGAATTTTGTCTACATTACTACACTCCATAATGACATTCTGACTAAGAGACAATAAATTAAAATTTATTTATGGACACACTTTACTGTCTTGGTTCTTAGAATTCCATTCTATAATGGGCGTGAAAAACTGGAAATTTTGCTCAGAGGCCTCTTTATCAGGTTTTGGGGTTCTTTTACGTGTCATAAATCTACAAAACAGTACCACCGGCTTTACTTCCCTTCTGAAGGAAGCCATACTTAGGATTTTTACGCGCAAAAAAATACATTGACCTCCGCCGGGATTGAACCATCAACCACAGGAACTAGAGACTAGCACAGTATCCAAGACTATAGAGGGCCATAAAAAGAAGACAGATAAAAAAAAATTAAAATAACTTACAGATCAGGGAGTAATGCAAGGTAATGATCAGGAACGGCAGAGTTAACGTGATGACAATGAGTTTGCTCCCATAGATTACTACAAACAGTGGGTATTGGGAAAAAGAGAGTTAAAAATATAGCATAATTATGTGAAATGGGGAAATCAGTTGCTAGCTACTTTTACCTTTTATATGGAATAAAGTTCAATTAAAAACCAAACATTGTGTGTGTGTGTGCGCGTGTGTGTGCGTGCATGCGCGGGAGTGCTTGTGTGCGTGCGTGCGTACAGAGTTTTCTCTCTTTATATTATTAATAAGAATAAAATAAAAAATTGAAATGGGTTTTCAGAAGAATAGTTTCGTTCAGAATCCAGGTGTTTCTGAATATACCCCATAGAACATTTTATTCCATTGAGAGTTAGGATAACTGGATTGTAAAAGTGACAATATTCATAGTTTTTTTCAAAATATTCAGGTACACATAAAAATTAAGTACACCAAGCATTACAAATGAGCATATGTCACAACAGATTTTGATGAATTCTTCACCACTGACTCATGTCCTTCCTGCAGGACACACACTATAAGACATTTCCAAACATTTTAAAAATAAGCAATTAGGTATCTAAATACTACTCATATCCATCTTCATGCTAGTTTTTCAGATATTAATATCAGATTTTTTTTACCCTTAACTGCAAATAAGCCTAATCTTTTTATCATTATTATTTATTTTAATTGTGAGGCCTTGCAGTCCTAAAGGGTAAAAGGGGAGACATTGAACTTTATAATGGGGTTGTCTATATTCCTCCGTAGACTTCATTTCTCTCTCATTTTATTTACAACACATTTGTATTTTTCAAGTAGCAGGATAGTTTAGCAGATCATCAGATGCTAAAATATCACAGTATTTTTGTATGATTTCAACAAAACATCCCTTAGATATCTCATAATTTTCAAGAACTATTACCACCATTCCTTTCAACCTTTGAAGTGCACCATCTGGCATACACTGTACACATTCATAAAACTATTTCTTATCATTATCTTGTATTACATAATTCCAGTACTTTATTCAGTGCATAATAAACAAAAAGTGCAACTACACTAAATTTCAACAAACTTACCTTAATGTCATCACAAACCGATGAAGTTTCCCTTTCCAACCACCAAGGTTCTTCTTAAATCTCTATTTTGTTATCCATTTGATGAGCATTGTTGTATTTCTTAACATTCATTACAAGATCCTCTGGAACAAATTCTATCTTGTTCTGCGAAACAATGTCTGAAAACAGAGTCTGCTCCTCATTTTCTGTCTTCATGCCTATCTCATAGTTGTTGTTGTATGCAATACCTTCAGATTTAATATGCTTTACAAGATCTTTGGTAAAAAATTCTGCCTCTTTCCGTGAACAAAAGTCTGGAAAGGTAGTCTATGATTTAAAATCTGTTTTTATTGCCACATCACAATCACCATCCAAACTCACAGCATCATTGTTTGTCTTCACTGAAACATTCTTGGTAAAGAACTCTGTCTCATTCTGTGAGGTTATGTCATCCGAGAATAGATGCCCTCCTTTGATTTCTATTTTGGTATCCATTTTACAACTGTTGCTGCATCTGATAGTGCTAAGTCTGTGGAGAAACAAAAACATCATAAATAACAGAACAATGGCAAGCAAAGTGTAAAATATCTGTACAACCATGAGGCAGAACTACTGCATATAGTAAAGGTGTGACTGTTACTGCTCCATCCCCACTATCCTCTCTGCAGTCATTAGCTCATCTCACATGTCCTCTAATATGATACACTCAACTGTATGTAGTTGTGCCAATTACTGTCCCACCTCAATCCCCTCTCTGCAGTCATTAGCTCTTCTCACATGTCCTGTAATATGATACACTCAACTGTATGTAGTTGTGCCAATTACTATCCCACCTCACTCCTCTCTCTGCAGTCATTAGCTCATCTCACATGTCCTGTAATATGATACACTCAACTGTATGTAGTTGTGCCAATTACTGTCCCACCTCAATCCCCTCTCTGCAGTCATTGGCTCATCTCACATGTCCTCTAATATGATACACTCAACTGTATGTAGTTGTGCCAATTACTGTCCCACCTAACTCCCCTCCCTGCAGTCATTGGCTCATCTCTTATATTTTTTCTAACACCATATACCCATTAACCATCTGATGCAACAATAAATATAATATTATGATCAACTGCTTGCTAATCCAGATAGATACTTGTTAAAATAGCTTTATTAAACATTTCATTGTAGGCAAAACATGGATACAAAGGACAGAAAAGTCAAAATTTCAGAAATCTTATCTGCTACATTCGCATGACTTTCTTGATGCACTGTCACTTATTTTTATGCAACTTCTACAAATTACTTTGAAAAAGTTCATTACTTTCTCTACTACTTAACTATGTTAAGTAGTTGAAATATTACATTTCTCCCAAGACTTTGACACACTAAAACAATTTACAGGGACCCCTGAATTAAAAATTACATTTTGCATATGTATGTATTTGTGTGCATCATAAGCAAATCAAAAGAAAAAAATTGAATGAATACCAACCTTAAGTTCAGGATCTTACAGGGATGTGGCATGGAGGCTTTCAACAAAATCACCCGACCACAAACTATATTTTATATGGAAGAATTTATATGATTCTTCATTTTTCCAAAAATGGTTGTAACAATTTTGAATAAAATACCATACTTGCATGACAAAACGATATATTGAATTTTTTGGAAATAGTCTGTAGTCATCTTCATTCTCAATTATTTTTGTATAATTAATGGACCAAAAGAGATACATTAAAGCTCAGTGCACAACAAATGTAGATCTCATTAAAGGACAGTTTATGTCAATTCGTTTTTTGTGGTATTAGCCCTTTCTGATATAACACCTTTTATTCGTAGGAACCTTCAGATATATAATACTTTTTACTTTCTCTTTTATTTACCTATAGTATTCATCCCTACAAAAATTTGACACTGAGATTTCACCCAAAATATATGTTTGAGACTTCCCAAATAGGGAAAAAGATAAACAAATAAAAAATAAAGCATTTAAGGTGTGTGACCAGCATAACTGAAAAACAGAAAATAAGTAAATATCAACTTGGTATCTAAGTTCAGCATCTGCATCTTTCAAGGAGGAAAAATGTTCAGCATCTTTTATTTTCTTAAAAATGGCACTGACGATTTTGAGTAAAATACCATATTTATAAAATATTTGCATGACTAATTAAAAGTAAATCTTGAATTTTCTGGGAATAACCCATGAAGCCATCTGTTCTGAATGACTTTTGTGTAATAAAATTATGAAACATAATTTATTTCAAGTAACCTGTGGCATCAGGCACATCATAGATATCCATTATACCTACAGAAAAAGTTTTCAAACATGCCATGCAAGAAATATTCTTAGTCCAAAATTCGCTATGAGCATGTGAAACCAAACGGAAATGAAATAACTAGTCCTATTGTGTTTTTCTTATTGCTGCTAACATATACATTTGTAACAATCACAACAACTTTTGAAAAAAATTCCCATACATCTGCACAACTGTGGAAGGAATTAGCAGTAGTCTACCTCCATGGTGTGGACGTAGCATGTATGCTTTACATTCCAAAGGTTCCTGAATTCTATTCTCTGTTTTTCCCATATCCTGAAAAGATTAATCTGGGGTAACTTTAAGCTCTATGGACCCCAGCCTCATTTGAGCATCATTTCACATATTTCATTAATTCATATCCGACTTGAGTGACCCAGTTAAAGGATTTAAGAAAACAAGATAAGCATCTGCTCAAACTTGTAAAGTCCTGAACAAGCTGTCTGTACAAAATAACATGGTTCAAGAGGGCAAAATTATTACTTGATCAAATCCTATTCCTCAAACACTGCTTTGCATACAATCACTGCATTCTTCAATATTGCTACAAGTGCAGTAAGTAAATAAATAAAAAGTTATAAGCCTTATGTTAAGGTGTTCTCCAGCATCAAATCAACTAAAAATGAATTGTAAATACATATTAGACCAAAATGTGCTTTCAAATAACTTGCAACTCATGTTGGACTTACAAAACATCTCACATCACATGTTGGAAGGTTGAGCCCCAATATTAGTAATTGGTTTCAATGTTTTAGTCTTTGTCATTTTTTTAAAGTGCTGCCGCTATTCGGTTGTTTCTTGCAACGTCATGGAAAGAGTATGAAACTTCAAGGCCAGCATATAGAAACATATGACTTGATTCTGCTTAATGCATCACCTTGTACCTAAAACAAAATGTGTACTGCAACTGTATTGACAAAGGTTTAACTTAATTAACATGAAGTCAGCTTTCTTAGGAATAGTTTGTTGTAGCTATACAAAAATAAACAATAGTGGGTAGACAAATTCATGTGAACATAATACCAGACATTTTTAAATTCATAATTAATCACTTTTTGTATGGTAATGTGCAATGGTCCTTGGACCTCACAGTTTGTTTTGAATAATATAAATGAAATATTCATCAAGTGAATCTTACGACCTCAACGAGCAACCTTATAAAGTCACCTTCACTAGAGAAATTTGTAAACAAAAAATCTGATGTGTTACACTCACATGACTTTCTCTACTCTTGTACAATCTATTTTTACAAACGCCTATTCTCCATATGCTTCATGTTAATCGAGATGTCAATCTTATTGGTAATTTTCTTGTAGATGCAAGGGGAATATGGTAGCTTTTAAGCGATGGTCAAATATTTTAACGCTGGTTGCTATGTGGCGCATTCCATTCTCTTTGCATGTCCAGGACATAAAAAAAATGAATAACGAATTTGAGAAAAAGTATAAGTATTGGAAAATTTAAGGAAAAAACAAGCAATATCTCGAAAACAGTTCACTCAACAAAAGAAATGTATATGACATAAGTTGTGTATTTTAACGCGATCTACATTTTTTGTGTAGTAAAATTTTGTCTATCTCTTATGGTTTACCAGTTATGCAAAAGTCGTTCACAATGAAGAATACTTTTGGAGACATTCCCAGAAAATTCGAGATATACATTTCATTTCCCATGACATTATCTTAAACATATGATATTTTAATCAAAATCGTTAGAGCCATTTTTGAGAAAATTAAAATTTTCGAAAAATGTTCCATGTAAAGGGTAGTCTGGGGTGGGGGGATTTTCTTGAAAACCTTCGTGTCGCATCTCTGGAAGATACTGAACCTAAATACTAAGTTTGGTGTTTATCCGACTGTTCGTTTTTGAGTTATGCTGTTCACAGACACACACACACAGACACACAGACACACACACACACACACACGGACATGTTTCCAAAAATGCTTTTTTTGGATTCAGGGGGCCTCAAAACATATATTTCCGGTGAAATCTCGGTATCGAATTTTTGGGTGGAATGCAATACTTCCCCTACTTACTATACGTAGTAGAGAAAGTAAAAATAGATGTAGTCATTAATGAAACTATATTGGGCGCTTTTTGAGTTGGTGATTGACAGTTGGAGTAAGGATGGCAATTTTACCACTTAATCCATGTCCACGTGCCATGCAGCAAAATGGCAGGAAAGGTAGGATATTTGTGTGTTCAAGTTGTGATCCAAACATTATTGTTGTTGGTTTATTTAACAATGCCGTACCCAGTAATGACCAGAATATCCACATCTTACATCAGAGAGAGTGAGAAAAGTACAAAAATGAGGTATTGTATCTCCTAGGATGCAAGCTCTACCTGGGGATTACAATTTCATTTTACATTTGTGAAGAAATCTAAGGAGATGTGGTGATATATGTTGGATGTCTTGTTTAAGCACAATTCACTTTTATTTCCCTTTAAAGAAAATGCACACTCCTCATTTCAGCATGTATTCTTTATTGATATCTTTATTGAGTGTTGAGCTAATACAATACATTTGGGAATGATCAGCGTCGAGCCCTGGCTCCTTTTGCCGATCGTACCCAAGCTTCCGCATTTACAAGGCATGTGTATTGAGTTAGCTTCATATCACTAACGTTTCTCATTTAAATTCACTATACTGCTTACTGTTCTTCTCCCCTTCCCATCTCCCTCCCTTGCTCTCTCCGCCATCTGTAATACTCCACTGTCAGCGGGAAATGGGAACTATTAGATGCAATTTAGAGAATGTTTATTTGTACCCCGTACTAATCGACCATAACAACACCTGCTCGTTCATACTAAGAAATGTACCTCTTCCTCCTAGCCCTCTCGTATTTACCGTCCTTTATATCTAAATCATTCACTTCCGAGTTCATAAAATCTATCACTTGCTTAGCAATACCTTGTCTTTACTTTGCCTAATTTGTTCCCTTCTATACATTCTATAGTCACTCTCCCTCCCTATTCTATTTACTTCATTATTACTGCTTCTGTTTTCCCATACTTCTCACAGAGCCTGCACTATTTCTATATTTATGGCACACTTTCCTACTCCATAAATCTATTTCTGTTGGCTCCTTAAACGGTTCCGCTTTGTTTCTGTCCAAAATCCGTAGACTCCCATTAGGTGTCAACACAATGCTTTCTTCTTCCACCAATTCGCCACTCTGAAACCACGCCTCTGCCCTGCCCGCAATCCAATCACGTGTCGATTGAACTCCCTCCCTCCTCGATGATGCCACTTTCCTAACTTTGCCAGCTGTTGTCCATACATCACTCTGATCTGACGTCACTGCCTCGGCTCTTAATCCCCTCTCTAATTCAGCCATCTTCTTCCCGCCAGCCCCACGTAGCAGTGACGTAACTTCCATTTTCCTTGTTTCGCCAGCTGATGCCCTTACGTCACTCTGATCTGACGTTCTGCCTGCGTCTTGGCCACGCCTACTCTCTAACACCGTCATCTTCTTTCTGCCAGCCCCATGTGCCGGTGATGTAACTTCCATATGTCGAACCTTGTCCTCTGGTTTCCAATCGCTCTTTGGACTTCCTCTGCATTCCTTCTCTCCGGTCTCGGATGTATTTTGTTGAATCATATCCTGCTTCTGCGATCTGCTGTTCCGTGTGTCACTTTCGTATCCCATCACCATACGCCCATCGACCCATAATCGTAGATTCTTTATGAAGGTCCGTTTCCCTTCCATTCTTGCCAGCACAATTTGTTGTATTAAATCCTTCTTCAAAGCCCGTTGTTCCACCGATAGATCTCTATTTATAAAGATATTTGTTCCTTTTAATAACTTTGATTTCTTCAATACTTCATAAACAAACTGCACTGATGTAAATCTTGCAACTATCATTCTGGCTCCTCTTGATCTCCCCACTCTAAAAGCTTCTCTAACCTCCCAGCCCTGAAGCTTCAACCCAAGCTTTCCTTCTATAATCTCTCTGACCTCATCTACAGGCCATACTCCATTCCTTTCTTTCACTGCTGCTATAACCAAATTAAATCTTCGGTGTCTCTCTTCCAGCATCTCAACTCTTCTTTTAACTTTCTGTACCTCATTTCGTATATCTTGCATTTCATTTTTAATCTCTCCCTTAATATCCATTAAGTCCTTTTTCATTCCATTGAGTTTATTTCCTAATCTCTCATCCATATCTTTAATGTATGCAAACGTTTGTTCCACGACGTTTCAATCCCCATTTGGCCCAGGGTTGATTTCAACTCCACCAATTACCAATATAATACCTATTACACATGTGAGAAGAAACACGTTTACCATCTCTTCTACGCCTTTGTTTGTTTTAAAATCCTTCCATTTTAATTTATTAAATGCTCCAATTCTTACTCTGTGCACCTCAATACCAATTCCCATGGTTACTTAAGCCCTTCTTTCTTCCACTCCAGGAGCTTCCTCCTCACACATCCACTCTCTTCCACTTGCATGTATTCATTGTGTGTGGCATGCATTGCTTTTCAAGTTTGTTTCTTATTCAAAATGCACATTTCACCAAACACATATATTTTGTTCCACGCTTGCTTAACATCTAGTGATATTACATATTACATGGATAGAGGCATGCATCCAGCAAATATGCAGTTGTTGTTGGCAGTTCATTTAAGTGCTTTGCAAAGTCGCCACAATACATAGAGCCATTGCACCAATTCATTGTTTTGCATTGTAGCCACAATTTGCTTATGGAAAAATTGTTTGCATATTCACTTGAAATTCAACAATGCTAACCGACATTGCAGAAATGCCTTTAGCTTACATTTCATTGTAGATACAAGAGGATTCAGGAGGCTGAAGCAATTGTCAAATGTTTAAAAAGAGGGTCACCAAATCTGGCATTGAAATTCCACCCTTAGAATAATGCCACAAGAAACAATGTTATTTAGCACTTCAGAAAACTATGATAAAGCAAATTGGAAAATTCAAAGCAATAATCAAGAATATCTTAGAAATGATTATTGCCACAGCAAATTTTGTTATAAAGTGCAAGTTTCAAAGATATCTACAATTTGGTCGCAAAACATTTACATACACACCAGTTACATCCAATGTTAATTAAATTATATTTTTAACAGCAAGCATATCATAAAGCTCGAACAAAAAGTTGAACACATTCAAAACTATGGGTTTTGCACCACTTTTAAGAGCTTTGGCAATTTCTGTTTAATTACACTTCTCTGACCTGCTATGCATTCAGCCATGATCCGGCATTAACAATGCTGATTAGCACAACCCATGATCCCCTCAATAAAAAATGTGGGAATACTGATGATTGCATGGCCATGATAATAAACAGAAGCTAATTATTTAGGTTATGTTTAAATTAAGAGATTCTTAAAATACTATCATTACTCACCAGCTTTAATATTTGAAGTACAAACAGAGTGATAATACATGCAGTGCAGTAAAAAAAGCTATTATCGTTCACTTGAAAGGTGTAATGTGGTAACAGCATGTACATTCGTTTATACCAAGATTTTTTATTGGGCTGGAGGAATGTAGTATACACATTATCCTTCGCTAAGTTACTATTTTTTACCTTATTAATCATAAGGTATCAATCAGAGTGTTGACCTTTACAAACATCTTCTTTGTAGATAACTCAGATAGATTTTAAGACTTAACTTACAAATATGGTTTCTGTTATGTCCTGCAAGTCCAAAACTGGACACGCATGCACAAGTTCTGATGGAACTTGACAAAGCTACCCAGCAATTGCAGTGCAGGTAACATAAGCCATTTGCTGCGAACCCTGCACCAACACCCCAGGCAATACTGAAACTCTACAGGTGTTTGCTATATGTGCTATTTTTACAACCAAATTAGCTTCAATGCTTTTTTGGAAAATGAGTAACATATCAAGTCCCTGACATTTGGTAAAGAACATTCCCATGATGATGCCTAATTTGGATGCAGGTTTCCTGTAAGTGCAACGCCTAAAAGGACTTTTTTGAGAACTTCATGTTTGCCCTTTTTGCTCCCTGTCCTGTCAAACTATAGCAATTGTCTCACTGGATTAGCTTCTTTGTAATTGTGCAGTGGTTCCAGGAACCTGCATATCTTCCGTTCTATGGCTTTGCATTCTATTAAAATATGTTTTTATGTTTGGCAACTAATGGGTTCCATTTTATTTAGCCCCATTGTTTTCAGATGCTTTCAAAACTTTAGTTATGTGCTAGGTTTACATGGGGCTATGTGATCGGTTAAATAATATTAATAATACTACTATAATATTAAATGGTTTAAAATGTATTTCAAAATGAATGGTTAATGTACAATATTACTTTTAATAACATTATAAATGGTAGTTATTCAATCAAAAAGTTTAATTCAACCAACAGAAACACAGTGCTAGGTTTATACAGCTTATTCAAGGAAAATAATCTAGAAACAACTTTATCTAAAGTAACAAACTTGAAGTAGATATATCTCTTTGCCTGCATTTGTTATACCTGCTGACCTGGGTACCTGATTACAGAAAAAGAACCAGCCCTGGGGTTGTAAGTCTATTGTGCCAAAATTCCAATGCTTGTATAAGCTAGCACCAGAAAGACATACTGCTCGGTGCTAAACTAATGCTTTAGGCCTAACCAAACCGTATCTCGTATAACATGTACAGGGAGGGCCAAAAAACTACAAACCGTATGCGCAGTATTTTTCCTGTCTGCATCCTTGGAGCTTGTTGCATTCTGCCGCTATCATAGAAAGGCACGAATGAAATCATACAACATTTTTAAAACTACTTTAAAGACTTTATGAAAGGAGGTGCTGAAACTGGCCACCGTCATTGTCCATACATTTTTGGCACCTCTTTAGGAAACTATCCATTACTCGCCATAGTTTACGTTGAGAAATGCTGGCAATTTCCTGGCGAATATTTTATTTTAATTCTTCCAGGGTGTGTGGGTTTGTCTTGTACACTTTATGTTTTAAGTTACCCAGAGATAGCAATCGCAGAGGGTTAGGTCAAGGACTGAGGGGACCGTAAATCTCTACAAACAATTCATAGGAGTAAGAAAGGGATGCAAACTGAGTTCATATTAGTAATCTATTCATAGATGATATATTAAGAGTAAAAATAAGAAATTAGCATTATCCAGTAATGAGAGATAAGAAGATTCCAGGTTCATTATACGCAGACAATTTTATGGTAGGCACCATATCGTTGATAGTGTTACAAAAGCAATAAATGAAATTCAAGAAAGTATGAAAAATGGGGAATTGGGGTAAAAATCTTAAAGATGTCTGACTCAATAATAGGTCTTAAGAAACAATACCAAGGACTGAGATAATAATAAAGAAAGTAAAGGGAAGAAAATGGTATAGAAAAATAAGAGAAGCAAGGGCCACTAAGTCAGCGAAAAGGCCAGGGAGCCAAGCAATCTGAGTGGCCCAATAAGAAAACAAGCACCAGACAAATTGTACAATAGATGTAGGGGTATAAACGAATATACATTGTATGTATTATAAACATGTAGAACAAATTGTACAATAAATCCATTCATTCATACAAATAATTCTATCCTCAAACACACTTTCAATTGTTCTATTCGAAATATTGGCTGTATGAGATGTTGCAGACTCTTGTTGAAAAACGGCAAAACCATGCTCCTTGTCTGTTAGTTCTCTGAAAAAAGGGGGCAGAATTGTATTCATGTTATGTACAGGCATCAACTGTTGACTGAAAGATATTGGATTTATAACTCTTTCTCCACCCAAGGCCCACCGTACACCATTTTTTTCGTAATGAACGGGTACTTCATTAACAGTATTGGGTTTGTCAGAACTCCCATAATGATTATTTTGTGTACACACATATCCATGAAGGTGGAACCAAGCCTCGTCCATGAAAAATATTAAACATGGGTATATTTTGCCATTGTGTACACTATTGGGACTCCACTCACAAAATGTGTGCCTAATTACAGGATTACCCAGTTGAAGAGCATGTGCCACAGTTATTTTATATGGTCTTAACCTCAGCAATTTGGTAGCTCTTCGCGCAGCACCATAAGAAATGCCTGTCTGTTGTGAAAGATGCCCAAGTGATTTTAGGGAGGAATTCTCCAAACGACCACCAATGTTGTCTTATGTTTCTTTGGTAAGAACTGTATGCCATCTTTTAGATTTCTTAACCTGAACACTTCCTGTGGCCTAAAATGTATTTTAAATTCATGGATTGTTCTTTGACCTGGAACTTTTACACCTGGAAATCTTTCTGCAAGTCATACACTCACTTGGTTAATCAAAAATAAATACATGCTTTGCAGTAGAAAACATATACTGAGTCATAATATACTTTGTGACTAAGTACAGAACAAAATAATAAATAACTCGTAATGACTGAACTACATCAAATCACCGTCAATCTATGACCTTGCTTATAGCAGCAGTGCGTTATCATGTTTCTACATGCCCAGTGGAAAAAAATGTGCAGCTGGTTTGTAAATTCTTGGTTCTCCCATTACTTCAGGCATACATTTCAGAAACCTGCTTAGAATGAGATTGGTAAGAAGCTGTAAGCAAAACTACACATTTTTAAAATATGAGCTGATATTTGTTGTTTTTGTGGTTGTTGATGCAGAAAAAATGTGGTGACGTAAATTCTATGTCAGTTAAAAGGAATCACTCCAGTTATAGGTACAAGGGACATACGGAGAGCAGAATCAATAAGTCATACATCTGCATATGCTGTCCTTGAAATTCCACATTCTTTACAGGATATCACGAGAAACAACATTTCAAAAAACATTAAGAGGACTGAAAAATTCAAACCAATAATAACAGATATCTGGCACATGATGGCACAAAAAAACTTCTTTGAAATAAAGTATGTGCTTTAAAGAGATATGTATTTTTTGTACCTTATTGTTGACCCATTATACAAAATTACATAAAATCCTCCTGAGCTGAGGACTTCACAGGCTATTCATGGAAAATTCAAGATATACAGTTTATTTGTCATGTAAATGCCTTAAACATATGGTATTTTAATAAAAATAGTTAAAGCATTTTCTGAGAATATTAAAAATATCGACAATTGTTTTAAGGGTAGTTTGGGTTGGGGGATATTCCTAAAAATCTTAGTGTTGCATCTTTGGAGATGCTGAACCTAAACACAATTTGTATTTATTGGGTTTTTGAGATATGCTATTCACAGTTATGTGAACCATTTTTTTAAAAGGTGCGTTTTTTTTTATTCAGGGAGCTTCAAAATATGTATTTTCTGGTGAAATATCAACATGGAACTTTTGAGTGGAATAGAACACTTCTACTTACTGTAGCAACGTAATAAAGAAAGTATAAAAATACTGTAGTAAAAATACTGGACATAAAATAAACATATTTAAATAAAAAATAAATAAAAAAACATAAATAAAATAAACAGAGGGACCCAATCGCCTTCAGGAGTTTAACAGGTCATGTAATGGACCTCCACAGGACTGATCTTTATCAGCGGATATGAACAGAGTCCTACATGATACTCAGGGCTAGGAGTTGCGCATTACTCAGTTATCCCGTGCGACTCTCTCTGCCCCGTGCATAGGTATCTGTTAGACAGTGTTCAGAAAGGCAACTGCTACTTGGCCAAACACACTTGAGGATAAAAGTGATTGGGCGTTTAGCATAAACCCTCTCACCTCTTAGAGGGACCCAATCCAGATTGTGACTCAGGAATGCCAATCCTTTACCTACCGTAGTAGGACTCTGAGGGCGAGAAAATTAGTGCAAGCTGTTGAATTAATGATCCTTGAAATAAAAAAGTAAATTTCCTCTACTAATCCTAAATAATTGATGGATTTTCAGATATAGCTATGAAGTATTAAATGTCTTCATTATTAGGTATGTCACAAATGATAAGGTTGTAGAACAACTTTTATGTTTCACAAATGTGATAGGTGGCCGTTCTCCTACTTCTCTTTAATCACGATGTTGGACTGTTAAGCGAGTATGAATGTGGTATTAAACTTGTTGCACAGACCTATGAAGATGATGCAATGGATGGGCAACATAGTGGTTTGCAAGCAACAATTTGAGGCATTATAAAATTTATATATTTGTTAACAGTTACGCACAGAAATTAAATGTAGTACTCTCTCAGTCTACCAATTCCATTAAGGGAAAAAGGGTGTTATTTACCACTCTCCCCAGAATTGTGGATTTTTTCCAGAAGTCTAATAAAGCAGCAGAAGCTTTG
Source organism: Deroplatys truncata (assembly GCA_030765065.1). Lineage (NCBI taxonomy): Eukaryota > Metazoa > Arthropoda > Insecta > Mantodea > Mantidae > Deroplatys > Deroplatys truncata. The sequence goes on along the minus strand of CM060989.1, from coordinate 89,354,576 downwards.
GATAGACATCTTAAGAAAAAAATTTAATCCTTGGCACCAACTCGCTGGCAATATAAGAGCCGCCTAGTTGAAACAAATAAAAAGATGTAATTGAAAATCTTGTTGCTTCTAATACTGAAAATCCAAATGAAACAATTTCTTCTGCCCGTGGTCTTCTATCGTTTTAAGCAATTTCAATTTCATATTGGAATTTGTTTATTTATTCATTTCAAAATCCTTCAAACCAAGAGAGCTGACCTCGCATTTTGCAGTAAAAGGATTGAGGAATTTAAAGAGTACCTCCTATGTTTGAGAAACAATTTTGATTAGCCATGAACAAAATTGGAAGATGCCACATATTCTGATTGTCCCATCACATGCCAAAAGAATTTTATTGCCGCAATGAAAGGGGAAGAAATAAAACGTTTCTATAGACTGGTACAAAATGAGCTCATTCATACATTATTCCATAACGTTTGCAAAAGATTTTCGGATAACTTAAAACTTTACTTGTTTACTCTCCTCGATTTTAGTATTTTCATTATCATAAAACATCATTCCCAGAAAGAGAGTTTTCATGTCTAAAAGAGAATTGCAGTTTTACTTGATTTTGTGCCTTTGAAAAGTGAAGTTATGGTAATCTATTCGAATGGAAGTATGTTAAAAAATAGTATGTATGAATTATACCAATACATGCAAATACTGCGGCACACATCTGGTATTCCATAAACATGAAAACTTTTTGAGCTAATATTAACTATTCCCTCAACCAGGGTGGCAAATGAATGGTCATTTTCTGCTTTATAATGACTAAAAGCTATTTGAGAAACCTCCAGTGCTAGATTAGATTATCATAGCTTGAACATTAAGAAATCCCTGCTAGGCAAACCACAGTCCAAACAGAGCTTCCAGGAAGATATTATCGAACTATTTGTAAAGAAAAATTGAACTGAATTGCATTACAAAAAGGCAATATTTTTAACATAGCAAACTTTTACTCACTGAAGCATTAGTGATGTCTGTTTTTCATTTAAAAGCTTCAACTTTAATTAACTGTGGAAACATGTTTTAATTGATTCCCTCAAATTGAAGGTCACGCTATACCATTAAAGTGTACACCGTTTGCTTTCAACTTTGTTATAAGAACAGTTCCAATAGAGGATTAAGCAGCAGAATGGTGCAGTTCCTACAATTTTTTAAAATCAATCTTCGTATTTATGCTGTGGTGTTGCTGCATACAAAACCGAAGACTGCATGAATGTTGTTTTCTATAATAATTAATAATGCAAACTGAAATGGTTCAAAGTATACAATAATAGTTAGAAGCAAAAAGGTTCCCGTAAACATGGTTATACAAATAAGCTGTGTGCGAGATTAATGCGAACGTATAGCTATGAGCCGCCATGGATGTTAATTGCTTGAGGATGTTCCCCTTGAGCAACGTCGGAGTATGTGGTACATGCATGATGGAGCACCGCCAATTTTGCTGCTACTGTAAGAAGACACCTAATGTGGAGGTATGGTCCAAGATGGATAAGTCGAAGAGGGCTCTTACCTTGGCCTCCATGATCACCTGATCTCAATCCTTTGCATTTTTCCTAATGAAGTCATCATTAAAATGTGTTGTGTACAAAACTAGCGTTAATACCGTGGAAGTACTGCAGTAGCGAATTGTACGTGCTTGTCAAGAATTCCGAGTTGATCCATAGGTGTTTGAAAGAATTCGAAAATCACAACAGAGATGAGTGCAGTATTGCATCCAGATACACAACATTTTCAACACTTCCTTTAACAGGGAAAAGTGTACAGCAATGGTGGCGAAAACGCGACTCGCAGGCGCAACTCCTTTCCCAGCCATCTATTCATTTGTTTCCCATGTGCTGCTGAGTGGTGTAGTGCGTGTTGCATATTTGATGACTCAAGAGAGAAAGGCATTACGTCACCCTTGGTGTACAGTATTAATAACATGTAACATGTTTGCTCAGAAAATATAGTTTCTCAGTATTATTAAAATCTGTTTATAGGTTAAATGTATAGCCCCTGACTACCAATCAATGCTGTGAAAACTGCACATCAACAGCACTTTCCATTTTCGTAATATTTGCGGTAAAAGCTTTAGATGATTCACCCTATATATATAACCTAGGGTGACATGACCACATAAAGCATCCTTAAAGCTGTGTTTACGAAATATCTTTCCTTGCAGAAGGTACTTTAGTGAGATACTCAATTGTTGAAGCAATAACAAGAGATCTGTGTACAGCTTGTACCGAACGTCCAGAGAGTCAGTTACCAGTTTTCTCCTCAGATTTACAGAAATTGCTTGCTAAATGCCAAATTATTAAAACTGGATGAAATTGGGGCAGCTTTAAAATTACCTACGCTATCTGTTACAGGAAGTAGGTATTTCAAAAGAATGAGTTTGTGTGACTACTTAACCATACAATGAGTGAAATACAAGAAATACACACGTTTGACAGCATGTTGTGTGAATTTCGTGTGCCATAGACAAGCACATTGTTTACATAGAAGTAAAAATGAGCAAGGTTGACACAATTCCTCTTTGTACTGCTGCAGCACAATAATGGCAGTAATGTATTCAAACACACTGTATAATTAGTGAAATGCTTGCCAATTGATTCTATGAGCAAATTTATTTTACTTCAAGCAGATGGAACACACCCTGCAAACATTTTACTACATAGCAGCTTTAATAATAGACAGGTAAATAAACACAAAGTGTACAAGAAACAAGGAGCTAAAAATGTGATTAATAACATTATATATTGTAATTTTAATTACGATAAAAAAGATACGTGAAGCTTATTAAAGTCACCAATTTATGTACATTATATGTTTGTAACTTAACACTTTGGAAACATATTTACAATATTATAGGACAGCTTCCTCTTAATTATACCTTATAATTCTAAGCACCAGTGATAAATTGAGGTAATCTCTATATGCTGCTGTACTGAGCTTGGTGCAGACTGCAACCTGTTGGACATTCACACAAATCACTGCTTACAGTTGAACATCAAGTTTTAAGCCACAACAGGAGAAATTTTAAGAGAAATACATCAAAAGGTAGCATGTTTACAAAACTTCTTCATGAAGGAAATTGTGTTTTAATCTCAATGAAGCTCTTCTTCAATATGGCACATTTGTGTGCCCATTTCTCCTCACTAATTTAATTATGTCTTTAAAATGCGAAAAATTACTGTAGTGTTTATAAATGTCTTTCTTACTTGTAAGAGTGTCTTCCATCATGAATAAAATGACACATTTTCAAAGTATACAACAGTATAAACCTCTGTTAAAAAATCATATGATACGTGTATGATTTTATGGTGCCAATGAATAAAATAATTATGCCTTTTCACACCTGAAAAATGATTAAATCTCCTCTCATAGGTTTCGAGACTTGTGTGGCCTTTTACATTGAGAGGGACTGAAAGCGCCATCCCACAAATGGTAAATTTGTTAAATTCACGACCATTTATTTTAGAAACTAGTTTTTATATAATGCTGAAATTTTTAAAGGATATAGGTATGTATATCATAAGTCTAGTGAACTAGAATCATACCATAATCATCTTTACTAAGGGAGATACAAATTTTTTCATTGACGATGGTATTGTTTTTTAAATACATCAGTAATTAATTTTTAAAAATTAACCATCTTATTAACCCATTGTGCCCAGGGTTTAATTAATGGTACATGTGACAGGACTAGATATACACTAATATTTTAGACAATGAATCTCCAAAATTTTGTTGTGCTCATTTCCACATTGTTGAACATCTGTTCTTTTATTCCTGAATTAGCTCTTCTGAGAAGCAGTACAGTAGGATCAATTGGCATTTGAAATTAAAACATTTTTTCTACAGTCTGAATCTCAGCACGCCATGGACTTAAATTACTTTATAATAAAGGTTCACAGATGGCAAGTAGTTCCTTAATAGACCAATAATGTGTTATTATTTAAATTTATGCAACATTACTTTTGCTGTGGGGGCACATGCCTCAATTTCAGCCTGGCATAAAAGGTACACTAAGCACTGATAAGAGCACTTTAATTTTAATGCTTATGTGTCACTCTTATTTTGCCTATTGCTGCCATGACATAAGGCCATTCTCTTAAAGGTTTGGATGAGATTTTAAAGGGTTTTCAGTTCAGAAAGCCTTGGTCATACTATTTGAAGATGTATCCAATTTTCAAGGATAATTTTATTGGCGCACCTGATTTGAATATTTTGACTGAAGATTCTGGTGATGAGGAAGAACGAGGTACTCCTGACAATCTTAGTCAAAGGCAACTTCTTGCTGATGTTAAAGCTAGAGCTGGAGAAAGAGGTGAGATATTACCTCAACCACATGATGCTCAAACATAAAACTTGCAAAATGATGATGTACTTCTTCCAGCAATGCCAATTTCAGAAACAACAGTTCTGTACAAGCCATACACCCATTTGGATAAAAAGTCTACCTGGATTGACGGAAATGTTTAGACAAGATCGATACAATTGGAAACTTCTCATCTCTAGCCACAAGGAACTAGTAATCAGTTGAGCCATTTGCCTATTTTTGATGATAAATTTATCAATGTCATTGCCAAGGAAACAAACAGACACGCTTTAAAGAAACATATTAGAATACTCCTAGAATCCCTCAGGTATGTAATCCTGGTCCTTCTCAGCTTTTTCCTGTTGAAGCCTGGCTCTTATTCTGGTAGTTCTCTTAGGATGGTTTCTGTGCTTCTATCCACTTTCATCCTAGATATTCCAGCACACTAATCCAACCCACATTGTCTTTGTTGTAGGTTAACACAGCATCACACACTCCTAATTCCAAAATGTTTCTTTCTACAAATGTTCTTTTAGGCACAGGAGACCATGTAATGCTATTGAAAGATTCATTAACATTCTGTCTTGCTATGGAGACTATTTACCAACTGTGAATAGGCTAGTTTTAAAATACACAGGTTTTATTACCAACATTAGTTTTATCCAATTAAATGATGATAGTGACTAATAGTGAAGGTATGAACCTTCAGTCTAATGATATTTGCACCAATTGACCATGCACATGTTTCAGAGTGGTTTGGAGTTGGATAAATAGTTTACAAATACAGGGCCCAGACTGCTCTTATCATACATTCCAAATTGTCTACATTGTTTATTATGGCTTTGCCTTAATATACTTGCAGCTTATCATGGTACCACCTGTGTCATTCCCCATGGTCTAGAGGTACCATTCTGTCCTCTAGATCCTGAGAGCATAGTTTCAAACCTGGTGAAGGGCAATAGTTTTTTTTCAAACATAAAAGTCCTTGGCATGGCTTCATTCGGAAGGGAAGTAAAGCCAGTGATCCAGTGTCATAGATTTACAACACATAAAAGAACCTCAAGCCTTATAGAGGTTTCTGAGCTAGCTTTCATCTTTCACACACAATATTGAATGTGATGCTAAGAGCTGTGGTAATTAAAGAACATACATAAATAAACTCAATTTTATTTAACCTGTGAGTCGAGCCCTAATAGTTTTGCCATCAAACAGTGGAGATTTGTCTAGCTGCTGTGTCATCTTCCTCAGCTGTGTGCCCATTTTCTACCAACACATTCTGCTTATTTCACTTTGAGCAGAATTTCTCTTAAAAATGAGCTAAAATTTACCCATTTACTACAAGGAGTATAACAGTTAAGAATTTTTCTCTGGTGCAGAACATGGAGTACAAAATGGCAGATGTAGTCTCATTTTAAAAATTTATTTTTAATACAGGTAATGTATAATATGATAATTTATGCATCACATTAAATAGGACATTCCAAACTACTAAACTGAACAAAATACTACAAAAGAAATTTACACCGTACAATCCCCATTAATAATTCAAATTATGCAATTTCAAGGCTGACAACGAAGTATTGCTATTTATCACAAATGATTAAGTAAGTATTTTCTCATACCCATGAACAAATTTATATTTTTCAAATTGACAAAACAATAAACCTCTTCTCACAAATTTCACGCTAGTGAGGCCCTTACCAACATGCATCAAATTATGCAATATCACAAATGTCAATTGAGTCTGCTGTTCTCACAAATTTCATACATCTAACACTTTTTACCATCATTTAACAATTATGTTGTTGAATTATGAAAAAAGGGCAAATGCCTTCTTACAAAGTTCACCATTGTGAGCCATTTTACCCTCCTGTATCAGATTATGCCTTTTCAAATATGAGAACTGAGCAAAGCTCTTCTCTGAAATTTCACACTAGTGTAACTTTTTACCTTCATGTGTCAAATTAATGGAATTTCAATGATGGAAAATGAGAAACCCTCTTCTAAAAAAATTCATATTTAATAGGTTTTTACCGTCAAATGTAAAATGATCCTTTTTCAAATCTGACAATTCAATAAACCTCTTCTCAAAATTTCATCTTCAATTATCACATTATGCATTTTTAAATGTGATAGAAGAGCAAAGTACTTCTCCCAAGTGTCTCACTTGTAAGGGTTTTTTACCCTCATGTGTCAAATTTTGCAATTTTAAACTTGACAGAAGAGTGAAGCTCTTCTCACATATGTCACACTTGTGAGACCTTTTAGCCTCATATACCACAATGTGCTTTTTCAAAACTCACAGGTCAGTAAAGTTCCTCTCAAAGGTTTTACTGTGAGGAAGGCTCTTCTCACAGGTTTCATACTAGCGAGGCTTTTTACGTTATGTATCACATTACAACTTTTCAAATTTGACATCTTCTCAGGCTTTTTACCCTCGTGTATCGTATTATGAGTTTTCAAATGTGACTTCCGAGTAAAGCACTTCTCACAAATTTCACATTTATGAGGTTTTTTATCCTTGTGTACCAAATTGTGCAATTTCAACTGTGACAACTTAGTAAAGCTCTTCTCACCTACTTTAATTTTTGAGGCTTATTACCTTCATGTATCAAATTATGTTTTCTTAAATTTGACATCTGAGTGAAGCTCTTCTCACAAATTTTACATTTGTGAGGTTTTTACCCTCATGAACCTAAATGTCCTTTTTCAGACTTGATGACTCAATGAAGCTATTCTCACAGATTTCATACTCGTGAGGCTTTTTGCCCTCATGTATCTTATTATGACGTTTAAAACTTGATATCAAAGTAAATCTCTTCTCACAAAATTCACATTTATGAGCCTTTTTACCCTGGTGTATTACACTATGTTTTTTCAAATGTGACATCCGAGTAAAGTTCTTCTCTCAAATGTCACACTTGTGAGGCTTTATATTCTCATGTATCAAATTATGCATTTTTAAACTTGACACAGCAGTAAAGCTCTTCTCACAAATTGTACATTTGTGAGGCTTTTTACCCTCATGAACCAATATGTGCGTTTTCAGACTTGATGACTGAATGAAGCTCTTCTCACAGATTTCACACTTGTGAGGCTTTTTACCCTCATGTACCAGATTATGACGTTTCAAACCTAACGTGAAATTAAAGCTCTTACCACAAAGTTCACATTTGTGAGGCTTTTTACTCTGGTGTATTACACTATGATTTTTCAAATGTACCATTTGAATAAAGCTCTTCTCACAAATTTCACACTTGTGAGGCTTTTTACCCTCATGTATCATATTATGACGTTTCAAACTTGACATAAAAGTAAAGCTCTTCTCACAAATTGTACATTTGTGAGGCTTTTTACCCTCATGAACCAATATGTGCGTTTTCAGACTTGATGACTGAATGAAGCTCTTCTCACAGATTTCACACTTGTGAGGCTTTTTACTATCATGTACCAGTTTATGACGTTTCAAACTTAACATGAAATTAAAGCTCTTACCACAAAGTTCACATTTGTGAGGCTTTTTACTCTGGTGTATTACACTATGATTTTTCAAATGTACCATTTGAATAAAGCTCTTCTCACAAATTTCACACTTGTGAGGCTTTTTGCCCTCATGTATCATATTATGACGTTTCAAACTTGACATAAAAGTAAAGCTCTTCTCACAAAGTTCACATTTGTGGGGATTTTTGCTCTGGTGTATTACATTATGGTTTTTCAAATGTGCCATGTAAGTAAAGCTCTTCTCACAAACTTCACATTTGTGAAGCTTTTTACCTTGATGTATCAAATTATGCCTTTTCAATTCTGATATCCGAGTAAAGGTCTTCTCACAAATTTGACATTTATGAGGGCTTTTGCCCTCATGTATCAAATTATGCAAATTAAAGGCTGACAATTCAGGTAGGCTCTTATCACTTTCCCACGTCCTTTCTCCCTTAAGTATCAATTTAGCCCTGCTGTAAATTTCCCCTCTATCACTACATTTACCAGTATGTTCTGAGCAAACATCTATTTCTACAGGTAGTACTTTTGTGACATCACCTTCCTGATGTTTACATTCAAACTCTTTTCCATAAGTGAAGATTGTGTGTTTCCTTGAGGGTTCAGCAGAGGGCAATGGTGAATCGCCACAACTATTGCCCGAAAGTGCTTCCGTGTGTAATCTGAAATGTTGAAGGATTTAGAATTAGGTACAATAATCAAAGAATGAAACTGAATTAAATCCTAAAAGGGAATCTTTGTTAAACTGTAGTTACAAATTTAAGTAGAGCAACCATTTTTAATTATGGTCAAAGTAACTTAATTTGCAATATTTTAAAGTAAATTAATAAAATCCTTGAAATGAAAAAGCTGTTAATGGTACTTCTAACTTGCAAAGAATAATGTATATTGTGAATTTGCGTACAACACAGGAAAATAAAAGCGAGAGTTAACAAAATCATGTCCAATTTAAAGGAAACAGATGAGAGTACACTTATGATTCAAATCCAACAAAGTAAAGTAAATGATTGTATCAAGATAAATTCACATAGTTTCGTTCATCATATGTGTAGCTCGATACAAAAACAAGAGTAAATACAAAACTGATAAGATCTTACACCAAAATATTGCAAATATTAAGCCAGACATAATTTATTCTGAAGAGTGTCTTAATGCAGAGAAAATAAAAGTAAACTATAATGAAAATTACACCTTAGGTTTCTAACTGTTGCTGGAAAAAATGGCAATTTGTGATTTAAATGGGATGAAATATAAAAAAACAAACTAAAAAAAATATTGTGAAGAAATGTGTGTTGAATTATATTGAATTGAAGTTACCTTAGAAAACAAAAATATTTCCTTAAAAGATTAAAAAGGTATCCAAATAATGGAATTAAAACATGTATATTGTGACTTTGTACAGTTTTCATCATCACTTCACTAAATTCTCATTGTCATTTCACATTTCTTCATGACTGGACTGAAGCATAAAACAAGTTGAAAGAAATTAATAGAATCGCAAATGAAAAAACACTAGCTTCACAAAGAGAAAACACAAAAAGAAGATAGAAAAAGCATACAGTGAGCAGGGAGTTTTAGAAGAAAAGAAATAAATGAAAAAATGAATGATTTTTTTTAAAAGTTTAGAAAAAGTCTCAACGCTACTTTGCCATTACAAGAAGTTAATTATATTAAAAAACACATGATACTTGGTCCTCCAAAACTACACATTCAGAAAGTGCATGCAATTTCTCTAAAACCCATAAACTTATAAGAAATTGTCTACCTAGAAAAAGAAATACAATCAAATTCCACATAATGTAATAAATGAAGCAAAAGTTTACATAATAAACTTTTAATACAAAAATGCAGAAAATAAAACTAAAGTAACACGAAAGATCATAAAAGCACCACATAAAGAAAACATGCCAAAATTGGTGAAAAATATGTTTTAATGAATACTGTATAAACATTGTAAAAATCTCTGGGAATGAAACAAATTTCTAACTAGGCAATTAATGAACATAACTTATTTAACTATATGGTGCTACACAGGGGAAGCTATTACACAAACTCATTAAAATGTAAAAGATCTAGGGGACTGGAGGAGTTCCCAAATCAGATGTGAAAATACTGTAAATTTGAACCATTTATCTTACTAATAAACCTTTTAATTCTTAAACAGTCCCCTGTAAATTAAAAGAGGTAGTAGTTACACCAATATATAAGAAATAAATTCAAAACTCACAATGGAAAATAACAAACCAATTTATGCTAAACTAATACCAATACAGTTTGGTTATGAAAAAAAAGGCAATATGGCAATCTCCAAAGGAAGCATAATCATAAATGCAACAAACAGAAAAGAACATGTCACAATTTTCGTTGACCTCTCCAAACAGTTTGATTGTTGCTTGCATAAACATTGAAACATTACCAGCAAACTTTGAGTTTATGCAACCATGGGCACACCATTGAAGTGGCTAAGTTCAAGTATGAAGTATAAATGGAGAATAATGCCTGGAAGTAGTACAAACAAATGGAAATCTGATCAATATCGGACAATCTTTTAAATGAGTAACACAACGCGTGGAGCCACAAAACTCAAAATTAGGACCATACTTATTCCTACTATATAACAACAGCTTATATAAACAAATAAAAGATATGAGGGGAAAAGCTGTTATGTGTTCAACTGACATTGTGGCTGTTGTTACAGGAAAAACAGAAATAAACATACAAAAAGAGAGTAATTTTACTACTAAATACAATCAGCAGACAGCAGCCTAAGCATGATACCAAACATAAAAAGCACAGTGTAACAGAACATAGGCAACATTAAGTTGACAATAGAAAATAAACTTAGCAGTTCACAGAAGGAAACTTTCTAGGGCTAGAAAGGAGGTTCAAGTCCCAGCAATGGCATAGAATTTTTCAGTAATCTGATTCTAACTTTCCAACTTGTCCAAACACAAGCTGTGTTAAAAATTTAATTCAGTTTTATTTATGGACTCTCATTTAGTGGTATGGTTCTTTGAGTCCCATTCTTAATTAGGGGTTAAAGACCGCAAATGTTGCTCAGATGCCCCTTTAACAGGCTTGAAATTCTTTTATGTGGCATAAATCTATAACACAAGGCCACCAGCTTTACTTCCCTTCTGAAACAAGCCATGCTAAGGATTTTTAAGCCTGAAAAAATTCATTGCCCTCCACCGGATTTGAACCAGCAACTGCTTAGCTCCCTATGAGGCATGACTAGCCTTGAGGAGGGAATAGTGTGACTGTGAAGGTACCTGAACGAAGATGCTGGTAGTATAGCTAGTCCATCTAGCACACTATAGACAGTGTTGTTCATCATGACCAGCCTTGAGGAGTGAGCAATGTACCATGAAGCTACCTGAGGGAACATGCTGCTGGTATAGCTAGATCGTCTAGCCCACTACACACAGTGATATTCAGCATGACCAGCCTTGAGGAGGGAGCAGTGTGACTATGAAGCTACCTGAGCGAAGATGCTGCTGGTATAGCTAGACCGTCTAGCCCACTATAGACAGTGTTGTTCAACACCACCAGCCTTGAGGAGAGAGCAGTGTGACTGTGAAGCTACCTGAGGGAAGATGCTGCTGGTATAGCTAGACCGTCTAGCCCACTATAGACAGTGTTGTTCAACACGACCAGCCTTGAGGACGGAGCAGTGTGACTGTGAAGCTACCTGAGCGAAGATGCTGCTGGTATAGCTAGCACATCTAGCCCACTATAGACTGTGTTGTTCAACATGACCAGTCTTGAGGAGGGAGCAGTGTGACTGTGAAGCTACCTCAGCGAAGATGCTGCTGGTATACATATACCATCTAGCCCACTATAAAAGTTTTTTTATTATTTTATTTCTGGACACTGCTGTGTCCTTTGCGTGCCAGAAAAATACTGCCTGGTGGGTAGGAATAGAGCTCATGGCGGCTGATGCAGCTGCCACATTGGTAACTGTGAAAAGTAAACGATGTAAAGTGAGATTAGTAAATGGAATCAAATGCAATGATCGTGAAAACCAATTACACAATAATTGTGCTAAGTTATCCAATGTTACTTTTCTGCAAGAAAACATTTTTAGTTGCTGCAAAGGTGATAAACCATTGAAAGACAACAGTTTGGTTGTGTGATGAGGATGAAAAGTTTTACGAAGCCCTACAGGGTATTGTACATGAAAATAAGAAAATTGATGTGGCTATAGTGAAGTTTTTAATGCAACAGAAGGTTGATGTAATCAGTTAATTGTGAAGCAATGTGAAAATATTAAGTAACCAACTTCGACTCATGACAGATTGGTTTATTCCGGCAGTGTGTCTATCATAAAGGAACATGGTGATGGTTTAGGAAATATAGATAAGGTTAGTGTTATGGTTAATGGTATTGAAAGTATTAGTTTTTAAAAGCAGGTGCTAATAGTGATATGTGGAATAATAGTAATCTAATACCTATCTCTTCTATAACAACAAATGGGTTATCGGGTGGAGAGCAAGAACCTGCTGGTTCTAATCAAGATGAATCAGTGGCAAATGTAAAAAAATGATACATGTACTGAAGTAGTAAAGAAAGCTAGGAAACCAACAAGGCAGAAACAAAAAAAAGTTGGAAATAGAAGTGTGAACATGAACAGTGGAAATGTCAGATAAATATGTAAAAGTTATTTTTAATGAACCAGTTTATGAATCTATTAAATCTAAATACCCTGAATGGTATGCGTCTTTTAAGGTTACCATTGATAGTGACAATTTGGATAAAGCTTTGGACATGAATTTATGGCCAATAGGCACATTACTAACAAGGTATTTTTTAAAAAGAGTAATAAATGTCACAAGGAAAACATAGCACCTTGTGATAGTCGCATTATGGAATCAAATGACAGGTTATCTCTTTATAATCAAGGTCTGGTAAAGAATGATAATAGATATGCTAAGCAAATAAAAATAATTCATGTAAATGTTCAGTGCTTAGGAAATAAAACAGAAGTAATGAAAGTACCTATACAGCAATATGATCCAGATATACTGTGTATATGTGAGCACTCGCCTAAGGATAATGAATTACAGATATATACTTCATCTGAGTTTGAGCTTGGAGGTAAGTTCTGTAGAAAACTTCTTAAGAATGGTGGAAGTTGTATTTTGGTAAAAAACGGAATTAAGTTTGAGGTGATTCACTAAGTTCTTTTTGTATTGAGAGATGCTGTGAAGTGTGTGCCATATTTCTGAGGGATATTAAAGCTATTGTTGTATCCTTATACAGACCACCGATTAGCAATATTGAGGATTTTTTAAATTCTATTTGAATAGTTATTAAATAATTTAGGTAAACTAAATATAAATGTAATATTTGCCAGTGATTTAAATTTGCATTTAAATAGATTTTCAGGAAATGAAATACGTTATAATATTATTGAATGCTATGGTTTGTACTGTACTAGCTTGGAACCGACGAGGTTAATATTGTGCCTCGACTATATTATTACTGATTACCTAGAATTGGGTATCAAACTGAGGTTATTTACCTATTTGTTGCTGATCATTCTGCATTAACGATAGTAATAAAAAGTAATAGCATTTCTGAGAAAACCATAACAAAAAATTAATTACGCATTATAATGATTATAATTACCATTCATTTTTTTACCTCATTACAGCAATTAACTTGAATTTTGTATATAATCTTGTTATTGATATTGATACAGTTTTTACACATTTTATGAACTTATTAAGTGAATCTTTTAACACATCTTTTCCCCTGAAATTAGTGAAGAAAGAGCAGGTATATAAAATAAGGTGGTATTCAGAAGAGCTAAAGGCTTAAAAAGTCAGATATTGCTCTATCATAACTTATATAAAGTATAAAGTCTAATAGTTTCAGAGAGAATTATGTAAAACTTAATAAAGTATATAAAAGTAAATTGAAGTTGGTGAAAGGTAATGCTTACTGTGATTTTATTAATCAATCTCTCAATAAGAGTGAAGGCACATGAAAATGTGTATTTTACACTGTTTCGAAGTCATATTATATATGGGATACATTTATGGGGGAATAGTCCCCATGTTAAAGATTTTAATTTATTTATATTTTATGTTTTGGTATATGTACATTCCAATTTCCATCTGTATATTTTTAGACTAGACACTTATAATATTGATATAAGAAACAAACATGAATTAAATATACTTAATTGTAGACTTGCTATGATGAACGAGACTTATTATGTTAAGGGTGTAGAATTCTATAATAAGTTAGATATTAAATTTAGATCACTGAGCACGAGCGTTTTTAACCCATCATTTGTCGCTAAATGAGCACTTTGCTCACACTTCTGTTTTTTTTAGGGTAACGACTGCACATAAAATCTTCTAGCTGACTTTTAAACTTCCTGAAGCAGTTGTTTAAGTTAGATTTAACAACAATCACATTGACGATGGTTTATGCAATCTTTGTCCAGTTGTGGCACAGCTGTGAGCGGTTTGCTCATCAAGCGACAAACAATGCTATTCAATTGTTGTGCAGTCCGCAATCATCCTGGCTTAAAGCTGAAATGTAGAAGCCCTATTTTGTGTTCGTTAAAAATATTCCTTCATTTGAGTTGTTTTAATTGATATTCAGTTAGGTTTTTAAAATGAGTCGAGCAAAAAAAAATTATCGCAAAAGATAAAATAACAGTATGGTCCATTCATCCTACATGCCCCAATGTTCAATGCCCTAGATATAATATAGTTACAACACATCAAGGCTGTAAAGGAGAGGCAAAAAATGCAACTTCAGTCGCAGATGCATGGAATTTATTCTTTCCTAAAGAGACAATTTTACATATTACAAACTGTACTAACATATACCTCCAAAAAATGCGTACTAAGTATTGTGACATTTGTAATACAGTTGGCATTATTGCGTACGTGACCTGGCGGCCCAGATCGGATGTTGTGCAAGAGTAGAGGGGATGGAAAACCGGTTCCTAGTGTAGGTGCTGATGCCGTGTTAGCGTGGGTTTTAACAGTCGAGTCGAGGTTCTGCTTGGAGCAAGATCAGCGTGTGTGCAGCTTGTCCATGTGTACAGATTGGCATCCCCACCGATAGGCAAAGAGGTATTGTAATTCCTTTTTTATCATAAAATACAGTTGCCATCCAAGTGATTGTAGTGTGAATTTCTGTAGTAGATAGACCCTTCCCTTATCTACTTAATGAATTAGGAATATTGTTAGGGACCTTTAGGTGTATTTTTTAGCATTTCGTTGAGCATGCCCCATCGTATCTCGTATAATTTATGATAGAAAGTTCGATCCCAACTACGGTACCTAATGCTGTACCCCCCCATTGAGCTAGAATAAGTACAGAGGTTACGACAATTGGTGAGGCACCAGGTAATTGGCATGGGTCGCCGAGAATAATGCATTATTTTGTAGCAAAATATTTGTTCTCTGAAATGTAGCGTGTATGGTCATCCACGTGTTTGTTAGGACATGAAATTTTTTTTTTGTTGGCTTAATGGTAAGGGTTTTGTTTCGTAATTTGTGGTTTTCTATTTTAAATTCATCTTGCATAGTTTCTTAAAAGTCCCATGTCTGTATCTTAATTTCCAGCTCACTTTTAAAATTTTTGAATTGTCTGTCGGTGGCGCGTCGGTAAAACTTTTGGCTCCATTTTTCCTCTTATCATAGCTTCACTTCTGCTAAATTCTGTTTCTGTGATAAATTGTTTGTACTGTCCTTTCTAAACTACTTATTTTTGTGAATTCTGGAAAATGTACTGATATTTTGGAACTTTGTAATACAGTTGCATGTGTTAGCTGGTGTACGTAACATTGCGTTATTGTTGTGTGGTCTTTCAATTCTACAACGTCTAGAGTGTGAAACAAATATTTTAAAGTTCACGTGTTACGTGTTTAAAGTTGCGTGTGTATAAAAAGTGAGGCGCATCTATTTGGAATAATAAAACAAAACAAGTCAAGAGCATATATATTAAAAATTCATATTTGTGCATCGTACGCTAGTCGTGGTACGCATTGTGGCAGTACTAATAATAATTTTGCTTCACCGTTGCCGTGTTTGGTTTATCTAGTTACGCAATGAATTTTTTTGGGGGAAAGTATTTCAAAATGACTAATTTAAATAAAAGTTTCAGCTACCACCAGCTGTGCCAGTATCTTCACCTAAATAGGTTTAATGTGCCTCCAATATGGACCAGTAGGACTTGGATGTTGATGGATCAGCTATATGTGTGTTACCAGATTTTGGAAAGGTGCACCATTTTGTGGTAAAAAGAAAAAAAACCTGTAAGTATGTGAACACTGTGTGTGCCAAAGTTTGAACGATTGAAAAAGTTTCATATATCAGACAGGTATGCTAAATTTTTATTTCACTGACTAATGCTTAATTAAGCTTTGCTTTTCAGGAATAATGTGTGCTATGTATGTCCTGCTAAATTGAATGTTTACCACCATTTTGTGTAACCAAAATTTTGAATTCTTTTTAGGCATTGGAAATTATTTGGTTTGTCATGTTATGCTGCAGTGTATGTGTTTGATGTGTACTGTGTGCTTAATTTTGTTTGATTTTCAGGAATGTTATGCGACAGTATTGTTTTGGTAATGATTGCTTTGTTCTGTTGCATTCGTTTGATTTTGGGTTTCATCATGATGCTGTGATCTTTTTCTTTGCAGAAAGTTGTTGCATGAATTGTTTGTGTGTGTGTTTGAGAGGTTATGGGAGTAGTATATGGGATATTTGCCTCGGTGGAAGTGCCAAAGAGTAACCCCGATGGTGGTAGTGCGAGAGATGAGATGAGTTAATGTCAGCCTCGGTGGGAGTGCCGAAGTGTAACCCCAATGGTTGAAGTGTGAATGTTTGAGTTTTCAGGAGGGTTAACATGTACCTGGGAATTCGATGTATTGAGAGATTTTTGCTTATTGGAGTTGCTGCAACGTGCCCAGTATAGCGTGTGTGATGTATTCACATGAGAGAGCAAATGCAATGAGTTGAATGCAATGAGAATAATTTTTTTTGTGTTTATGCAACAGGTTTAGTACCATCTTTTATAACGAGTTTTAATACCATCTATTTTCCAGCTTAATCTTGATTTGGTAGATGTGGATGCAACAGTATAATGCTATGTTATTTGTGTCAAACCTGAAATGTTAATGTGATTTATTTCGTTTACGCCTATGTCAGGTATTTTTGATTTTTGCAGCTAGTTAAATGAGACACGTCAGTGAAGATATTTTATTTTCTCAGTAATTACTGTGTATAATAAAGTTGAAAACTAAGATGATGATGATTGAAATGATGATAATAATGATCATAACAAGATAGTAATGTAGAAGAGAATTTATGTTATTGACAGTAAAGCATGAGTTTTTGCAGTTGAAAGTATGTAATGAGGTGTAGTTTGACACATGTAATGTGGGTTTATTTTTTTAAGTATGTAGCAATGCACATAGTAGTTTTGGGTAGTTATTCAACTGAGTGTTGTGTATTATTTGGGCCATGGTCAGTATGAATGATTTCATTTCATTGTCATGTATTAATGTATTATAAGTGCACATATTCCTTTTCTTTATTAGTAGTACCAGCTGGTCAAATATATATAATTGCGATTCCAAATAATTTACTATATTTGTGTTGTTGTATTTTAGTGTAAACAATGGATGTAAGTGATATAATATTTATGTATTCTGGCCCTTTCATGTTTCCTTACTTGGATTCTAAAGCAGTTTTTGTGTCTATGTGTAGTCATTTTTTTCTTCTTTGCTAAACACTAAAATTGACTGTTTGTAAACTTTGTGGCATTTTCTGTTCCCATTAGTGTAAATGACATACTACTTGCTTCTTTTATGTATGATGATCTTCTGGGAGCACAAGTTTAATTCATTTGTGATTCTGTTATAGTGATTTTGCTGATTCCAGAGCTCAGGTGTCCAGAGGAGTAACCCCGCTCTACAGACACGCCAGAGGTTGCAGATACACCAAAGGAGAGCTGTCGTTCGTCCACTACACTGCAGTGGCATGAGGAGCCACTATCTCAGAGGGCAGTCCAAGTCAGCGATTGCTCCCCACATCTTGCAAAACAGGAAAGACTCTGCAGAAGAAATTTTGTCGTTGTGGGTGATGTGGAAATGACACCCACAAACAGTTACGTCGAGACTTGGTGCAGTGTAGTGCATATGTAACAGTGGCAGTACGGTGTAGTGTGTGTGTGCGAGGTACACGTAACTAGGCAATACGTCTTGAACTAAATCGTCGGTGGCACTCGAGACTCCATAATGTTTGAATTAGCTTCACATGTTCACAATATACTTGTAGCTTCTTCATTGAGAGACATTTGTGCTCCATCCTAACTTTCTGAATGCCAAGATATTGTTTGCTGTAATCTAATTTTGTAAAGTATGTCATATTTTTCTTTCTCTGTAATTCTTTGTCTACACAAAAACAACAAAAATCCTTCTTGTTTCGACGGGGATGTCGATCTGGGTAGCCAGGGGGAGATGTGACATTTGTAATATAGTTGGCATTATAGCGTACATGACCTGGCGGCCCAGATCGGATGTTGTGCAAGAGTAGAGGGGATGGAAAACCGGTTCCTAGTGTAGTGTGCTGACGCCGAGTTAGCGTGGATTTTAACAGTCGAGTCGAGGATCTGCTTGGTGCAAGGTCAGCGTGTGTGCAGCTTGTCCGTGCGTACAGCATGGCGTCCACACCGACAGGCAAGGAGGTATTGTAATTCCTTTTTTATCATAAAATACAGTTGCCATCCAAGTGATTGTAGTGTGAATTTCTGTAGTAGATAGACCCTTCCCTTATCCACATAACGAATTAGGAATATTGTTAGGGACCTTTAGGTGTATTTTTTAGAATTTCGTTGAACATGCCCCGTCGTACCTCGTATAATTTATGATAGAAAGTTCGATCCCAACTACAGTACCTAATGCTCTACCCGCCATTGAGCTAGAATAAGTAAAGAGGTTACGACAATATGCACACGAGCGAGGGACTGTCCTGATACAACTCCACATGAATTTACTGCTCTAATTGGTATTCTATACATGGCAGGCTTGAAAAAGGCTGCTCATATCAACATCAAAGAGCTTTGGGCTGATGATGGCATATTTCCTGAATGTTTTTGTGCCATAATGTCAAGCTGTAGGTTCTATATTCTTCTCGAGGCTCTACAATTCGATGACATCAACGATAGAGCTGATAGAAAGAAAATCGATAATCTGGCACCTATTAGAAGAATATTTGAGGAATTTGTCATCAGATGCATGAATAATTATGAATTAAAAGAAAACACAACACTTGATGAAATGCTACCTGCTTTCCGAGGAAGATGTAAATTCCGCCAGTACATTCCATCAAAACCATCAAAATATGGAATTAAAATTTATGCATTGGTAGATTCTGAAACATATTACGTTTCAAATCTAGAAATATATCTAGGGAAGCAACCAGAAGGTCCATACCAGACCGATAATAAAGCATCTAGTGTTGTGAATAGAGTAGCAGCACCCATTTTGAATAGCGGAAGAAACATTACCATGGATAATTATTTTACATCGGTTCTACTGGAGTTGCTACAGAAGGAAACTACTGTGGTCTGAACACTAAAGAAGAAGAAAAAAGAAATTCCACCCACTTTTGTAAATACTAAAGAGAGGCCAGCTTGTAGTTGTATGTTTGGTTTCCTCAAAAGGGGGTTGTAATGTGATATGTGCCCAAAAGAAACAAAACTGCGCTGCTTCTTTCAACTCTACATTGTGGTGACAAAGTTGATGAAACCGGTGACTAAAACAAACCGCACATAATTACCTTCTACAACAAAACAAAAGGTGGAGTCGATATTGTGGACGAACTGATATCTCAATATTCAGTATCTAGAATTATCTGCAGGTGGCCAATGATGGTATTTTTTTGGCTGTTGAACATTGGTGCAATAAATTCTCAGATAATTTATTTTGCTAATACAGAGAAGAAATTAGCGCATCGAATATTTTTGAAACATTTGGCTCTAGAACTTATAAAACTTATAAAACTCCCTATCTATTTCAAATTTGTCAGACAACTTGCGAGTCTCAATGAAGAATGGTAATGAAAAGGAGAATGCAGAAACTGCAACTACTGTGTCCTCGGCGAAAGAACAGAAAAAACAAGAAAACCGTTATGAATGTAACAAATATTTGTGCAACGAACACGCAAGAATTACCTGTGAAAAGTGCCTTGAGTTACCAGCGTTGCCATCACCATCACCATAATTTGCTTTTAGGAGTATATTGAATTTGTGCTACATTTAGGTATTGCATATAGTACATATTTAACAAACACTAAACTCATAATTTTGTCAATGAAGACATTGGATTTTAATTTCTTTCAAATACCTACATATACTACATTTAGTCAACCGCAAGTTAATATGCTTTACTTTTTTTTTTTGAAGACAAATATTTTGTGATCACTTAAAACAAATGTCATTTGTAGTAGATTTATAAATTATAATTTACGTGTTATTAAATTGAGTTATTGACATGTCATCTCTTGTTATGCGTATTTATTACCATGTGCAACAAACTGTGTCACAACAATGGTAGCAACAAATGACAGGTTAAAAGAATGCTTTTTAATTGGATAGTGGAAAGGCCATTTTATTCGATTAGTGATTTTAATCATTATTCTGTAATTGAATATTAAGTTGACTAATTTTGAAGATTTAAAGCTAGTAACAGTGTTTGTCCTAATTTAAAATAAAGAGTTGAGGGTTGTTACACTACATCACTAAAATATTCTTACTTGAACGCGTTTCGGGAGAAGGCTTGTTCCCATCGTCAGCATGTTCTTTATTTTAGAATATTAAGTTATTAAGTTAAGTGTGATTATGTTCTTTGACAATGTCCTTTTCTTGTATAACTATGATCTTGGATAAATAAGCTGATTGACTGATTTTATATTGGGTGTGAAAGACCGGTAATTTTGCTCAGGCCTCCCACTTCGAAAGTGCTGGTTGCCACATCAGCTTTGAGGAGGGGGCAATGTGACATGAACATATGTGGAAGAACAATTAATCCCATTTATAGGATTTATCATAGACCATAATTTGAAAAGGAACCAACATGTTGAGAGAATCATAAATAAAAATGAACCTCAAATATATATATATATTTTTTTTTTCCCAAGAAACAGTACAAATAATGGATAGAAAAAGTATTATACAAGATACTCTGCCTTTATCCACTCTAACTTAAGTTGCTGTGTTGTTCTATAGCATACCCTTTGTGTGTATAATACACACAGACAGACACAAAAATATATATACACAGTGCAGCTGTTTTGAAGATAAAGCCACATGCTGGCTAAGTACATTATATGTACCAGTTCTAACAAGTTTAATACTCATTATAGTGCACATTACTAATCACTCATAAGCAAGTAATGCAGCAGTTACTGAACGAAAAACTCCCAGTGTAACACACAGTGTGGGGAACACGCATATACAGAATCTGCAGCCTCACCATAAAATACTGCTATGTATATATAAATTTACTGTAAAAATCTATAATCACAACAGAAACATGAATGCAATGCAGGAAGAACTTAACACAGTGAAACCAATATTAAACATTTAAGGTTTACAATTGGCCGATTTAACACTCATGGGTTTTACTTATACTTAATGTGGGAACATGTTTTTGTAGCACCTTGTGTACATAATTAAAACAGTCAACAGTAGCTAATGATGTAGCAAGGTGCTAAGAAAATGTTCCTGCATTAATTATGTGTAATTGAAACACATGACTGATAAGTCCACCAATTCAAAACCTTAAAAAAACATGAATGTTCACAATCGTAACACTAGGACAAAACACAGCTATTTCGCAAATAAATAGAGTGATACTGTAAATCGCAAAAGCATAGAAACTAACACCAGAATTATGTCAAATCATATAATAATCAAGTCCTCTGATAGAAAATGCTTGCTACTCCTCAGAAGTGTACAAATGGGGAAATGGATTTAAAATATAGTATTTTTGTACTTCTCATCCTTTATAAAGGTATATTCTTTGGTATATTTTTCAAAGTATGCTTCTTTTTTCTTTATTTGAGTTTATTTACTACATTTTGTATAATCAAACGATCCTTGTAAAATAATTATTATTAATTTCTCATTATCAACTAGCCTTTGCAGAGAAAACATGAAAAATGAGGGTATGCATATTAACATAAAATGTAACATTCACTTATAAAGGTTTAAAGGTTATTCGGTTTGAGCCCTTAAAGTAGAATAGAATTTTGAGCTAGTATTAAAAATTATTTTATAAGATAGTCATAATTTGTGTTTATAGAAATCCAGGTAACCATTTGAAAATATTATTTCAAAACTTTGAAATAATTTTTGAATATTATATATCCAAGACTCAAGTTACATTATCAGAACATTTTAATACACGCCTTCTTTTTTTAAGGACAGTAATAAAAATAAACTATTCACTTAATTCATATGGCATGTAAGCTGTAATAAATGAACTGCATACAATTTCTTTGTCATCCTCTGTAGTCTAGGGGTACCATTATAGCCTCTAGTTCCGAAGGTTACAGGTTCAAAACCGGTGGAGGCAATGTATTTTTTTTTGGGCATAAAATTATGGCTCTCTTCAGAAAGGAAGTAATGCTGTTGGTCCTGTGTCATAGATTTACAGGACATAAAAGAACCTCAAGCCTCAGAGGTCTCTGAGCAAGATACTTAAATGACGTTCTTTCAATTCACATGCCTTTGAAGTGTTTGATAAATGACAATTAATGAAATAAATATAATATACAATTTTTACTACTATAAACAGAATCAAACTGTCACCTTTTAAGCCATGTTTTCTGTTTGCGTAATACTTAATGACCATCAATGTACATTAATTGGAAGAAAATGTAACTGGCTTTTATTTTTACAAGCTATCTCTATGAAATAACAGCAACTAACCAGCTTTTGTTTCTACACACATTCTCTATGAAGGTAAACTACTTTCTACTCCATGGCATTTTCAATGTAAGCTATGTAAATCTTTTAGTAATTTATGTACTGAAATTACAAGATGTTCTATAACTTATGTCCAGTGGAAAGAATCAGACTCTTCAATGGTGAAAGTATTACAAAAATTGGTAGCATGACTTTTGAGATTATCCTACATACTCATGGCCGCATATATACATACATACAAGTTATTTCCCTTTATAGTATTACTATAAAGAAGCACAGCTAAAGGGAAATGTAACACATGAATCAGAAGGCTTCCGTTTGAAACATAATCCAAGAGTCAAATCTTACCTTGGCGCTTCTACTGGAGTGAAATCCCCATCCTGTAACAGAATAATGCAAGCTTACAGTTTCATAGAATCACATATTTAACATTAGTTAAATGTCCTGTAGCACATAGTTATCTTTAAAGCGCCAAGTTTGATTTATTTTTAAATTGGAATATGGTATTAGGAGTTATGTAGAAACAAGGATTTGACATTACATCTTATAATGGGGTTAAACAGAAAACATAATGGAAAAGGCATTTAAATTTGAATAGTTTGGTTTAAACAACAAAGACCTGGCAAAAGGAATGTTTAGCAAAGGTAAATAAAAATCTATGATTCAGTTAGGCCAGTATTAACAAAAAATCTCAAGTGATGCATTCACATGGCCTTCACTACCAATGACAAATTCACATATGTTAGAATTCCTACAAAGAAATAAGTCCCATTGAAAGGAAAAGCAACCATAGAGAAGCATAAATGCAATACTTTTAATGCATGTTATTTAATGGAAGGATTCACATAGTCACATAAGACTGATTAAATAGAGGAAGAATTCTGCACTTCTTTCTCCAAGAAGTGCCAGCTTATGAACAATGCAAGATCTTATGCCTTCTACTGTAAAACATGGTACTTCTCTATTTGACAGTCCCATGAGAGATGCTGATCTGATGTTTGCTTGATACAACACCTTTTATATCCTATTTATTTATTTATAAAGAATGGATGAATTTCCATTTTGGTTATTACTGGTTACGTAATCCAGTTTGAAAACTCAGATATGCTCGCAAGACTTTCACATGATTTTTACAAATCTAGAAATCTGTGCCAATTTTGTGTTATGCCTATGGTTGCATTGTGAATGGGGCTTCATTCTTCAATCCACATTGAATTTGCAGTAGGTTTCTATAGTACATGATTTCAAGCTAAACAACAAGTTCTTTGTAATTCAAAGATACATGCAACACATATACAAAGTTCACTGAATGAGGTATTTACCACAGAACTAGAAATGTGAGCCTATTCTAGAAAAATAAAAGATACAGTAATTGTGTTTTATGTATGGATGCTCTTTAACTATCATGGTTCTTAGCATCCCATTCTATATTGCATGATAAGGCAGGAAATTTTGCTCAAAGGCCCCTTTACGATCCTTGAGGATTTTTACATGTAGTAAATCTATGACATGGGACCACCAGCTTTACTTTCCCTCTGAAGGAAGCCATACCAAGGATTATTTAGCCCAAAAAATACACTGCCATCTGTCATATTTGAACCTGTGACCTTAGGAACTAGACGCTAGCATGGTTAAATATACACACCATAATAGTAAACCTTTTGAAGAAATTGTAAAAAACCTAAATTTCAAACCAGTAGAATCCCAAAATGCTGATAAAGAAAATAAATTAGTAATTTTGGATAAAGAAGAGAACAAAGGATGCAAGAGTTTCTACAATCCTCAGAACAATCCTATAAACAAACTCATATGCAATACAAATGAAAGATTAGCAGTTGACAAACACTCTTTGCAATAAAGATAACAAGAGATTAAAAGTAGGTAATCCTACAACTCCTAATAAGTATGGTTTACCAAAACTCCATAAAGCTGGAAAGAAATAAGTAATATTGAACGCCCAACTGTGAAAATGGTTAACCAAGAAATTTCGAGAAATGCCAAAATTTGAATCATTAAGCATTAAGAATTCCCCTTTGAATTAGTACAGCTTATAGATGATACATTGGTATTATCTGACATATTTTCAGTATTGACTCATTGGTATCATCTGTCATATTTTCAGTATTCCCAAATGTGCACAAAGACTTTAGCGGCATTAAAAATTGGTGAACCTCATTCCACAAGAATGAAATGGGAATTGAATAGCTCATTAGTTTAACAAAATTGTGCACTGAGCAAACATTCCTTTTAAGTTCTGCAGGAAAATACTTTCAGCAAAATATGGTTGTAGTCATAGGAAATCAACTGTCACCCTTCAATGCCAGTTTATTTATGAGTGCTCTAGAGACAAAAGTAGTTAACATATTCCTATGAAAGTTTAAAACCTGGGTTAGACATGTTGATGATGTATCACAATAGTTTAAAGGAAAAATTGACAAGATGTTTTAAAATTATTCAATCTGCAAGATAGAAGCACAAAATTCAATAAGGGAATAAAATCTGACGACCAGCTTCCCTACACCTAGATCTAAAAATTATAAGGAAAAAAAAACAGAATTTGGAATATACAAAAACAACACTTACATAGACAAATATTTAAAGCCCATAGTTGTAAACTCCATTACACAAAGTTGCCATATTTTAGTGAGAAAACACATCTCTAAAATCAAATACAACACACAGAACATTCCAGAAGATCTTCAAAGAAAGCAACATCACACTCATCCCCTGAAAATAAACTTAATACAAAATTTCTATTAAAAGCTAACCAAAAACATAAAATACTCCCTCATAAAAAAAAGCTGGTATTTACAGAATAGATTGCAAGGACTATGAAAGTATTTATATAGGTAAAACGAATTGAGATTTATAGAACAGCTAATCCAGAGAAGAGGACAGATCAGCATAAGTAATGCATTTTCCGACAGACAGACATGAAATTATCAACTCGGTGATGACGCTAATTAGGCTAGCACAAAAAGCCACTGAACTGAAAATTTGATAACAACTATTTTTATGGAAAAATCAACCAAGTTAAATGAAATATGACATCAAAATGGACCAAAATCTCATACAGTCACCAACAGAGGGCAAGTAGCAAGCCATGCCATCAGGACAAGCTATTCAGCCACAATCACTTGACGAGAAAGATATTCCTTGAAACTAGTTCTGAGGTAAATACCTAATTCAGTGAAATTTGTGTATATGCAACCACACCTGTAACCTTTAAGCAAGAAGTACTTTAGTTACATGTGGAAACAGTATTTAAATGGTTATTCACAGTAACAAACTGTTGCAAGGGAAATAAAAGGAAGGGAAAAACCAAGAATTGCAAACCTTAAAGCCTCTTGAATAGATGACATTTGGGAAATGTTAAACTTGCACATGGAATTATTTGGAAACAGTCCACACTACAAGGAATTTACAAATTCTGTTTTGGACGAGCTCTACATTTTTCCTGTAATAATGCTTTTGCCCATTCTTAACATTTCTTGTATATACTTCTACAAACTTCAATAAAATAAAGTTTCTTGATAGGCTATTAACAGAAAATCCAACATATACATATCATATGTCATGGAACCAGTTAAACAGATTGGAAAGGCAAAATCTGACTGAAAACTTACCATAGCATCAGAATAGCTCACAGACATTTTTGGGAAATAAAAGATAGCGAACAATTTTCTTCCATGGGGTAGGAAGATTTTATAGAAAACATCTTGTTGCAAACTTGGAAGCTACTGAATTTGAATACAGTGTATGGCATTTATCCATCATTTTCTTTTTGAGTTATTGTTTTCTCTCTTGCTCTCTCTCTCTCTCTCTCTCTCTCTCTCTCTCTGAGAAATGCTTTATTAAAAGTGCATGCATGCACATACATATAAAATCTTTTGATTTGATTTTTCCTAAAATTACTACTTCTGAATTCAGTGTAACTCCAAACACACCGTGTTGCGGTAATCTGGCATCTGGCTAGTGTTATCTTATTTGCTGGGCACCTGTTATTGTTTTATTATTTTAAAATTTGGGTTCTTTGTCCTCCAGCTAGCTATTATTACTCACTCAAGAAGTATCTCTGAGCAGGGCATGTAAACGGAAAGGAGTTGTTACTAGAAGATAACACTGATAAAATAATTTGTTTCTAAACTTTTATTGCCGTCACAATTAATAATTCACATATTTAATCTTTATACACGCCTGACTGAAAGTGTTATATTTCCGAATGTAATTATTGTCGTATTAGTTGCTGCATACTTCACATTTTGTAATTAACTTTACGACGTGTACCTTGCGAGAGATTCTTCCAAACTGTATGTGTGCACCTCACGAGAGATTCCTTAGAACTGCGCAATACTTGCTTATGGCTCGAGAATATATATACTCCTTCACCTCGAAATGCCTAAACATTATAATAGAGCTGCTATTGGTTACCAAATCACACCAACATTAACATCTGTTTTGTCAGGCAATCACTGCAACTAACATATATGCTCTAGGGAAGATATTCCCCCCATTTCTAAAGAAAAGGCACGCTACCCTGATGTCATTTGTTTGTCTCTTCTTAGTGATAAACACCTCACCCCCTCGGTTTATTGTTACCCGATTCCATTGTCAGTTTTAGTGAGGCCGTGTAAACTTATTTCCTAACAATGCTTATGGCTAACAAACATCTAAAAACCCGTACATACAATAATATTGATTTACACTACAATCATTCTTGCATTCACAGCATGTTATGATATAAAATACTGCCTCAACAGTTCCAGCGAAATCACAAAATTGAATTTCTGGGTGGAATACAGTATTTCCTCTATTAACCATAAGTATGATGTAGATAAACTAAAAGTGCCCGAGATGTGTAGGAAGACAGCTGTAGGCAGTAAACTGAGTTTATTTTTACAACAGTACTGGGCTTGCAAACATGCATCTTATAGTTCATAGACTGTAATCTATATATTGTAATCAGAATATTAATAACTAGCTGACTTACCTAACTTTGAACAGCTAGTTTTTTTAAATTTGAATGAAAAATTAATTTTATTTACTACCCCAATCTTTATGACCTTATTGTACAATGATCTACATAATTTTTATGTTAATTCCTTTTCCCCTTATTCCCTTAAAACTGTAATGTCATAGAGCAATTCCTAATAAGCCATCAAAACCTCCCTGATATTCGCACAATTATGTAATTGAAACATTGGTGGAACATCTGACCTCCTCAACCTTCCCCATAACATTCTTACAAGTTTTGGAAATGCTGTGTAGACTAAAAGTACCCTTTGGATTGAAACTACCATCACTCAGATTGTTCCAATAAGCTTCTGCATAATCACAGCAAGTAAATTTTACACCTTCATACCTTTTCTTTTGCCCCATAATTATTTAATAATTTAACACTACATAGCTCTCACATAATGCAGAAACCCTTAACACATACAACAAAACTGAAGTGAAGCTGGTGAACATGAAGATCTGCATTCTAGGCTACCAGGTTAATCAACCGTTTGGAAATGGTGGCGGCGGCGGCAGTGCTGGTGGTGGTGGTGAAATGTGTTTTCAGAAGCAGCATAGTTTTGTTCAGAATCCAGTTGTTTCTGAATATATTCTATAGAACATTTTATTCCATAGAGAGTTAGGATAACTGAATTGTAAAAGTGACAACATTAAAATTTTTTTCAAAATATTCACGTAGACATAAAATTAAGTACAACAAGCATTATAAATACAGCATGTGTCACAACAGATTTTGATGAATTCTTCACCACTAAATCATGTCCTTCCTGCAGGACACACACAGACATCTCCAAACATTTTAAAATTAAGCAGTTGGATATCTAAATACTCATATCCAGCTTCATGCTAGTTTTCCAGATATTAATATCAGATTTTCTTTTTAACCTTAACTGCAAATAAGCCTAATACTTTTATTATTATTATTATTATTATTTATTTTAATTTTTAGGCCTTGCAGTCCTAAAGGGTAAAAGGAGAGACATCAAACTTTATAATGGGGTTGTCTGTTGTCCTCTGATGACTTAATTTCACTTTCATTTTATTTACAGCTCATTTGTATTTTTCAAGTAGCAGGAAAGTTTAGCTGATCATCAGATGCTAAAATATCACAATATTTTTGGTATGATTTCAACAAAACATCCCTTAGATATTTCATAATTTTCAAAAACTATTACCACCATTACTTACACCCTTTGAAGTGCACCATTTGGCATACACTGTACACATTCATAAAACTATTTCTTATCATTATCTTGTATTACATAATTCAAGTACTTTATTCAGTGCATAGTAAACAAACCAGTGTAACTGCACCAAATTTCAACAAACTTACCTTAATGTCACCGCAAACCGATGAAGTTTCTGTTTCCAACCACCAAGGTTCTTCCTTAATTTCTACTTTGATATCCATTTGATGATCATTGTTGTATTTCTTAACATTCATTACAAGATCCTCTGGAAGAAATTCTCTCTTGTTCTGCGAAACAAAGTCAGAAGAGAGAGTCTGCTCCTCATTTTCTGTCTTAATGCCTATCTCATAGTTGTTGCTGTATGCAGTACCTTCAGATTTAATATGCTTTACAAGATCTTTAGTAAAAAATTCTGTCTCTTTCTGTGAACAAAAGTCTGGAAAGGGAGTCTCTGATTTAAAATCTGTTTTTATTGCCACATCACAATGATCATCCAAAGTCACAGCATCATTGTTTGTCTTCACTGCAACATTCTGTGAGGCTATGTCATCCGAGAATAGATCCCCTTCTTTTATTTCTATTTTGATATCCATTTTTCAACTGTTACTGCATCTGATAGTGC
This sequence comes from Deroplatys truncata, assembly GCA_030765065.1. NCBI lineage: Eukaryota > Metazoa > Arthropoda > Insecta > Mantodea > Mantidae > Deroplatys > Deroplatys truncata. The sequence continues at coordinate 89,324,953 of CM060989.1, read as the reverse complement.
TAAGTCTGTGGAGGAACAAAAACATCATAGCAGAACAATGGCAAGCAAAGTGTAAAATATCTGTACATTCATGAGGCAGAACTACTGCATATAGTAAAGGTGTGACTGTTACTGCCCCTCCCCCCTATCCTCACTGTAGTTATTAACTCATTTCACATGTCCTCTAATATAATACACTGAACTGTATGTAGTTGTGCCAATTACTGTCCCACCTCACTCCTCTCTCTGCAGTCATTAGCTCATCTCACATGTCCTCTATTATGATACACTCAATTGTATGTAGTTGTGCCAATTACTGTCCCACCTCACTCCCCACCTTGCAGTCATTGGCTCATCTCACATGTCTTGTAATATGATACACTCAACTGTATGTAGTTGTACCAATTACTGTCCCACCTCACTCCCCACTCTGCAGTCATTAGCTCTTCTCACAAGTCCTCTTATATAATACACAAAAATGTATGTAGTTGTGCCAATTACTGTCCCACCTCACTCCCCTCTCTGCAGTTATTGGCTCATCTCTTATATTTACTAACACCATATGCCCATTAACCATCTGATGTAACAATAAATATAAAATTATGATTAACTGCTTATTAATCCAGATAGATAATTGTTAAAATAGCTTTATTAAACATTTCATTGTAGGCACAACATGGATACAAGGGACAGAAAAGTAAAAATTTCAGAAATCTTATCTGCTACATTCGCATGACTTTCTTGATGCACTGTCACTTATTTTTATGCAACTTCTACACATTACTCTTAAGAAGTTCATTACTTCCTCTACTACTTGAATACGTCAAGTAGATGAAATATTACATTTCTCTCCTAAAAATTTGACACATTAAAACAGAAGGTACAGGGATCCCTGAATTAAAAATTACATTTTGCATATGTATGTATTTGTGTGCATCATAAGCAAATGAAAAGAAAAAAAATTGAATGATTACCAACCTTAAGTTCAAGATCTTATAGGGATGTGGCATGGAGTCTTTCAACAAAATCAACCCACTCCAAACTACATTTTATATGGAAAAATTTAAATGAATCTTCATTTTTCCAAAAATGGTTGTAACGATTTTGAATGAAATACCATATTTGCATGACAAAACAATATATTGAATTTTTTGGATATAGTCAGTAAAGTCATCTTCATTCTCAATGACTTTTGTATAATTGATAAACCATAAGAGATACACAAAAGCTCAATGCACAACAAATGTAGATCTCATTAAAGGAAACAGTTTATGTTAAATGGTGTTTATTGGTTAGCCCTTTCTGATATATCCCCTTTTATTAGTAGGAACTTTCAAATATACTTTTACTTTCTCTGTTATTTACCTATAGTATTCCATCCATACAAAAATTTGACACTGAGATTTCACCCAAAATATATGTTTGAGACTTCCCAAATAGGAAAAAAAGAACAAAATAAAGCATTTAAGGTGTGTGAAAAGCAAACCTAAAAAACAGAAAATAAGTAAATATCAACTTGGTATCTAAGTTCAGCATCTGCATCTTTCAAGGAGGAAAAATGTTCATTTTTTATTTTCTTAAAAATGGCACTGACGATTTTGAGTAAAACACCATATTTTTAAAATATCCGCATGACTAAAGAAAAGTAAATCTTGAATTTTCTGGAAATAACCAGTGAAGTCATCTGTTCTGAATGACTTTTGTGTAATAAAATTATTAAACTGTGAAACACAAAATGTTACTACATAAAAAAAATATGGATCTCTATGAAACATAATTTATTTCAAATAACTTTACCTGTGGCATGAGGCACATCATAGATATCCATTATAGAAAAATGTTTCAAACATGTCATGCAAGAAAGATTCTTAGTCCAAAATTCGCTATGACCATGTGAAAACAAACAGAAATGACATGTTAACAAGTCCTATTGTGTTTTACTTATTGCAGCTAACATGCACAACATTTGTAACAATCACAATCAACTTCTACAAAAAAAAACCATACATTTGCACAACTGTGGAAGGAATTAGCAGTAGCCTACATCCGTGGTGTGGACATAGCATGTATGCTTCACATTCCAAAGGTTCCTGAATTCTATTCTTGGTTTTTCCCACATCCGGAAAAGATTAATCTGGGGTAACTTTAATCTCTATGGACCCCGGCCTCATTTGAGCATCATTTCACATAGTTCATTAATTCATCATCTGATTTGAGTGACCCAGTTAAAGGATTTAAGAAAACAAGATAAACAGCCACTCAAACTTGTAAAGTCCTGAACAAGCTTGTCTGTACAAAATAACATGGTTCAAGAGGGCAAAATTATTACTTGATCAAATCCTATTCCTCAAACACTGCTTTGCATACAACCAGTCATATGACATGACAATAATGGAGTGTTGACTAGATCAAGGTGTGAGCTTGCCAACATATACGACTGGTTTATTTACTGCCGGGAAGTGTTCATGACCTCCAATGTCACTAAAACTGCACAAAGTTTAAGGAGGAAAAAATATTTGGCTGAATTCTTTAAGTTCAGCAAGAAGGATAGTTTTGCTTCACTGCATTCTTCAATGTGGCAACAAGTGTAGTAAGTAAATAAACAACAAATTATAACCTTATGTTGAGGTGTTTCCCAGCATCAAATCAACTAAAAATTAATTGTAAGTACATATTAGACCAAAATGTGCTTTCAAATAACTTGCAACTCATGTTGGACTTAGAAAACATCTCACATCACATATTGGAAGGTTGAGCCCCAATATTAATAATTGGTTTCAATGTTTTAGTCCTTTGTCATTTTTTAAAGTGCTGCTGCTATTCAGTTGTTTCTTACAACGTCATGGAAAGAGTATGAAACTTCAAGGCCAGCATATAGAAACATGACTTCATTCTCCTTAATGCATCACCCTTGTACCTACCTAAAACAAAATGGGTAATGCAACTATTTTGGCAAAGATTTAACTTAATTAACATGTGGGTAGATAAATTCATGTGAACATAAAACCAGACATTTTTAAATTCATAATTAATCACTTTTTGTATGCTAATGTGCAATGGTCCTTGGACCTCACAGTTTGTTTTGAATAATATAAATGAAATATTCATGAAGTGAATCTTACGACCTCAACGAGCAACCTTATAAAGTCGCCTTCACTAGAGAATTTTGTAAACAAAAAATAGATGTAGTCATTAATGAAACTATATTGGGCACTTTTTGAGTTGGTGATTGACAGTTGGAGTAAGGATGGCAATTTTACCACTTAAGCCATGTCCACGTGCCATGCAGCAAAGATGGCAGGAAAGGTAGGATATTTGTGTGTTCAAGTTGTGATCCAAACATTATTGTTGTTGATTTATTTATCGATGCTGTACCCAGTAATGCCCAGAATATCCACGTCTTACATCAGAGAGAGTGAGAAAAGTACAAAAATGAGGTATTGTATCTCCTAGGATGCAAGCTCTACCTGGGGATTACAATTTCATTTTACATTTGTGAAGAAATCTAAGGAGATGTGGTGATATATGTTGGATGTCTTGTTTAAGCACAATTCACTTTTATTTCCCTTTAAAGAAAATGCACACTCCTCATTTTAGCATGTATTCATTGTGTGTGGTATGCATTGCTTTTCAAGTTTGTTTCTTATTCAAAATGCACATTTCTCCAAATACATATATTTGTGTTCCACGCTTGCTTAACATCTAGTGATGTTACATATTACATGGATAGGGGTATGCATCCAGCAAATATGCAGTTGATGTTGGCAGTTCATTTAAGTGCTTTGCAAAGTCACCACAATACATAGAGCCATTGCACCAATTCATTGTTTTGCATTGTAGCCACAATTTGCTTATGGGAAAATTGTTTACATATTCACTTGAAATTCAACAATACTAATATACATTGCAGAAATGCCTTTAGCTTACATTTCATTGTACATACAACAGGATTCAGGAGGCTGAAGCAATTGTCAAATGTTTAAAAAGAGGGTCACTAAATCTGGCATAGAAATTCCACCCTTAGAATAATGCCACAAGAAACAATGCTTATTTAGCACTTAGAAAATTTGATAAAGCAAATTGGAAAATTCAAACCAATAATATCCTAGAAATGATTACTGCCACAGCAAATTTTGTTATAAACTGCAAGTTTCAAAGATATCTACAATTTGGTCGCAAAGCATTTACAAACACACCAGTTACATTCAATGTTAATTTAATGACGTATTTAACAGCAAGCATATCATAAAGCTCAAACAAAATGTTGAACACATTCAAAACCATGGTTTTCGCACCACTTTTAAGAGCTTGACCACTTCTGTTTGGTTACACTGCTCTGACCTGCTGTGCATTCAGCCATGATCGCAGCATTAACAATGCTGATTAGCATGACCATTGCTCCTCTCAATAAAAAATTTGGGATACTGTTGATTGAATGGCCATGGTAATAAACAGAAGCTAATTATTTAGGTTATGTTTAAATGAGGAGATTCATAAAATACTATCACTGACCATCTTTAATATTTGAAGTACAAACAGAGCGATAATACATGCAGTGCAGTAAAAAAACTATTATCGTTCACTTGAAAGGTGTGATGTGGCAACAGCATGTACATTAGTTTATACCAAGATTTTTTCTTGGTCTGGAGGAGTATAGTATACACATTATCCTTCGCTAATTTACTATTTTTTACCTTATTAATCAGAAGGTATCACCCAGAGTGTTGGCCTTTACAAACATCTTCTTTGTTGGTAACTGAGATAGCTTTTAAGACTCAACTTACAAATATGGATTTTGCTATGTCCTGCAAGTCCAAAACTGGACACGCATGCACAAGTTCTGATGAAACTTGACAAAGCTACCCAGCAATTGCAGTGCAGGTAACATAAGCCATTTCCTGCGAACCCTGCACCAACACCCCAGGCAATACTGAAACTCTACAGGTGTTTGCTATATGTGCTATTTTACAACCAAATTAGCTTCAATGCTTCTTTGGAAAATGAGTAACATATTAGGTCCCTGACATTTGGTAAAGAGCATTCTTATGATGGTGCCTAACTTGGATGCAGGTTTCCCTTAAGTGCATCACCCTAAAAGGACTTTTTGAGAGCTTTGTGTTCTGTTTTTGCTCCCTGTTCTGTCAAATTGTAGTATTCATCTCACTGGATTAGCTTCTTTTTTCTAATTGTGCAGTGGTTCCAAGAATCTGGTATGTTCTGTTCCATCGCTTTGTATTCTATTAAAATAAGTTTTCATATTTGGCAACTAATCATTTCTATTTTGTTTAGCCATTGTCTTCAGATGGTTTCAAAACTTTAATTATGTGCTAGGTTTACATGCGGCTATGTGATCGGTTAAATAATATTAATAATACTATTATAATATTAAATGGTTTAAAATGTATTTCAAAATGAATGGTTAATTTACAATGTTAATTTTAATGACTTTCTAACTGGGAGTCATTCAATCAAAAAGTTTAATTCAACCAACAGAAACACAGTGCTAGGTTTATACGGTTTGTTCAAGGAAAATAATCTAGAAACAACTTTATCTAAAGTAACAAACTTGAAGTAGATATATTTCTTTGCCTGCATTAGTTGTATCTGCTGACCTGGGTACCTGATTACAGGAAAAGAACCAGCCATGGGGTTGTAAGTCTATTGTGCCAAAATTCCAATGCTTGTATAAGCTAGCCCCAGGCAGACACACTGCTCGGTGCTAAACTAATCCTTTAGGCCTAACCAAACCATCTGTCATATAACATGTACAGGGAGGGCCAAAAAAACTACAAACCGGCTGCGCAGTATTATTCCTGTCTGCATCCTCGGAGCTTGTTGCAATCTGCCGCTATCATGGAAAGGCATGAATGAAAGTATACATTTTTAAAACTACTTTTAAAGGCTTTACTCACCAATTTTATGAAAGGAGGTCCTGAAACTGGCCACCGTCATTGTCCCTACATTTTTGGCACCTCTTTAGGAAACTATCCATTACTCGTGTTAGTTTACGTTGAGAAATCCTGGCAATTTCCTGGCGAATATTTTATTATAATTCTTCCAGAGTGTGTGGGTTTGTCTTGTACACTTTATGTTTTAAGTTACCCCAGAGAGAGCAATCGCGGGGGTTAGATCGATGACCGAGGGGACCGTAAATCTCTACAAATAATTCATAAGAGTAAGAAAGGGATGTTAACCAAGTTCCTATTAGTAATCTATTCATAGATGATATATTAAGAGCAAAAATAAGAAATTAGCATTATACAGTAAGAAGAGATAAGGAGATTCCATGTTCAGGTTCATTATACGCACACCATTTTATGGTATGCACCATACCGTTGATAGTGTTACAAAACCAATGAATGAAATTCAAGAAAGTGTGAAAAATGGGGAATTGGGGTAAAAATCTTAAAGATGTCTGACACAATAAAAGGCTCTAAGAAACAATACCAAGGACTAAGAGAATAATAAAGAAGGTAAAAGGAAGAAAATGGTATAGAAGAGTAAGAGAAGCAAGGGCCGCTCAGTGAACGAAAAGGCCAGGGAGCCAAGCCATCTGAGTGACCCAATAAGAAAACAAGCACCAGACAAATTGTACAACAGTTGTAGTGGTATAAACGAATATACATGAAGAAATTGTAAACATATAAAACAAATTGTACAATAAATCCATCCATTCATTCATACAAATAATTCTATCCTCAAACACACTTTCAACTGTTCTATTCGAAATATTGGCTGTATGAGCTGTTGCAGACTCTTGTTGAAAAAAGGCAAAATCACACTCCTTGTCTGCTAGTTCTCTGAAAAAAGGGGGCAGAAATGTATTCACATTATGTACAGGCATCAACTGTTGACTCGAAAACAATTGGACTTATAACTCTTTCTCCACTCATGGCCCACTATACACCAATTTTTTCGTAATAAAGGGATACTTCATGAACAGTATTGGGTTTGTCAAAACTCCAATAATGATTATTTTGTGTACACACATATCCATGAAGGTGGAACCAAGCCTCGTCCATGAAAAATATTAAATATGAGTATATTTTGCCATTGTGTACACTATTGGGACTCCACTCACAAAATGTGAGCCTAATTACAGGATTACCCAGTTGAAGAGCATGTGCCACAGTTATTTTATATGGTCTTAAATTCAGCAATTTGGTAGCTCTTCGCACAGCACCATAAGAAATGCCTGTCTGTTGTGAAAGATGCCCAAGTGATTTTAGGGAGGAATTCTCCAAACGACCACCAATGTTGTCTTATGTTTCTTTGGTAAGAACTGTACGCCATCTTTTAGATTTCTTAACCTGAACACTTCCTGTGGCCTAAAATGTATTTTAAATTCATGGATTGTTCTTTGACCTGGAACTTTTACACCTGGAAATCTTTCTGCAAGTCATACACTCACTTGGTTAATCAAAAATAAATACATGCTTTGCAGTAGAAAACATATACTGAGTCATAATATACTTTGTGACTAAGTACAGAACAAAATAATAAATAACTCGTAATGACTGAACTACATCAAATCAGCGTCAATCCGTGACCTTGCTTATAGCAGCAGTGCGTTGTCATGTTTCCACATGCCCAGTGGAAAAAAATGTGCAGCTGGTTTGTAAATTCTTGGTTCTCCCATTACTTCAGGCATACATTTCAGAAACCTGCTTAGAATGAGATTAGTAAGAAGCTGTAAGCAAAATTACACATTTTTAAAATATGAGGTGATATTTGTTGTTTAGTGGTTCTTGATGCAGAAAAAATGTGATGATATAAATCCTATCAGTCACTTAAAAGGAATCACCCCCAGTTATTTGTACAAGTGAGATACAGAAAGCAGAATCAATAAGTCACACGTCTGCATATGCTGTCCTTGAAATTCCACATTATTTACATGACATCACGAGAAACAACATTTCAAAAAACATTAAGAGGATTAAAAAATTCAAACCAATAACAACAGATATCTGGCACATGATGGCACAAAAAAACTTCTTTGAAATAAAGTCTGTGCTTTAAAGACATATGTATTTTTTGTACATTATGGTTGACCCATTATACAAAATTACATAAAATCCTCCTGAGCTGAGGACTTCACAGGCTATTCATGGAAAATTCAAGATATACAGTTTATTTGTCATGTAAATGCCTTAAACATATGGTATTTTAATAAATATAGTTAAAGCATTTTCTGAGAATATTAAAAATATCGACAATTGTTTTAAGGGTACCTAGTTTGGGGTGGGGGATATTCCTGAAAATCTTAGTGTTGCATCTTTGGAGATGCTGAACCTAAACACAATTTGTATTTATTGGGTTTTTGAGATATGCTATTCACAGTTATGTGAACCATTTTCTTAAAAGGTGTGGTTTTTGTTATTCAGGGAACCTCAAAATATGTATTTTCTGGTGAAATCTCAACATGGAACTTTTGAGTGGAATAAAGCACTTCTACTTACTGTAGCAACGTAATAAAGAAAGTATAAAAATACTGTAGTAAAAATACTGTAGTAAAAATACTGTACACAAAATAAACATTAAAGACACAATAAACATGCACAGAATATGTATATGCCAAAGCATGAATATTTAAAGCCAAACAGGTGTACAATACAAATAAATATACACAAATTATATGAGAAAACACAAAACTGAAACCTTTTCTTGGCACACAATGTTTGTATATGAACTCGTGCAGGTATGATGAAAGTAAACTATTACAATCGCCTTTTTAGGACAAATAATTAATATGCCATATGGCGTATTCTGCATGTCAAAACTTGTTGGGGGGATGCAAATAGCACTAGTAAAATATCATAGCGGCAGCTCTTTTCCAAAGATTTCATGTTGCAAGACTAGGCCTAACATACATGCTTAAAGGTTTGCAGTTTTTGCATTTGTTTCTCCATTCTTTTCTTTTCAGTACAAGAGCTCATCAATATGAATAAACATTGGAATGTTATTTCCGCATATTGACACCTTCTTGCTTAATTTTAAACAATTGCTAGATAAAAATATAAAGCGAAAAACCTAATATAGATAGAAGAATCACTTTTATAGAAATAATTTTACTTTCTCTGATATGTACTTACAGTATTAGAAGTACTGCATTCCACTTAAGAAATTTCTCCCCAAATACACGTTTTGAGGTCTCCGAATAAAAGAAAACAACATTTTAGTAAAAGGTTCATGTTTGTGTGTTTGTTAACAGCATAACCCAAAATGAAGAGTCTGATAAAAACACCACACTTGGCATTTCAATTCAGTATCTTCCAGGGATAGTATACTAAGATTTCCAAGAACCATCCCAACTCAAACTATCTTTTACATTTTTAAGAACTTAGACCTCAAACTACCCTTTACATTTCTTAAACTTTCTCAAAAATGCCATTAGAGATTTTGAAACATATTTATCTGACAAATAAAATGTAGGTATATCTTAAATTTTCTTGAACTTGCCTGTGAGGTTGTGTTGATTTAGAAAAAATGTTGTATAATGGGTAAACCACAAGAGAGTGAAACAAAACAAAAATGCACTACACAAAAAAAATTTGATTTCTTTAAAACACACAATTTATCTCAACTTTCTTTTTTCTGGCATCAGCCATTTCCGAGATATCCGTTATTATTGATTTAATTTTTCAATACTTTTAACATTCTTTAAAATACTATCATTATTCAGCTGTTTCTCGTGATGTCATCAAAAGAATATGAAATTTCAAGACTAGCATATAGGGACTCGCTTTTAAACTTATGGTTGTCAATTTGGTTTCCTATATCCCTCTTGTATCTACAACGAAATGTGTAATGAAAGTATTTCTGTAAAGATTTATTTGATTAACACAAAGTAGCCAACAAAAATAAGCTTTTGCATGAATAGTTTGTAGAAGCTATAAAAAGTAAATACAGAAACTCATGTGAATGGAACAGATTTTGGTAGTCGTGCTTAAGGCCTATTCTCACGACATATGAAACTGGTGAAACTTGAAATTAAATAATTATGAGACGAAAATTGGGAAGGAAAGGTTCTAAGCCTAAGTTTAGTGACTCCTCGGGATTTCCAGTTATAAGGACTAAGGAAAACCTGGAAAGAAACCCTCAGTTAAGGAGGACTGTTCTGGGTGGATGTGATTCGCAGACCTGTATACTAGTCCATGTCTTAATGCTCTCAGCTGACCATATTAGTTAATGAGAATACTATAATAAATTTATATGAATTTGTCTTTGGTACAGAAAGTTATGTGAATGCATGCACAAATTTTTATTATGCACTTAGATTGTAAGTATTAAAATAATATCGTAATGGCTGGATAGCTACTATGACCAATAAATCGGATATGAATTCCTGTGACTTATCCAAGGAAGATAATACATCAATTACTTTTTGTTAATCCTCCAGGAATACTTTACTTGTTTGAACTAATTTGCTACTTCTGAAAAATATAATTATAATTCTTACTTGGCAAAACTTTCCCCATATAAAGTGGCAATAGTGATGTAAGCAAAGATTCCCAACCAGGAGAAAAGCCATGGGAGGGAAGAATGTGCTACATAAGCTCTTCTGCTGGAGAATGTGCTACACAGCAGATCAGATTTGAGTATTACGTCAAGCATATGCTCACATCTGCATTGATTTTGAATGGTAAATAATATGTATACCTTAAAATTTCTGGGAATAGCCTGTGAACTCTTCTAGGTTCTGAATGATTTCCTTACAACCTTTAAACCGCAAATCTCCCTAATAAAAACATTTAGGTTCTCGCTAAAGCATACAATTTGGATACTGCTGGACATGCTAGAAATGTTTATATTTAATTAAAAATTATAACTATAATAGCATTAGCTGAATGAAAAGAAAACACAGGGGACACGCAATGCTGTGTTTTACTCAATGTGCAGCTAACCTGTATGTGATTTCTTTCCATTCATTGGTAGAAATAATATGCTTAATGGTGAAAGGTGAAACACCAGCTATTCTGAGAATAAACAATACATATGGTGTGTCCTATTCAAAAGTCTTTTAGTAAAAAAAGACAAAGCCCATGTTAACTAAACCAGTACAATATCCAACCATTTCCTCAGCCCCAGACAGTTTCTCGTCATTGCAATACACTGCAATATCACTTCTTGTCTCATTTCTTTCTTGAGTTAACTTTGTAACAGTTCACAGTGCATCATTTAAAATGGGTGGAAGACCGAGGTCTGCAACTTGGATTGTTCAACCTAGCAAAGTAGTGGAGGTGGCAGCGATTAGAGAAGAGGACTTCCTCTACAAAGCTTGTTTCAGGCACTGGAAAAAAAGTGTGTGCGCAAGTTACAAGGGGCAAATCTGCTCTTAGTGTATCCCTGTTGAAAATACTTATAAAATCCTAAGAAAAGCGAATAAATTACCTTAGGAGTGAGTTTATAGTGGATGTGATCTCCTCAATAGCTGGTGCTCACCTGCCTGCCCCTTTTAGGGATTTTACTTTTATAGGGAAATTGCGTTAGGAACGCAATAAACGTAGCAATGTTGTTGCTAAAGCACATGCAAAGTGTGAACTGCCAACCTAAACAAAAAGTGAAATCCATTAAATATGCGATGTATTGTTGTTACTAGAATTTCTTCTTTGTTTAATGTTGCCACTGACAAAAATGCATTGCATTCATAGTAAGAAAGACTATTGGCCAAAATTTTAATTTTTGTATTCTTTTTGTGAAAGTTTGTTATATTAATATGTTATTTCTATTAAATAAAGAAGTTCCTTTACTGTAACAGTGGTAGATAGTTAAGGCGAGCTTACATAAAAAAAAACCTAACCTAAGGCTAACCTTCCGTGAATTCAGAAATGTAACCTTATATAGAAAGAAAACTAAACCTAACCTCCTGTGAATCAGTAATTTAAGTTTAGGAACGCACGCGAGCAAAGCGAGCGTGCTTTGATGTAACCACTGGTAACAAATTAAAACAAGGTTATATATATGTAAATCAGAAACTTAAGCTTAAATAAAAAATAAAAGAAACTAAACCTAACCCAAACTCTCGTGAATCAGAAACCTAAGCTTAGGAACACAACTGCTACTCTCCTCTCCTTCTAAAAAACATCCCTCGGCTACGCTTTGAGGTTGAGTATCTTACCAGTTTTTGTGGCATTAGTTATTCATATGTTGCCAGCATTGCATTAGAGCTTGTGTATGACATAGAATGACCTCTGTTGAGCTAGTGTATAACAGAGTGACAACTGTTGGACTTATAACACATCATTTTCATCGCTGTGGGGGATACACTAAGAGCAGAATGTCGGAATTCCTTAACTTGACTTAGCTGGTGCATATGAGGCAGGTACAGGAGTTCTACGCCTTTCGAAAATACTCTTCACATGTGCAGGGAAGTTAAACGCTACATTATAGTATTTTCTAAGCATGCCAATTCATTCTTCGTATTGTAATGAGTGAACCTGTTAAGTAAGAAAACCATGTATTATATATAATTATACTTTAAATTACATTTTACATTATACCACACCATATGGCTTCGTGTTTCTGCAGAGGAAAGATAAACAGGAAGGTTAGTTTCGATAAAATTATTTACAAAGTATTCATATTTAATACCTGTGAAAACAGCACTTCTATCTCCGTTATTTCTTGCTCTGCTGCTTAATTTATTTTGTCTTCTCGAGTGCTTACTTTGAGACGCGACTGCCAACTACAACAGCGATTGAGGTAACGCTGGTAAGATGGCCAGTAGGAGTCGAAGTCATTTCAAACCACCGCTTTCTCCTTTCGAACCACAGAAAAACAAAGTATTAGAAGTGCAACCCTAGTGTTAAAACGGCGGAAATACGAAGGCGATCGCAGCGTGAGTAGTGATCGGGGATGGAACGAAGTTATGAAAAATCGTGCTCTCGGATGAAGACGTCAATCTAGCTACAACAGCTGTATTTTTCATACCTGCCTAGCTGTCTAGCTCATCTGTGTTTTAAACCCTAGACAGGTGGCGCATGCACGTCTTACACTAGTGGTGAGGCGGGGTCACTTGCGACCCCAGGAATAAAACTATTGTTGTAAATGGACCAAATTAATAAATTTATTTAATTATTGCTTACATATACCCAGTAATACATTATGTATTAAAATAACTGTTGGTTGTATAAATCTACTTTAAAAAATAAAAAAAAACTTTGAATTGACAATTCCTTGCAAATTGGACTGATGCGCAGCACAAAAAATATATTTAAATGTTCTCTTCACTCATAGTCATAAAGAATCACAGTTAATGTGTTTTTTTTTTCATCTCAACAGTAAGAACATATGTTGATTCTCATATTATAATTCACACACAGCCCCTACACACGACTACACTATGGTCTTTGCACATCTTCTGCTTGCATTTTACACACGAAAGTTTTGTGTTTCTGTCTGCATTCTCGGACACACATTACACCTCATTCTTTTCTTCACTGGCAATTCCTGTTCTTGATTTTCTGGTTGTGCTGCAATTATAAAATATCGTATTTTCTCAAGCAATAATTCTGTAGGAGATCCTGCATTTTTAGCTGCAGATTTTACACCTGGTGAGTCACTATCTTGTGGGAGCAAGTACGTTAATTTTGAGGACGCTGAACCATTTTCCATACCGTAACTCGATCCTCTTCTGCACTCTTCTCACTTCCACTATTTGAACTCAGTATTTCAAGTTCATCTTCGGTTTCGCTGCCTTCACCACCTAATGCTTCCTCTTCTTCCACTTCCCTTATTAGAGGTAATAACCTTGCCTGATGTTCCTCATAACACATATTGTTATAAGAACAGCATTTAAGACTAAAAATACGTAAATATTATAACTTCTAGAAGGTTCAGCTGAAAACACACTGTAACTACAGAAACAATGTGCAGACGAGACACACAACAGGCAACGGGAGATGTGGCGTGGGGTATTTCCTACCCTCATTTCAGCCGAAGAACACAAATAGCCTATATTCTAGGAATGTATGACCTGTATTTCAATGCTAATGACCTCTAACAAACGCCAAGGAATGCGGCGAAAGGTAAGGGAAAGGCAAGGTTCAGGTATCCAAAATAATTATATATAACTTGCAAATAAAACTGGCTGGGGTCAGAAAATACTCCGCGCCACCTCTCTAGGGTTAATACTGTATCGCTACTGACGACGTACAAAGTTAATTACGTGAGCTTCAGTAATCGTGATTGCACTTTGAGTCATTCACATTTCTTTTTAAAGGAGCCGACTAAAGCTCACATAAAATAACGTGTCACTGTCATCTGTAGCAATACAATATTTGAGCAATTATGATCAGCTGAACACCTGATAGTATGAAAAACACAACTGTGGATTCCTCTGTAACTTATTTAAATTATCCAATAGTAGGCACATACATTGCTTTTATATAATATTATTGGGGTTAGTAGTGGTTGCTAAATGTTTCTATGCCACAATACATAATGGTGACATTTAAATTTTTGAGGTTGAATGAGGATCAAGTACCTTTGAATAATTTCTTCTGCATGCTTAATGCTAAAATCTTTTGCAGTTAAATTGCCTGCATGTTTTGTTTGAACTTGCAACCAATTAACAGAAGGATGTGGCATTTGACAGGAAAATTGGAAGAATAACTCACATTTGACACTTGTTAATTTATTCTATTCTCTAGATAGCGCATATTTGCTAACATGAATAACATAATTCCATTTCCCACAAAGAAACTTCTGCATACATTATATGCATAGTGTAGTTATTGTTTGTCATTCACTAAATCGCTATTAGCAGTACAATAAATGTCATTAGCAACAGTTTCACCACACTATTTAACACTATTAATGTCATTGTCACTCTCTATGCTCAGACTTGAAGCACCATCAGTGGACACAAATAGGCATAACTTAACTCCAACTTTCCATTCTGCATATCCTGGAAGTAAATGGAAATACATGTTTAAACTACCCTTAAAAGTAGGTTTCTGAAAAGAGAAATTGCTTGCATTAAGGAGAAATTTCTGTGTGCAAACACCTTGTGATTATATTACATACTATCCATTCTAAATCAGAATTCTCTCTGATGTAAACCGAAGCATATGCTTCCGATTGTCATGAGCTAAGCACTACGTTTACGATTGTGTAAATAGTTCCTTAATAAATGTATTGTATCATGAAATATTGGAGTAGGAAAAGTATAGAACTACATATTTGATTGTGGTTATCATAAGAACTCATTGTTATATGTAATGGGGGTAATGTTGCTCCAGAAATCGATGTGTCATGGCGGACGATGTAAATGCGCAATGTAACGTACCAACTGTTAAACAGAAGACATGCTGCAACGCCAGTAAAACCTGAAACAGTGTCGTATTTTTGGGAACTGTTACACGCTGTCGTAATAGAAAAGCGCGAAATAGTGAATACATGCAATAAAACTGAATAATAACCGCAAAGCAGTAAAAAAAAAAGATGCTATTGTCCAATTCTTGGCGTTTAGTAGAGACCATTAGCGCTCGTGTACTACTAAATAAATGCAATACAACTAAATAATTACTGTGCAACAGTAAGCAAATGTAATACAACTAAATAATTATCGCGTAGCAGTGAATAAATGTAACAGAACTAAATAATTACCGCGACGCAATAAGCATATGTAATACAACTAAATAATAATGAATGCTACTATAATTATGTCCAAGGACTATGTGCTCTGCACAATGCAATTGTTAGCCTCAATAAAACCTGTTTTGCATGGATGTATATAAGGAAGAAAGATGTAGACGTTCTGTGAAACAGATGTAGAAGAAAGATTAGTTCTGGACGATAGACAATGAAGAAATGGTAAATTTTGGAAGAAAAGAAATATGAAAAGGAAGTTCTGAGGGAGAAGACGAACCAGAAGGGAGCTGCGAAGATGTTATGACGAAGGATAATTCTCGGAGACTGTCACAAGAAAATACTGAAACACTACGATTGGGACAGCTGTTCCTGTACATCAACTCATGCAAGTATGAGTTGAAGAGATCCTGAGAAGTGGCGAACTGCTTCCTAAGCTTGCTTCCTCTTCTGCAAGTTGTTCTATGTCCCAATTTACCATTAGGATCTCATTCTCCACCACGATGTTGATTGGTTCTCCAAGTTGATTGGTGACTGCTGACAAAATCACGTCCGAATATATAACCAATTCAATAAATCGCGCCAGAATACATAATCGGCAGTGCTTAAAGAAATTTGGGGCATTTAAAAAGCTAAATTCCACACATTCGCGGAATTTTAGCGATGACTTTTTCTACAGGGCAGCCTGGCTGACATTGCGCGGCACCCGCCATGACACGTCGACCTCTGGAGCAACATTACCGGTCATATATATATATACCTTTTTTACTATAAGCTGAAAGGAGAAGCAAACAGAACCAAGTGACAAGACAGCACTTCATTGGCTGGTGTATAAATTACCTTTCCAGCATAGCATGTCTACTCTTCCTCTATAAAAAAAATCATATCGTAACATTTTTTTGTAATTCTCGTGCAGAGAAATTTTAAAAACTCATTATTGTAACAGTTAAATTCATGAAACTAAACTCGACGCCAATCAAGGTGATTGACAGTTACTAACCACGTGGCGGAAAGCTTTAAATGAATGGGAGGGGATGAATAGGTCACAGCGGTCGTCATAGAAACCATTAGAATGACCAATTAGAACTAAGACGTTTCTATAGCAATGATGGACGCAAATGCGTTGTTGCGATATCGTAACACGTGATTGGCATGACGTGCCGGGTGAGCGACCGTTGCAGTAAACATGACTTGAAGTCTTTTCTTCTGCTGTTGCTGCAGTTATAAACAATTCTCCTTTTGGCCCCAGCTTGCTTTTGTGTATCAGTTTAGAGATTGCCTGCGTACTGAAAAGTTCTTTTGCGTCGTCCTATTTGTATGGTATTTGCCTTGTGTTAAGTGTATTTGAGTTCGTGTATTTGTGCATGTGTGTGTTGTGTGAGCACTTATAATTGTGTTAAATGGATATTTAACAATGTCCAAAAATAGTGACAAAGATAACGTAGCCAAACGAAAAACTGGGCTCACTCGGGAACCGAATAAAACTGTATTTGGTAAAGGTATCACAATTAAAGGGCAGGCGCGGGAAATAATATGCTCTGTGAGAGAATATTTCGAAGAGGAGAAATTGAGCAGGGGGCCTCTTATCCCATTTTCTAATGTACTTTACAGGACCTCGCGTGCTGTAGGAATCAGTAAGAATGCTGTGGTTAAGATTGGGAAAGAAAAATATTATAAAGAAGAAAATCAGGCATCAGGATCTAAATTAGAAACTCCTGGAAAGAAAAGAAAAGGATGTAAACGTGTCACCAACTTAGATCCTTTCCAGCAGGATGCAATACGCAGACACATTTATTCCTATTATAGGAGAAAGGAGCATTGCAGTATTTTCAAGCTCCATGTGTCTTTAAAGGAAGCCGAGCTATTTCAAGGTAGTAAGTTTTCTTTGCGTAGAATAGTGAAGAAGTTAGGTTTTCGTTACAAAAAAGTAAATGGCAGAAAATTGCTAATGGAAAAACCTGACATCTGTGCTTGGCGCTGTAGGTTCTTCCGGGAGATTCCTAGCCATGATTTTGAGAACATTGTTTGGCTCGATGAGACGTGGGTAAATGCCAATCATTCTGTCAGCAAAGGCTGGACAGACGATACGTTGGAAGGAACAATGAATGTGGCGTTAGGTAAAGGAGGCAGAATAATACTTCTCCACGCTGGAACTGCACGAGTTTTTTTCCCAATTGCTGTCTTCTTTTTAAATAAAAAGGACAATGGATTATCACGAGGAAATGAATCATAACACTTTCCTTAAATGGCTCAAAGAGCAGCTTCTTGCAAATTTACCAAGACCATCTGTAATAGTAATGGATAATGCCAAATACCACTCAGTAGTTTCTGATAGAGCACCAACAATGGGAACAGAAGAAATGAAATAATTCAGTGGCTTGTTCGACGGAATATACCGGTAAAGGAGGGACTGAAGAAAAGTGAGCTACTGGAACTTGTGAAAGCAACCAAACCACGGTTACCAAGTTATGTAGTCGACGGCATTGCTGCATAACATGGTCACAAAATAGTTAGGCTTTCCCATTATCATTTTAACTCGATTGAATTAATTTGGGCCGAAATAAAGGATTATTTTGGGCGAAACAATAATGCTTTCACTGTGACGTCAGTAATACAGCTTACAGAAGAAGCACTACAGCAGTAAAAGCTGAAAACTGGAAAAAAGGCTGACTCATACAAAGGCTGTAATAAGTGCAGCTTGGGAAAATGAAGGAGTTTTGGAAGACACTATAGAACAGCTTGTTATATCCGTGGGGAATTCTAGCAGCTACCGTCATCATGATGATGATCATCATCATCATCTGAAGAGCTGCTAGAGCTTCCCAGGGAAATGACAAGCTGGTCCATAGTTTCTTATAAAACTCCTTCATTTTCCCAAGCTGCACTTATTACTCCCTTTGTATGAGTCGCCGCTTTTTTTTTCCAGTTTTCAGCCTTTACTGCTGTTAGTGCCTTTTCTGTAAGCTTCATTACTGACAACACAGTGAAACCTTTGTTTCGCCCAACATAACCCTTTATGTCGGCCCAAATTAATTCAATAGATTTAAAATGACAATGATAAGGGTGAAGCCTAACTATTTTGTGACATTGTTCTGCAGCAATGCCATCGACTACATAACTTGGAAACCGCGGTTTGTTTGTTTTCACAAGTTCCAGTAGCTCACTTTTCCTCAGTCCCTCCTTCATCGGTACATTGTGGCGAACAAGCCGCAGAATTATTTTCTCCTCTTCGAAATATTCTCTCACAGAGCATATTATTTCCCACGTCTGTCCTATAATTGGGATGCTTTTACCAAATACAGTTTAATTCGGTTCCCGAGTGCGCTCAGCTTTTCGCTTGGCTGCGCTTCTTTGTCACTATTTTTGGATTTTATTAAATATCCATTAAACGTGTTAACACAATTATAAATGCTCACACAACACACGCACGCACAAATACACGGATTCAAACACACGTAACACAAGGCAAATACCACACAAATAGGACGATGCAAAAGAACTTTTCAATGCGCAGGTAATCTCTAAACATAAGCAAGCTGGGACTAAAAGGACATTGTTTATAACTGAACCGACAGCAGAAGATAAGTTCATGTTTACTGCAACGGTCGCTCGCCTGGCACGTCATGCCAATCACCTGTTACAATATCGCAACACGGCATTTGCATCTATCGTTGCTATGGAAACGTCTTAGTTCTAATTGGTCCTTCTAATGGTTGCTATGACGACCGCTGTGACGTATTCATCCCCTCCCATTCATTTAAAGCTTTCCGTCACGTGGTTAGTAACTGTCAATCACCTTCCTGATTGGCGCAGAGTATAGTAATGGACTTAGCAATGTTGATGCTGTCGTGGCTGTTGATTTTGAAGGCTTTGGTTGCGTTATAGCTAGGGGAACCTTTTCGGAAATCGTGGCCTGTTAATTCCCTATGCTTGAGCTAGGATTTCCCGATTCGGAACCCGTTTGGCTGCACTGAGCTATAGGTACTGGACTGCGGGACAGAGGTTTGGCGGATACATAGAAGTTTCCGGGCTTCCGAGTAGGACACCTTCTCCCTAAGCCGGATCTTCTGGATCGCTCTTTGCTCTGCAAAACGGGGGCATTCTCGGGAACCTGATTGGTATTCACCACTACAGTTAATGCACTTTGGAGCTGTTGCACATGCTCCATTGTAAGGGATGTCTCCACAGATGACACGTAGATTCGCCGTTGCAAAATTCGCTAGTGCATCCAAAGCACTGGCACTTATAGCATCTCAGCGGATTCAGTATACCCGGCCTTAAACCTTTGAGGGAGACCTACCCGATTAAAGGTAAGGAACAGGGTACAAGTACACACCAGTTCACCTCATTCTTTCCGCTGAACCCGATATATGGATGTCACACCTTGTTCTTCCAGAATCTCTTGAATCTCCTCATTGGACACACCGTACAATGCACGGGTATCTACAATACCGCGCGGGGAGTTAAAGATTTGTGCATCTTAACTCGGATAGCTAATAAGTTTGCTTTTAAGATAATCGCTGCCTGGAATTCTGAAGTTGCTTCAACTAGGAGCGAGCCACTGCAACTTCTGATGCACGACTTATAGGATCAGGAATCTTATCCAGACCCTTTTAAACTGAAAAAGGGTTCACAGGTTTAGGTAAGAGTACTGGCCTGGACCTTGCTTACCTTGGGTTCTCACCTCCATATTCAAAGATAGAGGAACCCAAACGCCTTCAGGAGTTTAACAGGTCATGTAATGTACATCCACAGGACAGATCTTTATCAGCGGATATGAACACAGTCCTACATGATACTCAGGGCTAGGAGTTATGCATTACTCAGTTACCCCTTGCGTCTCTCTCTCTCTCTCCCATGCATTGGTATCTGTCAGACAGTGTTCAGGGAGGTAACTGCTACTTGGCCAAATGCACTTGAGGCCAAAAGTGATTGGGCATTTAGCATAAACCCTCTCATATCTTAGAGGAACCCAATCCAGATTGTGGCTTGGGAATGTCAATCCTTTACCTACTGTAGTAGGACCCTGAGGGGGAGAGAATTAATGCAAGCTGTTGAATTAATGAAATGAAATAAAAAAGCAAATTTCCTCTACTAACCCTAAATCATTGACGAATTTTCAGATATATCTATGAAGTGTCAAATGTCTTCATTATTATGTATGTCACAAATGATAAGGTTGTAGAACAACTTTTATGTTTCACAAATGTGATAGGTGTCCGTTCTGCTACTTCTCTTTAATCATGATGTTGGACTGTTAAGCGAGTATGAATGTGGTATTAAACTTGTTGCACAGACCTATGAAGATGATGCAATGGATGGGCAACATGGTGGTTTGCAAGCAACAATTTGGTACCATTATAAAATTGATATATTTGTCCACTGTTATGCACAGAAATTAAATGTAGTACTTTCCCAACCTACCAATTCCATTAAGGGAAAGATGTTCCTTACCACTCTCACCAGCATTGGGGATTTTTTCCCGAAGTGCAATAAGACAGCAGAAGCTTTGGTTAGGCATCTTAAGAAAAAATTTTAATCCTTGGCACCAACTCGTTGTCAATATAAGAGCCGCTGGTTGAAACAAATAAAAAGATGTAATTGAAAATCTTGTTGTTTCTGTTACTGAAAATCCAAATGAAACAATTCCTTCTGTCCATGGTCTTCTTTCGCTTTTAAGCAATTTCAATTTCATAGTGGAATTTTTTTCTTTATTCATTTCAAAATCCTTCAAACCAAAAGAGTTGACCTCGCATTTTGCAGTAAAAGCATTGAGGAATTTGATGAGAACATCCTATGTTTGAGAAACAATTTTGATTAGCCATGAACAAAATTGGAAGATGCCACTTATTCTGATTGTCCCATCACATACCAAAAGAATTTGTATTGCCCCAATGAAAGGGGAAGAAAGAACACGTTCCCATAGACTGCTACAAAATTAGCACATTCATACAGTAGACCATAACGTTTGCGAAAGATTTTCGGAGAACTTAAAACTTTACTTGTTTACTCTCCTCGATTCTAGTATTTGCATTATCATAAAACATCATTCCCAGAAAGAGAGTTTTCATGTCTGAAAGAGAGAATTACAGAGTTTTCCTTGATTTTGTGCCTTTGAAAAGTGAACTTATGGTAATCTATTCATTTGGAAGTATGTTAAAAAACACTATGTATGAATTATACCAATACATGCAAAAACTACGACACGCATCTGGTATTCCATAAACATGAAAACTTTTTGAGCTAATGTTAACTATTCCAGCAACCAGGGTGTCGAAGGAACGGTTATTTTCTGCCTTATAATGGCTAAAAACTATTTGAGAAACTCCCAGCAATAGATTAGATTATCATAGCTTGAACATTAAGAAACCCCTGCTAGGCAAACCACAGTCCAAACAGAGCTTCCAGGAAGATATTATTGAACTATTTCTAAAGAAAAATTGAACTGAATTGCAATACAAAAAGGCAATATTTTTAACATAGCAAACTTTTACTCACTGAAGCATTAGTGATGTCAGTTTTTCATTTAAAAGATTCGTCTTTAATTAACTTTGGAAACATTTTTTAATTACTTCCCTCAAATTGAAGGTCACGCTATACCATTAAAGTATACACCGTTTCGCTTTCAACTTTGTTATAAGAACAGTTCCAATAAAGAGGATTAAGAAGCAGAATGGTGCAGTTCCTACGATTTTTTAAAATCAATCTTCGTATTTATGCTGTGGTGTTGCTGCATACAAAACTGTAGGCTGCATAAATGTTGTTTTCTATAATAATTAATAGTGCAAACTGAAACGTTTGAAAGTATACAATAATACTTACAAGCAAAAAGGTTCCCGTAAAGATGTCTTCACAAATAAGCTGTGTGCGAGATTAATGCGAAAGTATGGTTATGAGCCGCAATTGATGTTAATTGCTTGTGGATGTTATCCTTGAGCAACGTCGGAGTATGTGGTACATGCATAATGGAGCACCGCCAATTTTGCTGCTACTGTAAGAAGACACCTAATATAGAGGTATGGTCCAAGATGGATAGGTCAGAAAGAGGGCTTTTACCTTGGCCTTCACGATCATCTGATCTGATTTGTTTGCAATTTTCCTGATGGAATCATCTCAAATGTGTAGCGTACAAAACTCCCGTTAATACCGTGGAAGTCCTGGAGCAGAGAATTGTACGTGCTTGTCAAGAATTCAGAGATGATCTGTAGGTGTTTGATAGAATTTGAAACTCATCGCAGAGACGAGTGCAGTATTGCATCCAGATACAAGGACAACATTTTCAGCACCTCCTTTAACAGGGAAGAGTGTACAGCAGTGGGGTGAAAATGCGACTGGCGAGGCAGTGTGTCTCGCAGATGCAACTCCTTTTCTAGCCATTTATTTTCCATGTGCTGCAGTGCATGTTGCATATTTGCTGACTCGAGAGAGAAAGTCATTTTCGCCACCCTTGGTGTACAGTATTAATAACATGTAACGTGTTTGCTCAAAGAATATACTTTTTCAGTATTATTAAAATCTGTTTATAGGCTAAATGTATGAGCCCCTGACTACCAATCAATGCTGTGAAAACTGCAAATCAATAACACCTTCCATTTCCATAATATTTGTGGTGCAAGCTTTAGGTGATTCACCCTATATATAACCTAGGGTGACATGACCACATAAAGCATCCCTAAAGCTGTGTTTATGAAATATTTTTCCTCGCAGAAGGTACTTTAGCAAGATACAAAAGTTCTGAAACAATAACAATAGATCTGTGTACAGCTTCTATTGAACTTCCAGAGAGTCAGTTACTAATTTTCTTCTCAGATTTACAGAAATTGCTTGCTGAATGTCAAATTGTTAAAACTGGATAAAATTGAGGCAGCTTTAATATGACCTACGTTATCTGTTATAGGAAGCAGGTATTTCAAAAGAATGACTTGTGTGACTATTTAACCATACAATAAGTGCAATACAAGAAATACACACATTTGACAGCATGTTGTGTGAATTTCGTGTGCCATAGACAAGCACATTGTTTACACAGAAGTAAAAATGAGCAAGGCTGACACAATTCCTCTTTGTACTGCTGCAGCACAATCATGGGAGTAATGTAATCAAACACTCTGTATAATTAGTGAAATGCTTGCCAATTGATTCTATGAGCAAATTTATTTTACTTCAAGCAGATGGAACACACCCTCCAAAAATTCTGCTACATAGCAGCTTTAACAATAGCCACGTAAATAAACACAAAGTGTAAAAGAAGCAAAGAGCTAAAGATGTGATTAATAACAATATATATTGTAATTTTAATTACAGTAAAAAAGATAAATGAAGCTTATTAAGGCCACCAATTTATGTACATTATATGTTTGTAACTTAACACTTTGGAAAACATATTTACAATATTGTAGGACAGCTTACTCTTAACTATACTTATAACTCTGTAACACCAGTGATAAATTGAGGTAATCTCTATATGCTGCTGTACTGAGCTTGGTGCAGACTGCAACCTGTTGGACATTCACACAAATCACTTCTTACAGTTGAACATCAAGTTTTAAACCACAACAGGAGAAATACATAGAAAGGTTGCACGTTTACAAACTTTTTCATGAAGGAAATTGTGTGTATTAATCTTAATGAAGCTCTTCTTCAATGACACATTTGTGTGCCCATTTCTCCTCATTAATTTAATTACGTCTTTAAAATGCGAAAAATCACCTTAGTGTTTACAAATGTCTTTCTTACTTGTAAGAGTGTCTTCCATCATGAATAAAATGACACATTTTCAAAGTATACAACAGCTTTGCCTAGCTGCTATTTTATCTTCCTCAGCTGTGTGCCCATTTTCTTCTGCACATGTTCAATACATTCTGCTTTTTTCGCGTACAGTGTAATTTCTCCTTAAAATGAGCTAAAACTTACTGGTTTACTACAAGGCATATAAGAGTTAAGAATTTTTCTCTGAAGTGCTGCAGAATATGGAGTACAAAATGGCAGATGTAGCCTCATTTTAAAAATTTATTTATAATACAGGTAATGTATTTTATAATTTATGTATTAACTTAAATAGATCATTCCAAACTACAAAACTGAACAAAATACTACAAAAGCAGTTTTCACCATACAATCTCCCTTAATAAACAAAATTATAAAATTATGCAATTTCAAGGCTGACAGCGAAGTATTGCTCTTTATCACAAGTGTTAAAGTATGTATTTTCTCATACCCATGAACAAATTGATGTTTTTCAAATTGACAAAACAATAAACCTCTTCTCACAAATTTCACGCTAGTGAGGCCTTTACCATCATGCATCAAATTATGCAATATCACAAATGTCAATTGAGTATACTGATCTCACAAATTTCATATATCTAACGCTTTTTACCATCATTTAACTAATTATGCTGTTGAATTATGAAAAGAGAGCAAATGCCTTGTTAAAAATTTCACCATTGTGAGGCATTTACCCTCCTGTATCAGATTATGCCTTTTCAAATATGAGAAATGAGCACTCTTTTCTGAAGTTTCACACTTGTGTAACTTTTTACCTTCATGTCTCAAGGTAATGGAATTTCAATGATGGGAAATGAGGAACCCTTTTCTAAAAAAAATTCACACTTAATAAGTTTTTACTGTCAAATGTAAATGTTTTAAATGTGATGGAAGAGCAAAGTACTTCTACTAAATGTCTCACTTGTAAGGGTTTTTACCCTCATGTATCAAATTTTGCAATTTTAAACTTTCACAAATGTCACTACTGAGACCTTTTAGCCTCATATACCACAATGTGCTTTTTCAAAATTCACAGCTCAGTAAAGTTCTTCTCACAGATTTCAATCTTCTGACTTTTCACATGTGACACCTCTTACTGGTTTCACAGTGAGGCAAAGCTCTCCTCATAGGTTTCAAACTAGTGAAGCTTTTTACCATGATGTATCATATTACAACTTTTCAAATTTGACATCTTCTCAGGCATCTTGCCCATGTGTATCATACCATGACTTTTCAAATGTGACTTCCGAGTAAAGCGCTTCTCGCAAATTTCACATTTGTGAGGTTTTTTTACCCTTGTGTACCAAATTGTGCGATTTCAACTGTGACAACTGAGTAAAGCTCTTCTCACAAACTTTACATTCGTGAGCATTTTTACCTTCATGATACAAAATGTGCGTTTTCAGACTTCATGACTCAATGAAGCTCTTCTCACAGATTTCACACTTGAGGCTTTTTACCCTCATGTATCATATTATGACATTTCAAACTTGACATAAAATTAAAGCTCTTCTCACAAAGTTCACATTTGTAAGGCTTTTTACTCTGGTGTATTACACTATGTTTTTTCAAATGTACCAACTGTGTAAAGCTCTTCTCACAAATTTCACACTTGTGAGGCTTTATATTCTCATGTATCAAATTATGCACTCTTAAATTTGATAAATGAGTAAAGCTCTTCTCACAAATTTTACATTTGTGAGGCTTTTTACCCTCATGATACAAAATGTGCGTTTTCAGACTTGATGACCTAATGAAGCTCTTCTCACAGATTTCACACTTGTGAGGCTTTTTACCCTCATGTATCATATTATGACGTTTCAAACTTGACATAACAGCAAAATTCTTCTCACAAAGTTCACATTTGTAAGGCTTTTTACTCTGGTGTATTACACTATGGTTTTTCAAATGTACCAACTGTGTAAAGCTCTTCTCACAAATTTCACACTTGTGAGGCTTTATATTCTTATGTATCAAGTTATGCACTCTTAAATTTGAAATATGAGTAAAGCTCTTCTCACAAATGTTACATTTGTGAGGCTTTTTACCCTCATGATACAAAATGTGCATTTTCAGACTTGATGACTCAATGAAGCTCTTCTCACAGATTTCACACTTGTGAGGCTTTTTACCCTCATGTATCATATTATGACGTTTCAAACTTGACATAAAATTAAAGCTCTTCTCACAAAGTTTACATTTGTAAGGCTTTTTACTCTGGTGTATTACACTATGTTTTTTCAAATGTACCAACTGTGTAAAGCTCTTCTCACAAATTTCACACTGGTGAGGCTTTAAATTCTCATGTATCAAATTATGCACTCTTAAATTTGACATATGAGTAAAGCTCTTCTCACAAATTTTACATTTGTGAGGCTTTTTACCCTCATGATACAAAATGTGCGTTTTTAGCCTTGATGACTCAATGAAGCTCTTCTCACAGATTTCACACTTGTGAGGCTTTTTACCCTCATGATACAAAATGTGCGTTTTTAGCCTTGATGACTCAATGAAGCTCTTCTCACAGATTTCACACTTGTGAGGCTTTTTACCCTCATGTATCATATTATGACGTTTCAAACTTGACATAAAATTAAAGCTCTTCTCACAAAGTTCACATTTGTAAGGCTTTTTACTCTGGTGTATTACACTATGGTTTTTCAAATGTACCAACTGCGTAAAGCTCTTCTCACAAATTTCACACTTGTGAGGCTTTATATTCTTATGTATCAAATTATGCACTCTTAAATTTGACAAATGAGTAAAGCTCTTCTCACAAATTTTACATTTGTGAGGCTTTTTACCCTCATGATACAAAATGTGCGTTTTCAGACTTGATGACCTAATGAAGCTCTTCTCACAGATTTTACACTTTTGAGGCTTTTTACCCTCATGTATGACGTTATGACGTTTCAAACCTGACATAACAGCAAAACTCTTCTCACAAAGTTCACATTTATGAGGCTTTTTACTCTGGTGTATTACACTATGGTTTTTCAAATGTGCCATCCGAGTAAAGCTCTTCTCACAAATTTCACACTTGTGAGGCTTTATATTCTTATGTATCAAGTTATGCACTCTTAAATTTGAAATATGAGTAAAGCTCTTCTCACAAATGTTACATTTGTGAGGCTTTTTACCCTCATGATACAAAATGTGCATTTTCAGACTTGATGACTCAATGTAGCTCTTCTCACAGATTTCACACTTGTGAGGCTTTTTACCCTCATGTATCATATTATGACGTTTCAAACTTGACATAAAATTAAAGCTCTTCTCACAAAGTTTACATTTGTAAGGCTTTTTACTCTGGTGTATTACACTATGTTTTTTCAAATGTACCAACTGTGTAAAGCTCTTCTCACAAATTTCACACTGGTGAGGCTCTAAATTCTCATGTATCAAATTATGCACTCTTAAATTTGACATATGAGTAAAGCTCTTCTCACAAATTTTACATTTGTGAGGCTTTTTACCCTCATGATACAAAATGTGCGTTTTTAGCCTTGATGACTCAATGAAGCTCTTCTCACAGATTTCACACTTGTGAGGCTTTTTACCCTCATGATACAAAATGTGCGTTTTTAGCCTTGATGACTCAATGAAGCTCTTCTCACAGATTTCACACTTGTGAGGCTTTTTACCCTCATGTATCATATTATGACGTTTCAAACTTGACATAAAATTAAAGCTCTTCTCACAAAGTTCACATTTGTAAGGCTTTTTACTCTGGTGTATTACACTATGGTTTTTCAAATGTACCAACTGCGTAAAGCTCTTCTCACAAATTTCACACTTGTGAGGCTTTATATTCTTATGTATCAAATTATGCACTCTTAAATTTGACAAATGAGTAAAGCTCTTCTCACAAATTTTACATTTGTGAGGCTTTTTACCCTCATGATACAAAATGTGCGTTTTCAGACTTGATGACCTAATGAAGCTCTTCTCACAGATTTTACACTTGTGAGGCTTTTTACCCTCATGTATGACGTTATGACGTTTCAAACCTGACATAACAGCAAAACTCTTCTCACAAAGTTCACATTTATGAGGCTTTTTACTCTGGTGTATTACACTATGGTTTTTTAAATGTGCCATCCGAGTAAAGCTCTTCTCACAAATTTCACACTTGTGAGGCTTTATATTCTTATGTATCAAATTATGCACTCTTAAATTTGACAAATGAGTAAAGCTCTTCTCACAAATTTCACACCTGTGAGGCTTTTTACCCTCATGTATCAAATTATGTGTTTTCAAATATGACAGCTTAGTAAAGCTCTTTTCACAGATGTTACACTTGTGATATGTTTTACCCTGATGTATCAAATTATGCCTTTTCAATTCTGATATACGAGTAAAGCTCTTCTCACAAATCAAATTACGCAAATTAAAGGCTGATAACTCAGGTAAATTCTTATCACAAATGCTACTCTCTCGTGTCCTTTCTTTCTTAAGTATCAATTTAGCCCTGCTGTACATTTTCTCCCTATCACTACATTTACCAGTATGTTCTGAACAAACATCTATTTCTACAGGTAGTATTTTTGTGACTTCACCTTCCTGATGTTTACATTCAAGCTCTTTTCCATAAGTGAAGATTGTGTCTTTCCCTGAGGGTTCAGCAGAGGGCAATGGTGAATCGCAACAACTATTGCCCGAAGCTGCTTCTTTGTGTAATCTGAAATGCTAAAGGCTTTACAATTAGGTTCAATAATCAAACAATGAAGGGGAATTAAATCCTAAAAGGGATTCTTTGTTAAGTGTACTTACAAATTGAAGTAGAGCAACGTCATTGTTTATTACGGTCAAAATAACTTAATTTGCAATATTTTTAAGTAAATTAATAAAATCCTTTAAATGAAAAAGCTGTTAATGGTGCTTCTAACTTGGTGATGAATAATGTATATTGTGAATTTGCATACAACACAAGAAAATTAAAGCGAGAGTTAACAAAATCATGTCCAATTTAAAGGAAACAGATGAGAGTACACTTGTGACTCAAAAGCAACAAAGTAAACTAAATGATTGTACAAAGATAAATTTACATAGTTTCATTCATCATATGCATAACTCAGTATAAAGAACAACAGTAAATACAAAGCTGATAAGATCTTACACAAAACATTGCAAATATGCAGCCAGATATTATAATTTATTCTGAAGAGTGTCTTAATGCAGAGAAAATAAAAGTAAAATATAATGAAAATTACACCTTAGGGTCTAGCTTTTTCCAGAAAAATAGCAATTTGTGATTTAAATGGGATGAAATGTAAAATTACATCATCACTTCACCAAATTCTCATTGTCATTTCGCATTTCTTCATGAGTGAACTTAAGCATAAAACAAGGTGATAGAATTTAATAGAATCACAAATGAAAAAACACTAGCTGCACAGAGAAAAAACAAAAAGAAAAGAGAAAAAGAATACAGTGGGCGGGGATTTACAGAAGAAAAGAAATAAATAAAAAATTGAATGATTTTTGCAGAATTTTAAAAATATGTCTCAATATTATTTTGCAACTAAAAGAAGTTAATTGTATTAAAAACACATGATACATGCTTAAGGATTTTTAAGCCTGAAAAAATCCATCGCCCTCCACCGGATTTGAACCAGCAACTGTTTAGCTCCCTATGAGGCATGACTAGCCTTGAGGAGGGAGTAGTGTAACTCTGAAGCTACCTGAGCAAAGATGCTGCTGGTATAGCTAGACCATCTAGCCCACTACAGACAGTGATATTCAGCACGACCAGCCTTGTGGAGTGAGCAATGTGACGAAGAAGCTACCTGAGGGAAGATGCTGCTGGTATAGCTAGACCGTCTAGCCCACTGTAGACCATGTTGTTCAACACAACCAGCCTTGAGGAGTGAGCAATGTGACCACGAAGCTACCTGAGGGAAGATGCTGCTGGTATAGCTAGACCGTCTAGCCCAGTACAGACAGTAATATTCAGCAGGACCAGCCTTGTGGAGTGAGCAATGTGACCACGAAGCTACCTGAGGGAAGATGCTGCTGGTATAGCTAGACTGTCTAGCCCAGTACGACAGTGATATTCAGCACAACCAGCCTTGTGGAGTGAGCAATGTGACCATGAAGCTACCAGAGGGAAGATGCTGCTGGTATAGCCAGACCATCTAGCCCACTATGGACAGTGTTGTTCAACACGACCAGCCTTGAGTGAGCAATGTGACCACGAAGCTACCTGAGGGAAGATGCTGTTGGTATAGCTAGACCGTCTAGCCCACTACAGTGATATTCAGCACAACCAGCCTTGTGGAGTGAGCAATGTGACCAAGAAGCTACCTCAGCAAAGATGCTACTGGTATAGCCAGACCATCTAGCCCACTATAGACAGTGTTGCTCAACACGACCAGCCTTGAGGAGTGAGCAATGTGACCAAGAAGCTACCTGAGGGAAGATGCTGCAGGTATAGCTAGACCGTCTAGCCCACTGTAGACCGTGTTGTTCAACACGACCAGCCTTGAGGAGGGAGCAGTGTGACTGTGAAGCTACCTGAGGGAAGATGCTGCTGGCATAGCTAGACCATCTAGCCCACTATGGACAGTGTTGTTCAACGCGACCAGCCTTGAGGAGTGAGCAATGTGACCACGAAGCTACCTGAGGGAAGATGCTGTTGGTATAGCTAGACCGTCTAGCCCACTACAGTGATATTCAGCACGACCAGCCTTGTGGAGTGAGCAATGTGACCAAGAAGCTACCTCAGCAAAGATGCTGCTGGTATAGCTAGACCATCTAGCCCACTATAGACAGTGTTGTTCAACACGACCAGCCTTGAGGAGAGAGTAATGTGGCCATGAAGCTACCTGACGAAGATGCTGGTGGTATACATATACCATCTAGACCGCTATAACAGTTTTTTTATTATTTTATTTCTGGACACTCTTTAACTCCTGTGTCCTTTGCGTGCCAGAAAAATACTGCCTGGTGGGTAGGAGTAGAGCTCATCGCAACTGTTGCAGCTGCAGGGTAACATCCATCATCCCAGTGCAAAGCTTTCTTGCTTCCAGAAAGGTGTATATTACGAGACCTTAAATATATTTAATACTCTCCCTAATGATCTTAAGAGAAAAGTTGACAATTTCAATGTCTTTAAAACTGCTGTCAGAGAGTACCAATGCTCAAAAGCATATTATTCTGCAAAAGATTATCTGAATGACAAATTATCGTGATGATAATACTTATATAGCTATGTAAGTAGTATTAGTAAATATTAATGACAACTGCCAGTCATATTTGATGCCTGCTCTAGAATTAATGAAGCTATTTAAATGTAAGTATATTAAGAACTGACAGTAAATGCTATGCATTACAAATCAAATAGAACAAAATGATCAGACGAACAAAGGTAAAATCCTAATGAATGTTAAAATAACCTTTCTTGCCTATACGTATGTTAACCTTATAACAGTAAGGAGGTATTCAACTCTGTACAAAATTACACTTGATTTGTTTCATTTTGTATATAATGTCTTTTTTTATTTTAAATGTTCTGTATACTATGTAATATTTATGTATATATGTAACTTTATTGTACATTTCCTTGACATGCACATAGTATGTGTCTATTTTATTTCAAATGTTCCATATTCTGTGTAATATTTATGTTTATATGTAATTTTTGTACATTTCCTTGACATATTCTATGTTCACAAGCCTTTATGGCTGCTAGTGATCTCACAGAGTACAATCTAATCTCATCTAATATAAAGGATTGAAGTAGTAAAGAAAGCTAGGAAACTAACAAGGCAGAAACAAATAATAGTTGGGAATAGAAGTGTGAACATGGACAGTGGAATAAAGAAAGTACCCAAGAGAGTGCATTTATTTGTATCTAGGTTAGAACACAGTAGAAATGTCAGATAAATATGTAAAAGGTATTTTTAATGAAGCAGTTTATGAATATATTAAATCTAAATACCCTGAATGGTATGCTTCTTTTAAGCTTACCATTGATAGTTATAATTTGGATAAAGCTTTGGACATGAATTTATGGCCAATAGGCACTTTAGTAACAAGGTATTTTTTAAAACGAGTAATAAATGTCAGAAAGAAAACAAAGCACCTTGTGATAGTCCCATTATGGAATAAAATGACAGGTTCTCTCTTTATAATCAAGGTCTGGTAAAGAATGATATAAGAATTAATGACAATAAATATGCTAAGCAAATAAAAATAATTCATGTAAATGTTCAGTGCTTAGGAAATAAAACAGAAGTAATGGAAGTACTTATACAACAATATGATCCAGATATACTGTGTATATGTGAGCACTGGCTTAAGGATAATGAATTACAGATATATACTCCATCTAAGTTTGTGCTTGGGAGTAAGTTCTGTAGAAAACTTCATAAGAATGGTGGAAGTTGCATTTTGGTAAAAAATGGAATTAAGTTTGAGGTGATTGACTTAAGTTCTTTTTGTATAGAGAGATGTTTGTGAAGTGTGTGCCATATTTCTGAGGGATATTAATGCTATTTTTGTATCTTTATACAGACCACCGATTGGCAATATTGAGGATTTTTTAAATTCTATTTGAGGAGTTATTAAATAATTTAGGTAAACTAAAGGTAAATATAATACTTGCCACTGATTTAAATAGATCTTCAGGAAATGAAATACAATGTTATAATATTATTAAATGTTATGGCTTGCACTGTACTAGCCTGGAACTGACAAGGTTAATATCGTGCATCGACTATATTATTACTGATTACCAAGAATTACGTATCAAACTGAGGTTATTTACCTATGTGTTGCTGATCATTCTGCATTAATAATAGTATTAAAAAGTAATAGCATTTCTGAGAAAAACATAAGCAAAAAATTAATTAGGCATTATAATGATTATAATTACTAATCATCTTTTTACCTCATTACAGCAATTAACTTGAATTTTGTATATAATCTTGTTATTGATATTGATACAGTTTATACACATTTTATGAACTTATTAAGTGAATGTTTTAATACATCTTTTCCCCTGAAATTAGTGAGGAAATAGCAGGTATATAAAATAAGGTGGTATTCAGAAGAGCAAAAGGCTCTTAAAGTCAGTTATTGCTCAGACTTATAGAAAATATGAAGTCAAATATTTTCAGAGAGAATTATGTAAAACTTAATAAAGTATAAAAAAGTAAATTGAAGTTGGCGAAAGCTGATTACTGTGATTTTATTAATCTCTCAATAAGAGTAAAGCCACATGGAAGCTTATTAATAGAGAACGAAATGTCATAATGAATCTTAATGTGGATATAATACCTGAGGATTTTAATAATTACTGTGTGCAGTCAGTAAGGGATATTACTTTAAATGTACAGTATAACTTAGATCAAGCTATGCTTTATCGTAAAAAAGTTAAATTACAAAACAAGAAATTTTTTAACTGGAGTAGCATTACAGTGGAAGATTGTAATTGAAGCAGCAAATAGTTTATCCCAGTCTTACAGTTGTGATGTTTATGAGCTATCAAATCAATTTATTAAGAAATTATTTCTACTGATTTCAGTTCCCTTGTGGTTATGTTTCACAGATGTCTTCAACAAGGAGTATTCCCTGATTGTTTGAAAATTGTTAAAGTTAGTCCTTTGCATAAAAAGGGTGATGTATCGAATTTCAAAAATTATTGATGTGTTATTAGTTCCCATAATGTCTAAGTTTTTGGAATATATATTACACAAGCAGTTGGTATTATTTTTTGAAAATAATAATTTATTAGTATCAACACAATTTGGTTTTAGGAAAAAAAAGGCAACCATTCTGGTATTACAAGATGTAGTACATTATATTTTACAGGCATTTCAGAATAAAGCATATGGTCACTTATATTATGTGATCTTACAAAAGCTTTTGATAGTGTAATTCCATAATTACTTATATCTAAGTTAAGATATTATGGTTTGAGTAATAATAGTTTAAATATAATACAATCTTATTTGTCAGGAAGAAGGCAATATGTTTCTGTAAACAATAGAAATTCACATACTATCGAGTTAACCCATGGGGTACCTCAGGGCTCGATATTAGGTCCACTTTTGTTTATAATTATGATTAATGATCTTGTTTATACTCTACCAGATGTGCCAATTTTGTATGCGGATGACACTACCTTGAGGACTAGAAATGAAAATGTTGATGAATTGGATAATTTAACTAAGGCTAGTTTTACAGCTGCTAAGGACTGGTTTCATGTTGAATGAAGAGAAAACCCAAATAATGAAGTTGGGATTTAAGACTACAGGTGATGAGATTAAAACTGTAAATCGGTTAGGATTTGTACTTGACTCGAAGCTTTCATGGAAAGTGCATGTACATAATGTATGTGGTAACTTATCAAGAGCCACTTATTTAATTAGAAAATTACAATATTGTACATCATTGAAAGGATTAAGAAATGTGTATTTTACACTGTTTCAAAGTAATATTATATACGGGATACATTTATGGGGAATAGTCCCCATGTTAAAGAAATATTGTTATTATGATAAGTACGAAGCCAGAAGAACGTTGTCAACCATTATTTTTTCAATTGAAGATACTTACTGTTTTTAATTTATTTATGTTTTGGTATATGTAAATTCCCATTTGCATCTGTATAATTTAAGACTAGACACTCATAATATTGATACTAGAAACAAACAAATTAAATATACTTAATTGTAGACTCGTTCTGACGAAGGAGACCTATTATATTAAGAGTGTAGAATTCTATAAGTTAGATATTAAATTTAGATCAGTGAGCATGAGCGTGTTTAATAGAATGCTTTTTAATTGGTTAGTGGAAAGGACATTTTATTCGATTAGTGACTTTAATCATTATTCTGTAATTGAATATTATGTTATGTATGATTATGTTCTTTGACAATGTCCTTTTCTTATGTAACTATGATCTTGGATAAATAAACTGATTAATTGATTTTATATTTGGCGAGAAAGACCGGTAATTTGGCACATCAGCCTTGAGAAGGTGGCAATGTGAACGTGAACATATGTGGAAGAACAATTAATCCCATTTATAGGGTCAATCATAGACCTTAATTTGAAAAGGAACCAACATGTTAAGAGTATCATAAATAAAAATGAACCTCGAATATATATGTATTTTTTTCTCCAAGAAACAGTACAAACAATGGATAGAAAAAGTATAATACAAGTATACTCAGCCTTTATCCACTCACACATAAATTGCTGAGTCGTTCTTAGCATACAGCACGAAAACATCAATAAATAATTTATAGATACCTAACTTGAACAAATAAGCAATACATATAATGTTAAGGATGGAAAAACCGACTACATGCCGAAGATATTAACATCATCTACCTTTGTGTGTATAATACACAGACATACACAAAAATATATATACACAGTGCAGCCATTTTGAAGATAAAGCCACAGACTGGCTAAGTATGTTACATATACCAGATCTAACAAGTTTAATACTCATTATAGTGCACATTACTAATCACTTATGAGCAAGTAATGCAGCAGTTAGTGAACGAAAAAACCCCAGTGTAATAAACAGTGTGGGGAACGCGCATATACAGAATCTGCAGCCTTCCATAATATACCCCTCTGTATATCTATGAAGTATTAAATTTACTGTAAAAGTCTATAATCACAACAGAAACATGAATGCAATGCAGGAAGAACTTAACACAGTGAAACCAATATTAAACATTTAAGGTGTACAATTGGTCGATTTAACACTCATGGGTTTTACTTATACTTAATGTGGGAACATGTTTTTGTAGCACCTTGTATACATAATCAAAACAGTCAGCAGCAGCTAATGATGTAGACAAAGTGCTACAAAAAGATGTTCCTGCATTAATTATGTGTAATTGAAACACATGACTGATAAGTCAACCAATTCAAAACCTTAAAAAAACATGAATGTTCACAACCATAACACTAAGACAAAACACAGCTATTTCAGAAATAAACATAGTGATGCTGTAAATCGCAAAACCATAGAAAATAAAACCAGAATTATGTGCAAATCATATAACAATCAAATCCTCTGATAGAAAATGCTTGCTACTCCTCAGAACTGTACAAATGAGCAAATGCAAATGCATTTAAAATATAGTATTTTTGTAATTCTCATCTTTTATAAAGTTATATTCCTTGGTATATTTTTTAAAAGTGGTTCATTTTTCTTTATTTGAGTTTATTTACTATATTTTGTATAATCAAACGATCCTTGTAAAATAATTATAATTAATTTCTCATTATCAACTAGCCTTTGCAGAGAAAACATGAAAAATGAGGGTATGCATATTAACATAAAATGTAACATTCACTTATAAAGGTTTAAAGGTTATTCGGTTTGAGCCCTTAAAGTAGAATAGAATTTTGAGCTAGTATTAAAAATTACTTTATAAGATAGTCATAATTTGTGTTTATAGAAATCCAGGTAAGCATTTGAAAATATTATTTCAAAACTTTGAAATAATTTTTGAATATTATATATCCAAGACTCAAGTTACATTAACAGAACATTTTAATACATGCCTTCTTTTTTAAGGACAGTAATAAAAATAAATTATTCGCTGTATTCATATGGCATGTAAGCTGTAATAAATAAATGTATACAATTTATTTGTCATCCTCTGTAGTCTAGTGGTACCATACTAGCCTCTAGTTCCAAGGTTACAGGTTCAAAACCAGTGGAGGGCAATATATTTTTTGGGCATAAAAATATGGCTTTCTTATAAGTGAAGTAATGCTGTTGGTCCTGTGTCATAGATTTACAGGACATAAAAGAACGTCAAGCCTCAGAGTCTTCTGAGCAAGATACTTAAGTGACATTCTTTCATTTCACACACCTTTGAAGTATCTGATAAATGACAATCAATGAAATAAATATAACATACAATTTTTACTACCATAAACAGAATCGAACTGTCACCTTTTAAGCCTTGTCTTCTGTTTGCACAATACATAAGACCATCAATGTATATTAATTGGAAGGAAATGTAACTGGCTTTTATTTTTACAAGCAATCTGTGGAATAACAGCAACTAACCAGCTTTTGTTTCTACACACATTCACTATGAAGGTAAACTACCTTCTACTCCATGGCATTTTCAATGTAAGCTATGTAAATCCTTTTGTCTTTTAGTAATTTATGTACTGCAATTACAAGATGTTCTATAACTCATGTCCAGCAGAAAGAATCAGACTTTTCAATGGTGAAAGTATTACAAAAATTGGTAGCATGACTTTTGAGATTACCCTACATACATATGCCCGCATATATACATACAAGCTATTTGTCTTTATAGTATTACCATCAACTGGGGTGAGATTGGTCCTGCAGGGTGAGATTGTTCCATTTTGGCTAATTTTAATTATATTTTTCCTGCCTCAATATCAGTGGGGAAATTTGGATTGTGTGGGTTCTGTGTGTTAAAGAACATATGTTAGCTATGCTGAAACAGCTACAGCAGTTTCAAGATGACTCCACTAGGGGCAGCAAAATAAAACCAGATTTTGGGGCATACCTTTATTTCTGTATGTCCTACCTCGCATACTGCAGGGGCAACATTGATCCAGAGCAGCATATATACCTACAGTGTATTTACAATGTGGACCAAAGTCACCCCAAGTCTGGATGAGATTGTTCCACATTTTTCAAAATTTTTATTTCAAAATGCAGTTGGTACATACTTTGTTTATTAATATGAGGTCATTCCTGCGTTAGTTAATAACATATACCTGGGCTTTCATAAGCCTTTTCTCGGATCCTAGTATCAGTTTCCAGAATAGAAATATAAAAAACACAGAAAGTGGACCAATCTCACCCTGACTGATGGTACTATAAAGAAGTACAGCTAAAGGAAAATGTAACACATGATTCAGAAGGCTTCTGTTTGAATCATAATCCAAGAGTCAAATCTTACCTTGGTGATTTTACTGGAGTGAAGTCCCCATCCTGTAACAGAATAATACAAACTTACAGTTTCACACAATCATATTAGTTGAATGTCCTGCAGCACATAGTTATCTTTAAAGTGCCAGGTTTGATTTATTTTTAAATTGGAATATGGTATTAAGAGTTATGTAGAAACAAGGATTTGACATTACATCTTATAATGGGGTTAAACAGAACACATAATGGAAAAGGTATTTAGATTTGAATAGTTTGGTTTAAACAACAAAGAACTGGCAAAAGGAATGTTTAGCAAAGGTAAATCAAAATCTATGATTCAGTTAGGCCAGTATTAATAAAAAATCTCAAGTGATGCATTCACATTACTTTCTCTACCAATGACAAATTCACATATGTTAGAATTCCTACAAAGAGTTAAGTCCCATTGAAAGGAAAAGAAGCCATAGATGAAGCATAAATGCAATACTTTGAATGCATGTTATTTAATGGAAGTATTCACATAGTCACATAAGACTGATTAAATAGATGAAGAATTCTGCACTTCTTTCTCCAAGTAGTGCCAGCTTTTGATCAATGCAAGATCTTATGCCCTCTACTGTACAAACATGGTACTTCTCCATTTGACTGTCCTATGTGAGATGCTGATCTGTTGTTTGCTTGATACAACACCTTTTTAATTCCTATTTATTTATTTATTTATACAGAATAGATGACTTTCCATTTTGGTTATTACTGGTTACATCATCCAGTTTGAAAGCTGAGATATGCTCGCAAGACTTTCACATGATTTTTACAAATCTAGAAATCTGTGCCAATTTTGTGTTATGCTTATGGTTGCATTGTGAATGGGGCTTCACTCTTCAATCCACATTGCATTTACAGTAGGTTTTTTTATAGTAGAGATTTCAAACTAAACAACAAGTTCTTTGTAATTCAAAGACACTTGCAACACATATACAAAGTTCACTGAATGAGGTATTTACCACAGACCTAGAAATGTGAGCCTATTCTAGAAAAATAAAAGATACAGTAATTGTGTTTTATGTATGGATGCTCTTTAACTATCATTGTTCTTGGCATACCATTCTATATTGGGTGTGAAAGACAGGAAATTTTGCTCTAAGACCTCTTTACATTGCTTGAGGTTTTTTTTACATGCAGTAAATCCATGACATGGGACCACTTTCCCTCTGAAGGAAGCCATGCCAAGGATTATTATGCCCCAAAAAAATCCACTGCCCATCTGTCGTATTTGAACCTGTGACCTTAGGAACTAGAGGTTAGCATGGTTAAAGCTACACACCATAATAGTAAACCTTTTGGAGAAATTGTAAAAAACCTAAATTTCAAACCAGTAGAACGCCGATAAAGGAAATAAATTAGTAATTTTGGATAAAGAAGAGCACACCAAAGGATGCAAGAGTTTCTACAATCCTCAGAACAATCCAATAAACAAATTCATATGCAATACAAATTAAAGCTTAGCAGTTGTCAAACACTCTTTGCAATAAAGATAACAAGAGATTAAAACTAGGTAATCCTACAACTCCTAAAATGTATGGTTTACCAAAACTCCATAAAACTGGAAAGAAATAAGAAATAACAGGCAACTGGAAAAATGGTTAACCAAGAAATTTCAAGAAATGCCAAAATTTGAATCGTTAAGCATTAAGAATTCCCCTTTGAATTAGTAAATAGGATAAAGAACACACAGCTTATAGATGATACATTGGTATCATCCGACATATTTTCAGTATCGACACATTGGTATCATCTGACATTTTCAGTATGGACACATTGGTATCATCTGATATATTTTCAGTATTCCCAAATGTGCACAAAGTGTTTTAGCAGCATTAAAAATTGGTTAACCTCCATCCACAAGAATGAAATGGGAATTGAATAGCTCATTAGTTTAACAAAATTGTGCACTGAGCAAACATTCTTTTTTCAATTCTGCAGAAAAATACTTTCAGCAAAATATGGTTGTAGTCATAGGAAATCAACTGTCACCCTTAATTGCCGATTTATTTATGAGTGCTTTAGAGACAAAAGTAGTTAACATATTCACATGAAAGTTTAAAACCTGGCTTAGACATGTTGATGCTGCATCACAATAGTTTAAGGAAAAATTGACAAGTTGTTCTAAAATTATTCAATCAGAAAGATAGAAGCACAAAATTCAACAGGGGAATAAAATCTGGCGACC
This sequence comes from Deroplatys truncata, assembly GCA_030765065.1. Taxonomy (NCBI): domain Eukaryota; kingdom Metazoa; phylum Arthropoda; class Insecta; order Mantodea; family Mantidae; genus Deroplatys; species Deroplatys truncata. Next base: position 89,284,490 of record CM060989.1, on the reverse strand, counting down.
AGCTTCCCTACATCTAGATCTAAAAATTATAAGGAAAAAAAACAGGTTAGCTTTTGGAATATACAAAAACAACACTTATATAGAGAAATATATAAAAGCCCGTAGTTGTAACCTCCATTACACAAAGTTGCAACATTTTAGTGAGAAAATACATCTCTAAAATCAAATACAACACATAGAACATTCCAGAAGATCTTCAAAGAAAGCAACATCACACTCATCCCCTGAAAATAAACTTAATACATAATTTCTATTAAAAGCTAACCAAAAACATAAAATACTCCCTCAAAAAAGCTGGTATTTACAGAATAGATTGCAAGGACTGTGAAAGTATTTATATAGGTAAAATGAAATGAGAATTATAGAACAGCTAATCCAGAGAAGAGGAAAGATCAGCATAAGTAATGCATTTTCAGACAGACGGACACATGAAATTATCAACTCAGTGATGACACTAATTAGGCAAGCACAAAAATCCATTGAACTGAAAATTTGATAATTATTTTTATGGAAAATCAACCTAGTTAAATGAAATATGAGATCACAATGGACCAAAATCTCATACAGTCAGCAACAGAAGGCAAGTAGTAAGCCATGATCATCAGGACTAGCTGTTCAGCCACAATCACTTGACAAGAAAGACATTCCTTGAAACTAGTTCTGAGGTAAATACCTAATTCAGTGAAATTTGTGTATATGCAACCACACCTGTAACCTTTAAGCAAGAAGTACTTTAGTTACATGTGGAAACAGTATTTAAATGGTTATTCACAGTAACAAACATTCCAAGGGAAATAAAAGGAAGAGAAAAACCAAGAATTACAAACTTTAAAGCCTGTTGAATAGATGACATTGCTCTACATTTTTCCTGTAATAATGCTTTTGCCCGTTCTTAACATTTCTTGTATATACTTCTACAAACTTCAATCAAATAAAGATTCTTGATAGGCTATTCACAGAAAATCCAACATTTACATATCATATGTCATGGAACCAGTTAAAAAGATTGGAAAGGCAAAATCAGACTGAAAACTTACCATAGCATCAGAATAGCTCATAGACATTTTCGAGAAAATAAAAGATAGCGAACAATTTTCTTCCATGTGGCGGGAGAATTTTGCTGAAAACATCTTGTTGCAAACTTGGAAGCTGCTGAATTTGAATACAGTATATGGCATTTATCCATCCTTTTCTTTTTCAGTTATCCTGTTCTCTCTTGCTCTCTCTCTCTCTCTGAGATATGCTTTATTGCAAGCACATGAATGCACATACATATAAAATCTTTTGTTTTGATTTTTCTTAAAACTACTGCTTCTGCGTTCAGTGGAACTCAAAACACACAGTTCCAGCAAAATCTCAAAATTGAATTTCTGATTGGAATACATTATTTTTTCTATTAACCATAAGTATGATGTAGATAAACTAAAAGTGCCTGAGATGTTTAGGAAGACAGCTGCAGGCAATAAACTGAGTTTTTTACGACAGTGCTGCGCTTGCAATTATGTATATTTGAGTTCATAGATTGTAATCTATAAATTGTAAGCAGAATATTAATAACTAGCTGGCTTACCTAAGTTTGCACAGCTAGATTTTTTAAATTTGAATGACAAATTAATTTTATAGACTCCTCCAATCTTTATGATCTTATTGTACAATGATCTACACGATTTTTATGTTAATTCCTTTTCCCCTTATCCCTTAAAACTGTAATGTCATACAGCCATTCCTAATAAGCCATTGAAAACTCCCTGATATTCACACAATTATCTAATTGAAACATTGGTGGAACATGTGACCTCTTCAACATTCCCCATAACATTCTTACAAGTTTTGGAAATGCTGCGTAGATTAAAAGCACCCTTTGGAGTGAAATTATTATCAGTCAGATTGGTCCAATGAGCTTCTGGATAATCACAGCAAGTAAACTTTACACCTTTATACCTTTTCTTTGGTCCCAAAATTATTTAATAACATAACAGCTACCTAGTTCCCACATAATACAGAAACCCTTAACACGTACGCAAAACTGAGGTGAAGCTGGTGAATATGAAGATTTGCATTCCCAGGCCATCAGGTTAATAAGCCATTTGGAAAACAATAATAGTAGTAGTAATAGGTGTTTCAGTGGCGCAAAACTACTGTTGTCATCAGCGCCACCCTCTGGCTATAGATTTATTCATGTTGATACATAAGCAATACATGCCAACCAATTACACTGTTAAGCCACTGAGATTACATAAGTAGAAAAAATACACAGAAAATATGTTATATGCTAAAAGAAAACTCACAAATCAATATATACCATAAATAATCCTTCAGCAAACACATGCAGTTAAGTCAGTACTGACACAGTTTGAAAGTCATTAACATACCAAACTTACACGATTAAATTTTTGCAAGGAAACCACTGAATTTAATACGGCAAAACAGCTTAGTGATACAGGCAGAGTCATCCCCATAAACTGTAATTAAATTAGGAGAGTCCAAGTCGTTTGCAAAAGGCAAAATAGTAACGACGCTGGGTGAGGAAATTCTTCACTCTTAAGGGCACATTGCAGTGGAGACAGGGGCACAGCGTTCACCTGTAAGGAGGTAGCCATGACTAAAATAACAGTGGCCAATATGAAACCGAGCTAGCACGGTCTCCTCACGTCATGATAGACAGGAAGAATTCAGAGAAGCGTTGTAGCCTTGACATCTCAGAGTTTGACAGAAGATGTAAACAACTCCTCATGCCAATAAGAGAGTATCTTTCTGTGCAAAACATCCCTCAAATCCATACATAGGCAGCAGAGAACCTGTTTATCAGGGTGGAGAATCACAGCCTTCACTGCCTGTTCATTCCCTATAATGCCAAGATGTTCAGTAACCTAGACAAAGACCACGCAAAAGCCAGCAAGATAGAGAGAGTGCAACTGATCATAGATTTTCTGAACATGTAGTGTTGGCTATAGGGTTCCCGTAAGCTAGGTAAAACACTGAGAGAATCGGAAAAAATAACACTGTAGTGCAGGGAAGAGCAGCAGATGAAATATGTGGCCTTAAATATGGTATAGAGTCCTTTTTGGAAAAGAAACACAGTTACAACCACAGAGAAACATTATCTACACAGCTGTTAACTATAAAATATCAGTTTATTCATTTGTAATGTTAGCTGGATTCTTCTCTCTTTGTACAATTTTTTAACAAACTGCTAACAAACTTGATTACCACACACAAAAAAATATAAAACAACACTTTCTTACATGAGGGTTATTACAATATTTTCACGTTGGTATCGTAAGATTTTAAGCAGATCCTGTTCTGTTTTGCTGTGTCTTAACTTTAAATCATGAACATATATATACAGGGTGGTAAGTGAACATTCTTGAACAGGATGTCCCCTTGTAATGAATAGGACAAAAAATAGGCAGTTTTGCTGCTTTAAAAAGGTTTTGAGAGAGCAGTGAAAATTGCTTCATATTAACTTTTATTTTAAATAAACATTTTAAGAAATTTAAATACTTTTTCAAATATTTCTTAAAGGATGCTGAAAGATAAACATTATCTGCATGTTTAAATACACCTTGATCTAAACCAATTCACACTCACTGTTATATAAGGTTTCGAACTTTGTCTCAGTTGAATCTATACTGTTGTCCACGAGAACACACAACATGACAACTCTATAAAATCGAAAAACACACCTCAGCTGTTTGTTTATAAAGAAACACACTTGAACTGTTGTTTCTTGCGCTTTTGTTTCCAAAACTACAGATTATCGGTTACAAAATGGCTCACTTTAATAATACCAAGTATCTTGAAATGCTACACATTTACAGTCCAGCACACTGTAATGCAACAGATGCGGCAAGAATTTATCACAAAGATTTCCAAAGAGACAAGCACCACATCATAGTACATTTGTTTTCATGTATCAAAAAGTTCATGCTGAAGTTGGTCAAAGAAATGTTGCACAAGAAGAAGAAATTCTTTACTTGGTGGAAGAAGATCCTGGAAACAGCAGCTGTGGTGTAGCTCACACTATTGACATATCCCAATGGTCTGTTTTGAAAACATTAAAAGAATTGCTATGCTATATCATACTCAGCACATCCAGTAATTCTCTGAAGCACATTATGCATCAAGGGTAGCATTTTCCAAATGGTTTCTTCAACACTCTCCCCTTAAAATTCCTGCAGTGGATGAAGCAACATTTACCAGAAACGTGATAAGTAATTAGCATAATGCATGCATCAGAGGTTAGGAAATCCACACACAATAAGACAACACAGCTTTCATCACAGACTCTCTGTAAATCTTTGGGAACCAATCATAGGAAACACATTAAATGGTCCGTGGATACTTCTAGTTTTAAGAGGAGCCATCCATCTCCAGCTTCTACAACAAGCATTACAGTTCTGCTTGAGGATTTTCCCCTGGTAGTAAGAAATGATGTGTGGCTATTAAATGATGGCGCACCTCTGCACATAAGTAGAGCTGTGTGTGGCCATCTATACAATAGCTATGCAGAATACCGGATCACTCGGAATGGATCAATAATATGGCAACCAATATCACCCAATCGAGCTTTTTCTTTGAGGCTATATGAAACTTGCATATACATTACAGAAATGCCTGATGTGGAAACACTGCTTCAAGAGTGGAAGAAATAAAATAACAACCCAACCTGCTTCGTGCAGTGCAGCAGAACTGGAGAAAATGTTGTCAAGCATGTGTGTTGGCAAGAAGTGCACCTTTTGAACAATTTCTATAAATTTACTCAGTTCCACATCCTGTATGATATTTAAGTTACTTTATAATAAGTATAGCTTTCTATTTATTTGTATACCGGAAGTGTTTATTTGTTTGTTGACATAGCAGAAGAAGCTGAAGAATTAAAAGTTAACCTGTTTAATGTAAAGTGTAGCTGTTAAACTTGCTGCATTGCAATATTATACAAAATAAAATAGAAATTATCTCAAGAGCAGAAAGCATTATGGAAAAAATATATTAAGAAGAATACTCAAAAGAATGTGCACTTTCATAGCTTAAAAGGATCATCATAATTCATCTTCCACCTTTTATAGTACTTAGATTGAAACACTGTCTCCTTTGACTTATTTTGCAAGCATTTGTGATAGTGTAGAATTTCCCAAGATGCCAGTAGCAGCAAAACTGGAAAAGTGAGTTTGTATGAGAGAGAGGATCAACTTGAGAAAGAGATGGATACATGGAATTCACAATTATGTCACCAGAAATACAAGCAATTGAACTCTCATACAATGCTATGTAAAGCTAAACAGAACAGTCGTTACAATTATTGGCACGAATGTGCACATCACAGCATTTTCATATAAAAGGAGGAATTTTGTCTAGCAGCATGCTTCACTACTTCACTGCACTTCATAATGACATTCTGATCAAGAGATGCTTGATAAATTGAATTTTATTCATGGACACACTTTAACTGCCTTGGTTTTTACAATTCCATTCTATAATGGGTGTGAAAAACTGGAAATTTTGCCCTTAGGTTTGAGGCTCTTTTATGAGCCATAAATCTGATATGGGACCACCGACTTTACTTCACTTCTGAAGGAAGCCATGTTAAGGATTTTTACGCCTGAAAAAATCCATCGACCTCCGTTGGGATTGCACTCACAACCACGGGAGCTAGATGCTAACATGGTACTCCAAGACTACAGAGCACCAAAAAAATAAAAAAGAACAAATTTAAAAAAAAAAACTATAGACCAGGGAGTGATGCCAGGTTAAGCTCAGGGAGCAATGCATGGTAATGATTGGGGAGTGATTCCAGGTAAAGCTCGGGAGGGAGGAGATATGTGATGACAATGAGTTTGTTCCCATAAATTACTACAAATAGTGGGTATGAGGAAAAAAAAGGAGTTAAAACTATAGCATAATAGAAATCACTTGCTAGCCACTTTTACTTTTTATATCTGGAATAAAGTTCAGTTAAAAACTAAACATGTACTTATATTATTGCCTTCACCTACTCCTGAGATAAAGTCAATAACAACTTAATTTCTGGCATTTACAAGCACGAAAGAGGAACCAGAAGGCAGGTGAGCATCTGCACTGAAATTAGCCAAACCTGAGTAGTATCTTTCCCAACCCACCACAAATAACAACTACTTCCTACTCCATGGTAAACTCAATGAAAAGTCAAAGCTTCCTTTGCAAATGTTCTTTTAGAACTACAGTGAGTTTACATTCTAGTATATAGGCTTCATAAATCTCTTTTAGTAACTTATGAATTGAAATTATAAGGTGTTTTATATCCCACATCCAAAAGAAAGAATAGGGCTCTTCAATATCAAAAAAATTATCAGACTCAGTTTTTCAGATTACCATACACACACAAATATATAAGTTTTCTCTCTATATTATTAATACGAAGAAAATAATAAATTGAAATGGCTTTTCAGAAGCATATTTGTTCAGAATCCAGGTATATCTGAATATCTTCTATAGAACATTTTATTCCATTTATACCAAAGAGAGTTACAATAACTGATAATAATAATTCAGTCGAATTAACCTTCTGAGGATGGGAACAACCGTTTCCCGAAACATGTTAAGTGAGTAAACTTAAGTGATGTTAGTGTAACAATTCCGACTCACCTTTAAATAAATTCAATACACATCACTGTTTCTAGCTTCTTTTCATTACAATATATACGTGATAATATTCTATTTTTTCGAAATATTCAGATACACATAACAATTACGTACACCAAGCATTATAAATAGAGCATGTGTCACAACAGATTTTTATGACTCCTTCAACACTGAATCATGTCCTTCCTGCAGGACACACACTATAAGACATTTCCAAACATTTTAAAAATAAGCAATTATGGTACGTACATACCCATAACCAGCTTCACCCTAGTTTTTCAGATAATAATATCAGATACTTTTAATCTTGTACTGCAAATAAGCCTAATGTTTTTTTATTTTAATTTTTAGGCTTGCAGTCCTAAAGCATAAATGGAGAGACATTAAAATTTAAAATGGGGTTGTCTGTATTCTTCCAATGACTTAATTTCTTACATTTTATTTTCAACTCGTTTGTATTTTTCAAATAGCAAGAAAGTTTAGGTGATTGTCAGATGCTATTAATATCCAGAGTATTTTTGTTAGGATTTCAACAAAGCATCTGCTAGATATCTTATAATTTTCAAGAACTATTACCACTATTCCTTTCAATCTCTTTAAGTGCACCATCTGGCCCAAACTTTTACATTCATAATACTATTTCTTATCATTATTTTGTATTACATAATTCAAGTACTTTAACCAGTGTATAATAAATCAAAAATATAACTGCAGCACATTTCAACAAACTTACCTTAATGTCACCATAAACAGATGAAGCTTCGGTTTCCAGCCACCAAGGTTCTTCTTTAATTTCTATTTTATTATCCATTTGGAGATCATTGTTGTACTTCTTAATATTCATTACAGGATCATCTGGAAGAAATTCTCTCTCGTTGTGCAAAACAAGGTCTGAAATCTGACTCTGCTCCACATTTTCTGTCTTCATACCTATCTCATTGTTGTTGCTGTATTTAATAGCTTCAGACTTAATCTGCTTTACGAGATGTTTGGTAAAAACTTCTGCCTCTTTCTTTGAACAAAAGGCTGGAAAAGTGGTCTCTGATTTAAAATCTGTTCTGAATGCCACATTACAATCATCATCCAAAGTCATAGCATCATTGTTTGTCTTCACTGAAACATTCTTGGTAAAGAACTCTGTCTCATTCTGTGAGGCTATGTCATCCGAGAGTAGATCCCCTTCTTTGATTTCTATTTTGGTATCCATTTTACAACTGTTGCTGCATCTAATAGTGCTAAGTCTGTGGAGAAACAAAAACATCATGAATAGCAGAACAATGGCAAGCAAAGTGTAAAATAACCGTACCGTCATGAGGCAGAACTACTGCATATAGTAAATGTGTGTCTGTTATTGCTCCCTCCCCACTATCCAATCTGCAGTCATTGGCTCATCTCACATGTCCTATAATATGATACACTCAACTGTATGTAGTTGTGCCAATTACTGTCCCACCTCACTCCCCTCTCTGCAGTCATTAACTCATCTCCCATGTCCTCTAATATGATACACTCAATGGTATGTAGTTGCGCCAATCACTGCCCCACCTCACTCCCCTCTCTGCAGTCATTGGCTCATCTCACATGTCCTCTAATATGATACACTCAACTGTATGTAGTTGTGCCAATTACTGTCCCACCTAACTCCCCACTCTGCAGTCATTCGCTCATCTCACATGTCCTGTAATATGATATGCTTTAACAGTATGCAGTTGTGCCAATTACTGTCCCACCTCACTCCCCTGTCTGCAGTCATTGGCTCATCTCAGATGTCCTCTAATATGATACACTTAACTGTATGTAGTTGTGCCAATTACTGTCCCACCTCACTCCCCTCTATGCAGTCATTAGCTCATCTCACATGTTCTGTAATATGATACACTCAACTGTATGTAGTTGTGCCAATTACTGTCCCACCTAACTCCCCACTCTGCAGTCATTCGCTCATTTCACATGTCCTGTAATATGATATGCTTTAACAGTATGCAGTTGTGCCAATTACTGTCCTACCTCACTCCCCTGTCTGCAGTCATTGGCTCATCTCAGATGTCCTCTAATATGATACACTTAACTGTATGTAGTTGTGCCAATTACTGTCCCACCTCACTCCCCTCTGTGCAGTCATTAGCTCATCTCACATGTCCTGTAATATGATACACTCAACTGTATGTAGTTGTGCCAATTACTGTCCCACCGCACTCCCCTCTCTGCAGTCATTAGCTCATCTCACATGTCCTGTAATATGATACACTCAACTGTATGTAGTTGTGCCAATTACTGTCCCACCTCACTCCCCTCTCTGCAGTCATTAACACATCTCACATGTTCTGTAATATGATACACTCAACTGTATGTAGTTGTGCCAATTACTGTCCCACCTCACTCCCCTCTCTGCAGTCATTAACACATCTCACATGTCCTCTAATATGATACACTCAACTGTATGTAGTTGTGCCAATTACAGTCACAACTCACTCCCCTCTCTGCAGTCATTAGCTCATCTCACATGCCCTCTAATATGATACACTCAACTGTATGTAGTTGTGCCAATTACTGTCCCACCTCACTCCCCTCTATGCAGTCATTAGCTCATCTCACATGTTCTGTAATATGATATACTCAACAGTATGTAGTTGTGCCAATTACTGTCCCACCTCACTCCCCTCTCTGCATTCATTAGCTCATCTCACATGTTCTGTAATATGATACACTCAACTGTATGTAGTTGTGTCAATTACTGTCCCACCTCACTCCCCTCTATGCAGTCATTAGCTCATCTCACATGTCCTCTAATATGATACACTCAACTGTATGTAATTGTGCCAATTACTGTCCCACCTCACTCCCCTCTTTGCAGTCATTAGCTCATCTCACATGTCCTCTAATATGATACACTCAACTGTATGTAGTTGTGCCAATTACTGTCCCACCTCACTCCCCTCTGTGCAGTCATTAGCTCATCTCACATGTCCTCTAATATGATACACTCAACTGTATGTAGTTGTGCCAATTACTGTCCCACCTCACTCCCCTCTGTGCAGTCATTAGCTCATCTCACATGTCCTCTAATATGATACACTCAACTGTATGTAGTTGTGCCAATTACTGTCCCACCTCACTCCCCTCTCTGCAGTCATTAGCTCATCTCACATGTCCTCTAATATGATACACTCATCTGTATGTAGTTGTACCAATTACTGTCCCACCTCACTCCTCTCTCTGCAGTCATTAGCTCATCTCACATGTCCTCTAATATGACACACTCAACTGTATGTAATTGTGCCAATTACTGTCCCACCTCACTCCCCTCTGTACAGTCATTAGCTCATCTCACATGTCCTCTAATATGATACACTCAACTGTATGTAGTTGTGCCAATTACTGTCCCACCTCACTCCCCTCTGTGCAGTCGTTAGCTCATCTCACATGTCCTCTAATATGATACATAACTGTATGTAGTTGTGCCAATTACTGTCCCACCTCACTCCCCAAATGCTTGTTAATCCAGATAAGCACTTATTAAAATAGCTTCATTAAACATTTCGGTGTAAGTACAACATGGATACAAGAGGCAGAAAAGTCAAATTTTCAGAAATCTTATGTGCTCTATTCACATGACTTTCTCGATGTACTGTCACTTATTTTTATGTAATTCCTACAAATTACTCTTACAAATTACCTTATTACTTTCGGAAGTATTACATTTCACAAAAAAATTTTATACTCTAAAATGGAAGTTATGAGGACCATTGAATTAAAAAATTCCATTTTGCATATGTTTGTACTTGTGTGCATCATAAGCAAATCAAAATAAAAAAATTGGATGAATACCAGCCTTGGTATTTAAGTTCAGGAACTTAGAGGGATGTGGCATGGAGGCTTTCAACAAAATCACCCAACCACAAACCACACTTTATATGGAAAAATTTTTATTATTCTGATTTTCTTGAAAAATGGTTCTTACAGTTTTGAATAAAATACCATATTTGCATGACAAAGCATATATATTGAATATTTCTTTTATATAGTCTGTAGTCACCTTTATTATCCATGACTTTTGTATAATTGGTAAACCGTAAGAGCTAGACAAAATCTCAGTGCACAAAAAATGTAGATCTCGCTAATGGACACAGTTTATCTTAAGTTGTTTTTATTGTGGCATTAGCCCTTTCTGAGATATTCCCTTTTATTGGTAGGAAATTTAAAATATAGAATACTTTTTTACTTTCTCTACTATATACTTATAGTATCCATCCATCCATCAGTAGCAATCCATCCAAAAATATGACACTGAGATTTCACCTAAAATATATGTTGAGAATTCCTGAATATGAAAAAATAAGTAAATAAATAAAAAATAAAATAAAAGCATTTAAAGGTGTTAACAGCAGAACTGAAAAACAGCTCATCTTCCAAAGATATGACACTAAGGTTTTCAAGAAAATCTTCCACTGTAAACTATTCTTTATAAGGAAAAATGTTAATTTTTTATTTTCTCAAAAATAGCAATGACAATTTTGAATAAAATCTCATATTTTTTAAAATATTTGCAGGACTAATTAAATGAAACTCTTTAATTTTCTGGGAATAGCCCATGAAGTCACCTGTTCCGAATGACTTTTGCATAATAAAATTATTAAACTGTGAAAGGCAAAATCTTACTACACAAAAAATGTAGATCTCTCTGAAACACACAATTTATTTCAAATAACTTTACCTCTGGCATAAGGCAATTAGATATCTGTTATAGAGAAGTTTTCAAACAAGTGAAGCAAGAAATATTCTTAGTCCAAGGTTCACCAATGGCCATGTGCAACCAAACTGAAATGACAGATGATAGCTAGCCCTATTGCATTTCTTACTGCAGCTAACATGCACAACATTTGTAAAAACTGCAACCAACTTCTGCAAAAAATACCCATACATCTGCACAACTGTGGAAGAAATTAGCAATAGCCTACCTCCGTGGTGTGGAGGTAGCATGTGTGTCTGACATTCCAAGGTGCCAAATTCAATTCCAGGTTTTTCCCATATCCTCAAAAAGATGAATGTTGCATAACTTTAAGCTCTATGGACCCTGGGCTCATTTGAGCATCATTTCATTAATACATCATCCAACCTGAGCTACCCAGCTAAAGGATTTGAGAAAAAAAGATAAACAGCCGATTAGATTTGGAAAGTCCTGAACTTGCTTGTCTGTGCAAATTATTACTTGTTCAAATCCTATTTCTCAACCACAACTTTGCATACAACCAGTCATATGACATGACAACAATGGAGTGGTCACTAGATCAATGTGTGAGCTTGCCAACATTTCAACTGGTTTAGTTATTGCCATGAAGTGCTAATGACTTCCAATGTCACTAAAACAGTGTATGGAGTTAACTATTCGGTATATTTTAGGGATGAAAACATATTTGGCTGAATTCTTTAAGTGAAGCAAGAAGAATAGTTTCGCTACACTGCATTCTTCAATATAGCTCCAAGTACAGTAAGTAAATAAATAAAAAATTATAAACCTTACGTTAAGATATTCTTCAGCATAAAATCACACTAAAAATTAATTGTAAATACATATTACACCACAATGTACTTGGAAAAAATATGCAATTCACATTGGAACTTACAAAAAAATCTCACATCATGTATTGGAAAGTTGAGCCCCCATATTAATAATCATTTTTTTTTGTTGTCCTTATTAATTTTTTTTAAGGTGCTACTGCTATTGGATTGTCTCTTGCAACGTCTGGAAAAAGTATGAAACTTCAAGGCCAACATATAGAAACATATGACTTGATTCTGCTTCCTGCATCCCCCTTGTACCTATCTAAAACAAAATGTATAATGCCACTATTTTGGCAAAGGTTTAAATTAATTAACATGAAGTAGGTAGAAAGGTCAGCTTTCTTAGGAATAATCTGTAGTACAGTTTGTGTAAATCGTCATGACAGTCCCCCACTCCTGAAGCACATATGCACAATAGCACTGACCAGTCCGCTTGCATAATAAGAGAGGTGGGGGTCAGTGTTCCATTTGCTGCGAGCTCAAATGCAAGGTAGCCTTACACATTTGTTTACAATGCGTTGTGTATGTGGCTGCCTCCGAGTTATAATATCACTTGCTCCCCACCACTCTCACCACTACTCCTCATTTCTCCTCTCTTGCGCATATGGAGTGTCACAACATTTTACACAAGCTGTAGCTATATAAAAGTAAACAAAGGTAGGTAGAGAAATTCTTGTGAATATAATACCAGATATTTTAAAACTCATAATTAATCACTTTTTGATACAGCAATATGAAATGATCCTTAAACCCTGCACTTTATTTTGAATAACATACATGAAATATTCATCAAGCAATCCTACAACCTCAATGAGCAATCTTATAAACTCACTTTCACTAGAGAAGTTTGTAAACAAAAAATAAATGTAGTCACTAATAAAACTATAAGGGCACTTCCTGAGTTGGTGATTGACTGTTGGAGTGAGGATGCAAATTTTGTTGCTTTAGTGTCCTGGTCCACATGCCATGCAGCAAAGATAGCACAAGTGGGGAGGATATGAACATTATTGCTGTTGGTTTTATTTATCGACACTGTACCCAGTAATGCACATGATATCCGCATCTTACATCAGAGAGAACGAGAAAAGTAGAAAAATGAAGTATTGTATCTTGTAGAATTTAAGTTCTATCTGGGGGTTACAGTTTCATTTACATTTGTGGAGAAATCTAAGAAAATGTGATGCTATATGTTGATGCCTGAAGATTTTATATGCGTAAAAACTTCTGTTAACTGTTATGAACCTCTGAGAGTCAACACATCACCCTACTATGATTGCCACCTTGAATAAGTATCTATTAATGGACATAATTGGAGCATATAATTTCCCTTGCTTGTCACTTAAATGCTATTCCATGTCCAAGAACAGCTTTTGTGACCTTCACGAACAGTTCCTTTTGGTGTGCTTCTGTAACATGAGTGATTATTGCAGCCATGTGTGGTGGAACAATTTGCTAAATGTAAATATTACACATCACAAATGCACAAGCGCATATGAACACTCTGAAACACAAGAATTTTGTTGTGATATGCTATTTAAACTTTTGTAAATGTTTTTAAGTTAGCTATGAATGCACAAGCTGTTACACCAGGTCACAATTTCATTACTGTATATTATAGAGTTACAACAAACATCAGCGTGCATATAGGAGAGGTATCAGTTGCTGGAATCATGCACAAAGTACATGATATAATATGATAGGCTTGGCAATCAAGGAATAGCATACCGGTTGCTATGACAATAATTTGCTTTTGATTGGTAGATTACTGGTTGCTTGGTGGCTATAATGACGCATATATCCCTTCTCTCTTTTCTGCAGCTCATTACCATGTGGTTGGGAAATGTCAATCACCAACTTAGGATGTGCCCAACATAATTGCTCATTTTGTGTAATGGGTGTTACATGGTGCAATGTTTTTAATATACTGCAATTAATTCATAAATTCCTACTTAGACCCCATTTATGCATGCGATTTTGTGTCATTCAACAAGGAATGATGCAAAGTGGCATAAATTTTAGTGGTCTCTTTATGCATGCAATGTACTGCACTGTGTATTTATGTGTTGTTGGGAATATCAGTTCTACCAGCCATTTGGTTTGACAGCCAGTATGGATCCCTGTGTGTTGCACTATTGTTACAAATTCTTAATGAGAAAAAAACAAAAGGCTGAAAATGACAGAGTGTACATCCAATAAACAATACAAGGTTCTTGGACAGTGCTTCCAGAAACCCATATGGGGAATTGCCTTTTCTTGTCACGATCTTGTAATTTTCTGACACAACATCCCAAATTGAACTCCTAATATGAATTTCTCCTATAAAATATTCCATTTTTATACTTGATAAAAGTCTGAACAACAAAAATCAGATCACTGTCGCAACACGTGAAAGCACATATCACAGTCAACAATAAAAACTACAATTCTGGATTTCCCAAACTGACTCACTGACTCAACTGTGTTGTTCACAATGCAATGTCATTTAAGGCCCATATACACCCATTTATATTCAGGTCATGTGATTGTGTGTCGTGCAAACTGAAAGACCATGCAACATGTTTTTGAGGTCATATGAGACAGAATATTCTATGACTGACACGTTGCATGGTATAAATCAGTGGCAGGCAGATTTCTGCTGTGATGTCATACTTGCAGGCAAACTTGCTCTCTGCCCAATTACACCTATGTATCAAGCACAAAATGGAAAGGAAGGCCATTACAGCTTCAACTGAACAGTGACGGCACTGGGCTTTCACCGAGTCTGCATTATTCTTCTGCGATACTATAACGACAGTACAAATGATTTGCAATTGACTACCAGTTTCAGCCCATAACAGAGAAAATAACAATATATTTGTATGAAAAAAATCCACGTAAAACATAAAAAGAATTTCAATTTAATGTACTGAAGCATGAAATGCATAACTGCAGAAGCATTCAATTACATAAATGTGGCTACAAAACTGCTTCTAACAGTTTAAGCAGTAGTACCAATTTTTGACACATTTCGAAATAGGCAACTTCTCTCCTTTCACCCTTTTGCTCTCTCTCTCTGTCTCTCAAATTCTTATACACAAAATGATTTTATACATTTGATTTATACATCATACATTCATGTAAAACACATCATTACCTTGTATCACTGCCCTGCGCAAGCTTGACACTTTACGAAGCTTTATTCCCCTCTTTTCTCCCTCAATAGTTTGTAATATTTGCAGTCATAGTCTAACTAAAACACAAGAGAAAAATTTTATGCAAGTTCAGATCAGAGAGTTGGTTTCTATGTTGTGATTTGCAGATCGTCATATGAGAAAAGAACTGTTTACGTAGGTAAACAGATCCGAATATGCTCAGCATTCTGGTAGCCAATTTGTGCAACTGAGAGTACTTTGTTAGGGAAAATTTCCATAAAAGGCCAATGTATTTCATTTTGAAAGTTTGCACCCTGACAATATCTACTGAGAAAGGTGTGGAAAATATGTAAATATTGGACTCGAGATTTGCAGTATCTCAAAATCTGGTATCAAATTCCTAAGTTAGCGCTTCCAAAATTTGTGGTGTTATTCGCATCATTAATTGGGTGACATACTGTAGAACGCTTTGAAAAGTACGGGAGTTGATAGTCCTTCATTCAGATCTCTGCCATCATCAGTACGTGAACATAAACAAACATTGTCACTGATCACCTTTACTACTACTCAATCCACACTGTACTCATTCTTGTTTATAGTGATATGGTGCTCGCTCTGACGTGTCCTTTCCTCAGAACTATATCTTATGTCCCAAACACATTAGGTGCTGACCACTGGTATAAATTCTTCCATTTAACTCTAAGACACTTTCAGATCATGCCACACTTGTTGCATGATAAAAAATAAAATGCATAAATGGGGCCTTATTTTGAAAGCAATATGTGATTGAATTTAGAAAGTTTCAGAGTGCCTCCCTCCAAAGTCAACAATCAATAACAATAACAGGATCTCCAACTTAAGCACAGGAAATAAACTTGCCACTCTAAAAAGCTTATCAACAGATAACCCTACAGAACTACAAAAATATACATATATACAATTTTTCCTTAAGGGTAGTGCAATTCACGGTTTTAATAAGTTGCGATGAATTTCATTACTAAATGAAAAGATCAGGCTCAGTTTACAAGGAATGGCCCTTTACCTACATGGTACAGAACCTATTAAATAGACATTTGTGGCTTTAGATTTTTTCTTGTATTAAAAAGCATGTGTAGCATCAAACTAGAAATTTTAAATATGATAAATACGAAAAAAGAAAAAAAAATCAATGTTCATACTTTTTATCAAATATTCAGATACATTACCTTAATGGCTTCCTAAAAATTTCTTACATATGCAGTGCTTTTATTGAGGGGCAGGGACATAGGCGGGGGGTGGCAGCATCCCCCAAATCTTTTGGGGTAGATTTCTTCAAATCTATTTTCTTATAATTTACTATAAAAATACTGCTGGAAACTTTAATAAATAGTTGTTCTTTGTCACACACAATTTCTTTGAAAGCTCTCATGCTATAACACAGTATATAACACACATATATAGTTGGTATACGACTCTATCCTGTAATCAAAGAATCTGGAAGAGGAGGAGAATTCTGTTGGTAGTAAACATGTTGCTACCAGTGTAACAGTCATACAGCCAACATAACAGTAGTACACTAAAATACTGTTTCTGTTGCAATGTGACAAGGTGATGTGGGGTCACAGTTGGCTATAAATTGCGTACACTAATGAATGTGGAAACAATATTACTGTACAGATGAAGTGTTATTTCCACAATGACTGCAAATTACAATTTATCAGTGTTAACCTCTGCAATCATGAGCCTAATGATGTGACTGATGAAGAAAATGTCCTTTAGAAGAGCCAGAAAATGCTGTAAATATAAGGAATTGTGATGATTTTAAAACAAGCATTCCACATGGCTCTGAAACTGTATGTTCAAACTTTGAAGTTAATAGTAAGGATGATATAACTCTGGCAGGCGACAAACTTTCAGTTATTCCTGATTATTGGTCTGAAGAACAGTACAGTATTTATTTATATACATTTTAGGTGTTGTAAATTCTTACATTTTTTTCTCTTATTACTGAATATATAATTTTATTCATTTACAATATCCTTGCTTCCTCACGAAAAGTTTATATCTATAGGCGAATATTAAGAACTGAATTATAAATTCATTCTGTTGTTTTGTTAATATTTTTATTATTTCATTTACAGTTCTTTAAGCAAATTGCCTTAATGTCGTGTTTCAATATTATTTTAACTCCAAAGTATTCTATTGCTTCATATTTTCAGGTATTGTACTGACAAAATCCATGACTTGAAATAAAAGACAAATTTCTTGGATACTGTGTTTGTTCTGAAGTTAGTGCGGTTGCTATGGGTACAACAAAGGGTGCTGGTATTAAATTTGCAAGTGAGGGGACTCAATGTAAGGTTGGCAGTAAAACTGATACAAGTGATGAGTGTAAAGCTAAAAAACTAACAGCTTTAAGGAAAACATTCACAAACACAAAATTTCTCAGTCTTATAAAGCCGCTGATGCAATAAAAGAACAAAGTAAGAAGGCACTGGAAAGTACTCTTATAATATGAACGCAAGAATGAAGAAACAACTGTTAGGATTTTTTGTACCACTTATTTTCCTGTAGCTGTAGAATTGCAAAAACCTAATGGGACAAACATGGGCAGAGTATTACATTGATCACAGCAATGCCTACATAATCAATCACATCTCAAAGGAGAAAAGAAGTAAAACTGCTGCAGCAATAATAAGTCTTTTTATTGATGAGTTCACTATTTTAGGACAGAAATTAGTGACTGTGATTTGTTTGAAATGTAGCATTTCGGAGAAGGATGACTTTTTTGGAATTTAGTGGAGCTCAAGATACCACTGCTGCAGGTATAAAATATTCTCCATTAAACAACTTAACACATCATGGCATGGATGAAGCTTTCCTACAGAAATGTTTATTTTCTTTCATTTGTGATGGAGTGTCAGTTATGCTTGGAAAGAAGGCAGGAGTTGCAGTAGAATTGAAGAAAGTATTCACTATTTGGTAGTATCACACTGCTGCAGTCAACTGCTTTAGAGCTGGCAGTTAATGATTCTAAAAGTGAAGTGCAAGGTACTTATCATTTTCCATCCTTTTTTGACAAATTATATTCATTATTCAGTCTGTCGTTGGAGAATCAGTCATTGCTTTTCAAATGCTAATTACTGTTAGACCAGAAATTGAAGAAGATTGGGAAGATATTTACCATTATATGGTTATCTTCTAATCTGTAAACAGTTAAAGCTGTGTGGGATAGTTATTCTACATTGCCACATATTTCATTCAAGCTTGAGATGACATGACAAGAGACTTAAGAGAAAGGGCCCAATATGGAGTATTATATAAATATTTAACATCATTTCAGTTTCTGATGAACTTGTGCATTATGTGTGATGTGTGATACAATAAATCCATCCATTCATTCATACAAATAATTCTATCCTCAAACATACTTTCAATTGTTCTATTCGAAATATTGGCTGTATGAGCTGTTGCAGACTGTTGTTGTAAAAAGGCAAAATCACGCTCCTTGTCTGTTAGTTCTCTGAAAAAAGGGGGCAGAAATGTATTCACGTTATGTACAGGCATCAACTGTTAACTCGAAAACAATTGGACTTATAACTCTTTCTCCACTCATGGTCCACAATACATCAAATTTTTCGTAATAAAGGGATACTTCATAAACAGTATTGGGTTTGTCAGAACTCCCATAATAATTATTTTGTGTACACACATATCCATGAAGGTGGAACCAAGCCTCGTCCATGAAAAATGTTAAATATGAGTATATTTTGCCATTATGTACACTATTGGGACTCCACTCACAAAATGTGCGCCTAATTACAGGATTACCCAGTTGAAGAGCATGTACCACAGTTATTTTATATGGTCTTAACTTCAGAAATTTGGTAGCTTTTCGCGCAGCACCATAAGACATGCCTGCCTGTTGTGAAAGATGCCCAAGTGATTTTAGGGAGGAATTCTCCAAACGACCACCAATGTTGTCTTATGTTTCTTTGATAAGAACTGTACGCCATCTTTTAGATTTCTTAGCCTAAACACTTCCTGTGACCTAAAATGAATTGTAAATTCATGGATTGTTGTATGACCTGGAACTTTTACACCTGGAAATCTTTCTGCAAGTCGTACATTCACTCGATGAGCTAAGTTAACACATGTGAATCATAAATAAATACATGCTTTGCAATAGAAAACACATACTGGTCATAATATACTTTGTGACTAAGTACAGAACAAAATAATAAATAACTTGTAATGACTGAACTACATCAAATCACCATCAATCCGTGACCTTGCTTATAGCAGAGGTGCGTAATTATGTTTCCACACGCCCAGT
Organism: Deroplatys truncata; assembly: GCA_030765065.1. Lineage (NCBI taxonomy): Eukaryota > Metazoa > Arthropoda > Insecta > Mantodea > Mantidae > Deroplatys > Deroplatys truncata. The sequence goes on along the minus strand of CM060989.1, from coordinate 89,264,861 downwards.
GGAAAAAAATGCGCAGCTGGTTCATACTTTCTTGCTTCTCCCATTACTTCAGAAACCTGTTTAGAATGAGATTAGTAAGAAGCTGTAAGCAAAATTACACATTTTTTAAATATGAGCTGATATTTGTTTTTTTGTGGTTGTTGATGCACAAAAAATGTGATGATGTAAATCCTATCAGTCACTTAAAAGGAATCACCCCCAGTTATAGGTACAAGGGAGATACAGAAAGCAGAATCAATAAGTCGTACGTCTGCATATGCTGTCCTTGAAATTCCATATTCTTTACACATCACGAGAAACAACACTTCAAAAAACATTTAAGAGGACTGAAAAATTCAAACCAATAACAACAGATATCTGGCACATGATGGCACAAAAAAACTTATTTGAAATATAAGTCTGTGTTTTACAGAGATATGTATTTTTTGTACCTTATGGTTGACCCATTATACAAAATTACATAAAATCCTCCTGAGCTGAGGACTTCACAGGCTATTCCTGGAAAATTCAAGATATACAGTTGATTTGTCATGTAAATGCCTTAAACATCTGGTATTTTAATAAAAATAGTTAAAGCATTTTCTGAGAATATTAAAAATATCAACAATTGTTTCAAGGGTAGTTTGGGGTGGGGGACATTCCTGAAAATCTTAAGTGTTGCATCTTTGGAGATGCTGCACCTAAATACAATTCGTATCTATTGGGTTTTTGAGATATGCTGTTCACAGGCATGTAGACCATTTTCTTAAGAGTGTCTTTTTTATTAAGGGAGCCTCAAAACATGTATTTTCTGGTGAAATCTCAACATGGAACTTTTGAGTGGAATAGAACACTTCTACTTACTGTAACAATGCAATAGAGAAAGTATAAAAATACTGTACACAAAATAAACATTAAAGACACAATAAATATGCACAGTATATGTATATGCCAAAGCATGAATATTTAAAGCCAAACAAGTGTACAATACAAATAAATATACACAAATTATATGAGAAAACATAAAACTGAAAACTTTTCTTGGCACACAGTGTTTATATACGAACTCATGCAGATATGATGAAAGTAAACCATTACAATCGCCTTTTTGGGACAAATAATTAATATGCCATATGGTGTATTCTGCATGTCAAAGGTTGTGGGGGGGGGGGGATGCAAATAGCACTAGTGAAATCTCATAGCGGCAGCTCTTTTCCAAATATTTCATTTTGCAAGACTAGGCCTAACATACATGCTTAAAAGTTTGCAGTGTTTGCATTTGTTTCTCCATTCTTTTCTTTTCAGTACAAGAGCTTATCAACATGAATAAACATTGGAATGTTGTTTCCGCATATTGACACCTTCCTGCTTAATTTTAAACAATTGCTAGGTAAAAATATAAAGCGAAAAACCTAATATAGATAGAAGAATCACTTTTATAGAAATAATTTTACTTTCTGTGATACGTACTTACAGTATGTAGAAGTACTGCATTCCACTTAAGAAATTTGATATAGAAATTTCTCCCCAAATACATATTTTGAGGCTCTCCGAATAAAAGAAAACAACATTTTAATAAAAGGTTCGTGTTTGTGTGTTTGTTAACAGCATAACTCAGAATGAAGAGGCTGATAAAAACACCAAACTTGGCATTTCAATTCAGTATCTTCCAGAGATGGTATACTAAGATTTCCAAGAACCACCCCAACTCAAACTAACCTTTACATTTTTAACAACTCACACCTCAAACTACCCTTTACATTTTTTTAAACATTCTCAAAAATGCCATTAAAGATTTTGAAACATATTTATGTGACAAATAAAATGTAGGGATATCTTAAATTTTCTTGAAATTGCCTGTGAGAAATTGCCTTGTTTCAGAAAGAATGTTGTATAATGGGTAAACCACAACAGAGTGAAACAAAAATGCACTACACAAAAAAAATTTAGATTTCTTTAAAACACACAATTTATCTCAATGTTCTTTTTTCTTGCATCAGCCATTTCCGAGATATCCATTATTATTGATTTAATTTTTCAATACTTTTAACATTCTTTAAAATACTATCATTATTCAGTTGTTTCTCATGATGTCATCACACAAATATGAAATTTCAAAGCTAGCATATAGGGACTCACTTTTAAACTTATGGTTGTCAATTTGGTTTCCTATATCCCTCTTGTATCTACAACGAAATAAGTAGTGAAAATATTTCTGCATAGATTTATTTGATTAACATAAAGTAGCCAAAAAAAATAAGCTTTTGTATGACTAGTTTGTAGAAGCTATAAAAAGTAAATACAGAAACTCATGTGAATGGAACAGATTTTGGTAGTCGTGCTTAATGCCTGTTCTCATGACATATGAAACTGGTCAAACCTGAAATTAAATAATTATGAGAGGAAAATTGGGAAGGAAAGGTTCTAAGCCTAAGTTTAGTGACTCCTCGGGATTTCCAGTTATAAGGACTAAGGAAAACTTGAAAGAAAACCTCAGTTAAGGAGGACTGTTCTGGGTGGATGTGATTCGCAGACCTGTATACTAGTCCGTGTCTTAATGCTCTCAGCTGGCCATATTAGTTAATGAGAATGCTATAATGAATTTATATGAATTTGTCTTTGGTACAAAAAGTCATGTGAATGCATGCATAAATTTTTATTATGCACTTAGATTGTAAGTATTAAAATAATATCGTAATGGCTGAATAGCTACTATGACCAATGAATCGTATACGAATTCCTGTGACTTATTCAAGGAAGATAATAATCTATTACTTTTAGTTAATCCACCAGGAATACTTTCCTTATTTGACTAATTTGCTACTTCTGAAAAACATAATTATAATTCTTACTCCGCAAAATTTTCCATATATAAAGTTGCAATAGTGATGTAAACAAAGATTTCCAACCAGGAGAAAAGCCATGGGAGGGAAGAATGTGCTACATAAGCTCTTCTGCTGGAGAATGTGCTACACAGCAGATCAGGTTCGAGTATTACGTCAAGCATATGCTCACATCTGCATTTATTTTGAATGGTAAATAAAATGTATATCTTAAAATTTCTGGGAATAGCTTGTGAACTCTTCTAAGTTCTGAATGATTTCCTTACAAACTTTAAACCGCAAATCTCCCTAATAAGAACATTTAGGTCTCGCTAAAGCACACAATTTGGATACTGCTGGACATGCTAGAAATGTTTATATTTAATTCAAAATTACAACTATAATATCATTAGCTGAATGAAAAGAAAACACAGGGGACACGCAATGCTGTGTTTTACTCGATGTGCAGCTAACCTGTATGTGATTTCTTTGCATTCATTGGTTGAAATAATATGTTTAATGGTGAAATGTGAAATACCAGTTACATCCGAGAATAAACAGTGCATATGGTGTGTCTTATCCAAAAGTCTTTTAGTAAACAAAGACAAAGTCCATGTTAACCAAAACAGTACAATAATATCCAACCATTTCCTCAGCCCCAGGTAGTTTCTAGTCATTGCAATACACTACAATTTCACCCCGTGTCTCATTTCTGTCTTGAGCTAACTTTGTAACAGTTCACAGTGCATCATTTATAATGGGTGGAAGACCGAGGTATGCAACTTGGATTGTTCAACCTAGAAAGTAGTGGAGGTGGTAGCGATTAGAGAAAAGGACTTCCTCTATGAAGCTTTGTTTCAGGGACTGGAAAAAAAAGTGTACGTGCATGTTACAAAGGTAAATCTGCTCTTAGTGTATCCCTGTTGAAAATGCTTATAAAATCCTAAGAAAAGCGAATAGATTACCTAAGGAGTGAGTTTAGAAGTGGATGTGATCTCTTCAATAGCTGGTGCTCACCTGCCTGCCCCTTTTAGGGGTTTTACGTTTATAGGGAAATTGCGTTAGGAACGCAACAAACGTAGCCATGTTGTTGCTAAAGTACATGCAAAGTGGGAACTGCCAATCTAAATAAAAAGTGAAATCCATTAAATATGCGATGTATTGTTTTACTAGAATTTCTTCTTTGTTTAATGTTGCCACTGACAAAAACGCAATGCATTCATAGTAAGAAAGACTATCGACCAAAATTGTAATTTTTGTATTCTTTTTGTGAAAGTTTGTTATATTAATGTTATTTCTATTAAATAGAGAAGTTCCTTTACTGTAACAGTGGTAGATAGTTAAGGCAAGCTTACATAAAAAAAAAACCTAACCTCAAGCCAACCTTCCATGAATTCAGAAATGTAAGCTTATATAGAAAAAAAACTAAACCTAACCTCCTGTGAATCAGTAATCTAAGCTTAGGAACACACGCGAGCGAAGCGAGCGTGCTTTGATGTAACCACTGTTAACAAATTAAAACAAGGTTATATATAAGTAAATCAGAAACCTAAGCTTATATAAAAAATAAAAGAAACTAAACCTAACCCAAACTCTCGTGAATCAGAAACCTAAGCTTAGGAATACAACTGCTACACTCCTCTCCTTCTAAAAAACATGCCTCGGCTACGCTTTGAGGCTGAGGGCCCACAATCTCACGGCTACGCTTTGAGGTAGAGTATCTTACCAGTTTTTGTGGCATTAGTTATTCATATGTTGCCAGCATTACATTAGAGCTTGTGTATGACACAGAATGACATCTGTTGAGCTAGTGTATGACAGAGTGACAACTCTTGGACTTATAACACATCATTTTCATCGCTGTGGGGGATACACTAAGAGCAGAATATCGGAATGACCTTAACTTGACTTAACCGGTGCATATGAGGCAGGTACAAGAGTCCTACTCTTTTCGAAAATACTCTTCACATATGCAGGGAAGTTAAACGCTACAGTATAGTATTTCTAAGGATGCCAATTCATTCTTCGTACTGTAATGAGTGAACCTGTTAAGTAAGAAACCATACATTATATATAATTATACTTTAAATTACATTTTACATTATACCACACCATATGGCTTCGTGTTTCTGCAAGGAAAGATAACAGGAGGGTTAGTTTCGATAAAATTATTTAGAAAGTATTCATATTTCATACCTGTAAAAACAGCACTTCTATCTCCGTTATTTCTTGCACTGCTGCTTAATTTATTTTGTCTTGTCGAGTAGCTTACTTTGAGACGGACTGCCAACCACAACAGTGATTGAGATAACGCTGTTAGGATGGCCAGTGTGAGTAGTGATGAGTCGAAGGAGTCGGAGTCGTTTCAAAGGAACGCTTCCTCCTTTGGAAGTGTGAAGTAACCATTCCACTATTCCGAACTGGCACTTCCTTACTTCCAATCACTTCCACAACAGTTTTACTTCCATTCCGCCGGAGTACTTCCAAGACATTTATTTCCAACTCCGTCGGAGTTACTTCCACTTCCAATTGCATCATTCCATCAATTCCATTGGCAGTACAATACCTAACCAGTATTGCGTTATGCGTATTATTTAGAAGTCGCCATGACATTGGATATCATTTCCTTTATTGTAAATGAGATGGTATTAATGCAGCCTGCGTCACGTTGCAATTTGAGAAAAAATGTTTAAGTAAATTAAGTCAATTCTGACTCAAGTACTGATGAATTCGGGTTTGTGTCATTTATGAAAAATTGATGTTAAATGCCCTATTGAAAATGACAAATGCAATGAACCTCTTTATTTGAACGTTAATACAGACTTCTATAAAATACGCATAAACTTTCTCCCCCCCCCCCTGATGTATGGTTCAATACCAATTATGCCTCCACGAGAAAAACCATTTTTTTTAGTTATATTTCATCTGCTCGTACTTCCCACGCCATGTAGTCCTGATTTTAGTAAGGGAATATTGCAGTAAGTTGAACGTTATGTACAGAATTTCAAAAGCACGCGGAAGCCTTTTTTTTTTCTGTTGTAATCATTTAATTCCGATTATGCTTCTATGAGAAAATTCCAATTTCTAGTTACATGTGCGCTTACTACTTCGCACGTATGTAGCAGTTATAATAATATAATTTTGCAGTATGTCTGTAGTCAAATATTGCATTTTAACTCCCTAAAGCAACATTTTATGTTGATTGTTAGTTTTAGCCTTAAAATTAATACTGAGCCCTTTGCGTGAACAGCACGAATTATGCATTATTACCCATTTAAAATATATTTTTCATTTGTTACATTGTCGTTGTGAGCAAAATAACTTTTTGAAACAAGAAAAAAACTTGAAAGCACCATAATTAGGACAAAGCTACAGTAGTATTTAATTATGAATTGCCATACGTCACATAACCTCATTTTAAATCAGCTGAAGCTGATAAATTACTTCCAGTTTCGCCAACATCATTTCTGTTGAAAATGTTGGTACTCTACATTGCGCATTTTCCTTATCCGCTTTGTTGTTGGCTTTGTGCCATGACGTAGTTAGTAGTCGCTAACAGCAAAACAGGTGATAATTCTGTATATACAGCTGTAGCTAAGAAGAACAATTTTTAATTTAACCGGACGGAGACCGGGAGATCCGTGGTTCAAATCCCGGCTTGTTATTGAATTTTTCAGTCATCTGATTCTACCTTTCCAACCCTGTCCAACACACGGCTTGTGTGAAAGAACAATTAATTCCAATTTGTAATTTGCATTATTCTGTATTTGATAACCTAGTTTTTTTTAATCACAAAGTTAGAGTAATATCTTAAGAATTTAAACTATTAAACTGCCTTAAGGCAGAAAACTTTGTCCCGCAGACTTACGGTTCAGAAGGATAAGTAAAATAAATGTAAATTGGAGCATACCACTTTTTATTAAATTCTCAAAATGTTCCGCTTCACAATAACATAAAATCAGCTCCTAGAGATTATGAGTATATTTAAATTAATTTCCCAAAAGTAATGCTTTATATTTGCTGAAACTACATTTATTGCAAAAGAATTTACCTCCAAACTGTTCATAACCTAAATGTTTAACACGCAATAGAATATTTTACGAAGTATTTAGGCATAAGTTTCAGTCTTAAAGCCAGTGTAGCGTTCCGTTAATTATATTTGGTTTACAGCAAATGGATTACAAATTATTCATGTACGTTGAGTCTACATCACTACATATGATATTACCAATATTACTTTGTAGTTCATTGTACAACGGGGATAGAAACAACATACTAGCGTAGAACTACAAGCCATTAAATCACAAACACTTGCTCATGTGACAGGAGACATTAATTGTTAAAGACGTGTGTGGTATCCCGTTGAATATATTTGTAATGTTTCCTCTTCATAGACTAGGGGAAGTCATTCCGGAGTAAAACAGTGGAAGTATTTTCACCAATACTCCGGAATGAGGAAGTGGAAGTACTTCCAATGGAACTAGTTCCACCAGAGGCCGGAACTACTTCCTCGGAGAGGAACTGGAACTACTTCCTTGAAACGACTCTCACTGCGGAGTGGAAGTGTTGGAAGTAGTTCCGGTAAAGTAACGCACTCGACTAAGTACGAGTCGGAGTCATTTCAAACCACCGCTTCCTCCTTTCGAACCACAGAAAACCAAAGTATTAGAAGTGCAACCCTAGTGTTAAAACGGTGGAAATACGAAGGCGATCGCAGCGTGAGTAGTGATCGGGGATGGAACAAAGGTATGAAAAATCGTGCTCTCGGATGAAGACGTCAATCTAGCTATTACTGGCGCAAAACTTCTCGAATCGTGACCTTGATTGCTACCCCAGCTGCCGAGCCTAGGAATGGTTTATGTTTAGCTTAATCAACGAAAGCGATATAATACCTTTGCTTACTCACAGTGCGTAACACATACAGTCTGCATAGAAAGTGTCTGCATCTGGTTGTAATTTTAAAGAGAGCAGTATCTAAATAGTACTTACTTTATATTTGTTATATTTATAACCATGGCTCCTATGTTTTCAAAGTTAAGTGGTAAGGTGTTACGTAGTCAAAGTAGGAAAATAATTGCAAATGTTCTCGACTTCATGAAGCAAGAAGCAGAGATGAAGGAAGAAAATATATGTTCATCCGAGTTCCACAAAAGCCTTAAGAGAGTGAAAGAAAGAGTAGTCAAAGCAACTGGTGTTTCACCGAGTTCCGATTCCAGAGTTCTCAAAGATAAGAAAAAAAACATGGATGAAAGAGTACCATTTGACACACCTGGGAAGAAACATAAGATTCCTAAACGTATTACAGAAATAGACGATTTCGAATGCGTCATTCGGCGCACGATTCACAATTCCTATGTGGAAGAAAAAACTGTGCTAACAATAAGCAGATTGCTCATCAAGCTGAAAGACAGCAGAAACTTTCAAGGTGGTGCTACAAATCTCAGAAAAATTATTAAAGATTTAGGGTTCAAGTGGAAGAAACCGAAATCAAATAGAAGAGCTCTAACAGAAAAGCAAAACAAAAGATTATAAAATAAAAAAAAATAAAAATAAAAAGTAAATGTTGCCATGATAGCTTAGTCGGTTAGAGCAACGGCACGGAAGGCCTAAAATCCGTGGTTCAAATCCCGGCTATGGCAAACATTAAGCTTATAACTTATTTATTATTGTATAATCAAATAGAGGAATTTGAGTATGGGATCTTAAAACTTAATATAATATTAAACTCAAAAAAGAGTCTGATTCTACCTTTCCAAATGAGTATAATTTTATGTGTACTTATATCAGCATCAATTTTAAAGGTGGTGCTACAAATTTCAGAAAAATACTATAGTGTATGAAGATGAATCATACATACACAGCAGTCGTACATCTAAAAGTTGGAGTGACGATAGCGAATTAGGTTGCAGGTTCCTGTTACTAAAGGGCAAATACTTATTATCGTTCATGCTGTTGGAAAGATCGGCTTCGTTCCAAATGCCCTTCTTTTACAAGTTGCAAAAACAACAGGAGATTTTCATCAAGAAATGAATACAGAAAAGTACATTAAGTGAATCAACGAGATGTTGATACCTAATATGTATGCTGGGTCTGTTCTGGTCATCGACAATGCTTCACAATGCGTCAACACTCAATTGAAAAACCACCTACCTCAAATTCCTTGAAAGAAGAAATGAGAGCTTGATTACTTAGACATAATATAGCTTTAGATGAAAGCATGAGTAAAACAAAGCTATATAACTTAATTAAAGCCAACAAACAGCTTCAGACGTCATACATACGTGACCAGATAGTAATACAACATCGCCATAATGTACTTAAGACTGCCATCGCATCGCCCAGATCTAAACCCAATCAAATTAATCTGGGCTGATATAAAAAAATGGGTGGCATGCAGAAATGTCACTTTTAAATTAAAATATGTGGAGCAGTTATAACGCCAGCAATTTGCTGAAATTGGAAGGCCAGAATGGGAAAATGTATGTCGACATGTTGAATAAATTAAGTATCATTATTTCGAAAAATACGGAATTGCAGAAAATCAAATAGAAAGAATTCTCATCCAAGATAATGGTGCAGAAAGTAGTGACAGCAGTGATGACGGCAATAATGTGAGTGAATCCGCAGAAGGGGAAGAGTTATTAGGTGTGGAAGAATTGGAGGCAATGATTGACATTGTTTTTTATATTAAGCGCTTTTTACAGCGTGGATGTTAATATATTGTATATAACTAAGTTTATCAGCGCAGCCCATAACCGGTGTGCGGACATTTGACAATGACTGTCCCACGCACTCCTGCAGCATGCAGACGACCGGTCACCTCCTGATCCGGTAAGCAACTCGCTTCAAAGCTCTCATTAAGATTTTCACATGTCTAGAACTGTTGCGCCGATTATACTACAGCTGTATTTTTCATACCTGCCTAGCTGTCTGGCTCATCTGATCATATGTTTTAATACTGTATCGCTACTGACGACGTACAAAGTTAATTACGTGAGCTTCAGTAATCGTGATTGCACTTTGAGTTATTCAAATTTCTTTTTAAAGGAGCCGATTAAAGCTCACATAATATAACGTGTCACTGTCATCTGTAGCAATACAATACTTGAGCAATTATGATCAGCTGAACACCTGACAGTATGAAAAACACAACTGTGTATTCCTGTGTAACTTATTTAAATTATCCAATAGTCGGCACATACATTGCTTTTATATAATATTATTTGGGTTAGTAGTGGTTGCTAAATGTTTCTATGCCACATTACATAATGGTGACATTTAAATTTTTGAGGTTGAATGAGGATCAAGTACCTTGGAATAATTTCTTCTGCATGCTTCATGGTAAAATCTTTTGCACTTAAATTGCCTCCATGTTTTGTATGAACTTGCAACCAACTAACAGTAGGTTGTGGAATTTGACAGGAAAATTGGAAGAATAACAAACATTTGACACTTGTTATTTTATTCTATTCTCTAGATAGCACAACACAGTTTGACATGTTTGCTTAAAATGAATAACATAATTCCATTTCCTACAAAGAAACCTCTGCATACATTATATGCATAGTGTAGCTATTCTTCGCCATTCACTAAATCGCTCTTAGCAGTGCAATAAATGTCATTAGCAACAGTTTCACCACACTATTTAACACCATTAATGTCATTGTCACTCTCTATGCTCTGACTTGAAACACCATCACTGGATACAAATAGGCACATAATAAATCCAATTTTCCATTGTGCATATCCTGGAAGTAAATAGAAACACAGTTTAAACTACCCTAAAAAGTAGGTTTCTGAAAAGAGAAATTGCTTGCATTAAGGAAAAATTTGTGGTTACAAACACCTTGTGATTATATTACATACTATCCATTGTAAACCAGAATTCTCTCTGATGTAAACCGAACCATATGCTTCTGCTTGTCATGAAGCTAAGCACTACGCTTACGCCAGTGTAAATAGTTCCTTAATAAATATACTGTATCATGAAATATTGGAGTAGGAAAAGTATAGAACTACATATTTTGCTAAGAGCCATAGTAGTTAAAGAGCGTCCATACATAAAACTCAATTTAAATTTAAACTGTGGTTATCATAAGAACTAATTGTTATAGGTAATGGGGTAATGTTGCTCCAGAAATCGATGTGTCATGGCAGACGACATAAACGCGCAATGTACCGTACCAACCATTAAACAGAAAAAACGCTGCCGCGTCAGTAAAACCGGAAACAGTTTGCTATTGTTGGGAACTATTACACGCTGTCGCAATAGAAAAGCGCGAAATAGTGAATAAATGCAATAAAACTGAATAAAAACCGCAAAGCAGTAAAAAAAAGATGTTATTTTCCAATTCTTGGGGTTTAGTAATGACCATTAGCGCTCGTGCAGTACTAAATAAATGCATTACAACTGAATAATTACCGTGCAACAGTAAGCAAATGTAATACAACTAAATAAGTATCGCGTAGCAGTAAACAAATGTAACAGAACTAAATAATTACCGCGACGCAGTAAGCAAATGTAATACAACTAAATAATAATGAATGCTACTATACTTATGCCCAAGGACATATATTCTCTTTCACAATGCAATTGTTAGCCTCAATATAGGCTGTTTTGCATCGATGTATATAAGCAAGAAAGATGTAAACGTTCTGTGAGACAGATGTAGAAGAAGGATAAGTTCTGGAGTATAGACAATAAAGAAATAGTAAATTTTGGAAGATAAGAAATATGAAAAGGAAGTTCTGAGGGAGAAGACGAACCAGAAGAGAGCTGCGAAGATGTTATGATGAAGGATAATTCTCGGAGAGTGTCACAAGAAAATACTGAAACACTCCGATTGGGACAGCTGTTCCTGTACATGAACTCGTGCAAGTACGAGTTGAAGAGATCCTGAGAAGTGCCGAACTGCTTCCTAAGCTTGCTAGCTCTTCTGAAAGTTGTTCTATGTCCCAATTTACCATTAGGACAGCGTCATTATTTATGATCTCATTCTCCGCAACGATGCGTGATCTCTCCATGTTGATTGGTGACTGCTGACAAAATCACGCCAGAATAGATAACCAATTCAATAAATCGCGCCAGAATACATAATCGGCAGTGCTTAAAGAAATTTGGGGCATTTAAAAAGACAAATGCCACACATTCGCGGAATTTTAACGATGACTTGTTCTACAGGGTAGCGTGCCTGATGTTGCGCGGCACCCGCCATGACACGTCGACCCCTGGAGCAACCTTACCGGTAATGGATATATAGTAACAGTTAAGAGATTACAAAATACGATTTTCTTAACTCTACGTGCTATTGCGCTAAACCTCAAGCGTAACTTTTTGTTAATTACTAACTATATGGATGACTGCAATTCTCTTGCCTAAATGAGAAATGCAGCAATGAATGCGGCGGTGCTATCCGAGTACCAAATAAACTCTCTGCATATTACAGGAAATATGATAAGCGAACAGTCATTCATAATACGCTAGCACTCATATGCTCAGTTCAGGTCAAATCTTGTGATTTTATCAGTTAGTGTTTGAGTAGCCATGACAGAGGAAGAAGTGCGTATGTGAATAAGCTGTTTTAACACAAAAGTGGGAAACCATTTAAAAGTGGCAAAAAAGAAATAGTGCTTAATGTGTTCAACTCACTATTATAAAAACATGTGACACTTCAATAGTAGATATTACGACATTAACATTTGAGTTTACAGGTGTTTCAGCATAAAGTGTAACCAAAGCACGCAGATAATATAAACAGACATAATAGCAGACTAAAAAGTAGAAACCTATTTTGTATGCAACAGTGTTGTGGATAAGCTTGGGATTAACTTTGAGGATAGTTCTGATTCCAATATGGCAGATCAGTCAACCTTGGAGGATTTGGATTAGGGTACTGCACCTTTGGCTGAGGATTTCAATTAATATAAGTAAAATGTTCATTTTCCACATGGTTATAAAATGAATTGTTACTTCAAGTTGCATTTTAATTGTGATTTTCACACAGGGCACCATTTTATAGACTTAAACAATGTTCAGCTGTAATATGTAGCAAGTATGTATGAGTGCAAGAAGCAGCCCTAAGGGACAGGGATTACAAACTATTTTCGCGCGGTTAATACAAAGAGTTTGTTTATAGTGAGAGGCACTCTAGTTTGGAATGGAAAGTAGGTCCACTATTGCTACTACACCCAGAGGAATTTTAACATGTCAGTTAGTAATGTCTAGCAGCATTTTTATGCAACCAGCAGCTTAAGTAATGAGAGTACTTTGCGGTGAAGAAAGACTAGGCCATTTGCTGCTTACATTTAAAAAAACCTACAAGTTTTAATTTGAAAATTTGATATGAGTGAATTAACTAGTTAGCTAATGAAGTGAAACACACTACCAATACCTGAAGTGTAAAGAAACAGGAATGAAATGAGATAATTGGAATTCTGTGCTTGCATTTGGTTGATAAAGTGTTAAATGGGAAGGAAATAACACTTTAATTGTAAAACCACCACTACTTTGTTACTTGGACAAAATTCAGCATACACAAAGGATCCATGAATCTTTTCATAGAAGGTTCAATGAATCGGATCTTATGAAAGATCCTTCGATATGTTATTCATAGTGAAATTTTAAACACTTTTATAATAATAATAATAATAATAATAATAATAATAATAATAATAATAACAACAACAAAACAACTAATACTAACCTTCCATGAATTCAGAAAATCAAGCTTATATAAACTAACCTCCCGTGGTACATCGGATGCAATGCCTTGTATATGAAAAGCGTTTAAAATGCTTAAAGTGTGTTAAAATGTTCACTATAAATAACAGATCAAAGGGTCATTCAAAAGATCCAATTCAATGATAAGATTCATGGAACCTTCTCTGAAAGGATCTATGGATTGTTTGCATATACAGAATAGCGGAAGAGTATATACAATCAGAAAAAAATTCAATGCCATGTCTGGGATTCAAACCACCAATCTTTGACTTGCCATACCACTGCTCTGCCATCTAAGGATTTATCTACTCACAGTAAATTATTTTCATGACTATTTTACAAATGATTCATCATATACTGTGATTAACTTATTGTTTATCATATGCGTTAACTTAAAAGCCTTCAATACATTAAAAAAATATTACATTCACATTACTTCAAAACCTTTGGTGTTTACAGAAAACACAAATATTACATTACATATTGTGGCATGTGCACAGATAGTCTTGTTAAGACGCTCTCTGGTTGCCAAGGTCAGAGAGGGCAGATTGTCTGAGTAGGGGCGATTCAGGGGAAACAGTGTGTCATTGGAAGGGATATGGCGTTACTGACGCCAACTTGGCGTAGCATCATTCTGTGACTAGGCTTCGAGTGAGTTAGACGGACAACTGCCTAAGATATGGCGTCCTCGCCCGGCAGACACATGGGGTAAGAAAACGTTTATAATAAATCTACCAGCTATCCATTCTCTTGCAGTTTTAATTATGATAGTGTAGAGTTCCTTTCCTCCCCCTTCAGCCAGAAATTATGTTGGTGTAAGATTATTTTTGTAAAGTTAACTTAGCTGCGTCCCTTCGTCGTTGCCTCGTAATGTAAAGTTCTTTGTTAATTTAACGATCCCTCTCATAAGCGAGTTGCTCCCATCTGAATTTCTAAGTTAATCTTAAGTGAGGCATACGACAATTGGCGGTGGCGCCGAGGTTTGAATTTGTTTTGAGATTTTAAGTGCAAAATTTTTTTTCCCTCCAAATTTAACGGTTTGTGCTCCACGTGGTCGCGAAAAATGTAAAGTTGTTTCTGGCTTAAGGGTAAGGATTGTTATGCTTTAATTGGTGCTTCTCTTCTTCTAAATTTTGTTTCTATCATATCTGAAAGTCTGGTTTCGAAATTTTAATTTTGAGCTCATTTTTACATTTTTTCCATTGTCTGCCGGCGTGACGCTAAAACTTCTGACCCCATTTTCCCCTTATTTTGGCTTCATTTCTACTAAATTGTATCACTGTGTTAAGTTCTTCGTGCTGGTCATTTTGAAGTATAAATTTTCGTAAATTGTGGAAGGTGAATTGTGAAATTGGGTGATATTTGTGTCGTTGATAATGTGTTTGCGTGTGTGAGTTGATTTACGTAACATTGCATTCTAGATTGCGTCATATTGAAAGTATTAACGACTCGAAAGTACAACAAATTAGTTCAAAATTCGTGTGTTGCGTGTTTAAATTTGCGTGTGTATAAAAAGTGTGGTGCATTTGTTTAGAATAATAAAGTAATAAAATGAAAGAGGTCACGTATATATATTGAAAATTTTGTGCGTTGTACACTCGCGGAAAAATTAAGGAAATGATAATGCTGATAATTTTGCTTTACCGTTACCAAGTTTGGTTTATTTAATTACGCAATGCATATTTTTATTGGAAAAATGCTTCATAATTACTCATGTAAGTAAAAGTTTCAGGAGCCTACCAGCCTTGCCAGTATCTGCACCTAATTAGGTTTGATGTGCTTCTAATATGGACCAGTACGATGTGGATGTTGATGAACCAGCTGTACGTGTGTTACCAGATTTTGGTAAATTTGCACTGGAATTTTGTGGTAAACGAGTAAGAGAAATGGAAGAAAAAAAAACACCTGTAAGTATGTAAAGATTGTGAGTGCTAAAGTTTGGACGAATGAAACCGTTTCACGACTCACACAGGTATGCTAAATTTATTGTTTCACTGACTGATGCTTAATTAAGCTTTGTTTTTCAGGAATAATGTGATATGAATGTCTCTGCTAAATTACAAGTGTATTATTATTATGGGTGTAACTTAAATTTTAAATTATGTTTTGGGAACTGCAAATCATTTGTTTTGTTATGTAATGCTGCAGGAATGTGTTTTATGTGTACTGTGTGCTTAATTGAGCTTTTATTTTCAGGAATGTTATGTGACAATATTGTTTTGAGTAATGATGTGATGTTGTTTTGTTGCATTCGATTTGATTTGATATGATTTGATTTAACTCGATTTGATTTTGGGTTTCATAATGATGCTGTGATTATTATTTGCAGAAAATTGTTGCATGAATAGTGTGTGTATGCATGTGTGTATTTGAGGTTATGTGATATATGTGAGATTTGCCTCGGTGGGAGTGCCAAAGAGTAACCCCGATGGCGTAGTGTGAGGTTATGTGAGAAATAAGAGTTGAGATTTGCCTCGGTGGGAGTGCCAAAGAGTAACCCCGACGGTGTTAATGAGAAGAGACGAGATGATGTCAGCTTCGGTGGAAGTGCCACAGTGTAACCCCGACAGTTGTATGTTTTCAGAGATTTTGGCTTATTGGTGTTGCTGTAACGTGCCCAGTATAGCGTGTGTGATGAATTCACACGAGAGATTAAATGGATGGAAGTGATTGTAATGTGAATAATTTTTTTTCTCTGTTTATGCAACAAGTTTATTACCATCTTAGATAGCAAATTTTAATACCACCTGTTTTCCAGCTTAATTTTCATTTGGAGGATGTGGATGCAACAGTATAATGTCATGTTATTTGTGTAATTCCTGAAATTTTAATGTGATTTCTTGAAGGTTATGCCTATGTTAGATGTTTTGAATTTGCAGCATGCTAAATGAGACACGTAAGTGCAGATGTTTTGTTGTGAAGAGACAATTGAAAGATGATGATGATTGAAGTAATGATCGAGATTGCACTATTACTGATGATGATTATGAAAGATGTTGATAATAATGAGATGAGAAAGATAGTGATGTGGACGAGAAGTTGTATTGGTGACAAGAGTAGGACAATAGTAGTTGAAAGCATGTCACGTGGCGTAGTTTAGAGATGTATTGTGGATGTAGTTTGTAGTGATGCATACACTAGTTTGAGTAGATAGTTAAGTGAGTGTTGTGTGTAATTTGGGCCATGGTCAGTGTGAATGAGTTCATTTCATTGTCATGTGTGATTGTCTTGTAAGTGCACTTACTTTCTTTTGTTAGTGATACCAGCTGGTTATTAAGATTTAATATTGGGATCCCAAAATAAGGTTATGTTTCTTTTCTGTCATGTTCATGTATTTTGAGTCTGTTTTACTGTTTTATTTGGTTTGTGAAGCATTGTAAGTTAAACTTTGGATGGCAACTCTCTATAAATTTTAGTCCTTATGCCAATTTGTACTCATTTTTTTTCTCTCTTTCTTTGCCCCATGTCAAAAGAATTTTTACATGTTTAAAATCTTTAATTGTACATGACATACCATTCTTTTATGTGTGATTGTTTGTGGGAGCACCCGTTTATTGTGTGGTGGTTTTGTTTTAGTATTTTGCTGTGGCGGAGAGCGAGAAAATCCAAGAGCATCCCCGGGGCACACCAGAAGTCAAGAAACACCACAGGGAAGCTGTCGGGCAGCCACTACACTGCCGTGGCATAAGGAGCCACCATGTCGGGGGGCAGTCCAAGCCAGCGACTGCCCACCCTGTTGTCATCACCAGAGACCTGCGGTGATAATTCTACACCAGGACAAATCGTCGTTGTGGGCACTGTCTAAAATCACCCACAAACAGTTACGGCAGACCATCGATATTTTGCGCAGTGTAGTGTGCCTGTGAACTGAGGCAGCGTGGTGTGTGCGTGTGCGGGGTGCTAAAGATAAGTGCATTAACAATACCAGTCGACAGCACTTACGTCTCTCGTATCTCCACATCGTCCAGCAATATTGTGTCGTCGGCTGGGTGCTTACCACACATGTATATTATTGTTATATTTTGGTTCATCACACATGTGTATGTCATTTTTGTATGTCATTTTGTTTTGTTCTTTGTTATATTTATTTTCCTTATGTCGACGAGGGCGTCGACTTCGGTGGCCAGGGGGAGATGTGGCATGTGCACAGATAGTCTTGTTAAGACGCTCTCTGGTTGCCAAGGTCAGAGAGGGCAGATTGTCTGAGTAGGGGCGATTCAGGGGAAACAGTGTGTCATTGGAAGGGATATGGCGTTACTGACGCCAACTTGGCGTAGCATCATTCTGTGACTAGGCTTCGAGTGAGTTAGACGGACAACTGCCTAAGATATGGCGTCCTCGCCCGGCAGACACATGGGGTAAGAAAACGTTTATAATAAATCTACCAGCTATCCATTCTCTTGCAGTTTTAATTATGATAGTGTAGAGTTCCTTTCCTCCCCCTTCAGCCAGAAATTATGTTGGTGTAAGATTATTTTTGTAAAGTTAACTTAGCTGCGTCCCTTCGTCGTTGCCTCGTAATGTAAAGTTCTTTGTTAATTTAACGATCCCTCTCATAAGCGAGTTGCTCCCATCTGAATTTCTAAGTTAATCTTAAGTGAGGCATACGGCAACCACTGCTCTGCCATCTAAGGATTTATCTACTCACAGTAAATTATTTTCATGACTATTTTACAAATGATTCATCATATATTGTGATTAACTTATTGTTTATCATATGCGTTAACTTAAAAGCCTTCAATACATTAAAAAAATATTACATTCCCATTACTTCAAAACCTTTGGTGTTTATAGAAAACACAAATATTACATTACATATTACATTCTGTATAATATCCTGCAACATAATTACTATTGCACAATGTATCTTCTAAGGGAAGGATTTTATATCATCAAAATTGCTACAAAGTTTCAATGGTAGAAAACAGACACGAAAGATTGAAACCACTTTGGAATCTCAAAGCCTCAGAACACATACTGAAGCTGGTAATTTCACTCAAAACAAACACTTCGGGTTATTCTTGGAAACAAATGCTTCTGAACACTTATACTAACAGATTACAAGGACAGTAACTGTCAAACAATCTACCAGAATTTCTATTTCCATACAACATTCCCAGTTCAAAACAGGACATAGTGGCAGTTAGATAAAAATGCCCAAAAGCAAGTGAGTTACTGAAATATATCTGAATGATATCAAATACCTTTTTCCTTCTGTATTAGAGAATTTCAGTTGGGCACTGCCTTAAAATAATTATAGTACAACTGGCATTCTATACTTGACAGTTAGTGTGTCAGTCCACCAACAATCCTACATTTTTAAATTATACACGAGTATCACTCGCATGAAATGCATTTACGTGTATTTCATGCGAGTAACATGCTATTTAATTTGCAATAAAGGTTGATTTTTACCTTTGCACAATGGCTGTGATCTCCACCAATCAATTATGAAGTGCAAACAAGAAAATTAATGATATATTCCACTGTCTGGATGACTCACTATAACTGAAAAGTCAATCAGGACAATATAAAATTCAGCAACACAGCTGCTTAAAAACTTAACCTTGAAACCGGTGCTATAATGCTGGAAACTTAATAACTTGCTCAAGCTTAATAACAGACCTTCAGATTCTATGTCACCATTCGGCACTCGAACCAAAACGCTGGAATGCATGTAAATCGCAGGCATATCCCACTCTGTCTGGACGGCTTAATGTATCTCAAGATTAATTCGTTATAATATAAAAACGTTGTAACACACAATGACCTATCAAAGTTTTCTGCCTCATTCTACGAATTTCACTGAAGTTAATAGAAAATACCAATGTTACAAAAAATATACATTCAATCAGAAATAGCGTAAATGTATTATTACCGTCTCTGCTTTGTTCCTGGTGAAACTACATTGGACGAAAACTTTCAGCCATAAAAATCCAAGATGGTCCCTTTCTTCTTGCCTGCCATTTAGTTCGTTACGAACTTCAAAGTTTGAAACAGCCAATCAGAATATTCGCCTTTCCCGCAAAAATACAACTAGAGACACACCGTTTTCATGTGGGGTTGGGGGTTAGTGGCTGTGTTTCCAGTTTCCCTATCCAACCATCACCTCTATGTTTGGAACTCCGAAGGAAAAATAGAGAGGGAAGAACGACCATCTCCTCATTATGGCTTGTGACGACAGCAGTGCTCCCTGGAGGCAAGACCTGGTTCATTGTATTCCTTCGTGGTGTTTAATGCTTGATGAATGTGTTTTATGTTAATTTCTCTGAACTATATTCTTGAAAAGATAATAATGTGTTTACTTAACAACGCATAAAACAGCCTGGAAAAGTCTGTGCAGTTTTTGGTTGTAATAACTACGAAGTAGAAAAGAATTCTGTCACTCTTTCGTTTTCAAAGGATAAAAAAACTACGTACCATATATATATACCTTCGTAATTATATAGATTAGCTGTTCCTGTTTTTGTTTTTTAAGTTTTATATATAATTGTGGTTGTAGCCAGGGAGCATCATTTTAGAACATACGGAGTCTATTCCCCCAAGTTATGACAAATAATATACTACTGGTTATTATTGCTTTACATAAGGAGAAATTACTAGCACTGTACTTTTAAGGCATATACTTCACATTTAAAGATAACAGATTATTTTCTTTCATGTTATTTGTACATATTTATTGGAGTTTAATATGTGTTAATTAGGTGTGTACACGTATATAATTCATTAGAAACTAGAGATAAATGTGTATATGTATATGGTATACCGAATATGACATACACATTATGGCAATAAAATTGGGTTATACTTTTGTCTATCACTTTTTCTATTCCTACGATCAGTAATATGTTAGTAAAGGTATATTAACCAATTATAGTTGGAATTATAGGGAAAACATACTGTTTTATGTATTTATAATTTAGTCATGTTGGCTTCTATGCAGCAACAAGCATTGATACCACTGTAAGAATGCAGTTTTGTTTATATCTTATTATAAAGTATTTCTATGTATTTAATGAATACCATTCAAGCTTTAATTTGAAAGTCTTCTCACACTACACTTCTACATTTCGCTAACCTGGGCACTGATCAAGTTTTCCTCTTACCTTTTAACTCTTTCAAAGGCATCTCCTGCACTAGCCTATAAGGTATGGCTACCAATCACGATAAGAGATCTGTATGACAGACTGAATGCACTCACTCTACCTGTCTCTTTTAGCCAATACAATCAGAGTGTAATACATTTTGTTTCAACGTCATTTTGTAACCTTTGTTGTGGTTATTGGCACAACTATTTAGCAGAAGGACCGGTGCATACCTGCACTGTGGCGTAAATCAACCAAAGAAATTGCCATGTACAACGATAATGTGACATAGGCGTGAGGTGCAGTGAGATTTTCTTTGGCGCTCGTTGTACATCATGACCTGCGGACACCAGTATTGGGCAAGTGTGCAAAATGCAGGGTTGGGAAAATTGAATTTATTCGTTTCTTGCTTGGGGAAGATTTAGGAGAAAACTTTATTTCACATGGTTCGTTAATTGAGCAATATATCTGTGATATCTTCCGCTTCTTACATAAGAAATGAGAAATCATGATCTTCATGAATCCTCATATTTTAGTGAAATATAGCGCCTAGTTGAGCACTAAAACGAGTAGGAGGTGAACGAGGGCTTCTGGCTGTAGCCAACCGCAGTAAATTGACTGATCCTTTGATTCACCTTGATTAGTGTGTGTAAGAAGTCTGGTTTTTGTTAATATTAGGGTTTTACCGACTTGCACATGTGTGGTTTAGTAAACAAAAGGGGGATTGGTGCCATAGTGGTGTTTGTGAATCTGGTGGCATGTGTTCTAGGATTGTACTCAGGCATTTTTAAATTTTGGAGCCGCCATATTCGACCAGCTAATGTATTATATAACTATGGTAAAGAAGTAGTTTGTGTGTGACTTCCTTATAAAATTAGCTATTTTGTTGTTACAACGTCTTAGAATATTAAGATACTAGTAAGTGAGGTTATGTGAATTAAGTTAATAATGCAAACATTACTTTGAATATTCAGATGAGATTTTGAGTGCTCAGATCCAGAAGAAATGATGTAATGGTTTATATAAAAATGATGGATCATTAAAGATGTAATACGACTTATAAGATTTGTTCTGATCATTTTATTGAAAATGACTTCAGAAATCCAAAGCTCTTCTGCCAGGGGTAAGTAAAGCTGTGATCCAGTACATTTTATTTACACCTTCTAAATTTATTTCCAAAGTAACTTATTGTGCAGATAAATTACTGTTAATAATTTCAGGTTGAAACATGGTATTATTCTATCTGTATATGCCAGAAAGCAGTAGCACATTGGAACCATAATCGAGTGCTAGACCACGTCAGAGGAAGAGAGAAGACAATATTGATGTTAGGAGCATTAAAGTGGATAACCTCCCAGAAAAATATATTGGACAGATATAAGAAATGAACAAGCTAAAAGAAAGACAAGTTGAAACAAAAAAGCAATCAAAGTCAATATTTTCATGACTGTAACAAGGTAAGTTTTTCAACTTGTCAGCTAAAAAACATCATCCGAAAAACAAAAACAGTAGCATTTGCATTTTACTATTGTTGTTCAAAGTGCTACAAACTACTGCGTACCTTATGTGTCATCTCTGCAACATGGCTGCAACATTTACAAGTCAGTCCCGTGGTTATTCACAATGTACTTTTGCCGATGAAAATCCAAGTGGAAAAGTTAGAGCCCTCAGAAGGTGTGGTTTGCATTGTTCTAGATGAAATGTCACTTAAAGCAAATGGGACATACAATGATAAGAGTGATTTTTATGGCTTTGTTGATTTTTGTGAGATCGGTGAAAGATTTGTTCCTAAATTCCCACCCGACCATGCAATTCAAGCTCTTGTACTTTTAGTTAGAGGCTCCAAGTTTAAATTTAAGCAAGTGATTGGATATTTTCTAAGTAAGGATGTTAAGTTAGGTGACCTTCTCAGACACATTGTTTCCGATGCTATTAGTCACAGAATGGCAGCTGGGCTTATTCCAAAAGTTGTTATATGTGATCATGGATCAGATAACCAAGAAATAAGGTCATTGCTGAGTATATATAAGCAGTGTCCATCCATTCAACTGAATGGTGATAATGTGTACTTTTTCTATAATGTTCTACATCGGCATAACTCACGAATGAGTAAGTTTAATATATGTGATGGTATCACTGACAATGGTCATTGTTCCTGGGCGCAGACAGCTGATTTCTACAATCGACATAAAGCTAGGGTATACATAACTTAGGAGTAGCTCCTCAGCTGAAACAGAAGTATATAGAACTGTCATCTTCCTCCCTTATGCATGTTTGTCTAGCTGCTTATGCATTTAGCCATTCTGTACCGAGCGAGATGACTCAGATAGTTACGACTGTGGCCCGCAATCCTGAAGTCATGCGATTCCTGGCAAGCGCCCACTCTTACCCATGGGAGCATTTAGGGGCTTTCACAGGACACAGGTAAATGCTGAAGTGGTTTATTTCCTGCTCTTCCATACTTTATTTCAGTCATCCTTCATCCCATTGTCTCTTTCAGGATTGGAAGTGTTGGCGATGGTGTTTCAGTGCAGCTCGACGGGAAAAGGATGCTCTTTGTGACTAATCCAATCTTTAATTAACTCTTTGTAACTATCTGCATCCCTCGGCTTTAGGCTCCCTGACGGGGTGCCTGAAACCCCTTGAGGAGCATTGGATTCCCTCTGTGTGGGTTGAGGTACCTGGTCTGTCTATCCATTTGCTAGGGTGTCTACATGGAAACTTAGGGATCCTAACAATGATGTGCCTTCGCTTTTGGTTCTGGCTGCCTGGTGTCTCCTCTCGCCTCATCCTTCCTCCTGGGAACGCCCCTATGGGGCATAGGTACAATATCCACTCTGGATCAGTGCGAAGTCCCCTCCATAGTCAATCCCATCCTAGCTATTCTCTCAGTAGTGGAATTATGACAAGTGTTGAAAATATGCTATGTTGTTAGACGTTCTACTACAGCCCTTTTTTGTTAGATAAAATTGAAAAGGTCTTCGATATTTTAAATTCAGGTAAAAATTATGCCAATGAACTTTCTTGTGTATTCAATGATGAGAGAAAGCAAATGAATCACCTACCTTCTGTGAGGGATTACTTTTCCAGTATAAAACTCTGTAACAAAAGAAATATTCAGCCATATTGTGTTAGGGGTTGAATAGAGAATATTTCTTTCCTTCAAATGCTTTGGAATGATTTTAAAAAAGAACTTGTGTTTTGATTTCTCTCAACTAGGAGATTAGCACAATATTGCCTATGGAATGTTTTTTTCAGTAATAAGGGGTAAAGGTGGGAATAATGTGACTCCTGATTGTTCTGATTTTAAGTATAAATAAAGTTAGTAGTCACTAATCAGTTAGTAGAGCCATCTGCAGGGAATAATTGTGTTCTTGATGCATGAAAGTCCATTCTAATGAGATCATATTTTAATAATGCTTCTTCTTTGAGTGTAATTACAGGTACTGTAAGTAAGGAACAGATGCTGTTATTGATGCAATTGAGTAGTGTTCAAGTGCATATGTTGCAGGATGAATGTGCAAAACGTTACCTCATGAGAAATGCCGTAATGCTTTGGTAAGTAAAGATAAGATGAGTAATGTTTGTAAATTACGGGGCTTTCATAAGCAAGTTCAACATTAAAATGCTATAAATAAATATTTGAGATAGGAAAAAAGCAAAAATCATCGCAAGGTTGAGCAAACAATGGGGTTAGCTTTAATTTCTTTCACTTTATTTCATTTTGCATTTCACAGTTGCTAACATTTCGTTGATTTGAACATAAGTGATTTTAGCTACTGCTACAGGAATTTGTAAGGTTTAAACCATGGCACTATCACTAAATGTTAGAATACAGCTGGTTCAATTCTATAATGCAATCAATACGAGTCTTACCAAAGTCCGGAGAAAATATAGAAGTCATAACTATTTAAGTACAGGCCATGTTCCATTGTAATTATGGGAATTTAATAAGGAAGTTTGAAGAAACAGGCTGTGTTGTTATAGGAGGAAATCTGGAAGACCAAAGGTAGTCAACAATGTCACTGTTATTACTCGCGCAAAACTTCTGGAATCGTGACCTTGATTGCCAGCCCAGCTGCCGAGCCTAGGAATGGTTTATGTTTAGCTTAATCAATGAAAGCGATATAACACCTTTGCTTACCCACAGTGCGTAACACATACAGTCTGCATAGAAAGTGTCTGCATCTGGTTGTAATTTTAAAGAGAGCTGCAGTATCTAAATAGTACTTACTTTATATTTGTTATATTTATAACCATGGCTCCTACGTTTTCAAAGTTGAGTACTAAGTTGTTACACAGTCAAAGTAGGGAAATAATTGCAAATGTCCTCGAATTCATGAAGCAAGAAGCAGAGATGAAGGAAGAAAATATTTTTTCGTCCGAGTTCCACAAAAGCCTTAAGAGAGTGAAAGAAAGAGTAGTCAAAGCAACTGGTGTTTCACCGAGTTCCGTTTCCAGAGTTCTCAAAGATAAGAGAAAAAAAAACATATGGATGAAAGAATGCCATTTGACACGCCTGGAGTCCCTAAACGTATTACAGAAATAGAAGATTTCGAATGCGTCATTCGGCGCACGATTCACAATTCCTACGTGGAAGAAAAAACTGTGATAATAATAAGCAGATTGCTCATCCAGCTGAAACACAGCAGAAACTTTCAAGGTGGTGCTACAAATCTCAGAAAAATTATTAAAGATTTAGGGCTCAAGTGGAAGAAATCGAAATCAAATAGAAGAGTTCTAACAGAAAAGCAAAATAAATAAATAAAATAAAATAATAATAATAGTAATATAAGAAATAAAAATAAAAAGTAAATGTTGCCATGACAGCTTAGTCAGTTAGAGCAACGGCACGGAAAGCCTAAGATCTGTGGTTCAAATCCCGGCTATGGCATTTAATTTTTCAGTCTGATTCTACCTCTCCAAATGACTAATTTTATATGTACTTATATCAGTGTGTACTTATATGAGCATCAATTTTCAAGGTGGTGCTACAAATTTCAGAAAAATACTATAATGTATGAAGATGAGTCATACATACACAGCAGTAATACAGCATCTAAAGTTGGAGTGACGATAGCGAATTAGGTTTGCAGGCACCTGTTGCCAAAGTGCAAATACTTATTATCGTTCATGCTGTTGGAAAGATCGGCTTGGTTCCAAATGCCCTTCTTTTACAAGTCGCAACAACAGGAGATTTTCATCAAGAAATGAATACAGAAAATTACATGAAGTGAATCAACGCCATGTTGATACCTAATATGCCTGCTGGGTCTGTTCTGGTCATCGACAATGCTTCACAATGCGTCAACACTCAAATTCACAAACCACCTACCTCAACTTCCTTGAAAGAAGAAATGAGAGCTTGGTTATTTAAACATAATAAAGCTTTAGATGAAAGCATGAGTAAAACAAAGCTATATAACTTAATTAAAGCCAACAAACAGCTTCAGAAGTCATACATACTTGACCAGATAGTAATACAACATCGCCATAATGTACTTAGACTGTCATCGTATCGCCCAGATCTAAACCCAATCGAATTAATCTGGGCTGATATCAAAAAATGGGTGGCATGCAGAAATATCACTTTTAAATTAAAATATGTGGAGCAGTTATAACGCCAGCAATTTGTGTGAAATTAGAAGGCCAGAATGGGAAAATGTATGGCGACATGCTGAATAAATTAAGAATCATTATTCCGAAAAATACGGAATTGCAGGAAATCAAATAGAAATAATTCTCATCCAGGATAATGGTGCAGAAAGTAGTGATAGCAGTGATGACGGCAATAACGTGAGTGATTCCGCAGAAGAGGAAGGGTTGTTAGATGTGGAAGAATTGGAGGCAATGATTGACAGCGTTTTTTATATTAAGCGCTTTTTACAGCGTGGATTTTAATATACTGTATATAACTAGGTTTATCTGCGCAACGCAATGCATAACCGGTGAGGATATTTGACGATGACTGTCCCACGCACTCCTGCACACACGACCGGTCACCACCTGATCTGGTAAGCAACTCGCATCATAGCTCTCATTAAGATTTTCACGTGTCTAGAAATGTTGCGCCGATTATACAGATGTCCTTCATGCAAAAAGTGAAATAAATAGATATAATCATTACAGAATCAGTAGTGTTGCTCAGATGTCCAGGCAACCTCAGAAGTGTAATAGCACAGTTTGGAGAATTCTAAGAAAACAGACTTTAATTCAATGTTTTCATTATTTAAAAGTTACTGTATGGTGTGGCTTCACTTCACAATCTTTTATCGGCCCGTTTTCTTCGAAGAACACAATGGAATAAGACAGACTGTTACAGTGAACGGGGGACGCTACTACAGCATGTTTACAGAACTTTGTCGTCCCTAGGCTTAGCGATCACGATATGGGAAACATAATGTTCATGCAAGATTGTGCTCCTCCTATAAAACAATTAATTACGAGATGTTCGGCAATCGTGTGATCAGTAAGCACTTCCGAACAATGCGGTCTCTGCTATCTATATCTCAATCCAGTCAACCTTTGATTGTGGGAGTTACATTAATGAACGAGTTATCCTAACATATTCAACACACTCACTTCAACTGAAAGATGCCATCTTGTAAGGAATCGCCAGTATTCCAAGACGTGTACAAAATGCTGTGCATGGTATCGTAGAAAGAATGCTATACGTTAAACAAGAGAACTGCGGACGTGTTTCCAATGTCTTCGTCAACCCCATTGTTTGCCCAACAGTAATGTTTTTTTCCTATCTCAAATATGTAATATTTTTAGAGGTTTAATATTTGAACTATCTTTTGAAACACCCTATATATGGTTTAAGGGCCACGGAAATTGTAATATGAAATTTCCTAATGCAAATGCCGTGTATATGTATGAACAAATTTCCCAAGCATTTAACTCTAATTTGTTAGATTAGTCTCACAGTAGAAAGCAAGTGAAGGGGGAAACATCGGATCCTTGAGATTGCAAGTATATTTACCTTCATTTGCAAAAGAATATTTTATATATGCTGAAACCACATTTAATGTAAACTATTTACCTCCATGTTAGTAATCTAAACGTTTACCAAACTAAAGCATTATTTTACGAAGTATCTAGGCATAAGCTTTAGTCCTAAATCCAGTGTATTTTGTTCCGTTGGTTATATTTGCCTTTACAACAAATGGAATTACAATTTATTCATGTATGTAGGATATACATTACTACATATTATATTACTACTATTCCTTTGTAGTTTATTATACGAGGACAAAAGCACAGTACACTAGCACAGAACTGGAAGCGATTAAGTCACACTTATTTATGCGACAGCTAACATTAATTTTATAGCGATACACCCTGTTGATATCTTTGCTTTAGAATGGCAATACCTTATGCCACTGCAATTTGCAGCATCTCCTGTTTATGCAGTAGAGGAGGTCATTCCGGTAGCACTCCGAAGTAAAACACTGGAAGTACTTTCACAAATACTCTGGAGTGGCAAGGTGGAAGCATTTTAAATGTAACTAGTTCCACCAAAGGCTGCAAGTACTTCCAATGGAAAACTTCCACCAAGGTGTGAAACTACTCCCTCGGAGTGGAACTGGAACTACCTCCTTGAAACGACTGCGGAGTGGAAGTGGTGGAAGTAGTTACAGTAAAGTAATGCGCTCAACTCATCACTATGTAGTAGGTGTGAAAACAAAACACTGTTGTAGGGTGACACGGTGGAGATAAATACCATAGAGCGTTATATAGCTTCAGCCCTGTGCGTGTTATAAATCGAAATAAGGCCTTACAAATTTAAATGGAAAAAGGTACCAGAAGGGGCGTAAACTGAAAAGGGCCTGTATGGTAAACATGATACAACTAAGACAGACAGACGTTTCTGCAGAATGTAAAGGGAAAGTAAAGAACAGGTGTTTGAGATCCTCTACGTGACCACATACATACGTGTTGGATTGGCGACAGTGGATCCAATGTAAACACGCCGGATTCAAAGCCACCTTTAATAAGGCGCGAAAGTAATACGAACAAGGCGAGGTTTATGGCGGCCACGAACAGCAATAATCTGGGCAGCATGTAGAGAAATGGTACTATCTATGACATCCGCAGTCATGTCACACGGAGATTTTAAAAGGTAAGGGGTGATGGAAGGTTCAAAAGTCGCAGTCCTAGCGGCGGTGTCAATGATTTCATTTCTCGATATGCTGTGCTGTTATGTGTTCTTTTTATGTTTTGTATCTGTATTATACATCCAGCCAGTCACTTTACGTTGCTTGTCCTCTTTGCTTAACGCTCTCTTTGGTGCTCTCTTTTTTTTCCTCTGTGGGTTGCTGACGTGGCATGTGCTTTGGCCGTACGCTCTGAGTGGTGGATTTCTGTCCGCATTGCAGGGATAGCTCTCTGCCCGGTAACTACTGATGCGGATTGTGGAAGTTTTTGTAATGAATTTTTAAGGAACGTCTTTGTGATTTTCGGTGGATCGACCTTAGGTAAAGGTAGGCTTTATTATCAGTTTTATGTCCTGGTAATGGTGAGTGAATTTTGGGGCGGAAAACGTTATGTGTGTTTGAAAATAAGAGTTCGTAAAGTGACTGGCTCTTGGAATTGTTCATATGTTTAGTGTGTTTTGTTTCTTTTCCAGTTGAGTTATATTTTCAGTACGTGATTTTCAGTGTATAGTTAGTTTAAAATTTGTGATAAGAGCTTTACACAGTTGTGCAATTTCAAAATGCATAATTTGATTCATGAAGGTAAAAAGCATCAGTAGTGTGAAATTTGTGAGAAAAGCTTTTGGCATTTGTCGTCTGAAATTGCATAGTTTGATTTAGGAGGGCAAGAAGCAATATAAGTAGAAATTTGTGAGTAGAGCTTTACATATTTTGGGCACTTTGAAAATGCATAGTTAGTTCAAAATTACAGAAATTCTGTTGTGTAAATTATGAGAGCAGTAATTGCAGTTAAAACCCAGTTATGCTGAACCCATTTATGCTGAACTTTGTAACTGAAAACGGTTGGGTTGTAAAGTACCTACATCTAGCTTAGCTGGACTTTGAAGCTCTCTGTTACCAGAATTTCATAAAAGTCTGTTTCGGTCTTGTTCAACATTCTTAGCTAGTCTTTGACTAGCTAAACATAATTAAATATTTTGGTCTGATGTTTATAGTGGCTTTGTTTTATAAAGTTTCTAAATTGATTTTGTTTGTTGAATTTTTGTTTGACTTAATTTTTGCTGTTTTTAAAACTTGCTTTACTGCTCTGCTCAATTGGTTTTGGTTGGTTTACTATTTAAGCCATCTTTGTTTTACAGTTATTCTTTTATGGTTGGTTTACGGTTCTGGTTATTAATGTTTGTTTATTATTATCATTAAAGTACCCACAAAAACAAACTTATCAATAGTAGTATATTTTTGAGAGTTCTGGTTTCCTTTTTGTTTTCCCCTACGGCACTCGTTAGGGCTTCCCTTTTCGTTTGGCCGGGGTTCCCTAACTCAGTCAAACAGCGGTACCATTGCAAATTTACTGGTAGCAGAGCGTGGTTAATTGATTTGTCTGTGTTGGTTAGGGAATATTTTTGGGTTTGTTGTTTGCTCTGTATTCTCCGGATCTCATTTTCTTACTTGTACCATATCCGTAGTTACAAGATGGCGGTATCGGTTACTAATGTGGAAAGATTACGGAAAGGTGAATTGTGGGTAGAGTTGGTTGTACGTGGAGGTCAATGTTCTATGACAACTGAAGTGGCTATTATGTTGGATGTTTTTCGACAAATTAAGGATGCTCCATTAATTACTGTTTCTATTGATCACGTGGTAGTGACTAAGTGTGAGTCCACTTGCTCGTTGGCCTTAGCAGAGATTCAGGATAATTTAATGGATTTTGGGCGCGAGGATTCTCCCTCTAAGGCACAGTTGCTCCGGTGGCAAGTTAGAATTCGACATTACTTGTTCTATTTAGATTATGTCTTACAGAGATTCCCTACTTTGCAGTCATGTATAGCGTTGCAAAAGTTAAAGGATCAGTTTAAGGAATTAGCCCGTAAAGTGGAGGAAGATTTTGGGACTTCACAGGAGGATACTGGGTCGTCCCCCTTGTATAATCAAGGATTGTCAGATGTGGTTCAGCCTTCGATTGCGGTGTCTGCGTTTCGGCCACTTAGACTCGCTCATCCCCTCCAGCAATTCGTGGAGGGCGTTCACTTAAACGACATTGTTGATGTACCATCAGCTTTACAGTTTCTCTATTTTCTTGTTCGATTGACGCTAATGGCTAAGCGTTATTTGGTACCCACGGCTCAAGTGATAGAATTATTTTCTGTCAAGGTGTCTGGGATAGTTTCGGACCTGTTAATGCGGTGTGCTGGTTTGGCCGACCCTGTGACTCGCTTTCATTTGGCCCTATTAGACATGTTCATTCCACGTAGGGAATGCACGAGGATAATGCAAGACGTATATTTTCGTCCTCAGGGTCTAACGGAACCGTTTACAGAATATATGGTTCGGGTTAAGGAAATTGCTTTAGTGTTGGTGCTCCCTGATACGGAAGCGGAAATTTGTGATGTCATTTTATCAGGACTCAATCCAGTTGTCAGGTCGGCTTTGGTTTTAGGACCTCGGCCGTCAAATTTGCAGCAGTTGGAAGCATTGGTACCTAAACTCAATGAAGTTATGCTTGTTGATAGGCTGCGTCTGTCAGAGCCTCCGGGCTCATTAGCAACTCCTAATACCACTGTATCAGCTCCTTCTTCGGCCATTGTTCCGGATTCGCGTCGTCTGGCCACTATTAAATGCTTTCAGTGTGTTCAGGAAGGCCATGTTCGACGAAATTGTCCCAATAGGAGGACCGTGAATCGGGGTTTTCTTCGTGTTTCTAATCAGGGGCGACAGTTTCGACCTTTATGACGCCAGAAGGTTAAGTCGACCATTTGTTTGTCTCGGCGTATTTGTGGTTATCCGTTTTCGGGTAAACCCTTAGTTCAAGTTTCTCTTGAGAAGTTGCCTTTATTGGCGTTATTAGATTCCGGAAGTTCTGTCTCTTTGATTCAGCTTGATTGGCTTAGGTTAAATTTACCATGTATTATGTCGCGTGCAACCACGTGTCAGTTGGTTTGTTTGATGGTCAATGGTCAGGCCTTTCAAGTTACTCAAAAAGTATCATGTACTATACGTTTCCCACGTTTTACGTGGAAACATAGTTTTTTTGTCGTTCCCAAGCTTCCTTATGCATGTGTCCTAGGTGCCGATTTTATGTCAAGGACTGGGATGGCTATTGATTTTTCCACTAGGCAGATCGCTTTTCATTTTGCTCCCCGGATAAAGTTGGACTTTGTGAGGGATTTTAAACCACCTGGGCCCCCTCTAACCTTGGGAGATATTAATTTGGTAACCCAAAATTGCGCTACTTCTTCTCTGTCTCATTTGTCCCCTGCACAGGCAAAGCAAATAGGGCATTTAGTTGGGGAATTTGATTCGTTGTTTACAGATGTTTTAGGGGTCACTCATTTGACTCAATATGAAATTCAGTTAACTGATTCTACTCCGGTCAAGTTATCTCCATATAAGCTCACACCACCGAAGATGGCTATATTAAAAGAGAAAATACAGAAGATGCTTGACCAAGGGGTTATTAGACCATCTACTTCAAATTACAGCAGCCCCATATTTCTAGTACCGAAGGGAGATCAGGATTTTGGACCGGTCATAGATTATCGTCTCTTGAACAAAAGAATACTTATTGAAAGTACCCCTTTGCCCGATTTGCATACAGCTGCTCATCATTTTTCGAAGGCTCGCGTTTTTACGACCCTGGATTTGAACAATGCTTATCATCAGATTCCTTTGGCTGAACATTCCAAGCATCTAACAGCTTTCGCTACCCCCTGGCGCCTTTATGAATTCAATAGGGTCCCATTTGGTTTGGCTACGGGCGCGTAAGTCCTCACTCGTTTGCTGGATAATTTGTTTTCGGACATAAAATTTAAATATTTGTACCATTACTTAGATGATCTTGTAGTATATTCCGAGGATTTTGACTCACATCTTGTTCATTTACGTGAGGTCTTTCGTCGCCTACAGAGCGCCGGGTTATCAGTTAAGCAGTCTAAAGTTCATTTTGCTACCTCTCAAATATCATTTTTGGGCCATATGGTTTCCCCTTCTGGTATTACCATAGACCCAGATCGCACTAAGGCTATTAGAAATTTTCCGGCACCCAAGAATAAGCGTGAGGTGGCTCGATTTTTGGGAATGGTTAACTTCTTCTCTAAATTTATTTCAAATTTTTCTACTCGGGCGGAACCTCTTAATTGCTTACGTAGGAAAGGGGTTACTTTTGCGTGGGCCGAGGAGCAGGAAGCGGCATTTGTTGATCTAAAAGAGGCTATTTCGAACCCTCCTGTCTTGGCTTTTCCAGATTTTGCTATGCCCTTTATTTTACAGACGGATGCTAGTGCTAGCGCGCTAGCGGCTGTTTTGTTGCAGGAATTTCCTGAGGGTCGTCGTCCCATTTATTATAGTTCGCGTACTTTATCTCCTGAAGAACGTAAATTTTCTACATATGAATTAGAAACCTTAGCGGTGCTTTTTGGATTGGAGAAGTATAGGGTGTACTTAGAACATGTGCATTTCTTTTTAGAGTGCGATAACCAGGCTTTAACGTGGGCGTTAGCTGTCCCAAGGAAGACAGGTCGTCTTGCGCGTTGGGGTGTCCGGATAGGTGCCTTTAAGTTTACTCCTTCCTTTATCAGAGGTTCAGAAAATTGTATTGCGGATGCTCTTACCCGGGTATTTTCCGAACCTACTGAGGAGTGTGTTTATTTCGAGACTTTGGATGCTCCTGCGGATACTCAGATTGAGAGTTTCTCATTTTCGGCATTTCCTGAAATGTTTGTCAGTATACCTGAACTTCAACTTACCGATTCTGGGTTGGCTTCAATTATTGAGCAAATTAAATCGGGAGTTTCACTGCAGGATTATAAGATTCATGAGGGTGTTTTGATGGGAAGAGCTAGTTTTGATCGGCGTTATAAAGTCATAGTTCCGAAGGCAGCTATTCCCATGATTCTCAGTTATTTTCACGATTCTCCTTTCGGGGGTCATTTAGGCATTGCCAAAACCAGAAATCGAATTCGTGAACAATTTATGTGGCGGGGCATGGATTTCGATGTAAGAAAGCATGTTAAGTCTTGCCGCATTTGCGCATTGTCCAAACCCGCGCAGGCCACAAATTGGGGATATTTGGCTTCGGAGGTTCCCTCCGCGCCCATGGAGAAACTATTTGTGGATTTTATCGGACCATTCCCTCGTTCTATTCAGGGAAATATTTTTGCATTGGTGGTTACTGATGCTTTCTCAAAGTTCGTATGGATTTCACCTCTGAGTGCTGCTACTGCTCGCCTTGCTATTCGGGAACTTGGAACAATATTTGGATCTTTTGGTGCTCCTCAATATCTGGTCTCTGATAACGGTTCGCAATTTAAGTCGCGTCTCTTTCGTTCCTTTTGTTTTGATTGGGGTGTTACGCATTTTACTACTACCCCTTATTACCCTAACCCCTCATTAGCGGAACGGGTCAACCGTAACCTTAAGTCCGCTTTAATTGCTTATCATCACCAGCAGCACAATTGCTGGGATAAATATTTGAAGCAACTTCAGTTTGCTTTCAATTCTGCGAGACATGAGGTTCATAAGACGACGCCATTTTCATTGTTATTTGCCTACCAACCTTCGTCTCCTTTGGCTAATTTGTGGGCGTTAAATGATTTATTACCGGCTGACAATTCTCCGCATACCATTCGTACTAATTGGAAGGCTGCCTTGAATAATCTGCGTAGAGGCCACTCTATGAGAAAGCAGCGATACGATGCGTCCCGTCGCCCCTCCCCATTCAAAGTGGGAGATGTTGTTATGTGCCGTAACTATCCTCAGTCCTCGAAAGCAGATGCGTTTGCCGCCAAGTTAGCTCCCCGCTATCTTGGCCCGTTTAAGATTCTCAGAATTTATAAGGGGGTGTCTGTTCTTTTGCAAGAATTGTCTTCCTCCTGCAGGCGCCGCGCTCACCTGTCGCAGCTTAAATTGTATAACTCGGGGTAGCAAGTGAGTCACTTGGCATTGTCCTGATGATGGGTGACTCACTTTCAGGAATTAGCGATCCTGCCCCATGCGAGCTCTTGATTTGTCCCATTCCCTTAACCGGGATAAATCCTGTCCCATTCCTCTCCCAATCATCCTTTCTTATCCCTTCCATATTCATGAAAGCTCCCAATTATACTTTCCTTTCCTCCTACAGTAATGGTATCTTTTCGGATGTTAGCATATAGAACTCCAGTGATTTGTCTTCAGATCTTTGACACATGAGAATATCACTATTGCATACTTGCCAACTTTTACAGTTTGCCCGTAAAATGTATGGTTATGTCCGTGTGCTAGGGCTATTCAAGAGTCAGTCACTTGCGAGTTCCTGAATATTTTGGAGGAATTTATGATTTCCTTTTCAAGTCAGTGTGCAAGATAAATATGGTAACATGTATGGTTATCTAATTCTGAAAGTTTTGCCTCATTTCCATTCGCCCTTGCTGGGGTATTTAGCTGTTTCGCAGAGCCTACCTTTGCTGTTGATCCTGTTATTTTGAGTGACCTTTTGTGTTTCTATAAATTTGGCTCGAATTTAATATCCTTTGTTTTTTATTTAATTTTTGGGGGTAATATTTTAAATTATAATTATATATATATATATATATATATATATATATATATATATATATATATAAGGTCACTTAATTTCAGTGGGTGTCAGCTTAATTAAATTGTTCTTATTGGGAAAATTTTCATGCTTCCACACCGGTGATGCCTTGCCGGTATGCCCTGTTCACCTGCCTCTCCCCAGTTATAGTTTGTGTGGGGTCGGGGCAAGTGAATTATTATTTTGTTGTACATAGTTGTTATATAGTGCATTATGTCTCATAGCTGTTTCATTGCATACCATGTTTAATTCTTGTTCTATAATTGTAAGGCTATACTTGTCTAATTTAAAAATGCACATGGTTTATTGTGAAATTCAATATTTATATGTCTATAAAATTATAATTGATTGACGATGATTTAGTTTGTATAAGTAAGTTTATATTTTGCTTTGTGAGCCCCCTCTGCTGCTTTGTTTTATTATGTTTCAGATTCTTATCCTTCTCGGCTACCATCCCTTTTTCCTTCCTCGTGCTACTCTGTGGGGACACGTTCTGGACCTTCTGAGTTGCGATGTGCTGACTGCTGTGCAAGTTTCTTCTGCTCTCGTGGTGTGGTCCTACGTGGGAATTTCACCGTCGGACGCTATTTGGTAGTTTAAAATACTGAAGCCTGTGCCTCCTCTTCCGGATCCTGACAACTTTATACATGTTTTGGCCCGCTTCAGTTTCTGCCTTAGCGTTAACCGTCTGCAGTGTCGGCGTTATTAGTAAAGAAAAATCTATTCTCCTGGTTAGCGGCTTGTTCGCTGAATGTTGCTGCCAAAATCATGATGCAACTTTTCACCTATGACTGTTCCTGGGAGTTATATACTTAAGCTTTTATCATCACCTTGGATGGCTGCCCGGTTGCTACGTCGTGGTATATATACTGTTGGGGTTTGTGTGCCTCATTATGGTCTTCTCCTTGTGTGTTCAGTGTCAGCTACTGAAGTTTGCGGACTGTATGTGTGGAGTTACCTTCTTCGTCTACTTACAGTGTAGCATGTTCCTTCTGTTTTCCTAGTTGTTTCCCCTTTTGGCTACTTATTGTTCCCTTTCCTCGAGTTCCTATAAATGGTTATTTTTTTTCTTCTCGCAAGCTCGCAGATTGGGGGGGGGGCTATTGTGCTGTTATGTGTTCTTTTTATGTTTTGTATCTGTATTATACATCCAGCCAGTCACTTTACGTTGCTTGTCCTCTTTGCTTAACGCTCTCTTTGGTGCTCTCTTTTTTTTCCTCTGTGGGTTGCTGACGTGGCATGTGCTTTGGCCGTACGCTCTGAGTGGTGGATTTCTGTCCGCATTGCAGGGATAGCTCTCTGCCCGGTAACTACTGATGCGGATTGTGGAAGTTTTTGTAATGAATTTTTAAGGAACGTCTTTGTGATTTTCGGTGGATCGACCTTAGGTAAAGGTAGGCTTTATTATCAGTTTTATGTCCTGGTAATGGTGAGTGAATTTTGGGGCGGAAAACGTTATGTGTGTTTGAAAATAAGAGTTCGTAAAGTGACTGGCTCTTGGAATTGTTCATATGTTTAGTGTGTTTTGTTTCTTTTCCAGTTGAGTTATATTTTCAGTACGTGATTTTCAGTGTATAGTTAGTTTAAAATTTGTGATAAGAGCTTTACACAGTTGTGCAATTTCAAAATGCATAATTTGATTCATGAAGGTAAAAAGCATCAGTAGTGTGAAATTTGTGAGAAAAGCTTTTGGCATTTGTCGTCTGAAATTGCATAGTTTGATTTAGGAGGGCAAGAAGCAATATAAGTAGAAATTTGTGAGTAGAGCTTTACATATTTTGGGCACTTTGAAAATGCATAGTTAGTTCAAAATTACAGAAATTCTGTTGTGTAAATTATGAGAGCAGTAATTGCAGTTAAAACCCAGTTATGCTGAACCCATTTATGCTGAACTTTGTAACTGAAAACGGTTGGGTTGTAAAGTACCTACATCTAGCTTAGCTGGACTTTGAAGCTCTCTGTTACCAGAATTTCATAAAAGTCTGTTTCGGTCTTGTTCAACATTCTTAGCTAGTCTTTGACTAGCTAAACATAATTAAATATTTTGGTCTGATGTTTATAGTGGCTTTGTTTTATAAAGTTTCTAAATTGATTTTGTTTGTTGAATTTTTGTTTGACTTAATTTTTGCTGTTTTTAAAACTTGCTTTACTGCTCTGCTCAATTGGTTTTGGTTGGTTTACTATTTAAGCCATCTTTGTTTTACAGTTATTCTTTTATGGTTGGTTTACGGTTCTGGTTATTAATGTTTGTTTATTATTATCATTAAAGTACCCACAAAAACAAACTTATCAATAGTAGTATATTTTTGAGAGTTCTGGTTTCCTTTTTGTTTTCCCCTACGGCACTCGTTAGGGCTTCCCTTTTCGTTTGGCCGGGGTTCCCTAACTCAGTCAAACAGCGGTACCATTGCAATGCTGACATGAAAAGGAGGCAGTATAAGAGAATTGGAGTAAATTAAGGATACGGATATAACATTTTTGGCATTTGATATGCTTATAAGGACGACGGAGGGCTAACCAAAGACTAAGGCAGTCGGAAGAGATATTTATGCAGGAAGTTGCCTGCCGTTGACCGACTTCAATGTCTTATAAAGAGCTACAGCTTCTGCCGAATAAACAGAGATCGTGTCAAATAAGGGCCAGGTATGAGATACATGTATGCCAAACGATTCCGTGATCGGTCTTGGAGCCGTTCGTAAAAATAATCTGAAGGGAACTTGAATTGAGGCCAAGGACGAAATTATCAGGCAAATAAAGTGCAGCTATGCACGAGAATAGTCGACCCTGTGTTCCTGAAAAGTGTGTCAAAGGTCACATTAGTATATACCGGTATGACCAGTATCCGGTCAAAATGTTAGCGACGCAGGAGATATATTAAGACATTTGACCAGAGGTAAAGAGAGAGCGTCAATGTTCGGTTGGGTGTTCCGGGAAAGTTCGTATAATGGAGTGAGTTTCGGTGAAACGGGATTACGTGAATTGGCCATCAACTCAGCGACAAGTTGATAACAGACAGTACGATTCCCGGTATCACACAAGGAAAATAAAGGATATGGAGAAGCTTAGCTTCACGTTCGGGAGTATAAAAATAATATTATAGAGGAGACAAGATTCAGGCCCGAATAAATTTAATCTGCGGCGGTGCCAGCAAAAGGCCATGTTTAAAAAGACAGAACTTCAGCGAGGCAAAAAGGCGCAGTAGAACACAAGTGTCTGTGCTCCAGTGCCGCTATACCATAGTTTGGAATAAGGATTTAACAGAATTAACCCTCCGTCAGTCGCTAGGGGCCTGAGAGACCCCTGGCATTATATAAATGTTATAATTTTCGAACGAATGCACCTACTCAATTGCCTGACTAGGACATCTAACATTACAGCTTGCGTGATTATTTGCTGCAGCGATAACCTTATCTGTTTATTTGTTTGGCTGGAGGAATGAATAATCAGCAGTTACGTGTCGCACAGGTCAACCAGGCCCTGCGCGCCTGCTCTCGTTACATATTGTTGACAGATTTGTTTCTCATTAGCTTTTGTGCAATATTGCTTAACTATTCCAAGGAGCTGTTACTGCTTCGTCATGAATACGAGTAAAAGGTACGATCTACAAAATCCGAATGATTTGGAAGAACTACATCCCCTACTTTGCGATGATGATGCCTTGCCCGTGGATGACAACTTATATGAATAAGATGACTCTGCTTCAGAAGATAAATTTGAAACGAGATCTTTAGATTCAGAAACTGACCATGAAGATGAAGAGGAAGACGATGAAGGCAGCTTGTGTGATAACATGTATTTTATAGGTAACATCATATGCGTATCGTAGTAATTCTTCTTCTTCTTCTTTTTCTTATTATTATTATTATTATTGACAATACATTCTATTATTATTCACAGGAAGAGATGGAACAAAATGAAAAAGAAACCACATTTGAAAATAACACAGACAAAGGCTCAAAATACATTGACCAAACTTCCTGGTGTGGTAGGAGCTGCCAAAAATGCGAAAACGGAAATTGATTGTTGGAACCTTTTTGTTACAGAAGATATACCTAGTTGATTTGATTGTTGAAAGCTCAAATACTTACATTAGCAGTGTGCAGCACAAATTTGATTGTGAAAGAGACAGCAGACCTACAGATGTAATAGAAATAAAAGCTTTCCTAGGCTCATTGTACCTGGCAGGAATTTTTCGTGGTGGACGCCAGAATATTCACGAGTTTTGGAGAACCGATCTTGGAATTCCTCTATTCCGAATGGCTATGTCCGAAAAACGATTCAGTTTTCTAATACGCTGTATTCGCTTTGATGACAAAAGCTCAAGACTGGAGCGATGAAGATTCGATAAATTGGCTGCTGTTAGAGAAATGTTTACATTGTTTCTGAACAACTGTCAGGGCCATTATTATCTTGGACAAAATGTCACTGTCGACGAACAGTTGCCGGCATTTCGTGGTCGATGTGCTTTTAGACAATATATACCATCCAAGCCAAACAAGTATGGCATAAAGATATTCTGTTTGAGTGATGCAAATCTGTTTTATACAACTAACATGGAGATTTATTGTGTACAGCAGCCGGACGGACCATATTTGCAAACTAACTCGGCAGAGCTGTAGTGCTGAGACTAACTGAACCAATCTCTGGCACTGGACGAAACGTTACTGCAGTTAATTGGTTTACCAGTGTATCTGGTGAATGAATTGCGCAAAAGACAACTTTCTTTCGTCAGTACAGTGCGAAAGAACAAAAAAGAATTACCCACTAATTTCACTTCTCCAAAAGATCGCAGTCAGTACGAAAGCGTATTTGGCTTCACAAAAAATGAAACGTTTGTTTCATATGTTCCAAAAAAGGGTAAAATCGTAGTTTTGCTCTCAAGTCTACATGTTTCATCCACACAGTTATCAGAAGGTGCTGAGAAAAAGCCTGAAATTATCCTGCATTACAACGACACTAAATGTGGAGTTGATGCAGTAGATAAATTGTGTGCTACATACAATGTAGCCAGAACAACGAGAAGGTGGCCCATGGTAATTTTTGACCATATCTTGAACATTGCAAGTATTAATTCTAGGGTTATCTTCCTTGGAAACCAAAATAAATATTCCACAAGGCAGGAGTATTTGAAATCACTATCTTTAGCTTTACTGTTGCAACAGCTACAAAGGAGAGCAACAGCATCAAATCTATCCGATGATTTGAAAGGACTTTTGACAAAATATAAACCTGAAGAATTCGGCATAGACTAATTGTCAAATACACCACTATGCACATTGAAAAGGAAACGATGTGAACCCAGCAACAAAGATAAAATTAACTGCAAAAGTAAATATGCATGTGGGAAATGCAACACCCCCCTGTGTTTGAGCAAATATGCTAAAACTATTTGCGATAGTTGCTTAGTCGGGGAAAACACGGGTGAAATAGTAGATGATTCTGAGTAACTGAACATTTGAAATTACAAGTTGTGTGTATACCTGGAAATGGCAATGTATTTCTTTATACTTACTCTAATACAATTTATAACGCATATGTACTCATATTTTAGCTTGTATTTTTATGTTGTAAGATAATACGTATTTATGAAAGCCTTGTACGCTTAATCTAAATAAAGGTAGAAACAGGAAAAAAAGAAAATAAACGAAACAAAACAAAAATACAAACAATAACTAAAAATATAGCGCGGGTATACCAGGCCCCGCGCGACTAACGGCGTTCTACCAAAGCGCGCGCCTGACGGAGGGTTAAGGATAGATAGAATATGCTGATACTGAGAGACCAAACTGGAGTTTTTCTACAAATTAATTTCCAGGAATTTTGCACTAGTTGAGGCCCGAAACGTGATAGTCTTAAGTTGGAGTGAAATTTGAGGCAATTGCATCGTTTTTTGAAACCGAATGAACCATGTCTTGCTCACATTAATGGGCAGACCAAGTTCTAGTGAATGCACGACGCGTTGGCAATTAGTTGCAGAATTTTGGAGGTTGACCAAGTACGAGGTGAAACAGAAGAGTAAAGTATATTATCGTCGGAATATTGTAAGCTACGTAAATTTACCGTCGCCGACATATAAGGCATACAACAGCGGAGTGCGTGCTGAACCCTGTATGAGGTCCCTGGAGGTCAAACGGGTTTGATCAAGTTGGAGATGGCAGAAAAATGAACATCGTGGATATGTAACGCGGAGATGACACGCCGTATTGGTGGCGGAACACCAAAGGGCTGTAAAGGTCACAATTAAATCAGAAGCGACACGCGATCATACGCGAAAGAGATGTCTAAAGAAAAGAGCAAAAAACAAAACGTGCTGTTCAATATAAAAGGTGATGTAGACGTCTGTTAGAAAAGTGTATTACGGGAAGGATCATACCTCTCCGTTAACCGTACTGGGTACCAGGCCAAATATGGTTGCCTTCTAAGTAATAACTAAAACTGTCCTGAATAATCTTCCCGAAACACCAGGAGTAAGCCCAAAGAACGATAGAGTAATGGGAAATGTGCAGTATTGTGAGGATTCGTATAGGGTAAATCAGCATATTCTGTCAATATGGCGGCATAAACCCGGTATAAAGGTTTCTGTTAAGCACCGTAGCCAGCAAATTATACCGTGTCTGCGGGGGCAACTTAAAAAAAGGTAGCACATCAGCATCAAGTCACCTAAAGTCCATGATCGTCTGTCAAATTTCAGCCGTGGTGTAAGGCACAAATAAGAAATCCTGAGAATCCACCTCTGATGCGATAATCGGCATGCGTTCCGGCGCAATCCGGCATAAAATTTTGACTTTTTAAGTCTCTCGACCGACAAAGGCGATTTCGTGGAGAATTACGCTTAGCTTTAAACCAAGACAATTGTCATCACTGTCGAAGTGTTAGACTAATGGAATTGCAAAACTCAATCCATGGCATTCGTATAATGCGACGCAAACGATCACAAACCTGAGCTTCGGCTCTTTTTGCCTAAAGTAAGCATCCGTCGTCCGGAGGTGTTTATATCGTGAGTGAGCTGTATTTCCACCATAAGTTTTGCACATTCTCCATTCCACCAAGGAGGTTTAGGCATCTGCGGGATTATTACGTCCGTCATAGGGTGAAAGTAACCACGCCACAGATTCAAAATGGGCTCCAACGTATGGTACGCAACCCTGTCCGACGGAAGAGGGTCAGTGGCATGCTGGAGATAAATTTGTAAATGTCTGGTATCAACTTTTCCCCGTCGACGTCGGCGATAGAGATTAGATCAGTGACGGTTCTGTTGGATATGGTTAATCAGGAACGGGAAATGGTCTCTCCCCATGGTGTTTGTGTTTTACTCAAATTCATGCAAGGAGCAGTGTCGGCCGTTTCGAAAATCAGGTTAGGTGAGGAGTAACGTTGCCTCGGAGGACCCAAT
Source organism: Deroplatys truncata (assembly GCA_030765065.1). Lineage (NCBI taxonomy): Eukaryota > Metazoa > Arthropoda > Insecta > Mantodea > Mantidae > Deroplatys > Deroplatys truncata. The sequence continues at coordinate 89,222,135 of CM060989.1, read as the reverse complement.
GAGGTGATAAATGTGTCGGACAGTAAGGTCCACGAATAGCGGTTCGGTTCGCCACGTGAAATACAGGATGTGGAGAGTGTTGACGTGTAGAAAGTCTCCGAAAGTCTGGCATGTTAAAGCCGTAAATATGTTATCGAGTCAACTGGGGAGTCAGAAAGCGTTACCGTTCTAGCAAGTAGAAGCCGGTCCAGTCGCATAAATTTCAACAATAGCAAGATTCACCAGAACCATCCGCACGTCCTGTAGATGAGGCGGACCGCGATATCCAGGTTCCAACTATGAAGATAAATGTTGTTAGCAATACTGATGGTAACTCCCCACCAAGTGTGGCGCCGTTATTTCAGAAGTGCTGAAACCTTTAAGACGGCAAGGCTGATGTAGATGGAGCCAAGTTTCAACAATAATGACGATATTTAGCCGAATCCTAGCCTAAAAATTATGATATTGGACTAATTTGAAAGGAATGTTACAAGTATTCAAATATAAAAAACGAAGGTAGGCTGAGAGGTCAATCAACATAATTTCTAAGGCGTAGTTGAATCCGAAAATAAGTCAGTGTATGTAAAAGATACTCAGGCGCTTCCTCACAAAGCTTATCGATACTTCTCTAAATATTCCGGAGCTCCATTTCCGAGATTTCACAAAATAGAGGGCACATCATAGGTAGCTGCCTCCCGAAAGACTGGACAGTCAGCTGAGGCGGCCGTCACCGACGAGGATTACCCTAATGCGAAAAAGTCGCCTAAGAAGACCGTGCCTGTAGACAGTCCACCTACCAAGGACTGCAATCCGTATGCTTAGGAAGGTCTCAGGACCACCATGTGGGGCCCATCGAATCTAAAATCATTCTTGTGGTTTAGGGACAGTGTCAGAGATGTATTTACGTTTTGTAGAGAAACTGCGAGTCTGTCACCTGTAGCAGTGGGCCCAATTGTCTCAGGCAAAGGACGGAACTCCTCCCCTCCTGGTCTGGACTCGTCCCTCGAGTTTTCAGATTTCACAATCACCATATATGAACTACTATTCTAATAAATTCACGCACCTCATGCCCAGAAATTGATAAGTCCGAACTTGCAAACTGCTTCTCCAACTAGAAAGCCGTACATTTGTGCGTATCTGTCTCCTAATGAGCCCGTTTACAACTCACACTTCTCATTTGGTCAGAAAAATGTGCTAGGTGTTTTCTTTTTCCCATTTGTCCTCCTTTAATACAACACTTTTTATTGTGTTATCGAAACGAATATTAAAACAAACTAACTGAAGAAGTAGCAGTCGATTCTGGAATAGCCCCTCTGTTCTCTATCAGGCTCTCAAAATTTATCAAAGCTTCAGCCCGAGTTGGTGAGGTAAGTTTCAAAAGTTAGAGCCGAATTCCCGTACTTTTCTTTGCTGCCCACAGAGCGTGAGGCAGTAACTGAACTTGACTGCTTTGATTATTTTCTTACTGAGCTGGAATAACTCCTGCAGTACAGGTACAGCCACGCTAACTTTGATGAGATTGATGCTATGAGCAGCACATCCTACACATGTTATATGTATGTACTTTTCTTTCACCATGCTCCAGGTAGCCTGCATGTTTCTTGCATTGTCGGTGATCACCAATGTTAACTTTTCGTCCCCTATCTCTTGAATTACCGTGGTAAGAGTTTTGGCAACAAATTGTGCTGTTTATGTGCACTCAGCAGAACGAATGTTCTTGAAGACAATTTTAAATTGTAACCACATTTCGAGGTAGAATTAATTACTATAACAAATAGTGTAATGTTAGGACCGATCTCTGAGGTACTCCGATCTCCTGAACAAAACGGTTCCAAAACACCGAGCCTAACCTTACTCGGAAGACGCGGTCCTTCATAAACACCTGAATGAACAGTTTAAAGCGTCCACGTGTGTAGGAACCGTAGTATCCCTGCTCGCCAGTACGTACCATAAGCCTTCTGAATGGTTTGACAATTCTCTACAAATCCGTTTATTATCTGTCTCAATGACACATGGTGGTGTATTGTTGAACGGCGTCGTTAAAACCTGTATTGGGTGTTCGTCAGTAGCTTGTGAGTTTCCAACCACCATACCAACCGTCTATTGATCATGAGTTCCATTACCTTGTGAACGCTACTGGTGAGGGAAATAGGACGGTAGCTGGAAGGAAGATACAGTCCTTTCTAGCTTTCAAAATGGGTATGACGGTGGAGTCTCACCATTTTTCTGGGAAAGTGGCGTCAACCCAAAGACGATTATAGACCTCGGGAAGGAAAGCCCTAATTTCATGAGAGAGCTATTGCAATATATGACCACCATCTGGTGCTGGTAGTCACGAAAATGGATTTTATAACTCCACCATGGTGAAAAGCCGATTTTAATCTCTTAGGTTTCCGGAACTAAACGAGAAACCTTGAGATTCTACCTGAGCCCTAACTGGAAGCACAGTCAAATAGTTATTGAGCTAGATATGTTAGCGAAGGAACTGCCAAATGTGTTAGCCACATCAAATGTATCAACAGCAGCTCCTATATGTGTTTTAAGACCAGTGATAGGCATATGGGTCGATCTGCCAGCCACACACGATAACTTATCCCATATGACAAAGGTAGGTGTATGTAGATTAAATGAAGCTACAAACTTGGTCCATTTTGTCTTTTTCTACCCTTAACAATTTGTCTCGACTTGGCACGCATTTTGTTGTACTGGATCTGGTTAACTATTGTAGGGGGACGCTGGAAAATCCTAAGAGCACGCCTGCGAGCACGAATAGCCTTTCGACATTCATCGATCCACCAAAGGGACCGGAAATCGATGGGGTGAGCAGTCGACAGAGATATAGATTGCTCAGCAGCAAAAAGCATCTTGTCTCTGAGATGTTCGGCTAAATCTTTCACAAATTCGTGCTCATTACAATTAAACACAACCAATTGGAAGTAAAGGTTGCAGTTGGCTTGATCAAACCTCGAACCGATTGGCAGTTGAGATCAGCGAAGATTTTTATCGCCGATCAGAGTCCTTCCCGAAAGATTCCTTAGATGTGGATCTCCGAGATGATCGTGGATTGTTTTCCCTTAGATATTCAGGGTGCAGATTTATCGCTTTCCTTCAGGAAATCGGTTCTTTCATAAGTGGTGTCGAATTTTATCGGTAGTATATTATAACCCAGGGCTTTCCAGTCTTTTTATTTGAGGTCGATGGTTTAGCTGGCGATTTGCCTGGTGCGATCGTCGTAATAACGGACTTAGCAATATTGATGCTATCGTGGGTGTTGATTTTGAAGGCTTTGGTTCTGTTATAGCTAAGAGAAATGGTGGCCCTATTAATATCGTATGTCTGAGCTGGGATATCCCGACTCGGAATCCGTTTGGCTGCACTGAGCTATAGGTACTGGACTTTGGGACAGAGGGTTGGCGGATACACAGAAGTTTCCGGGCTTCCGAGAAGGACACCTTCTCCCTAAGCTGGATCTTCTGGATCGCTCCTTGCTCTACAAAACGGGGGCATTCTCGGGAACTTGATGGGTATTAACCACTACAGTTAATGCACTTTGGAGCTCCATTGTAAGGGATGTCTCCACAGTTAACGCACCTTGATTCGCCGTTGCATTTAAAGCATTGGACTTATAGCATCTCAGCAGATTCGGTGAACCCCGCCTTAATCCTTTGAGGGAGATCTACCTGATTAAAGATAAGGAACAGGGTACGAGTACACACTAATTCACCTCTCTCTTTCCGCTGAACCCGATATATGGATGACACCTTGTTCTTCCAGAATCTTCTCATTGGACATGCCGTGCAATGCACGGGTATTTACAATACCTCGCGAGGAGTTAAAGAGTTTGTGCGTCAACTCGGATAGCTAACAAGCTTGCTTTCAAAATAATCGCTAGCTGGGATGCTCCTTGAACCAGGAGCTGGCTAGCCATTGTGAGTTCTGATGCACGACTTATAGGACCAGGAATCTTATCGACACCCTTTTGAACTGCAAAAGGGTTCACAGATGTAAATTCCCCTCCTTCCTCTGTTCCATGAATCACTAAGTAGTGAGGACCACAAGACTCGACTGCTACTTTCACAAATGACCTTGGAGTTTATTGTCTTTTTAATCACTTTTTGGGATCGATAGTGCTTACGTCCTCCACCATTACAAATGCCTCCGATGGTAAGTTATCATCCTGGGTGCCACCCTAGCTTAGTTGAGGGTCCTGGCCTGGACCTTGCTCGCCTTGGGTTCTCAACCACCCAATTCAAAGATGGAGGACCCAATCGCCTTCATGAGTGTAACAGGTCATGTAATGGACCTCCTTAGGACTGATCTTTTTCAGCTGATACGAACACAGTCCTACATGATATTCAGGGGCTAGGGGTTACGCATTACTGAATTACCCCTTGTGAATCTCTGTGCCTTGCAATGGTATTCATCAGACAGTGTTCAGGGAGGTAACTGCTACTTGGCCATACACACTTGAGGGCCAAAGTTGATTGGGCGGTTGGCATAAACCCTCTCACCTCTTAGAGGAATCCAAATCGAGATTGTGGCTCGGGAATGCCAATCCCGTACCTACCGTGGGAGGACCCTGAGGGGGAGAGAATTAGTGCAAGCTGTTGAATTAATGATCCTTGAAATGAAAAAGCAAATTTCCTCTACTAATCCTAAACCATTGATAGATTTTCAGATATAGCTATGAAGTGTCAAATGTTTTCATTATTAGGTATGTCACAAATGATAAGTTGAAGAACAACGTTTATGTTTCACAAATATGAGAGGTGGCCGTTCTGCTACTTCTCTTTAATCACGATGTTGGACTATTAAGTGAGTATGAATGTGGTATTAAACTTGTTGCACAGACCTATGAGGATGATGCAATGGATGGGCAACATGGTGGTTTGCCAGCAACAACTTGGGAGCATTATAAAATTGATATATTTGTCCACTGTTACACACAGAAATTAAATGTAGTACTTTCTCAGTCTACCAATTCCATTGCGGAAATGAGGATGTTCTTTACCACTCTCCCTGGCATTGGGGATTTTTTCCTGAAGTCTACTAAGGCAGCAGAGGATTTGGATAGGTATCTTAACAAAAATTTTAATCCTTGGCACCAGCTCATTGGCAATATAAGAGCCGCCTAGTTGAAACATATAAAAAGATGTAATTGAAAATCTTGTTTCTATTACTGAAAATCCAAAAGAAACAATTTCTTCTGCCCATGGTCTTCTTTCACTTTTAAGTGATTTCAATTTCATATTGGAACTTTTTTCTTTATTCTTTTAAAAATCCTTCAAACCAAAAGAGTTGTCCTCGCATTTTGCAGTAAAAGGATTGAGGAATTCAATGAGTTCCTCTAATATTTGAGAAACAATTTTGATTAGCCATGAACAAAATTGGAAGATACCACTTATTTTGTTTGTCCCATCACATGCCAAAAGAATTTGTATTGCCGCAATGGAAGGGGAAGAAACAAACTGTTCCTATAGGCTGATACAAAATGAGCTCATTGATACAGTGGACCATAATGTTTGCAAAAGATTTTTGGAAAACTTAAATTTGACTTGATTACTCTCCTCGATTCTAGTATTTTCATTATTCATAAGACATCATTCCCAGAAAGAGCGTTTTCATGTCTAGAAGAGAATTACGGAGTTTTCCTTGATTCTGTGGCTTTGAAAAGTGAACTTGTGGTAATCTATTTGGATGGAAGTATGTTAAAAAACAGTATGTAGGAATTATACCAATGCATGCAAAAAAAAACAGTATGTAGGAATTATACCAATGCATGCAAAAACTAGGGCACACATCTGGTATTCCATAAACATGAAAGCTTTTTGAGCTAATAGTAACTATTGTGGCAACCAGGGCAGCAAACGAATAGTCATTTTCTGCTTTATAAGGACTAAAAAGCAATTTGAGACACTTCCAATGCTAGATTAGATTATAATAGCTTGAACTGATGAATATTAAGAAATCCCTGCTAGTCAAACAGAGCTTCCAGGAAGATATTATTCACCTATTTCCAAAGAAAAGTTGAACTGAAATGCATTACAAAAAGGCAAGATTTTTAACATAGCAAACTTTTACTCACTGAAGCATTAGTGATATCTGTTTTTCATTTAAAAGCTTTGTCATTAATTAACTTTGGAAACATTTTTTAATTGCTTCCGTCAAATTGAAGTTAACGCTATGCTATTAATGTATACACCATTTTGTTTGAGTTTGTTATAAGACCAGTTCCAAGAAAGAGGATTAAACAGCAGAATGGTCCAATTCCTATAATTTATTAAAATCAATCATAGTATTTATGCTGCGGCTACATGCAAAACTGTAGACTGCATGAATGTTGTCTTTTATAATAATTAATAGTGCAAACTGAAACGGTTGAAAGTAATCAATCCAATTTAACTTTTATTTTTATTTGTTTATAAGTTTTAATTTGTTAATTTACCTTAGAGAGCACTGGAACTGTCGAAGAAACCACATTCCCCAAAACTGCTTACTTCCAAAGAAGGAACTATTTATTCTGCCATACAAAACGAAAATGGATAGCTTCTGCATAAATGGCATGATAACACCAATGTTTCTGCAGCATCAAATATATCAGGGGTAAACCCAGTAACTAATGTTATATTCACAGTGTTCAAGGAAAGACATACAAGTTACTTGACCCTCCCTCCAGATGAAATACACTAAGTACATGGGTGGAACTGGTCATATGTATCAAAATGTAAATCAGTATCATATAAATATCCATAACAGGAAATGGTACTGGGGTTTCATCAGTTGGTTATTGGATTCACTGTGCACAATTCCTGAATACTGTATTGCAAAAATGGAAATACAATTTCTCATATAAATGTTACAAGACAAATTGTGCAGCTATACTTGAAGAGGTGTGACACCACCGAAAGAGCAAACTTCAAACTCAGTACTGCAGCAGAAGAGCTCCGGTTTGATGAACTGAATCAACTTATTGTGAAAATATACAAAGTCAAAAGAAGACGATGCTGAAAGAAACTACAAGACAAGTGCATACCCAGTGCAAGAAATGTAATGTAGGACAGTGTGTTGAATGTTATAATACTAAACAATTATTTTTGTTTATGATTTGTATGTAGTCATGACTAAAAGTCTTTTGCTTTACATAAAAAAATTTGTAGCCTTTTCAAATACATTAATGGTACAGCATATTATGCTAAAGCTGAAAATGTAAAAACTGCATTTTATTGTTTAATGCCTCCTTTTAAGTCTAAGAAACAAAGAAAAGGTAATAAATTTAAAAAGACGCACAAAAAATAATAATTCTGACACTAATGGGTTAACATCAATGTAAATCCAAGACCATGTAATGCTATTGAAAGAGTCATTAAAATTCTGTCTTGATTATTTAACAACTGTGAATAAGCTATTTTAAATACACAGGCTTTATGACTAACATTATAATTTTATCCAATTAAATGGTGATAGTCACTAATAGTGACACTATGAAGCTTCAGTGTAATGATATTTGCACAAGTGACCAAGCACATGTTTCGCAGTGGTTTGGATTTGGAAGAAATAGTGCAAAAATAGATGGCCCAGACTGCTCTCACCATACATTCCAATTTGTCCACATTGTTTTTTATGGCTTTGCTTTAATAGGCTTGCAGTTTGTCATGGTACCACCCGTGTCATACTACATGGACTACAGGTACCATTCTATCCTGTAATTCCTGCTGTCATGGGTTCAAACTTGGTGGAGGGCAATAGATTTTTTTCAAACATAAGTGCTTGGCATGGCTTCCTTCGGAAGGGAAGTAAAGCCAGTGGTCCAGTGTCATAGATTTACAAAACATAAAAGAACCTCAAGCCTTATAGAAGCTTCTGAGGAAGATTTCATCTTTCACATACTATATTCAACGGGATGCTAAGAGCTATAGTAATTAAAGAGCATACATAAATAAAACTATTTTATTTAACCTGTGATTCGATCCCTGATAGTTTTGCCATCAAATAGTGGAGCTTTGCCTAGCTGCTATTTTATCTTCGTCAGCTGTGTGCCCATTTTCTTCTGGACATCTCCAATACATTCTTCTTTTTTTGCATTGAATGTAATTTCTCCTTAAAATGAGCTGAAACTTACCCCTTTACTACAAGGCATATAAGAGTTAAGAATTTTTCTCTGAAGTGGTGCAAAATATGGAGTACAAAATGGCAGGTGTAGCCTCATTTTAAAATTTTATTTATAATACAGGTAATGTATTATATGATAATTTATGTATTAACTTAAGTAGGTCATTCCAAACTACAAAACTGAACAAAATACTACGAAAGCAATTTTCACCATACAATTCCCCTTAATAAATCAAATTATGCAATTTCATAGTTGACAACCAAATATTGCTCTTTATCACAAGTGTTAAAGTATGTATTTTCTCATACCCATGAACAAATTTATGTTTTTCAAATTGACAAAGCAACAAAGCTCTTCTTACAAATTTCACCGTAGTGAGGCCTTTACCATCATGCATCAAATTATGCAATGTCACAAATGTCAATCGAGTCTGCTGTTCTCACAAATTTCATACATCTAACACTTTTTACCATCATTTAACAAATTATGCTGTTGAAATATGAAAAGAGAGCAAATGCCTTTTTACAAATTTCACCATTGTGAGGTATTTTACCTCATGCATCAGATTATGCCTTTTCAAATGAGAAATGAGCAAACTCTTCTCTGAAATCTCACACTTGTGTAACTTTTTACCTTCATGTGTCAAATTAATGGAATTTCAATGATGTAAAATGAGGAACCCTCTCCTAAAAAATTTCACACACATCAAATGTGAAATGCTTTTTCAAATCTGACAAAACAATAAATCTCTTCTCAAAAATTCCATTTTCATGTATCAAATTATGCAGTTTTAAATATGATAGAAGAGCAATGTACTTCTCACAAATGTCTCAATTGTAAGGTTTTTACCCTCGTGTATCAAATTTTGCAATTTTAATCTTGACAGAAGAGTAAAGCTCTTCTCAAAAATATCGCACTTGTGAGACCCTTTGGCCTAATATACCACAATGTGCTTTTTCAAACTTCACAGCTCAGTAAATTCTCACAGATTTCAATCTTCTGACTTTTCAAATCTGACGCCTGTGTATAGCTTTTCCCACTGGTTTCACAGTGAGTCCAAGCTATCCTCACGGGTTTCACACTAATGAAGCTTGTTACCCTGATGTATCATATTACAACTTTTGAAATTTGACATCTTCTCAGGCTTTTTACCGTTTATGTTATGACTTTTTAAATGTGACTTGCGAGCAAAGCGCCTCATAAATTTCACATTTGTGAGGTTTTTTTACCCTCGTGTACGAAATTGTGCAATTTCAACTGTGACAACTGAGTAAAGCTGTTCTCACAAACTTTACATTTTTGAGGCTTTTTACGTTCATTTATCAAATTATGTTTTCTTAAATTTGACATCTGAGTAAAGCTCTTCTCACAAACTTTACATTTGTGAGGCTTTTTACCTTCATGTATCAAATTATGCGTTCTTAAATTTGACATCTGAGTAAAGCTCTTCTCACAAATTTTACATTTGTGAGGCTTTTTACCCTAATGAACCAAAAGGTGCTTTTTCAAATTTGATGGCTCAATGAAGCTCTTCTCACAGATTTCACACTTGTGAGGCTTTTTACCCTCATGTATCATATTATGACGTTTCAAACTTGCCATCAAAGTAAAGCTCTTCTCACAAATTTTACATCTGTAAGGCTATTTATTCTGGTGTATTATACTATGGCTTTTCAAATGTGCCACCTGAGTAAATCTCTTGTTACAAATTTCACACTTGTGAGGCTTTATATCCTCATGTATCAAATTATGCCTTTTCAAATTTGACACTCAAGTAAAGCTCTTCTCACAAATGACACACTTGTGAGGCTTTTCACCATCATGTATCATATTATGACGTTTCAAACTTGACATCAAAGTAAAGCTCCTCTTACAAATTTCACACTTGTGATGCTTTATATCCTCATGTATCATATTATGACGTTTCAAACTTGACATAAGAGTAAAGCTCTTCTCACAAATTTCACACTTGTGAGGCTTTTTACCCTCATGTACCATATAATGACTTTTCAAATGTGACATCTAAGTAAAGCTCTTTTCACAAATTACACACCTATGAGGCTTTTTACCCTCATGTATCAAATTATGTCTTCTCAAACTTGACAACGGAGTGAAGCTATTCTCACAAATTTCACCTTTGTAATGCTTTCTACCCTCATGTATCATATTATGGCTTTTCAAATGTGACATCTTAGTAAAGCTATCTTCACAGATTTCATACTTGTGAAGCATCAAATTATGCCTTTTCAATTCTGATATCTGAGTAAAGCTCTTCTCACAAATTTGACATTTATAAGGACTTTCGCTATCATGTATCAAACTATGCAAATTAAAGGCTGACAAGTCAGGTAAGCTCTTATCACAAATGCTACACTCTCGTGACCTTTCTCCCTTAAGAATCAATTTAGTCCTGGTGTAAATTTTCCCCCTATCAGTATGTTCTGAGAGAACATCTATTTCTATAGGTAGTATTTTTGTGACATCACCTTCCTGATGTTTTGATTCAAACTCTTTTCCATAAGTGAAGGTTGTGTCTTTCCCAGAGGGTTCAGCAGACGGCAATGGTGAATTGCCACATCTGTTGCCTGAAACTGCTTCTGTGTGCAATCTGAAATGTTGGAGGATTTAGAATTAGGTACAATAATCAAAGAATGAAAGGAAATTAAATCCAAAAAGGGAATCTTTGTTAACTGTAGTTACAAATTCAAATAGAGCAACCTCATTGTTTATTACGGTCAAAATAACTATTAATTTGCATTATTTTTATGTAAATTAATAAAATCCTTGAAATGGAAAAGCCAGTAATGGTGCTTCTAACTTGGGAAGAATAACGAATCTTATGAATTTGTGTACAACACAGGAAAATAAAAGCGAGAGGTAACAAAATCATGTCCAATTTAAAGGAAACAGAAGAGAATATGCTTGTGACTCAAAAACAACAAAGTAGAGAAAATGATTGTACAAAGGTAAATTCACATATTTTCGTTCAACATATCCATAACTCGGTATCAAAAACAAGAGTAAATACAAAGCTAATAAGATCTTACACCAAAACATTGCAAATATGCAGCCAGACATTATAATTTATTCTGAACATGATGTTAATGAAGAGTAAATAAAAGTAAAATATATTAAAAAATACACCTTAGGGCCTAGCTTTTCCTGGAAGAAATGGCAATTTATGATTTAAATAGGATGAAATATAAAAAAAACTATAAAAAATATTGCTAATAAATGGGTGCTGAATTATATTGAATTGAAGTTACTTTAGAAAACAAACAATTTCCTGAAAAGATTAGAAGGATGTTCTAAATAATGGAATTAAAAACAAGTATATTGTGACTTTGTTCAGTTTTTGTCATCCCTTCACTAAATTCTCATTGTCACTTCACATTTCTTAATGACTGAACTGAAGCATAAAACAGGTTGATAGAAATTAATAGAATTGCAAAGGAAAAAAACAATAGCTGCAGAGAGAGAAAAATAAGAGAAAAAGAATACAGTGGGCAGAGATTTACAGAAGAAAAGAAATAAATGAAAAATGAATGATTTTTGTAGAATTTTAAAGAATGTCTCAATGCTACTTCACAACTTCAAGAAGTTAATTGTATTAAAACCACATGATACTTGGTCCTCCAAATGTACATATTCAGAAACAGTCTAAAACCCATAAACTTATAAGAAATTGTCTACAAGCAAACTCCATATAATGTAATAAATGAAACAAAAGTTTACATAATAAACTTTTAATACAAAAATGCAGAAAATAAAATTAAAATAACACAAAAGATCATAAGAGCATCACATAAAGTAAACAACCAAAATTGTTGGAAAATATGCTTTAATGAATACTATATAAACATTGTAAAAATCTCTGGGAATTAAAGAAATTTCTAACCGGTCAATTAATGAACATAACTTATTTAACTATATGGTGCTACAAAGAGGGAAGCTATTAGCCAAACTCGCTAAAACATAGAAGATCTAGGGGACTGGTGGAATTCCCAAATCAGATGTAAAAATACTGTAAATTTGAACTATTCATCTAACTAATCAACCTTTTAAATCTTGAACATTCCCCTCTAAGTTAAAACAGATAGTAGTTAGGCCAATATATAAGAAAACAAATAAAAAACTTGCGATGGAAAATAACAAACCAATTTATGCTAAACTATTACCAACATAAAATAAGGATAATTTTTAAAACAGTTTTGGAACCTATGCAGCAACATTCAAATCCTTTCAAAATACCAGCTTGGTTATTAAAAAAAAGACAATATGGTAATCCCCAAAGGAAGCATATTCATTATTCCAACAAACAGATAAGAACATGTCACAATTTTTCTTGACCTCTCCCAATGGTTTGATTGCATAAACATTGAATCATTACCACCAAACTTAAAATTTATGCAATCATGGGCACACCACTGAAGTGGTTAAGTTCAAATATAAACTATCACATTCGAGTATCAAGTATAAATGGAGAATAATGCCTGGAAGTGGTACAAACAAATGGAAATCTGATCAGTATCAGACAATCTTTTAAAAAAATAACACAACGAGCAGAGCCACAAAACTCAAAATTAAGAGCATACTTATTCCTACTATATAACAACAGCTTATCTAAACAAATAAAAGATATGAGGGAAATAGCTGTTAGTTATGCAGCTGACACTGTGGTTGTTGTTACAAGAAAAACAGAAATAAACGTACAAAAAGAGAGCAATTTTACCACTAAATAAAATCAGCAGACAGCAACCTAAGCATGATACCAAACACAAAAAAAACACAGTGTAACAGAAATAGGCCAACATAAAGTTGATAATAGAAAATAAACTTAGCAGGTCACAGAACAAACTTTCTAGGGCTAGAAAGAAGGTTCACTTCCCGACAATGGCATATAATTTTTCAGTCATCTGATTCTATCTTCACAACTTGTCCAAACATGAGATGTGTTAAAAATTTAATTCAGATAATTTAATTCAGTTTGATTTATGGACTCTCTTTTATTGGTATGGTTCTTAGTCCCATTCTTAATTAGGGGTTAAAGACTGCAAATGTTGCTCAGAGGCCCCTTTAACAGGCTTGAGATTCTTTTATCCGCTATAATTCTACAAGACAGAGACACCTGCTTTACTTCCCTTCTGAAGCAAGCCATGCTAAGGATTTTTAAGGCTGAAAAAATCCATCGCCCTCCACCGGATTTGATCTAGCAACCATTTAGCTCCCTATGAGGCATGACTAGCCTTGAGGAGGGAGTAGTGTGACCGTGAAGGTACCTGAACGAAGATGCTGGTAGTATAGCTAGCCCATGTAGCCCACTACAGACAGTGATGTTCATCATGACCAGCCTTGAGGAGTGAGCAATGTGAACATGAAGCTACCTGAGGGAAGATGCTACTGGTACAGCTAGACCGTCTAGCCCACTACAGACTACATTCAGCATGACCAGCCTTGAGGAGTGAGCAATGTGAACTTGAAGCTACCAGAGGAAAATGATGTTGGTATAGCTAGACCGCATAGCCCACTACAGAAAGTGATATTCAGCACGACCAGCCTTGAGGAGGGAGCAGTGTAACTGTGAAGCTACCTAAGCAAAGATGCTGCTGGTATAGCTAGACTGTCTAGCCCACTATAGACAGTGATATTCAGCACCACCAGCCTTGAGGAGGGAGCGGTGTGACTGTGAAGCTACCTGAGCGAAGATGCTGCTGGTATAGCTAGACCATCTAGCCCACTATAGACAGTGTTGTTCAACACGGCCAGCCTTGAGGAGGGAGCAGTGTGGCCATGAAGCTACCTGAGCGAAGATGCTGGTGGTATACATATACCATCTAGCTCACTATGACAGTTTCTTTATTATTTTATATCTGGACACTCTTTAACTGCTGTGGTTCTTCACGTTCCAGAAAAATACTGTCTGTGGGTAGGAGTAGAGCTCATCGCAACTGTTGTAGCTGCCACATTAGTAATTGCAAAATGTAAACGATGTAAAGTGAGATTAGTAAATGGAATCAAATACAATGATTGTGAAAATCAATTTCACAATAGTTGTGCTAAGTTATTCAATTTTACTTTTCTGCAAGATAACACTATCAGTTGCTGCAAAGGTGATAAGCCGTTGAAAGACAACAGCTTGGTTATGTGTGACGAGAATGAAAAGTTTAACGAAGCCCTACAGGGTGTGGCGGATGAAAATAATAAAATTGATGTGGGTATAGTGAAGTTTTTAATTCAACAAAAGGTTGATGTAATCAGTGAATTGTGAAGCAATGTGAAAATATTAAGTTACCAACTTCAGCTTATGACAGATTTGGTTTATTCTGGCAGTGTGTCTATCATAAAGAAACACGGTGATGGTTTAGGAAGTATAGATAAGGGAAGTGTTATGGTTAATGGTATTGAAAGTATTAGTTTTATGAAAACAGATGCTAATAGTGATATGTATGATAAGAGTAATGTAATACCCATCTCTTCTATGACAACAAATGGGTTATTGTGTGGAGAGCAAGAACCTGCTGGTTGTAATGAAGATGAATCAGTGGCAAATGTAAAAACTGATACATGGACTGAAGTAGTAAAGACAGCACGGAAACCAGCAAGGCAGAAACAAATAATAGTTGGAAATAGAAATGTGAGCATGGACAGTGGTATCAAGACAGTACCCAAAAAAGTGCATTTATTTGTATCTAGGTTAGACTACAGTGGAGATGTCAGATAAATATGTAAAAGATATTTTTAATGAAGCAGTTTGTGAATCTATTAAATCTAAATACCCTGAATGGTAGGCATCTTTTAAGGTTACCATTGACAGTGATAATTTAGATAAAGCTTTGGACATGAATTTATGGCCAATAGGCACATTAGTAACAAGGTATTTTTTAAAAAGAGTAATAAATATCACAAAGAAAACATAGCACCTTGTAATAGTCCCGTTATGGAATCAGATGACAGGTTATCTCTTTATAATCAAGGTCTGGCAAAGAATGATATAAGAATTAATGACAATAAATATGCTAGACAAATAAAAATAATTCATGTAAATGTTCAGTGCTTAGGAAATAAAACAGAAGTAATGGAAGTACTTATACAGCAATATGATCCAAATATACTGTGTATATGTGAGCACTGGCTTAAGGATAATTAATTACAGATATATACTCCATCTGAGTTTGGCTTGGGAGTAAGTTCTGTAGTAAACTTACTAAGAATGGTGGAAGTTGTATTTTGGTAAAAAATGGAATGAAGTTTGAGGTGATTTATTTAAGTTCCTTTTGTATATGCTGTGAAGTGTGTGCCATATTTCTAAGGTATATTAATGCTATTGTTGTATCTTTATACAGACCACCGATTGGCAATATTGAGGATTTTTTTAATTCTATTTCAGGAGTTATTAAATAATTTAGGTAAACTAAAGGTAAATACAATACTTGACACCGATTGAAATTTGGATTTAAATAGATCTTCAGGAAATGAAATACAATGTCATAATATTATTAAATGCTATGATTTGCACTGTACTAGCTTGGAACCGACGAGGCCTTGACTATATTATTACTAATTACCAAGAATTACATATGAAACTGAGGTTATTTACCCATGTCTTGCTGATCATTCTGCATTAATGATAGTATTAAAAAGTAAAAGCATTTCTGAGAAAAACATAAACAAAAAATTAATTAGGCATTATAATGATTATAATTACCAATCATTATTTTACCTCATTACAGCAATTAACTTGAATTTTGTATATAATTTTGTTATTGATATTGATACAATTTTTACACATTTTATGAACTTATTAAGTGAATGTTTTAATACATCATTTCCCCTGAAATTAGTGAAGAAAGAGCAGGTATACAAAATAAGGTGGTTTTCAGAAGAGCTAAAGGCTCTTAAAATTCAGATATTGCTGTATCATGACTTGTATAAAATATGAAGTCAAATATTTTCAGAGAGAATTATGTAAAAGTTAATAACGTATGTAAAAGTAAATTGAAGTTGGCAAAAGGTAATGCTTATTATGATTTTATTAATCAATCTCTCAATAAGATAAAGCCACATGGAAACTTATTAATAGAGAACAAAATGTCATAATGAATCTTAATGTGGATGTAATACCTGAGGATTTTAATAATTACTGTGTGCAGTCAGTAAGGGATATTACTTTAAATGTACAGTATAACTTAGATAAAGCTATGCTTTATTGTAAAAAAGTTAAATTACAAAACAAGAAATCATTTAACTGGAGTAGCATTACAGTGGAAGATTGTAATTGAAGCAGCAAATAGTTTATACCAGTCTAAGAGTTGTGATGTTTATGGGCTATCAAATCAATTTATTAAGAAATTAATTCTAG
The DNA here is from genome assembly GCA_030765065.1 of Deroplatys truncata. Classification (NCBI taxonomy): domain Eukaryota; kingdom Metazoa; phylum Arthropoda; class Insecta; order Mantodea; family Mantidae; genus Deroplatys; species Deroplatys truncata. The sequence goes on along the minus strand of CM060989.1, from coordinate 89,205,687 downwards.
TGATTTCAGTTCCCTTGATGGTTATGTTTCATAGATGACTTCAACAAGGAGTATACCCTGATAGTTTGTAAATTGCTAAAGTTAGTCCTTTGCATAAAAAGGGTGATGTATCAAATTTAAAAAATTATTGTCCTGTGTCAATAGTTCCCATAATGTATAAGGTTTTTGAATATATATTACACAAGTAGTTGGTATTATTTTTTGAAAATAATAATTTATTAGCATCAACACAATTTGGTTTTAGGAAAAAAAGGCAACCATTCTGGTATTACAAGATGTAGTACATTATATTTTAGAGGCATTTGAGAATAAAGCATATGTGTCACTTATATTATGTGATCTTACAAAAGCTTTTGATAGTGTAATACCATAATTACTTTTACCTAAGTTAAGATATGGTTTGAGTAATAATAGTTTACATATAATACAATCTTATTTGTCAGGAAGAAGTCAATATGTTTCTGTAAACAATAGAAATTCACAAAGTATCAAGTTAACCCATGGGGTACCTCAGGGCTCGATATTAGGTCCACTTTTGTTTATAATTATGATTAATGATCTTGTTTATACTCTACCAGATATGCCAATTTTGTATGCAGATGACACTACTTTGAGAACTAGAAATGAAAATGTTGATGAATTGAATAATTTAACTCTGGCTAATTTTACAGCTGCTAAGGACTGGTTTCATATGAATGGTTTTATGTTGAATCAAGAGAAAACCCAAATAATGAAGTTGGGATTTAAGACTACAAGTGATGAGATTAAAACTGTAAATTGGTTAGGATCTGTACTTGACATGAAGCTTTCATGGAAAGCGCATGTACATAATGTATGTGGCATGTTGTCAAGACCCACTTATTTAATTAAAATATTACAATCTTGTATATCACTGAAAGGATTAAGAAATGTGTATTTTACACTGTTTCAAAGTCGTATTATATAGGGGATACTTTATGGGGGAATAGTCCCCAAGTTAAAGAAATATTGTTGTGTCAAAAAAGAGTTATTAAGATTATGTTAAGTAAGAAGCCAGAAGAACATTGTCAACCATTATTTTTTTCAATTGAAGATACTTCTATTTGTAATTTATTTATATTTTATGTTTTGGTATATGTACATTCCCATTTGCATCTGTATAAGTTAAGACTAGACACTTATAATACTGATACTAAAACAAACATAAATTAAATATACTTAATTGTAGACTCGCTATGATGGAGACTTATTATGTTAAGGGTGTAGAATTCTATAATAAGTTAGATATTAAATTTAGATCATTGAGTATGAGCATTTTTAAAAGAATGCTTCTTAATTGGCTAGTGGAAAGGCCATTTTATTCGATTAGTGATTTTAATCATTATTCTGTAATTGAATATTATGTTATGTATGATTATGTTCTTTTCTTATCTATGATCTTGGATAAATAAACTGATTGACTGATTTTATATTGGGCTGAAAGACCGATAATTTTGCTCAGACCTTCCGCTAAGACAGTGCTGGTTGGCATATCAGCCTTGAGAAGGGGACAGTGTGACCGTGAACATATGTGGATGAACAATTAATCCCATTTATAGGATTAATCATAGACCATTATTTGAAAAGGAACCAACATGTTGAAGTATCATAAATAAAAACCTCTCATATATATATTATCTTTTTTCCAAGAAACAGTAAAAATAATGGATAAAAAAAGTATTATACAAGATACTCTGCCTTTATCAACTCTCACTTAAGTTGCTGTGTCATTCTACAGCATACAGCATGAAAACATCAATAAATAATTTCTAGAAACCTAACTTAAAGAAATGAGCAATACATATAATGTTAAGGATGGAAAAACCCACTACATACAGAAGATATAACATCTTCTACCTTTTGTGTGTATAATACACACAGACACACACAAGAATATATATACACAGTGCAGCCGTTTTGAAGATAAGGCCGCAGATTGGCTAAGTATGTTATATGTACCAGTTCTAACAAGTTTAGTACTCATAGTGCACGTTACTATTCACTTGTGAGCAAGTACTGCGGCGTTACTGAACAAAAAACCCCAGTGTAATATACAGTGTGGGGAACACGCATATACGGAATCTGCAGCCTCACCATAAAATACTGCTCTGTATATATATGAAGTATTAAATTTACTGTAAAAATCTATAATCACAACAGAAACATTAATGCAATGCAGGAAGAACTTAAAACAGTCAAACCAATATTAAACATTTAAGGTTTACAATTGGCCGATTTAACACTCATGGGTTTCACTTATACTTAATGTGGGAACATGTTTTTGTAGCACCTTGTCTACATAATCAAAACAGTCAAAAGCAGATAATGATGTAGACAAGGTGCTACAAAAAGATGTTCCTGCATTAATTATGTGTAAGTGAAACACATGAGTGTTAAGTCAACCAATTCAAAACCGTAAAAAACATGAATGCTCACAGTCGTAACACCTTCGGAAATAGAGTGATACTGTAAATTGCAAAAGCATAGAAAATAACACCAAAATTATGTGCAAATCATATAACAAACCAAGTCCTATCTGATAGAAAAAGCTTGCTACTCCTCCGAAGTGTAGAAATAAGCAAATGCAAATGCATCTAAAGAGTAAGCCAAAAGACTCCGAAGCATCTGCGTGGTATTTTTACTGTCCGGTCCTCAGCGCTCGTTGCCATCTGCGGCTATCATAAAAAGGCGTGGATGAAACCATATTACATTTTTAGATCTAATTTTAAAGGCTTTACTTACCCACTTTATGAAAGGAGATGCTGAAAATGCCTACCACTGTTGTCTATATATTTTGGCACCTCTTTAGGAAACTATCCATCACGGAATTTTTGGGGGAAATTTTCCAAACGATGATCGTTGTCGTCTAATGTTTCTTCAGTAAGAGATGAACGCCGTCTTTTACATTTCTTAGCCTGAACACTTCCCGTGGCCTGAAATTTACTGTATAGTTCATAGATTGTTGTAAGGCCTGGAACTTTTACACCTGGAAATGTTTCTGCAAATCATACTTTCACTTGGCGAGCTGGCCGAGTTAACACATACGAATCATAAATACACGCTGTGCGGTAGAAAACATATACTGAGCCATAATATACTTTCTGACTAAGTACAGGACAAAATAATAAATAACTCATAATAACTGAACTACATCACATGACTGTCAAGTGAATATTGCACTTCACACTGCAGAGCAAAACTATGACAGCATGACTTTGTTTATAGCAGCAGTGCGTTATCATGTTTTTATCATATTTCCACACGCCCAGTGGAAAAACACAGTGCAGCTGGTATTATTGTTAATAAAATACCCCTCCGAGGTAACTTAAAACAAAGTCTATAAAACAAACCCACCCACCCTGGGGGAATTAAAACAAAATATGCATCAAGAAATTTCGCAACATGAACTATGGCTAGCGATGGATAGTTTCCTAAAGAGGTGCCAAAAATGTATGGACAATGACGGTGGCCAGTTTCAGTATCTCCTTTCATAAAGCCTTTAAAAGTAGCTTTAAAAGTGTTGTATGGTTTCATCCATGCCTCTCTATGATAGCGGCAGATGTCGAGCGCCGACGTTGCGGGCAGGAAAAACACCACGCAAGCGGTTCAGAGTCTTTTGGCTCACTCTGTATATGTAATATCTTTGTACTTCTCATCTTTCATAAAGTTATATTCCTTGTTTCATCTTTCTATAATTGTGCTTCTTTTTTATTTATTTGTGTTTATTTACTACATTTTGTATAATCAAACGATCCTTGTAAAATTGTTACACTTAATTTCTCATTATCAACTATCTTTTGCAGGGAAAACCTGAAAAATGAGGGTACGCATATTTACGTAAAATCTAACATTCACTTTATGAAGGTTATTCGACTTGAGCACTTAAAGTGGAATAGCATTTTGAAGCTAGTATTAAAAATGATATTATAACATGGTCATAATGTGTTTATAGAAATCCAAGTAGCAATTTGCAAGTATTATCTCAAAACTTTGAAATTATTCTTGAATATTATAAATCTAAGACTCAAGTTACATTAACCAGACTTTTAATTTACACTTTTTTTTAAGGACAGTAATGAAAACAAACTGCTTGCTGAATTCATATGGCATGTAAGCTGTAATAAATGAACAGCATACAATTTCTTTGTCTTCCTCCATAGTCTAGGGTTACCATGCTAGCCTCTCGTTCTGAAGGTTGCGGGTTGTAAACTAGTGGAAGGCAATGGATTTTTTCGGGCATAATAATCCTCAGTATGGCTTCCTTCAGAAGGGAAGGTTGTCTCGTGTCATACATTTACAGCACGTAAAAGAACCTCAAGACTGATAAAGAGGCCTCTGAGTAAAATTAACAGTCTTTCATGCTTGATCTAGAATGGGACGCCAAGGACCACAGCAGTTAAAGAGCATCCATAAAAATATTTTTTAAAAAAAAGACTATAATTTCTTTTTTCAGTATATACTAGTAATGAAATTCATTGCAACATAATGCAGCAAAACTAACTTACGTAGGATTGTTAGGTTTTGGCATCCAGAAACTTCAGTGCCTACATATACAGAAGTAGAATAAAGCTTATTCAGAGGTTTTGATATTCTTTCATTTCACACGCCTCTGAAGTATTCAATAAATAGCAATAAATGAAATAAATATAACATACAATTTTTACCTTTAAAACAGAATTGAACTGTCACATTTTCAGCCTTGTCTTCTGTTTGCATATTACATCATAACCATCAATGTATATTACTTGGAAGAAAATATAACTGGTTTTTATTTTTACAAGCAATCTCTGTGGAGTAACAGCAACTAACCAGCTTTTGTTTCTACACACATTCTCTGTGGAGGTAACTACATTTACTCCATGGCATTTTAAATCTAAGCTTTGTAAAACCTTTTGTCTTTTAGTAATTTATGTAGTGAAATTACAAGGTGTTCTATAACTCATTCCAGCGGAAAGAATCAGACTTTTCAATGGTGAAAGTATTACAAACATTGGTAGTCTGGCTTTTGAGATTACCTTAAATACACATGCTCACATATACACATACAAGTTATTTCTCTTTATAGTATTACTTTAAAGAAGCACAGGTAAAGGAAAATGTAACACATGAATCAAAAGGCTTCTATTTGAAACATAATCCAAGAGCCAAATCTTACCTTGGTGATTCTACTGGAGTGAAGTCCCCATCCTGTAACAGAATAATCCAAGCTTATAGTTTCACACAATCACCTATATAACATTAGTTAAATGTCCTGCAGCACATAGTTATCTTTTTAAAGTGCCAGGTTTGAATTATTTTTAAATTGGAATATGGTATTAGGTGTTATGTAGAAACAAGGATTTGACATTACATCTTATAATGAGGTTAAACAGAAAATGCAACGGAAAAGGTTTTTAGATCTGAATAGTTTGGTTTAAATAACAAAAGACTGGCAAAAGGAATGTTTAGCAAAGGTAAATCAAAATCTATGATTCAGTTAGGCCAGTATTAATAAAAAATCTCAAGTGATGCATCACATGACTTTCTCTACCAATGACAAATTCACATATGTTAGAATTCCTACAAAGAGTTAAGCCCCCTTGAAAGGGAAAGCAAGCATAGATGAAGAATAAATACAATACTTTGCATGCATGTTATTTAATGGAAGTATTCACAGTCACATAAGACTGATTACAAAGAGGCAGAATTTTGCACTTCTTTCTCCAAGTAGTGCCAGTTTTTGAACAATGCAAGATCTTATGACCTCTACTGTACAAACACGGTACTCCTCCATTTGACTGTCTCATGTGATATGCTGATCTGATGTTTGCTTGATACAACAGCTTTTAAATCCTATTTATTTATAAAGAATGGATGACTTTTTATTTTGGGATTACTGGTTGCGTTATCCAGTTTGAAAACTGATGTATGCTCACAAGACCTTCACATGATTTTTACAAATCTAGAAATCTGTGCCAATTTTGTGTTATGCCATTCTTCAATCCACATTGCATTTATAGTAGGTTTGTTTTACAGTAGATGATTTCAAACTAAGCAACAAGTTCTTTGTAATTCAAAGACACATGCAACACATATACAAAGTTCACTGAATGAGGTATTTGCCACAGAACTAGAAATGTGAGCCTATTCTAGAAAACTAAAAGTAATTGTGTTTTATGTATGGATGCTCTTTAACTATCACGGTTCTTAGCTTCCCATTCTATATTGGGTGTGAAAGACAGGAAATTTTGCTCAAAGGCCTCTTTACCATGCTTGAGGTTTCTTGCATGTAGTAAATCTATAAAACAGGACCACCAGCTTTACTTTCCTTCTGAAGGAAGCCATGCCGAGGATTTTTATGCCCAAAAAAATCCACTACTCCTATGTGTATTTGAACCTGTGACCTTAGGAACTAGAGGCTAGCATGATTAAAAGATACACACCATAATAGTAAACCTTTTGGAGAAATTGTAAAAAACCGAAATTTCAAACCAGTAGAATCCCAAAAGGCTGATAAAGGAAATAAATTAGTAATTTTGGATAAAGAAGAGAACACCAAAGGACGCAAGAGTTTCTACAATCCTCAGAACAATCCTATAAACAAACTCATATGCAATACAAATGAAAGCTTAGCAGCTGTCAAACACTCTTTACAAAGATAACAAAAGTTAAAAAGTAGGTTATCCTACAACTCATAAAATGTATGGTATACCAAAACTCCGTAAAGCTGGAAAGAAATAAGTAATATTGAACGGCCAACTGTAAAAATGGTTAACCAAGAAATTTCAAGAAATGCCAATATTTGAATCATTAAGCATTAAGAATTCCACTTTGAATTAGTAAAAGGGATAAAGAAGACACAGCTTATAGATGATACATTGGTATTATCTGACATATTTTCAGTATTGACACATTGGTATCATCTGATATATGTTCAGTATTGACACATTGGTATTATATGACAGATTTTCAGTATTGGCACATTGGTATTATCTGACATATTTTTAGTATTGACACATTGGTATCATCTGATGTATGTTCAGTATTCCCAAATGTGCACAAAGAGTTTTAGCGGCATTAAAATCCACAAGAATGAAATGGGAATTAAATAGCTCATTAGCTTAACAAAATTGTGCACTGAGCAAACATTCTTTTTTCAGTTCTGCAGGAAAATACTTTCAGCAAAATATGGTTGTAGTCATAGGAAGTCAGCTATCACCCTTCAATGCGGTTTATTTATGAGTGCCCTAGAGACAAAAGTAGCTAACATATTCCCATGAAAGTTTAAAACCTGGGTTAGACTTGTTGATGATATATCACAATAGTTTAAAGCAAAAATTGACAAGATGTTCTAAAATTATTCAATCTGAAAGATAGAAGCACAAAATTCAATAAGGGAATAGAATCTGATGACCAGCTTCCCTACATCTAGATCTAAAAATTATAAGGAAAAAAAATAGGTTAGCTTTTGGAATATACAAAAACAACACTTATATAGACAAATATATAAAAGACCATAGTTGTAACCTCCATTACACAAAGTTGCCATACTTTAATGAGAAAACACATCTGTAAAATCAAATACAACACATAGAACATTCCAGAAGATCTTGAAAAAAAGCAACATCATATTCATCCCCTGAAAATAAACTTAATACAAAATTTCTATTAAAAACTAACCAAAAACATAAAATACTCCCTCATAATAAGCTGGGGTATTTACAGAATAGATTGCAAGGACTGTGAAATTATTTATATAGGTAAAATGAAATGAGAATTATAGAACAGCTAATCCAGAGAAGAGGAAAGATCAGCATAAGTAATGCATTTTCAGACAGACAGACATGTAATTATCAACTCAGTGATGACGCTAATTGAGCAAGCATAAAAAGCCACTGAACTGAAAATTCTATAACAATTATTTTATGGAAAAATCAATAAATGATCACATGAAAATGAAATATGAGATCACAATGGACCAAAATCTCATACAGTCAGCAACAGAGGGCAAGTAGCAAGCCGTGCCATCAGGACCAGCTATTCACCTACAATCAGTTGACAAGAAAGGCATTCCCTGAAACTAGTTCTGAGGTAAATACCTAATTCAGTGAAATTTGTGTATATGCAACCACATCTGTAACTTTTAAGCAAGAAGTACTTTAGTTACATGTGGAAACAGTATTTAAATGTTTATTCACAGTAACAAACTGTTGCAATGAAAATAAAAGGAAGGGAAAAACCAAGAATTGCAAACTTTAAAGCATGTCGAATAGATGACATTTGGTAAATGCTAAACTTGCACATGGAATAATTTGGAAACAGCCAACACTACAAAGAATTTACAAATTCTGTTTTGGACGAGCTCTACATTTTTCCTGTAAAAATGCTTTTCTCTATTCTTAACAATTGTTGATATACTTCTCTAAACTTCAATAAAATAAAGATTCTTGATAGGCTATTCACAAAATCCAACATATACATATCATATGTCATGGAACCAGTTAAACAGATTGGAAAGGCAAAATCAGACTGAAAACTTTCCATAGCATCAGAATAGCTCATAGACATTTCTGAGAAAATAAAAGATAGCGAACAATTTTCTTCCATGGCGTGGGAGGATTTTGTTGAAAACATCTTGTTGCAAACTTGAAAGTTACTGAACTTAAATACAGTATATGGCATTTATCCATCTTTTTGAGTTATCCTGTTCTCTCTTGCTCTCTCTCTCTCACTCCCTCTCTCTGAGATATGCTTTATTGCAAGCGCAAGCATGCACATACATATAAAATCTTTTGTTTTGATTTTTCTTAAAAGCACTACTTCTGCATTTAGTGGAACTCAAAATACACTCTTCCAGCAAAATCTTAAAATTGAATTTCTGGGTGGAATACATTATTTCCACTATTAACCATAAATATGATGTACATAAAGAAAAAGTGCCTGATATGTGTAGGAAGACCAGTGCAGGCAATAAACTGGGTTTTATTTTTTTACAACAATACTGGGCTTGCAAACATGTATCTTAGAGTTCATAGATTGTAATCTACACATTGTAAGCAGATTATTAATAACTAGCTGGCTTACCTAACCCCTGGAAGTGAAACAATCATCAGTCAGAATGGTTCAATATGCTTCTGTATAATCACAACAAGTAAACTTTACACCTTTATACTTTTTCTTTGGTCCCATAATTATTTAATAACATAACAGCTACCTAGTTCCCAAATAATACAGAAACCCTTAACACATACAGCAAAACTGAGGTGAAGCTGGTGAATATGAAGATTTGCATTCCCAGGCCACCAGGTTAATAAGCCATTTGGAAAACAATAGTAGTAGTAATAGGTCTTTGAGTGGCGCAAAACTAATGTGGTTACCAGTGCCACCCTCTGGCTATAGATTTATTCATGTTGATACATAAGCAATACATGCAAACTAATTACATGGTTAAGCCACTGAGATTACATAAGTAGAAAAAATACACAGAAAATATGTTATATGCTAAAAGAAAACTCACAAATCAATATATACCATAAATAATCCCTCAGCAAACACAAGCAGTTAAGTCAGTTTGAAAGTCATTAACATACCAAACTTACACAATTAAACTTTTGCAAGGAAACCGCTGAATTTAATACGGCAAAAAAGCTTAGTGATACAGGCAGAGTCATCACCATAAACTGTAATTAAATTAGGAGAGCCCAAGTTGTTTGCAAAAGACAAAAATAGTAATGATGCTGGGAGTGGAAATGCTTCACTGTTAAGGGCACATTGCAGTGGACACATGGACAAGGGTGTTCACCTGTAAGGAGGAAGCCATGACTAAAATAACAGTGGCCAATATGAAACCAAGCTAGCACGGTCTCCTCACGACATGATAGACAGGAAGAATGCAGAGAAGCGTTGTAGCCTTGACATCTCAGAGTTTGATGGTAGATGTAAACCACTCATCATGCCAATAAGAGAGTACCTTTCTGTGCAATATATCCTTCAACTCCATACATAGGCAGCAGAGAACCCGTTTATCAGGGTGGAGAATCACAGCCTTCACTGCCTGTTCATTTACAATGCCAAGATGTTCTGGAACCTAGACAAAGACCACGCAAAAGCCAGCAAGATAGAGAGAGTGCAACTGATCATAGATTTTCTGAACATGTAGTGTTGGCTATAGGGATCCTGTAAGCTAGGTAAATCACTGAGAGAATCAGAACAACACTGGAGTGCAGGGAAAAGCAGCAGATTAAATATGTGGCCTTAAATATGGTATAGAGTCCTTTTTGGAAAAGAAACACAGTTACAACCACAGAGAAAAATTATCTACACAGCTGTTAACTATAAAATATCAGTTTATTCATTTCTAATGTTAGCTGGATTCTTCTCTCTTTGTACAATTTTTTAACAAACTGCTAACAAACTTGATTACCACACACAAAAAAATATAAAACAACACTTTCTTACATGAGGGTTACTACAATATTTTCACGTTGGTATCGTAACATTTTAAGCAGATCCTGTTCTGTTTTGCTGTGTCTTAACTTTAAATCATGAATATATTTATGCAGGGTGGTAAGTAAACATCCTTGAACAGGATGTCCCCTTGTAATGAATAGGACAAAAAATAGGCAGTTTTGCTGTTTTTAAAAGAGTTTTTGAGAAAACAGCAAAAATTTCTTCATATTAACTTTCATTTTAAACAAACATTTTAAGAAATTTAAATACTATTTCAAATATTTCTTAAACGATGCTGAAAGATAAACGTTATCTGCATGTTTAAATACACTTTGAATTAAACCAATTCACACTCACTGTTATATAAGGTTTCAAACTTTGTCTAAGTTGAATCTACACTGTTGTCCATGAGAACACACAACATGACAACTCTAAAAACACACCTCAGCTGTTTGTTTATAAACAAATGCACTTGAACTGTTATTTCTTGTGCTTATGGCTTGTATTTAAAACAGCAGATTATCAGTACAAAATGGCTCACTTTACTAATACCAAGTATCTTGAAATGCTATACATTTACATTGAAGCACATTGTAATGCAACAGGTGTGCAAGAATTTATTGACAAAGATTTCCAAACAAACAAGCACCACATCATAGTACATTTTTTTCATGTATCAGAAAGTTCTAGAGACAGGAAACATATCTCCTCATGCTGGAGTTGGTCAAAGAAATGTTGCACAAGAAGAAACCCTTAACTTGGTAGAAGTAGATCCTGGAAGCTGCAGCTCAAACTACTGACATATCCCAATGGCCTGTTTTTAGAAACATTAAAAGAACTGCTATGCTATTCTGCAGATCACGATACTGACATATCCCAATGGCCTGTTTTTAGAACATTAAAAGAACTGCTATACTATTAGTATATTCAGCACATCCAGTTAATTCTCTGAAGCAGATTATGCACCAAGGGTAGCATTTTCAAGGTTTCTTCAACACCCACCCCTTAAAATTCCTGCAGTGCATGAAGCAACATTTACCAAGCCATAGAAACGTGGTAAGCAATTAGCATAATGCATACATCAGCACACTCACCTCTTTCAGATTGGCAGAACCAGCTACCAATGCCAAAGCTGAGTGCACCTCTCAAGGGGCACTCAATAATTTCTCCAAACTGATGCAATAAAGACAAAAATCCATACCTAATCCCGATCCACTCCCTGGGGAGCAGTCTGGGCCCTGGCAAGGTCATGACTGTCTCCCGGACATCTCCTTCACCCGCTGCCAGCGCAATAAGCTGCAGTTACCTTCCGCACTAACGGGGGTGTTCAGCGGAACCCCAATACCTAACCTCACTTCTGCTTACAATTTTTCTTCTTAACTTCACCTACCTATTCCCGTCACTACAAAAAAAAACCGAATTTAAAAAAAAAAAAAAGAAAGAAGCTTAGGAAATCCACACACAATTAGACAAGACATATTTCATCCAGACTCTCTGTAAATGTTTGGGAACGAATCATAGGAAACAAGTAAACGATCCATGGATACTTCAAATCTTAAGAGGAGCCATCTATCTCCAGCTTCTACAAGAAGCATTATCGTTATGCTTGAGGATTTTCCCCTGGCAGTAAGAAATGATGTGTGGCTATTAAAGATGGCACACCTCTGCACATAAGTAGAGCTGTGTGTGGCCATCTACACAATAGCTATGCAGAATGCTGGATCGCTCAAAATGGATCAATAATAGGGCCACCAATATTACCAGATCTAAACCCAATCGAACTTTTTCTTTGAGGCTATATAAAACTTGCATATACATTACAGAAGTGCCTGATGTGGAAACACTGCTTCAAGCAGCGGAAGAAATAAAAAGCATCCCACTTCATGCAGTGCAGCAGAACTGGAGAAAATGTTGTCAAGCATGTGTGTTGGCGAGAGGGGCACATTTTGAACAATTTTTATATTAAAAAAGTATTCTCTTTGATTTCTTGTTCTTGTCTTGCTTTAATTATTCACTGAGTTTTATAAATCCTAAGAAACTAAGCATAACCTTGTAACTTGGTTTCTCAAGCTTTTATTTACTTTTACAAATAAGTGTTCCTATTATTAATTTGTGTAATTCTGTAAAGCAGTTTCTCATGTCCACATCTGTATTTAGGTTATTTACAGTCATGTATAGTTTCCTGTTTATTTGTATACCGGAAGTGTTTATTTGTTTGTTGGCATAGCAGCAGAAGCTGAAGAATTAAAAGTTAAGCTGCTGAATGTAAAGTGTAGCTGTTGAATTTGCTGCATTGCAATGTTGTGCTGTACAAAATAAAATAGCAATCATCTCAAAAGCAGAAAGGATTATGGAAACAATTTATTAAGGAAGAACACTCAAAGCAATGTGCTCTTTCATAGTTTAAAAGGATCATTGTAAGTCACCTTCTACCTTGCATATTACTTGGAATAAAACACTGCCTCCTTTGACTTATTTGCAAGCATTTGTGATAGTGTAGAATTCCCCAAGACGCCAGTAGCAGCAAATGTAAGTTTTTATGAGAGAGAGGACCAACTTAAGAAAGAGATAGAGATACATGGAATTCACAAAATGTCACCAAATGTATGAAAGCAGAAATACAAGCAATTGAACTCTCATAAAACGCCATGTAAAGCACCAATCAAAACACTCGTTACAATTATTGGCACAAATGTGCACATCACAGCATTTTCATATAAAAGGAGGAATTTTGTCTAGCAGCATGCTTTACTACACTCCATAATGACATTCTGACTAAGAGACAATAAATTAAAATTTATTTATGGACATACTTTACTGCCTTGGTTCTTAGAATTCCATTCCATAATGGGCATGAAAAATTGGAAATTTTGCTCAAATGCCTCTTTATCAGGCTTTGGGGTTCTTTTATGTGTCATAGATCTATGAAACAGTACCACCGTCTTTACTTCCCTTCTGAAGGAAACCATACTAAGGATTTTTACGTGCAAAAAAATACATTGACCTCCGCCGGGATTGAACCCGCAACCACAGGAACTAGAGACTAGCACAGTATCCAAGAGTATAGAGGGCCATAAAAAGAAAATCGATAAAAAAAAATTAAAATAACTTGAAGATCAGGGAGTAATGCATGGTAATGATCAGGGGTGGCGGAGATAACAGTAATGATAATGAGTTTGCTCCCATAAATTACTACAAACAGTGGGTATTGGGAAAAAGAGAGTTAAAAATATAGCATAATTATGTAATAAGGGGAAATCAGCTGCTAGCTACTTTTACCTTTTATATGGAATAAAGTTCAATCAAAAACCGAACATGTGTGTGTGTGTGCGTGTACAGAGTTTTCTCTCTTTATATTATTAATAAGAATAAAATAAAAAATTGAAATGGGTTTTCAGAAGAATAGTTTTGTTCAGAATCCAGGTGTTTCTGAATATACCCCATAGAACATTTTATTCCATTGAGAGTTAGGATAACTGGATTGTAAAAGTGACAATATTCATAGTTTTTTTCAAAATATTCAGGTACACATAAAAATTAAGTACACCAAGCATTGTAAATGGACATATGTCACAACAGATTTTGATGAATTCTTCACCACTGACTCATGTCCTTCCTGCAGGACACACACTATAAGACATTTCCAAACATTTTAAAAATAAGCAATTAGGGATCTAAATACTCATATCCAGCTTCATGCTAGTTTTTGAGATATTAATATCAGATTTTTTTTACCCTTAACTGCAAATAAGCCTAATCTTTTTATCGTTATTATTTATTTTAATTTTTAGGCCTTGCAGTCCTAAAGGGTAAAAGGGGAGACATTAAACTTTATAATGGGGTTGTCTATATTCCTCCGTAGACTTCATTTCTCTCTCATTTTATTTACAATACATTTGTATTTTTCAAGTAGCAGGATAGTTTAGCAGATCATCAGATGCTAAAATATCACAGTATTTTTGGTAAGATTTCAACAAAACATCCCTTAGATATCTCATAATTTTCAAGAACTATTACCACCATTCCTTTCAACCTTTGAAGTGCACCATCTGGCATACACTGTACACATTCATAAAACTATTTCTTATCATTATCTTGTATTACATAATTCAAGTACTTTATCCGGTGCATAATAAACAAAAAGTGTAACTACACTAAATTTCAACAAACTTACCTTAATGTTACCACAAACCGATGAAGTTTCTGTTTCCAACCACCAAGGTTCTTCTTTAATTTCTATTTTGTTATCCATTTGATGATCATTGTTGTATTTCTTAACATTCATTACAAGATCCTCTGGAAGAAATTCTCTCTTGTTCTGCAAAACAATGTCTGAAAACAGAGTCTGCTCCTCATTTTCTGTCTTCATGCCTATCTCATAATTGTTGTTGCTGTATGCAATATCTTCAGATTTAATATGCTTTACAAGATCTTTGGTAAAAAATTCTGCCTCTTTCTGTGAACAAAAGTCTGGAAAGGGAGTCTCTGATTTAAAATCTCTTTTTATTGCCACATCACAATCATCATCCAAAGTCACAGCATCATTGTTTGTCTTCACTGCAACATTCTTGGTAACCAACTCTGTCTCATTCTGCGAGGCTATGTCATCCAAGAATAGATCCCCTTCTTTGATTTCTATTTTGGTATCCATTTTACAACTGTTGCTGCATCTGATAGTGCTAAGTCTGTGGAGAAACAAAAACATCATGAATAGCAGAACAATGGCGAGCAAAGTATAAAATATCTGTACATTCATGAGGCAGAACTACTGCATATAGTAAAGGTGTAACTATTACTGCTCCCTCACCACTATCCTCTCTGCAGTCATTGGCTCATCTCACATGTCCTATAATATGATACACTCAACTGTATGTAGTTGTGCCAATTACTGTCCCACCTCACTCCCATCTCTGCAGTCATTGGCTCATCTCACATGTCCTCTAATATGATACACTCAACTGTATGTAGTTGTGCCAATTACTGTCCCACCTAACTCCCCTCTCTGCAGTCATTGGCTCATCTCACATGTCCTCTAATATGATACACTCAAATGTATGTAGTTGTGCCAATTACTGTCCCACCTCACTCCTCTCTCTGCAGTCATTAGCTCATCTCACATGTCCTGTAATATGATACACTCAACTGTATGTAGTTGTGCCAATTACTGTCCCACCTAACTCCCCTCTCTGCAGTCATTGGCTCATCTCTTATATTTTTTCTAACACCATATGCCCATTAATAATCTGATGTAACAATAAATATAAAATTATGATTAACTGCTTGTTAATCCAGATAGATAATTGTTAAAATAGCTTTATTAAACATTCCATTGTGGGCACAACATGGATACAAGGGACAGAAAAGTCAAAATTTCAGAAATCTTATCTGCTACATTCACATGACTTTCTTGATGCACTGTCACTTATTTTATGCAACTTCTACAAATTACTCTCAAAAAATAGTTAAGTAGATGAAATATTACATTTCTCCCCAAAATTTAACACATCCAAACAGAAGTTACAGGGACTCCTGAATTAAAAATTACATTTTGCATATGTATGTATTTGTGTGCATCATAAGCAAATCAAAAGAAAAAAATTGAATGAATACCAACCTTAAGTTCTTACAGGGATGTGGCATGGAGGCTTTCAACAAAATCACCCCAACCCAAACTATATTTTATATGGAAAAATTTATGCTTCTTCATTTTTCCAAAAATGATTGTAACAATTTTGAATAAAATACCACATTTGCATGACAAAACGACATATTGAATTTTTTGGATATAGTCTGTAAAGTCATCTTCATTCTCAATTATTTTTGTATAATTAATGGACCATAAGAGATACAGAAAAGCTCAGTGCACAACAAATGTAGATCTCATTAAAGGACAGTTTATGTTAATTCATTTGTGGCATTAGCCCTTTTTGATATTGGTAGGTACCTTCAGATATACAATACTTTTTACTTTCTCTGTTATTTACCTATAGTATTCTATCCATACAAAAATTTGACACTGAGATTACACCCAGAATATATGTTTGAGTGTTTCCAAATAGGATAAAAAGAGAAAAATAAACAAGTAAAAAATAAAGCATTTAAGGTGTGTGAACAGCATAACTGAAAAACAGAAAATAAGTAAATAGCAACTTGGTATCTAAGTTCAGCATCTGCATCTTTCAAGAAGGAAAAATGTTTATCATCTTTTATTTTCTTAAAAATGGCACTGATGATTTTGAGTAAAATACCATATTTTTAAAATATTCGCATGACTAATTAAAAGTAAATCTTTAATTTTCTGGGAATAACCTGTGAAGTCATCTGTTCTGAATGACTTTTGTGTAATAAAATTATTAAACTGTGAAACACAAAACTTTACTACAAAAAAAATATGGATTTCTATGAAACATAATTTATTTCAAATAACAGGTTGCATCAGGCTCATCATAGATATCCATTAGAAAAAGCTTTCAAACATGCCATACAAGAAATATTCTTAGTCCAAAATTCGCAATGACCATGTGCAACCAAACTGAAATGACATGATAACTAGTCCTATTACGTTTTTCTTATTGCAGCTAACATGCACAACATTTGAAACAATCACAACCAACTTCTACAAAAAAACCCATACATTTGCACAACTGTGGAAGGAATTAGCAGTAGCCTACCTCCGTGGTGTGGACATAGCATGTATGCTTCACATTCCAAAGGTTCCTGAATTCCATTCTGGGTTTTTCCCATATCCTGAAAAGATTAATCTAGGGTAACTTTAAGCTCTATGGACCCTGGCCTCATTTGAGCATCATTTCACATATTTCATTAATTCATCATCCGATTTGAGTGACCCAGTATAAGGATTTAAGAAAACAAGATAAGCAGCCGCTCGAACTTGTAAGGTCCTGAACAAGCTTGTCTGTACAAAATAACATGGTTCAAGAGGGCAAAATTATTACTTGATCAAATCCTATTCCTCAAACACTGCTTTGCATACAACCAGTCATATGACATGACAATAATGGAGTGTTCACTAGATTAATGTGTGAGCTTGCCAACATATCCGACTGGTTTAGTTACTGCCGTGAAGTGTTCATGACCTCCAATGTCACTAAAACTGTACAAAGTTTGAGGAAAAAATATTTGGCTGAATTCTTTAAGTGAAGCAAGGAGGATAGTTTTGCTTCACTGCATTCTTCAATATGGCTACAAGTGCAGTAAGTAAATAAATAAAAAGTTATAAACCTTATGTTAAGGTGTTCCCCAGCATCAAATCAACTAAAAATTAATTGTAAATACATATTAGACCAAAATGTGCTTTCAAATAACTTGCAACTCATGTTGGACTTAGAAAACATCTCACATCACATGTTGGAAGGTTGAGGCCCAATATTAATAATTGGTTTCAATGTTTTAGTCTTTATCATTTTTTTAAAGTGCTGCTGCTATTCGGTTGTTTCTTGCAATGTCATGGGAAGAGTATGAAACTTCAAGGCCAGCATATAGAAACATATGACTTGATTCTGTTTAATGCATCACCTTGTACCTAAAACAAAATGTGTACTGCAATTATTTTGGCAAAGGTTTAACTTAATTAACATGAAGTCAGCTTTCTTAGGAATAGTTTGTTGTAGCTATACAAAAATAAACAATAGTGGGTAGACAAATTCATGTGAACATAATACCAGACATTTTTAAATTCATAATTAATCACTTTTTGTATGGTAATGTGCAATGGTCCTTGGACCTCACAGTTTGTTTTGAATAATATAAATGAAATATTCATCAAGCAAATCTTATGACCTCAACGAGCAACCTTATAAAGTCGGCTTCACTAGAGAACTTTGTAAACAAAAAATAGATGTAGTCATTAATGAAACTATATTGGGCACTTTTTGAGTTGGTGATTGACAGTTGGAGTAAGGATGGCAATTTTACCACTTAAGCCATGTCCACGTGCCATGCAGCAAAGATGGCAGGAAAGGTAGGATATTTGTGTATTCAAGTTGTGATCCAAACATTATTGTTGTTGATTTATTTATCGATGCCGTACCCAGTAATGCCCAGAATATCCACGTCTTACATCAGAGAGAGTGAGAAAAGTACAAAAATGAGGTATTCTATCTCCTAGGATGCAAGTTCTACCTGGGGATTACAATTTCATTTTACATTTGTGAAGAAATCTAGGGAGATGTGGTGATATTTGTTGGATGTCTTGTTTAAGCACAATTCACTTTTATTTCCCTTTAAAGAAAATGCACACTCCTCATTTTAGCATGTATTCATTGTGTGTGGTATGCATTGCTTTTCAAGTTTGTTTCTTATTCAAAATGCACATTTCTCCAAACACATATATTTGTGTTCCACGCTTGCTTAACATCTAGTGATGTTACATATTACATGGATAGGGGCATGCATCCAGCAAATATGCAGTTGATGTTGGCAGTTCATTTAAGTGCTTCGCAAAGTCACCACAATACATAGAGCCATTGCACCAATTCATTGTTTTGCATTGTAGCCACAATTTGCTTATGGGAAAGTTGTTTACATATTCACTTGAAATTCAACAATGCTAATTGACATTGCAGAAATGTCTTTAGCATTACATTTCATTGTAGATACAAGAGGATTCAGGAGGCTGAAGCAATTGTCAAATGTTTAAAAAGAGGGTCACCAAATCTGGCATTGAAATTCCACCCTTAGAATAATGCCACAAGAAACAATGTTATTTAGCACTTCAGAAAACTATGATAAAGCAAATTGGAAAATTCAAACCAATAATCAAGAATATCTTATAAATGATTATTGCCACAGCAAATTTTGTTATAAAGTGCAAGTTTCAAAGATATCTGCAAATTTGGTCGCAAAGCATTTACAGACACACCAGTTACATTCAATGTTAATTTAACAGCAAGCATATTATAAAGCTCAAACAAAAAGTTGAACAACACATTCAAAACTATGGTTTTTTCACCACTTTTAAGAGCTTTGGCAATTTCTGTTTAACTACACTTCTCTGACCTGCTATGCATTCAGCCATGATCCCACCATTAACAATGCTTATTAGCACGACCATTACTCCTCTCAATAAAAAAATGTGGGAATACTGATGATTGCATGGCCATGATAATAAACAGAAGCTAATTATTTAGGTTATGTTTAAATGAGGAGATTCTTAAAATACTATCATTACTCACCAACTTTAATATATGAAGTACAAACAGAGTGATAATACATGCAGTGCAGTAAAAAGACTATTATCATTCACTTGAAAGGTGTGATGTGGCAACACCATGTACATTAGTTTATACCAAGATTTTTTCTTGGGCTGGAGGAGTATAGTATACACATTATCGTTCATTTAAAATAAAGAGAGTTGAGGGTTGTTACACTACATCACTAAAATATTCTTACTTGAACGCGTTTCGGGAGACGGTTTGTTCCCATCGTTACCGTCTCCTGAAACGCGTTCAAGTAAGAATATTTTAGTGATGTAGTGTAACAACCCTCAACTCTCTTTATTTTAAATTATGACACATCACTGTTACTAGCTTCTAAATCTTCAAAATTAGTCAACATTATCCTTCGTTAAGTTACTATTTTTTACCTTATTAACCAGAATGCATCACCCCAGAGTGTTGGCCTTTACAAACAACTTCTTCTTTGTAGATAACTGAGATAGATTTTAAGACTCAACTTACAAATGTGGTTTTTGTTATGTCCTGCAAGTCCAAAACTGGACACACATGCACAAGTTTTGATGGAACTTGACAAAGTTACCCAGCAATTGCAGTGCAGGTAACATAAGCCATATACTGCGAACCCTGCACCAACACCCAGGCAATACTGAAACTCTACAGGTGTTTGCTATATACTATGCTATTTTAACAACCAAATTAGCCTCAATGCATTTTTGGAAAATGAGTAACATATCAGTTCCCATACATTTGGTAAAGTACATTCCTATGACGGTGCCTAATTTGGATACAGGTTTCCCTTAAGTGCATCAGCCTAAAAGGACTTTTTGAGAGCTTCATGTTTGTCCTTTTTTCGCTCCCTGTCCTGTGAAACTGTAGCAATCGTCTCATTGTATTAGCTTCTCTTTTTAATTGTGCAGTGGTTCCAGGAACCTCGTATCTCTTCTGTTCTACGTCTTTGCATTCTATTAAAATATGTTTTTATGTTTGGCAACTAATGGGTTCCATTTTATTTAGCCCCATTGTCTTCAGATGGTTTCAAAACATTAGTTATGTGCTAGGTTTACATGGGGCTGTGATCGGTGAAATAATATTAATAATACTATTAATTTTAAATGGTTTAAAATGCATTTCAAAATGAATGGTTAATTTACAATGTTATTTTTAATAACTTTCCAAATGGCAGTCATTCATCAAAATGTTAATTCAACTAACAGAAACACAGTGCTAGTTTTATACAGCTTGTTCAAGGAAAATAATAAAAAAACAAGTTTATCTAGAGTAACGAACTTGAAGCTCTCCTGTTACTTCAGGCATACATTTCAGAAACATCCTTAGAATGAGATTAGTAAGGAGCTGTAAGCAAAATTGCTTTTGTTGTACCTGCTGACCTGCTTACAGGAAGTGAACCACCTTGGGGTTATAAGCCTATTGTGCTGGAGTTCCAATGCTTGCATAAGCTAGCCCCAATAAGACATACTCTCGGTACTAAACTTACGATTTTATAATGCCTTAGGCCTAACCAAACCATATCTCATGTAACGTGTACAGGGAGGGCCAAAATACTACAAACCGGCTGCGCTGTGTTTTTCCTGTCTGCATGCTCGGCAGTTGTTGCCATCTGCCGCTATCATAGAAAAGTGGGAATGAAACCACATAACATTTTTAAAACTACTTTTAAAGGTTTTACTTACCAACTTTATGAAAGGAGATGCTTAAACTGGCCATTGTCATTGTCCACAAACTTTTGGCACCTCTTTAGTAAACTATCCATCATCACCGTAGTTTAATAATTCTGTCCTCAAACACACTTTCAAGTGTTCTATTCAAAATATTGGCCGTAGAGCAGTAGCAGAGGCTTCTTGAAAAAAGGCAAAATCATGCTCCTTGTCTGTTAATTTTTTAAAAAAGGAATGTTATGTATGTGCGCCAACTGTTGACTCGGAAAATAATTGGCCTTATAACTCTTTCTCTGCTCATGGCACATCATACACCAATTTTTTCATAATGAAGGGGTACTTCATGAACAGTATTAGGTTTGACAGAGCTCCAATAACAATTATTTTGTGTACACACATATTCCATGAAGATGGAACCAAGCCTCGTCTATGAAAAATATTAAATATAGGTCTATTTCACCATTGTGTACACTACTTTCACTTGGTGAGCTGACTGAGTTAAAACATACAAATCATAAATAAATACACACTGTGCAGTAGAAAACATATACTGAGCTATAATATACTTTGTGACTAAGTACAGGACAAAATAATAAATAACTCCTAATAACTGAACTACATCACATCACTGTCAACTGTTGCCCTCCATGGACTAGTGGTACCGTGTTAGCTCTAGTTCCCAAGGTCGTGGGTGCAAATGGATTTTTTCGGGGATAAAAATACTTAGCATGCCTGGTGGTCCCGTGTCGTAGATTTACAGCAAGTAAAAGAACCTCAAGCCTGATAAAGAGGCCTCTGAGCAAAATTATCGATCTTTCACACCAAATATAGAATGGGATGATAAGGACCATAGCAGTTAAAGAGCGTCCATAAATAAAACTCAATTTAATTTAATTCACTGTCAACTCGTGACCTTGTTTATAGCAGCAGTGCATTATAATGTTTCCACAGGCCCAGTGGAAAAACACCATACAGCCGGTTCATACTTTCTTGGCTCTCCCGTTACTGCAGGCATACATTTCAGAAACATGCTTACGAGATTACTAAGGAGCTGTAAGCAAAATTTCACATTTTTAAAATATGACGTGTTACTATTTGTTGTTTTTGTGGTTGTTGATGCAGAAAAAATGTGGTGGGGTAAGCATCATCAGTCACTTAATAGTAATTGCCCCTGGTTATAGATACAAGGGAGATGCAGAAAGCAGAATCGATATGTCATATGTCTACATATGATGTCCCTGAAATTCCATATTCTTTACACAACATCACAAGCAACAACACTTCGAAAAATGATAAGAGGACTGAAAAATTCCAACCAAATACAACAGATATCTGGCATATGATGGCACAGAAAAACTTATTTGAAATAAAGTCTGTGTTTTAAAGAGAGATGTATTTTTTGTGTCTGTCTTATTGTTGACCCACTATATGAAATTACATAAAATCCTCCTGAGCTGAGGACTTCACAGGCTATTCCCAGAAAATTTAAGATATACAGTTTATTGTCATGTAAATATCTTAAACATATGGTATTTCAATAAAAATTGTTAAGGCATTTTCTGAGAAAATTAAAAATATCGACAATTGTTTCAAGGGTAGTTTGGGGTGGGGGATAATCTTGAAAATATTTGTGTTGCATCTTTTAATATGCTGAATATAAATAACCAAGTTTCGTATTTATTGGGTTTCTAGTTTTTGAGGTATGCTGTTCACAGGCATGCAGAGCAATTTTTTAAGAAAATGTGCCTCTTTTTTATTCAAGGAGTCTCAAAACATGTATTTTCTGGTGAAATCTCAATATGGAGTTTCTTAATGGAATAGAACACTTTCACTTACTGTAACTACGTAATAGAGAAAGCATCAAAATAGTGTAGTCAAAATACTGGAAACCAAATAAACATTAAAGGCACAATAAATATGCACAGAATATGTATATGCCAAGCATGAATGTGAAAAGTATGAATATTTAAAGCCAAACAAGTGTACAATGCAAATAAATATGCGTGAATTATATACAGTGATTTATGAAGAATTGAAACATTTAGTTCTTTAATTGTTTCAAAATGAGTTATGTTAGCGACAACTTATTATACCTGGAATGCAGAGGAATTTTGGGATATTATTTACCTGTATAGCAAATATTGAAAATGTCCTACATCCTGCATAAGGCAAAACTCAACATGTCGTTCTATGTTATTGGCCACTTGGAGGACTCTGTAGTCAATTGCTTGAATCACCTGTGTTATGTTGTGCTTCAGATCGTACATTGTCTGGAAACATGTAGCACAAACCCTGTCTTTTAAGTAACCTCACAGAAAAAAGTCTGGCAATGCCAAATCCGGAGATCTCGGTGGCCACAGGTTCTTGGAAATTATCCGGTTGTCAAAGAAACTTGCAATTAGGACATGGATTCATTTGAGGTATGGCATGTAGCGCCGTCCTGCTGAAAATATCCTTGACTCATCTCTACATCATCTAGTTGTTCAGCAAACTCCATGAAAATCTGTCAGTACTCTGCAGTGTTCACATTGTTTAAAAAAAATTGGTCCCACCATACTCTGTACGTATATTGCGCACCAAACTGCGACTTGAACCGGGTGCTTCATGAATAACAAGTGGATTTTTGCTGGACCAATAACATTAGTTATTTGAGTTCACATAGCCGAATAAATGGAACCATGCTTCATCTGTGAACCAAGTGATGGACAATATGGCAGGATTTTGCACAATAAAAGCCTGAAATCAACGACAATAATTCAGTTGTCTATCCTTATCTAGTTCCTGTAGCTGATGGTCAACTGTAATCCTATACGGCTTTAGGCCTGCACTTTTCACAGCTCTCTGACACATTGAGTAGCTGTAACCTGTCTCCTGCAACAAACATCTTAATAATTTTTTGGGTTACTGATCCAGTTGTACTCTTATGTCAACAACCGTGGGAAGCCTAGATGAACGACTTTTGCCTTTTTCACTCACCAGAGATTTAGTTGTTACCAATTTGTTTACCAGTCCCCGTATTGTGTTTCTTTGTATAGGATTCTGAACACCAAATTCTCTCTGGTATGCCCTTTCAGTAGCTGTAATTGAATTCGTAATCCAGTATTGCTTTACAAGGAAGAGTCGTTCAATTAATGTGTACTTCATTTTCATGTTTACTAGAACAAAATCTTAAAAACAGTTGTCGACAATAAAACTAACAATTAAGAATATAACCTGAACATCTGCTCATCTAGTGTCAGGCAATCAAACCTCCAGAACATTCTGCTTAATTTGGTGCTAAAATTGGGACACTGAGTGAATTTAAAACAGAATAATTAAAGAAAGAAATGTGTCAGTTCTTCATAAATCACCCTATATGAGAAAACACAAAACTGAAAACTTTTCTTGGCAAAAATCTTTGTAGAGGGACTCATGCAGGTATGATAAAACAAAACCATTACAATCGACTTTTTGGGACAAGTAATTAAGATGCCATATGGTGTATTCTGCAATCAATATGAATAAACATTGGAATGTTGTTTCAGCATAGTGACACCTTCTTGCTTAATGTTAAAAAATTGCTAGGTAAAACTATACAGTGAAAAGCCTAATATAGATAGAAGAATCACTTTTATATGAATAATATTGCTTTCTGTGATACGTACTTATAATAGGTAGAAGTAGTGTATTCCACTTAAAAATTTTGATCTTGAAATTTCTCCTCAAATAAAAAAATAAAACAGCAGTTTAGGAAATGGTTTATGTGTGTGTTTGTAAACAGCATAACTCAAAATGAAGAGTCCGATAAACATAGAACTTGACATTTCAATTCAGTGTCTTCCAGAGATGGTATACTAAGATTTGCAAAATTATCCCCCAAGCTCAAACTACCCTTCACATTCTTAACATTCCCCACCTCAAACTACCCTTTACAAAGTTTTTAAACATTTTTAAAAATGCCATTTAAGATTTTGAAACATATTTATGTGACAAATAAAATGTATACGTTAAATTGTTTGGCAATTGCTGGTGAGGTTGTGTTGATTCGGAAAGAATTTTGTATAACGGGTAAACCATAAGAGAGAGAAACAAAAAAACATTTAGATTTCTTTAAAACACCAATTTATTTCAACTTTCTTTTTTTGTGGAATTGGCCATTTCCAAGATATCCGTTATTATTGATTTGAATTTTTCAATACTTTTGACGTTCTTTAAAATACCATCGTTGTTCAGTTGTTTCTCGTGATGTCAGCAAAAGAATATGAAATTTCAAGGCCACCATATAGGGAATGGCTTTTAAACTTATGGTTGTCAATTTGGTTTCCTTTATCCCTCCCTTATCTACAAAGAAATGTGTAGTGAAAATATTTCTGCACAGATATACCTTGATTAACACAAAGTAGCCAAACAATAAACTTTTGTATGAATAGTTTGTAGAAGCTACAAAAAGTAAATGGTAGTAAGTGCAGAAAATCATGTGAATGTAAGAGATTTTGGTAGTAGTGCTTAATGCCTGTCCTCATGACATGAAACTGGAGAAACTTAAAATTAAATAATTAGGAGAGGAAAATTGGGAAGGAAACATTCAAAGCTTAAGTTTAATGACTCCCCGGGATTTGCCAGTTATGAGGACTACAGAAAACCTGGAAAGAAAACCTCAGTTAGGGAGGACTGTTCTAGGTGGATGTGAATCGCAGACCTGTTTATTAGTCCGTGCCTTAATGCCCTCGGCTAGTCATATCAGTTTATGAGAATACTGTAATATGATGAATTTCTATGAATTTGTCTTTGGTAGACAAAGTCATGTGAATGCATGCATACATTTTTATTATACACATAGACGGCAAGTATTTGTGAACATTAACAATTGTGTGTGTAAATTTATGTTCTGAAAAAAATACCCTAATGGCTGGATAGCTACAATGACTAATAAATCGTATATTAATTCCTGTGACTTATCCAAGGAAGCTAAAACATCAATTACTTTTAGATAATCCACCAGGAATACTTTCCTTGTTTGACTAATTTGCTACTTCTGAAAAACATAAATATAATTCTTACTCGGCAAACTTTTCCCCATATAAAGTGGCAATAGTGATGTAAGCAATGGTTCCCGACAAGGAGAAAAGCCATGGGAGGGAAGAATGTGCTGCATAAGCTCTTCCGCTGGAGAATGTGCTACAGAGTATTACGTCAAGCAGAAGACACGTGCTCACATCTGCATTGTTTTTGAATGGTAAACAATATGAATATCTTAAAATTTCTATGAATAACCTGTGAATTCTTCTAGGTTCCAAATGATTTCCTTACAACCTTTGAACCATTAAATCTTACTGATCAAAACATTTAGGTCTCACTAACGCATACAATCTGGATGCTGCTGGACATGCTAGGATAAAAAAATAAATTGAGTTGTATTTATGGACGCTCTTTAACTACTATGGTTCTTAGCGTCCCATTCTATATTGGGCGTGAAACACCGGTAATTTAGCTCAGAGGCCTCTTTATCAGGCTTGAGGTTCTTTTACGTGCCGTAAATCTACGACACGGGACCACCGGCTTTACTTCCCTTCCGAAGGAAGCCGTGCTAACGATTTTTACGCCCGAAAAAATCCATCGCCCTCCGCCGGGTTTGAACCCGCGACCTTGGGAACTAGAGGCTAGCACGGTACCACTAGTCCACGGAGGACGACTCACATGCTAGGAATTTTTATAATTAATTGGGAATGATAACTATATCATTACCTAACTGAATGAAAAGAAAACACAGGGTACATGCAGTGCTGTGTTTCACTCAACATGCAGCTAACCTATATGTGATTTCTTTGCATTCATTGGTTGAAATGACATGCTCAATGGTGTATTGTGAAACACCAGCTACAACAATGCATTTGGTGTGTCCTATCCAAAAGTCTTCTAGTAAACTAAGACAAAGTGCATGTCAACCACACAGTACAATAATATCCAACCCTTTCCTCAGCCCCGGACAGTTTCTCGTCGTTGCAATATACTGCAATTTCACTTCTTGTCTCATTTCAGTCTTGAGCTCACTTTGTAACAGTGTGACACAGTGTGTCATTCAGAATGGATGGAAGACCGGGGTCTGCAACTTAGATTGATCAACCTAATGAAGTAATGGATGTGGCAGCAATTACAAAAGGGGACTTCGTCTACGAAGATTTGTTTCAGGCGCTGGAAATACCATACAAAGCCATCCAATGGCTAGTTAAACACCATCTTTTGAAAAGCACTGCAGTGTCATAATAGCACCATAGATGACAAATGGTGGTTCTGTACAAGATGCAAAGCTTTTAAATCCATGAGGGAAGCATCGTGCTTTGCTGGCAGCAAGCTCTCATTTAATGCAGATAATTATATTTGCTTATGGTTGGGTGAAGGATCATTTTCTACAAGATGCAGCTGCCGAAGCTCGCACTAGCGAGTTTCATGCAGCCACAGACTAGGCAAATTTTTCTCATGAGGAGTGTCACACTGCTCCCATAGGAGGCTTAGATGAGAATGGCAATCCTGCAAATGTCATGACAGTAAATAAAAAATCTTCCACCACAAGTATCACCGCGGGAACAACAAAAAGGCCACTGGGTCTTTGGAAGCATTGAAAGGTGAAGTGGAAGGTACTTGCTAGTGGAAGTACCTGAGAGAAGGGCTGCTATGTTGAAGCAGCTGATACCGCAGTACATTCTACCAGCATCACACATCATTTCCAATGGCTGGGCTACTAATGGCAACTTTGGGTAACTTAATGGATTCACTGCAAGAGGAAGCTGAGGAGACAGTCGGTATGTGACAGGAGCTGTTTGAGTCCTATTCCCACAAATATATGTACAAAAACTGTGTGCCAAGAAAGCAGGTTTTTCACAATTTTTTGGCCACATTGTCTGAAAATTACAGCATTTTAGCTGTAAGGCACCATTTCCTTCACTTAACAGTGGACATGCATTCTAGTATATTGTGCTCATTTTATGTCCTTGCTTTATTTTGCATGCATACTACATTTTGTGTTCAGATACAGTTCACAGGTTATGTTTGCTTTCTTTTTCAGTATTCTTGCATTTTATATTTATGCCTTCCAAATTGTGTAGGGCTACTATTTGTTTCCAGTTTGTTTTGATATAAGAACATTGCCTTTCAGTTTTGTGGTTTTGCATATAACCTATGCATACATTATTGTTCTACGGTTTAAACATTCATGCTTTTCACCTTTATGCTTTGTGACATATCACGTGCATATTTATTGTGCATTTAATGTTTATTTTGTTTCCAGTATTCTTTTTTTCACAAATTTCCCTATATAAAACACACCATATTTATTTAGTTATTTATTTATTTACTAACAATATTCTTATTACTTTCTCTACCATATACTACAGGAAGCAAAGAAAGTATTATATTCCACCCAAAAATAGGAGTCGAGATTTCACCAGAAAATGCATTTTTTGAGGCTTCACAGATCTAAAAATGCATTTTTAGCAAACAAAACGGACGATACCTTCTCTACCTACTAGGACGTGGCAGAAAAATTAAAAATGCTGTTTATTGTTAAAGAGACCTCAAAACATGTATTTCCAGTGAAAGCTCGGTATAGAATTTTTTGGTATAATGCAGTACTTTCTCTGTCTTTACATGGTAGAATAACGAATTGATTTTCTTTTATTCAGGGGGACTCAAAATGTCTGCTTCTGGTGAAATCTCGGTATACAATTTTTGGGTGGAATGCACCAGCTACTGGCCTAAGAGGTATGTGGTACAATAACTAAAAATCCTTCTTTTTGGATTTAGGGGGCCTCAAAACATGTATTTCTGGTGAAATCTCGGTATTGAATTTTAAGAATTCAGACCACCTAATACTTATAGTTGCACATTTTTGTGTCTTTGCACACAATCCACAAATATTTATGTGCTTTATACCCATGTTTATGCATATTTCACTTTATATTGAACACTCCTTAGTTATTTTAGGATGCACATAATACCAAATATATATGACGCACATTCCAATGTCATCTGTATGTGTTCCCTGCTGTTCCCCTCAACGCTGTCTAGGCATGTTAGATAAAACAATGACGGCTGGCATCCAGCAAATACACGCTTGCAAATGTTGGTACTGCAATAAGCACCTCGGCATAATAGCGATGTCGCACAGAATTGACTACCACCAGCTATTATGCATAATTACCAGATCAATTTGTGGTATTAGTGTTATGCGAGGAATTTCACTATGGCGACCTTGCTCAGAGCCTGATTAAGGTGCCAACAACAGAACTGTATATTCGTGGCATGCAAGCCGCTAACAATGTAATATTTTACATCCCTGGAGGTTAAACAAACATGCAAAAGACACACGCACGTACATGTTCAAATGTCAATGAATATTTTGAAATGTGCATTTCGATTAAGAGAAGCACCTAGATAACCAATGGATGTCACATGCAATGAAAACATGTGTAAAATAACTAATGCGTGTTTTCTGCAAGGGGAAATAAAAAGTGAAATGTGCATCAACATGGGTATAACGCACATAAATATGTGCAAATTGTGTGCGAAATCACAAAAATGAAAAGCAATGACCCTGTAAAACAAAACACATAAATGAAGCAAAACATAAATAATGTTCAAAGCAAAGTATACGTTAACTACACAATATATATGTATGGGATTTTGGGAAAGTCTCCAATTTATGAAGTTTAAACTTGTCAATTTTTTACATTTCATTTTTACTTGACCTTTCTTTCATTCATTATTCTACCACGTACATAGTAGGTAGAGGAGGTATTGCATTCCACCCAAAAATTCGATACCAAGATTTCTCCGGAAATATATGTTTTGAGACCTTGAATGAAAATAAAGGAATGTTTACTTATTATACAACGTACCTAGTAGGTATTGCATTTTACGCAAAAGTTCTATATCAAGATTTCAGCAGAAATGCATGTTTTGAGACCCCTTGAATGAAAATAAAAGGAACTATACCTTATCTGGCTATGTACCTATTAGGTAGAGCAGGTATTGCATTTCACACAAAAATTCTATACAGAGATTTCACCGGAAATGGATGTTTTGAGGCCCCTTGAATGAAAAGGAAAAGAACTTTTACTTATTCTACACAAAATTCTACTTTTACTTATTCTCTACCTAGTGGGCAGAGGAGGTATTTGATTCAACACAAATTCAATACCGAGATTTAACCGGTAATGCATGTTTTGAAGCCCTATGTATACAAGAAATGCATTTTCAGAAAGCTAAACTGGCGAATACCTTCTCTACCAACAGGTACATGGTAGAAAAGGTAAACATGCTTTTTTGGTTCAGAATGGCTCAAAACATGTATTTCGGGTGAAATATCGATATAGAATTTTTGTGTCGTATACAATACCTCCTCTACCTTTTTAGGTGTGTGGTAGAATAAGCAAGTGCTTTTTTATTCAAGGGCCTCAGAACATGTATTTTCGGTGAAATCTCGATATCGCATTTTTGCGTGGAATGCAATATCCCCTCCATCTACTAAGTACGTGGTAAAATAAGTAAAAGTTATTTTTCTTTTCATTCAGAGCGCCTCAAAAACGTATATTCCGGTGACATCTCAGTTTCAAATTTTTGCGTGGAATGCAATGCTTCCTCTACCTTTTTAGGTACGCGGTAGAATAAGGGAAAAGCTTTTTGTATTTATTAGCCCCAAAACATGTAATTCCGGTGAAATCTTTCTGTGAAATGCAGCACTTCTACCTAAGGCATACACGGTAAAATAAGTAAAAATTAATGGGGGGGAATTGAAAATTTTCTGTTTTTCTTGCCAAACTTTACGTATGCTTTGCTTTAAATATTGTATATGTTTGGCTTCATCCACGTGTTTTGTTTTACGGGTTCTTGCGTGTCATGTCTGTGTTTTCGCACACATTTCACTTTTTATTTACCCCTGTAGAAAACACGCCTTACTTAATTTTACGCGTATACAGAAACATCAAATACATCATACACACACTTCATCATCTGTGTGCGCTCCCTGCGTGTTTAACGTCTAGCGCTGTTGTTACATATTACATTGGTAGCGGCTGGTATACAGCGAAAATACAGCTGTGATATTGGCACTTCAATAAGCGCTGCGCGCGGCCCCCATAGTGAATAGAGTCGTCGCACGGAATTACCATTCACTTGACTTATACCCCCGCCGCTATAACGTTGCACTTTACAGTTCGTGTGGCTTCGCGTAAGGTTGGCTACATCGTGGTTGCGACGTTGCCAGAGTGGCTAGTAAACAACAACAGCTGATTGTTCTCATTTCTATCGTGTCTAAGCCGCATACAAAAAGCGTACGTAAGTAGCGAACGTCAATGAATAATAACTATTTCGTATTATTATTGTTAATTGAAAATAACTGCATAAACATTGCAGCGTATGTAGAATAAATTACGCACTTTTGACAATATAGAAACAAAATAATACAAACTTCCTGCTACAATGAGAAATAAAACAAATTATAAGCATGCTATAACAAAGTTATTTTCACTCACCCATTTAAAACTGCAATGGCTCAATTCCATCCAAATCCCCGTTGTCGTCGTCGTCATCGTCATCCTCGGAAGCATCATTGTCATCATCTTCACCAAGGCATATCATCAATGGTTCACACTCACTAATAATTCCGTCTATTTCTTGTGCTTTTCTTATAGCTTATGCACATGATCCACTTTCTTTTTCCACGAAGCCGCGTCCACCGTAGCCACACATTCCCGCAAAAGCCTTTCCACCTCGGTAATGGTAAATGACTTATTGTTCTCCCTCACATAAACCTTAATGTCGTTCCACACTAATTTGATGGGGTTGAAGTGACAGTGTACGGCTTTATCAGCAGGAATAGAGGGATGGCCGTGAAGCTTCACGTACTCCTTTTCCTGTTAAAAGAATTCTCGGGTGCTCCTTAATAGTTCCAATGCCTGACTATTAAGTGGCACACCTCGGCGCAAAGGATTTTCACTTCGTGAATCATCACTCGGCGATCGGCGTCGTTTTTCCGACATTGTCGCACTTAAGGTTTGTTTAAATAAATAATATGAATGAAATATATATAAAATAGATAAATATAAATACATAAATGTATAAACGAACAATAACAAAACTATCAAGCAAGAACCACAAATCTAAATAACAAATAACAATGAACAATATGTAGCTTGTAAAGAACAACTCGACGCTCTGCTAGAGATTCACAAACTGAAGCACGTGGTTGGGAATAGTTACATCCGGCAACAGAGCCGATTCTAGATCCGGTTCCGCTTTGTCATCGACCATCTGGAATGCTGCCTTGTGATTGGCTTAGGAAGTCAAACGGTTGAAGCTTTTCATCTGTTTTTTCGCGAGTGTACCAACTTAAACGCTAGCTGTCAAGTGCAACGTTATAGCGGCGGGGGTATAACTGGTGCATATGAGGCAGGTACATGAGTCCTACTCTTTTCGAAAATACTCTTCACGTGTGCAGGGAAGTTAAATGCTACAGTACAGTATTTTCTAAGAATGTCAAATCCGACATTCTGTTCTTAGTGTATCCTCCACAGCGATGAAAATGTGTTGAATAACTAATGTCGCCAAAACCGCTAAGATACTCAGCCTCAACGCGTAGCCGAGAGATTGATGGCCATCAGCCTGAAAGCGTAGCCGAGGGATGTTTTTTAGGATGAGAGGAATGTAGCAAGCCGCAACTGCGAAGCGACGACAGGGATCTGCGCGTCTAAAACTCGAATGATTCACGTTTCGACATTCTGCCCTTAGTGAAGAGGTCACATTCACTTCTAAACTCACTCCTAAGGTAATTTATTCGTTTTCCTTTTGCTTTTATAAGCATTTTCAACAAGGACACACTAAGAGCAGATTCACCGTCAATTCATTCTTCGTATTGTAATGAGTGAACCTGTAAGTAAGAAACCATACATTATATATAATTATACTTTAAATTACATTTTACATTATACCACACCATATGGCTTCGTGATTCTGCAAGGAAAGATAAACAGGAAGGTTAGTTTCGATAAAATTATGTTGTAAGTAATATTTCATACCTGTGAAAACAGCACTTCTATCTCCGTTATTTCTTGAACTGCTGCTTAATTTATCTTGTCTTGTCGAGTGCTTACTTTAAGACGCGACTGTCAACCATAACAGGGATTGACATGACGCTGGTAGGATGGGCAATACAAGTCGGAATCATTTTAAACCACCGCTTCCTCCTTTGGAACCACAGAACACCAAAGCATTAGAAGTGCAACTATTATGTTAAAACTTTAGAAACACAAAGGCGATCGCAGCCTGAGTAGTGATCGGGGATGGAACTATAGTATGAAAAATCGTGCTCTCGGTTGATGACGTCACTCGTAGCTACTACAGCTGTATATTTCATACCTGCTTAGCTCATCTGATCATAAGTTATAATACTGTATCGCTACTGACGACCTACAAAGTTAATTACGTGAGCACTTTGAGTTATTCAAATTTCGTTTTAAAGGAATTGATTAACCCTCCGTCAGGCGCGCGCTTTGGTAGAACGCCGTTAGTCGCGCGGGGCCTAGTAGACCCGCGCTATATTTTTGTTGTTATTGTTTGTATTTTTGTTTTCTTTCGTTTATTTTCTTTTTTTTCTCCTGTTTTTACCTTTATTTAGATTAAGCGTACAAGGCTTTCATTAATAGGTATTATCTTACAACATAAAAATACAAACTAAAATATGAGTACATATACGTTAAATTGTATTACAGTAAGTATAAAGAAATACATTGCAATTTCCAGGTATACATACAACTTGTAATTTCAAATGTTCAATTACTCAGAATCATCTACTATCTCACCCGTGTTTTCCCCGACTAAGCAACTTTCGCAAATAATTTTAGCATGTTAGCTCAAACACAGGAGGGGTGTTGCATTTCCCACATGCATATTTAGTTTTGCAGTTCATTTTGTGTTTGTTGCAGGGTTCACATCGTTTCCTTTTCAATGTGCACAGTGGTGTATTTGACAATTCATCTACTCGGGATTCATCAGGTTTATATTTTGTCAGAAGGCCTTTCAAATCACCGGGTAGATTTGATGCTGTTGCTCTCCTTTGTAGCTGTTGCAACAGTAAAGCTAAAGATAGTGCTTTCAAATACTCATGCCTTGTGGAATATTTATTTTGATTTCCAATGAAGATAACCCTAGAATTAATACCTGCAATGTTCAAGATAAGGTAAAAAAATTACCATGGGCCAACTTCTCGTTGTTCTGGCTACATTGTATGTAGCACACAATTTATGTACTACAACAACTCCAGATTTAGTGCCGTAATGCAGGATTATTTCAGGCTTTTTCTCAGCACTTTCTGATAACTGCGTGGATGAAACATGTAGACTTGAGAGCAAAACTACTGTTTTACCCTTTTTTGGAACATATGAAAAAAGCGTTTCATTTTTTGTGAAGCCAAATATGCTTTCATACTGACTGCGATCTTTTGGAGAAGTGAAATTAGTGGGTAACTCTTTTGTTCTTTCGCACTGTGCCGACGAAAGAAAGTTGTCTTTTGCGCAATTCATTCACCAGGGATACACTGGTAAACCAATGTCTGCAGTAACATTTCATCCAGTGCCAGAGATTGGTTCAGTTAGTCTCAGCATACAGCCTCTGCCGAGTTAGTTTGCAAATATGGTCCTTCCGGCTGCTGTCCACAATAAATCTCCATGTTAGCTGTATAAAACAGTTTTGCATCACTCAAACAGAATATCTTTATGCCATACTTGTTTGTCTTGGATGGTATATATTGTCGAAAACCAAATCGACCACGAAATGCCGGCAACTGTTCGTCGACAGTGACATTTTGTCCAAGAGAATAATGGTTCTGACAGTTGTTCTGAAACAATGTAAACATTTCTCTAACAACAGCCAATTTATCCAATCTTCGTCGCTCCAGTCTTGAGCATTTGTCATCAAAGCGAATACAGCGTATTAGAAAACTGAATCGTTTTTTGGACATAGCCATTTGGAACAGAGGAATTCCAAGATCATCGGTTCTCCAAAAATCGTGAATATTCTGGCGTCTACCACGAAAAATTCCTGCCAGGTACAATAAGCCTAGGAAAGCTTTTATTTCTATTACATCTATAGGTCTGCTGCCTCCTTCATGATCAAATTTGTGCTGCACACTGCTAATGTAAGTATTTGAGCTTTCAACAATCAAATCAACTAGGTATATCTTCTGTAACAAAAAGGTTCCAACAATCAATTTCCGTTTTCGCATTTTTGGCAGCTCCTACCACACCAGGAAGTTTGGTCAATACATTGTGAGCCGTTGTCTGTGTTATTTTCAAAGGTATTCTTTTTCATTTTGTTCCATCTCTTCCTGTGACTAACAACAGAATTTATTGTCAATAATAATAATAATAATAATAATAATAATAATAATAATAATAATAATAAGAAGAAGAAGAAGAAGAAGAAGAAGAAGAAGAAGAAAAAGAAGAAGAATTACTATGATACGCATATGATGTTACCTATAAAATACATGTTATCACACAAGCTGCTTTCATCGTCTTCCTCTTCATCTTCATGGTCAGTTTCTGAATCTAAAGACCTCGTTTCCAGTTTATCTTCTTAATCAGAGTCATCTTATTCATATAAGTTGTCATCCACGGGCAAGGCATCATCATCGCAAAGTAGGCGATGTACTTCTTCCAAATCATTCGGATTTTGTAGATCGTATCTTTTACTCGTATTCATGACGAAGCAGTAACAGCTCCTTGCAATAGCAAGGGAATATTGCACAAAAGCTATGAGAAACAAATTTGTCAAGAATATGTAACGAGAGTAGGCACGCGGGGCCTGGTTGACCTGTGCGACGCGTAACTGATGATTAGTTGTTCCTCCAGCCAAACAAATAAACAGATAAGGTTATCGCTGCAGCAAATAATCGCGCAAGGTGTAATGTTAGATGTGCTAGTCAGGCAATTGCATAGGTGCGTTCGTTCGAAAATTATAACGTTTATATAATGCCAGGGGTCTCTCAGGCCCCTAGCGACTGACGGAGAG
Source organism: Deroplatys truncata (assembly GCA_030765065.1). Classification (NCBI taxonomy): domain Eukaryota; kingdom Metazoa; phylum Arthropoda; class Insecta; order Mantodea; family Mantidae; genus Deroplatys; species Deroplatys truncata. The sequence goes on along the minus strand of CM060989.1, from coordinate 89,169,326 downwards.
TTAAAGATCACATAAAATAACTTTTCACTGTCATCTGTAGCAATATTTGAGTAATTATGATCAGCTGAACACCTGACAGCTAGGCTAGCATGAGAAACACAACTGTTTATTCCTGTGTAATTTATTTAATTATCCAACAGTCGGCACTTACATTGCTTTTATATAATATTATTGGGGTAAATTGTGGTTGCTGAATGTTTCTATGTCATAATACATAATGGTCACATTTAAATCTTTGAGGCTGAATGAGAAGATCAAGTACCTTGCAATAATTTCTTCTGCATGCTTCATGGTAAAATCTTTTGCACTTAAATTGTCTCCATGTTTTGTTTGAACTTGCAACCAACTAATAGTAGGATGTGGAATTTGACAGGAAAATTAGAAGAATGACACACATTTGCTCAACATGAATAACTTAATTCCATTTCCTACAAAGAAACTTCTGCATAAATTATATGTATAGTGTAGCTATTGTTTATCATTCACTAAATCCCTATTAGCACTGCAATAAATGTCATTAGCAACAGTTTAACCACACTATTTAACACTATTAATGTCATTATCACTCTCTGTGCTCTGACTTGAAGCACCATCACTGGACACAAATGGGCACAACTTAACTCCAACTTTCCATTGTGCATATCCTAGAAGTAAATGAAATACATGTTTAAACTACCCTTAAAAGTAGGTTTCTGAAAAGATAAATTGCTTGCATTAAGGAAAAATTTGTGGTTACAAACACCTTGTGATTATATTATATACTATCCATTCTAAACCAGAGTTCTCTCTGATGTAAACCAAAGAGGTAATGCTTCTGCTTGTCATGAAACTAAGCACTACGCTTACGCCAGTGTAAATAGTTCCTTAATAAATGTATTGTATCATGAACTATTGGAGTACGAAAGGTATATAACTACATATTTTATTGGTTATCGTAAGAACTCATTGTTATAGGTAACGGGTTAATGTTGTTCCAGAAGTCGATGTGTCATGGCGGATAATGTAAATGCGCAATGTCATGTACCAACTGTTAAACGGAAAAAACGCTGCTGCGTCAATAAAACCGGTATTAAAATAAAACCGGTAATAAAACACTTTGGTATTATTGTGAACTGTTACACGCTGTCATAATAGAAAAGAGCGAAATTGTGAATAAATGCAATAAAACTGAATAATAATCGCAAAGCAGTAAAAAAAATGTTTATTGTCTAATTCTTGGCGTTTAGTAATGACTATTAGCGCTCGTGCACTACTAAATAAATGTAATACAAATGAATAATTACCGTGAAACAGTTAGCAAATGTAATACAACTAAACAATTACCGCGACGCAGTATGCAAATGTAATACAACTAAATAATAATGAATGCTACTTTAATTATGTCCAAGGACATATACACTCTCACAGTACAATTCTTAGCCTTAAAAAAGGGTGTTTTGCATCGATGTATATAAGGAAGGAAGAAGTAGACGTTCTGTGAGACACATGTAGAAGAAAGATAAGTTCTGGAGGATAGACAATAAAGGGATATTAAAAGGAAGTTCTGAGGGAGAAGACGAACCAGAAGAGAGCTGCGAAGATGTTATGCCGCAGGATAATTCTCGGAGAGTGTCACAAGAAAATTCTGAAACAGTCCGATTGGGACAGCTGTTCCTGTACACGAACTCGTGCAGGTATGAGTTGAAGAGCTCCTGAGAAGTGCCCAACTGCTTCCTAAGCTTGCTAGCTCTTCTGCAAGTTGTTGTATGTCCCAATTTTGCATTAGGACAGCGTCATTATTTACGATCTCATTCTCCGCAGCGATGCGTACGTTCTCCATGTTGATTGTTGACTGCTGACAAAATCACGCTAGAATACATAAACAATTCAAAAAATCGTGGCAGAATACATAATTGGCAGTGCTTAATCAATTTTTGGGGCATATAAAAACCAAATGCCACACATTCGCGGAATTTTAGCTATGTTTTTACTTTCTCTACTACGTATAGTAAGTAGGGGAAGTATTGCATTCCACCCAAAAATTCGATATCGAGATTTCACCGGAAATACATGTTTTGAGACTCACTGAATCCAAAAAAAGCATTTTTGGAAACATGTCCGTGTGTGTGTCTGTCTGTGTGTCTGTGTGTCTGTGTGTGTGTCTGTGTGACTGTGAACAGCATAACTCAGAAACGAACAGTCGTATAAACACCAAACTTGGTATTTAGGTTCAGTATCTTCCAGAGATGCGACACGAAGGTTTTCAAGAAAATCCTCCCACCCCAGACTACCCTTTACATGGAACATTTTTCGAAAATTCTAATTTTCTCAAAAATGGCTCTAACGATTTTGATTAAAATATTATATGTTTAAGATACTTTTATGACAAATAAAATGTATATCTTGAATTTTCTGGGAATGTCTCCAAAAGTATTCTTCATTGTGAACGACTTTCGCATAACTGGTAAACCATAAGAGATAGACAAAATTTTACTACACAAAAAATGTAGATCGCGTTAAAATACACAATTTATGTCATACACATTTCTTTTGTTGAGTGAACCGTTTTCTAGATATTGCTTGTTATTACCTTAAATTTTCCAATACTTATACTTTTTCTCAAATTCGTTATTCATTTTTTTATGTCCTGGACATGCAAAAAGAATGGAATGCGCCACATAGTAACCAGCGTTAAAATATTTGACTATCGCTTAAAATCTACCATATTCCCCTTGCATCTACATGAACATTACCAATAAGATTGACATCTCGATATCTCGATTAACATGAAGCATATGGAGAATAAGCGTTTGTAAAAATAGTTTGTACAAGAGTAGAGAAAGTCATGTGAGTGTAACACATCAGATTTTTTCTACACGGTAGTCTGTCTGACGTTGCGCGGCACCAGCCATGACACGTCGACCTCTGGAGCAACATTACCGGTAATGGATATATAGTAACTGTTAAGAGATTATAGAATATTATTTTCTTAATTCTACCTGCTATTGCGCTAACACTCAAGAGTATCTTTTTGTTAATTACCAAGTGCAATTCTCTTGCCTATATGAGAAATGCAGCAATGAATTCACAGTGGTGCTATCCGAGTACCAAATAAACTCTCTGCGTAACACAAAGAATATGATAAGCGCACAGTCATTCATAATACACTAGCACTCATATGCTCAGCTCAGGTCAAATTTTGTGATTTTATCAGTTAGTGTTTGAGTTGCCATGAAGGAGGAAAAAGTGTGTAGTGAAAAAGAGCTGTTTTCACACCAAAGGGCAAATAGAAAATAATACTTAATGGGTTCAACTCACTATTATAAAAACATCTGACACTTGCAGTAGTAGATATTACGACATTAACATCTGAGTTTACAGGCGTTTCAGCAATAAGTGTAACCAAAGCACGCAAGACATAATAGTAGATTAAAATGTAGAAACCTATTTTGTATGCAACAGTGTTGTGGATAAGCTTGTCATTAAGTTTGAGGATAGTTCTGATTCCAATATGGCAGCTCAGTCATCTTTGGAGGATATGGATTAGGGTACTGCACCTCTGCCTGAGGAAATCAATTAATATAAGTAAAACGTTCATTTTCCACATGCTTATAAAATGAATTGTTACTTCAGGTTGCATTTTAATTAGATTTTCACACAGGGTACCATTTTACAGACTTAACAATGTTCAGTTGTAATATGTAGCAAGTATATGTGAGAACAAGAAGCAGCAGTAAAGGGCAGGGGTTACAAACTATTTTCGCGCGGTTAATACAAAGAGTTTGTTTATAGTGAGAGGCACTCTAGTTTGGAATGGAAAGTAGGTCCACTATTGCTACTACACCCAGAGGAATTTTAACATGTCAGTTAGTAATGTCTAGCAGCATTTTTATGCAACCAGCAGCTTAAGTAATGAGAGTGCTTTGGGGTGAAGAAAGACTAGGCCATTTGCTGCTTACATTTAAGAAAACCTACAAGTTTTAATTTGAAAATTTGATATGAGTGAATTAACTAGTTAGCTAATGAAGTGAAACACACTACAATTACCTGTAGTGTAAAGAAACAGGAATTAAATGAGATAATTGGAATTCTGTCTCGTGTTTGGTTAATAAAGTGTTAAATGAGAAGGAAATAACACTTTTATTGTAAAACCACCACCACCACTTTGTTTCTTGGACAAAATTCAGTATATGCAAAGGATCAATGGATCTTTTAATTGAAGGTTCAATGAATAGGATCTTTTGAATGATCCTTCGATATGTTATTTATAGTGAAATTTTAAACACCTTTCATAATAATAAACAACTAATGCTAACATTCCGTGAATTCAGAAAACTAAGCTTTTATATATATATATATATATATATATATATATATATATATATACACCAACCTCCTATGGTACTTCGAATGCAATGTGTTGTATATGGAAAGCATTTAAAATGCTTAAAGTGTGTTAAAATGTTCACTATAAATAACAGATCAAAGGGTCGTTCAAAAGATCCAATTCATTGAAAAGATTCATAGAACCTTCACTTAAAGGATCCATGGCTTGTTTGCATATACAGAATAGCGGAAGAGTATGTACAATCAGACAAAAAACTCAACGCCATGCCTGGGATTCGAACGACCAATCTTTGACTTGCCATACCACTGCTCTGCCATCTAATACTTTCTCTACTCACAGTAAATTATTTTCATACGTATTCTACAAATGATTCATCATATATTGTGATTAATTTCATTTTTAGCATACGCGTTAACCTAAAAGACTGCATACATTTTAAAAATAATACTTTTCTATTAATTCAAAACCTTTGGGTTTTGCACAATAAACAACACATTATTTATATGCCTATACATTTCTTATAATATCCTGCAACTTAATTACTATTGCACAATGTATCTTCTAAGGGAAGGATGTTGTATCACCAAAATTGCTCAAAGTTTAAATGGTAGTAAACAGACAGAAAGATCGAAACCACTTTGGAATCTCAAAGCCTCATAACACATACTGAAGCTGCTAATTTAACTCAAAGCAAACACTTCGGGTTATTCTTGGAAATGCTTTTAAACACTTGTACTAGCAGATTACAAGGACAGTAATTGTCATAAAAAGCTACCATAATTTCTAATTTCATACACCATGTCCAGTTCAAAAAAGGACATAGTGGCAGTTAGATAAAAATGTCCAAAATGAAGTGGATTACTGCAATATATGTGAATGATATAAAATATCTTTCTTCCTTCTGTATTAGAAAACTTCCGTTGGGCACTGCCTTAAAGTAATTATAGTATAATTGACATGCTATCCTTGACAGTTAGTGTGTCAGTCCACCAATAATTCCACATTTTTTAATTGCACACGAGTATCACTCGCATGATCTGCATCTGCCTTTTTGAATGTTGGCACTGTAACATGCTATTTTATTTTCATTAAAGGTTGAATTTTACCTTACCCACATTGGCTGTGATGTCCACCCATCAATTATGAAGAGCAAACAAGAAAATTAATCATATATTCCACGGTCTGGATGACTCACTAGTGTTGCTGAATTTTATATTATCCTGATTTACTTTTCAAAGAAACAGAAAGACTGTAGCTAAAACCATTCGTATGTGAAGAACCAACTTCTTAGAAACAGATAATGGATGAAGGTTGCAGTGCACCACAAGGAAGGGAAAGGGGGATCAAAACAGGGAAAAAACAAAGAAACAAACCAACAAAACAAAAACATAAAATAGATGAGGGAAAGCTACATAATGCGTGACAGCAGAAAATATCCACCCACACACAAAGCGGACATAGAAACAGGCGGATGCAAGGATAATACAGAAAACAAATAAAAGTAAAAACATAACCGCCTTGTAGATGACAAAAAAGTGCTTGGAGGACCTGTTTATCATTTAATGACAATAATTAGTTCATTAACACAGAAAAACCCAACTGCAGAGAACATAAATCGGCATAAAACCTCGTGACATTGTGTAGCACTCTCTGGCACTCGAATATGTGATGGACCAAAGTAGCCTTTCGACCACAAGAGCAATAAAGTGTCGATCTGGAACAATAGCTGAACAAGTACACCGGGTGTAACAATGTCCCACACGCATCCGAGAAGTTTGGAAAGGAATGCGTCGAGGAAAGGACAGAGAATAGCAAGTGGATTAGGGGTAGTATTGATGGAAGACAAGAACAAAAGACATGTTCCGCACGAGTAAGGTCCTCCCATTCCTTTGAGAGTTGGAGAGGAAAAAACCTCGACCAGTGCATAACAATTCTCGTGGTGCTACAGCAACCGGAAAAATGTCACAGATGAGCGCGCAAGTAGATTTAGCTAAGAGATCAGCAGTCTCACTGCCGAAGAATCTCGAATGGAATATAGGCAAAGAACACCCTCCGAGTACCCAAAGCAATGTGATGCGATTTAAACGTCTTACATACCAATTGGTATGTGGTAAAAGCGTGGGTTGACTAAGTGTCTGCAAGACATTGAAGGAGTCAGTATAAACAATAGTCGTTGTGAAAGTTGTATCTTAAGACATTCCCGCAAAATTATTCGAGCAAAACTCCGGTAAGCGAAAAATGCAACGGATATCCAACTCAGGTAAAAAAAGCAGATCCCAACCGTGGTGGATCTACTTGCTGAGAACTATTGGTAAAGAAAGTCGGTGACCGTCTTCTATATTGGCTTCTTCGGGTGGTGTCCGAAAAGTTACAAGATAATCAAGTACACGCACACAGCCGTGACGTTTGAAATAGTATGGAGGCCCGTAGCATATAAAAACCAGATCAAAAATATGTCACCTCACGAAATAAATACCGGGAGTGACATGCAAGGAAAGAGTGGGCTCTCAAGGTGGCCAAGGTCGCAATTTCCGTTCGTAACCATCCCTCGAGGCAACATTCTAGTAACAATTTAACTTGGGGAATAATGGAAATGTGGAGCGTTCCCAACGAGTAAAAAGAAGTAAAGAAACTATACGGACCAGATATAACAACGGGTGATATATAATCCCCTGTGCATTACCACTATGGAAGTAGAATGTTCGTACCCCACTACAAGTCGGCGAAAGCGATTCAGGCAAACCTGCAATGGCAATAAAGCGCCTCTAGTGTTGGCGCCCCAGAGAAAAACATCATATGTAATCATCACCTGCACGACTGCCTTATACAAGTGTAAGAGCACATTCGGCGTGCGAGCCACAGATATTCCATAACAATGCACGAAAGAAGGGAAACTTATTCTCCAGCATTTGACGTAGCCGGAAAATGTGCATCTTTCAGTTAAGCCGGCGGTCGAAAGTTAATGAAATTTGGTAACCTCACGCACCTGGAGTGAGCCACAGCGTACTGCAGGAAGACAAATCTGGCTTCCGGTACGAGAAAAACAAAGAGTGGTGGCTTTCTGGATGTTAACCGTGAGGTTATGGGAGCCTGTCCACCCCTTCAAAGTTGTTACGGCGTTGGTAAAGGAATCACGAGGATTAGCTACAGTGCCACCAGGCGCGTAATAGACAGTATCGTTCACAAACACCAGGTGACGGTCATGGGGGAGTACCACTTCGGAGATGTAAATTCAATTAAGAGCAGACTAAGGCAACAGCATTGAGACAGGTCTTCACTGGCTGTCTGAGGTCCAAACTCTGAATTCCCAGAATGCACAGTAATACGGCGATTCCCAAAAAGCCGAAATAAAAGGTTACAAAACTGAGCCGTACACATAAATGTGCCATGCGAGTAAAAAGTAAAGGTAGGGAGTCAAAACCACACGCGGTATAAAAATCCCATCGAGGTCAACATGCTCCTGAAAAGAGAAATGAATGTGAGTCAAAAAATAGGTAGGCTGTCAAGAGTAGAACGGCCCCTGCGGAAGCCATTGTACCATTTGGAGAAAAACTGACGTACCTCCATCCAATGATAGAGGGCAAGAACGCGTTCAAACACATTCAGGGGACAAGAAGATAACACAATAGGTCGGTAATTCGACGGAATAGTGGGAGATTTCCGTGTTTTAAAATGAGTAGGACCATGAAGTGTTGCCATGTACTGCGTACAATACCACTGTGCAAGAAATAATTAAAACAGAGAAGAAGTTGCTCTTTCCAAGAAGGTAGCAGCTGCCGGAGCATCGCATAGGATATCTGGTCGGGACCCGGGAGTGGATTTCATATTAGATAAAGCAACAGCAAGCGCTGTCAGGGTGTAAGGTACCAACAAAGGATCCACAGGTATTGAAACCTGCGAAAGTATAGCTGGAGAGGGAGGAGGTGCAGAGTCTGGCGTACACAAATATAAAAAGTTCGTAAGAATCTCGGGATCCACAGAACACCTGGGACTCCGCGCAGGTAAATCTACCTTAAATGGCTGATAAAAAATCCTTAGTTACTTTATTGAAGTCTCGTGGTTAGGGCATTAATGTTTCGTAACCAGGCAAGCCGTTTTTCAGAGCGGAGATACCTTCTTGCTGCCGCCACCACCCTCTGCTTATAATGGAGACAGAACGCGCCGGTAAACCGCCAGAGCCCTTCTGCGACGAGTGATATAAAGGGAGTACATAAGATGGATGAAAAGTATCTAAATACGCATGGAGTATATCTAAAAATTATTTGTATATCAACATTTATGGAGTCGTATAGAACCAGATAATGGAAACAGACATTCCAAAAGTTACACACAGAAGTAATCCCAAATAAAATTAGAAGGATTACGTGGCAAGGGAGGCGGTGTCACAATGAGAAGAAGCGGATCGGTACTGTAGCAAAATAGGATGATAGTCATTGTCCCAAGAATCGGTCCAAATGGATCAATCCTAAAGGGACGATTGTCCAACTACTTCACAAGGATATTTAGCACAGATGGAGGGGAACGCGTAAGAACCGCATGATTGAAACAAACGACGGCATGTTGAATTAAGCAGCATCCGAGAGCGGCACCTTCTGGCGTGTCGAGAAAATCTCCCCCAAAAGGGCGTTGGAGATTAAAATCCGCCAGAACAATAAAAGGTGCCATAAAAATAAAAGGTACACGGAATTGTCGAATAAAAGTTTTCCATTTCGTCTCAGTAGGGCGAGCGGTGGGCGGATGGTATACCGCTACAAGCGCGAGGGAGCCTATAACTACCCCAACTGATTACATATTGGGCTAGCTCCAAGTATGGCAGAAACTCTTGTATTAAAATAGCAATGCCACCATAACGATCTATGCGATCAGAACGGAACGACGCACTCGGCCGCAGCCATGTTTCAGAGAGGGCCCCTACGTGTATGCTGTGTTTACTAAATTATGTCGGCTTAGAGCTTAGAGAAGCTAAGCTTCTAGCGTTCCACTGCAAGAATTTAAGCATGGTCAGTAGTGATATATAGGAATTAAACCGTTGGGTTAACGATCATCCAGCCACCAGGGGGGATTAAGCGCTAGTGTCGCGTTAATCCGCAAAAAAGGCGGGAAAAAGTAGTAAAATTGAAGATGGCGGACCAAGATGGCGGCAAAGCGCAAGGCGGGAAAGCGCTTGCGACGCGTTAATCCGCAAAAAGGCGGGAAAAAGTAGTAAATGGCAAGATGGCGGCTGGTGCCAGTGTCGCAAAAACCACGATGGCGGCAAAGCGCAAGGCGGGAAGCGCGTTAATCCGCCAAAAAGGCGGGAAAAGGTAGTAAATGCCAAGATGGCGGCTGGCGCTAGTGTCGCGTTAATCCGTCAAAAAAGCGGAAAAAAGTAGAAAATGCCAAGATGGCGGCAAAGCGCAAGGCTAGAAGAGCGCTAGTGTCGCGTTAATCCGCAAAAAAGGCGGGAAGAAGTAGTAAATGGCAAGATGGCGACAAGCGCAAAAGCAAGATGGTGTAAAAGCGCAAAGCGAGAAGAGCGCTAGTGTCGCGGTAAACCGCAAAAAAGGCGGAAAAAAGTAGTAAATGCCAAGATGGCGGATGGCGCAAAAACAAGATGGCCGCAAAGCGAGAAGAGCGCTAGTGACGCATTAACCCGTTAATCCGCAAAAAAGACGGGAAAAAGTAGTAGCCGGTAAGATGGCGGATAGCGCTAGGGACGCAAAAACAAGATGGCTGAAAAGCGCAATGTTGGAGAAAATATACGACACAACATGGTGCAACAGGTAATCCATACCAAAGGCGGGAAAAGTGAAGACATAAGATGGCGGTCGGCGCTAGTGACGCTGGAAGTAGTGTGGCGCTGCTCCGCAAGATGGCGAAAGGTACTAGTGGAACGCAGCGCACCAAGATGGCGGTTGGAAATAGTGCATCAAAGTGCCGCTAGATAGCGTTATGAAGAAGAGAAATGAAAATGATGGAAGATGGCGTTTGGTAGTAATGAATGGTGATGCCACATGATGGTGCTATTGATGTAAGAAGTGGGTGTTAAAATGGCCTAAAAAGAAAATAAAATAAAACAGGAGTAATTGTGGCGCTAGAGGTGCGTTAAGATGTTAAAAAGAAACGAGACAGTGAAAGATGGCGGATGGCGCTAGTGACGCAGCAGCGCAAGATGGCGGATGGTGTTAGTGCAGCGGAATGCCGCAAGATAGCGTTAGGCACAAGGGTATTGAAAATAAGCAAGATGGCGATAGTGACGCATGAAGGGAGAGGTATGCGGCAAGAGAGGAAACAAAATAGTGTATGAATTGTGAAAAAGAATTGTGATTGGATAGCAAATGAAGGCTGAACGTGATTGGTTGAAAAATAAATATTGGCAATCGAAGATGGGTATAAAATGGCTAGAATGAAGATAGATGAGTAGTAAAGACGAAGATGATCACTGTTGCGATAGTGGTGTTGTGGGTGGCAATAGTGAGCGCAGAGGACAGTTGCGTTAGTTTTGGGAGATGTGGATTTTGTGTTAAATGAAGTGACGGGGCATTTGGAAAATGCAAAAAAGTGCGAAAAGGACAATGAGTTGTTGCCAAACTGTAAGTGTACGTATAGGAAGGGAAGCGGGTGTAGGTTTAATTCTGACTTTCTAAACATGGGAACGCTAAGGAATGTGCACAATTGCTTGAAGCCTGTTAGCAGATATCAGAGAGGCGGACATTGCGGATATTTATATTACGGAAACTTAAAAATGGGGCAGGTAGAGTGTCCAGAGGGGTATGTGTTAAATGGTAGATGTGGTTGCGTTTCGGGGAAGAAAGGGGAAACGAAAGAGAAGTGTGCGTTTTATATGACGCCTGTGAACATGTATGCAAATGACAATAAAACATTATTAGTAGAAATGGTAGACTGCAGTTTGATAATGGATACGGTGGACTTACCTGATGGGCTAGACTTAGATTGGAAACTAACGCCCGAGGAGAGCGAGCTGGCGGTAGCGTACAGTGTTGTAAATGAAATGAATACATATTTTACAGATAAATTTTTTTACGTGTTCGGGGAATACGGGGAAGGACACTGGTAGGTAAGGTTTGGAGGAGGGAGGAAGGTAGTAGATAGGGTAAAGCGAAATTCGAGATGGTCAGATGCTGGAAATTTAAAAATGCAATCAAAAAGCAATGGAGGAGGTGTAGGAGGAGGCGTGGGTAGGGTTTCGATTAATAGCATCAGAAAGGCAGCATTGGAGAAGTGCAAAAAGAGCATAAATGCACAGAAGCAGAAGGTGAGAAAGGAATGCGAAAATAAGCTAGAGGAGAAAGGAAGGGAATTGGAAGAGGCAAAAAAGGGGAGAGAGGAGATGGAAAAAAATATGAAGAAAGCAGAAGAGGAGAAGGAAGAGTTGAAGAGGAGGGTAGTGGTGCGGCATGTGGAAGAAGCGAAGCAGGGCGAGTTGGTGAAAAAAATAAAGGATAATGTGAATCAATTGAATGAGGAATTTAAAGGACTGAAGGAGCTTGTGATTAGGTTAGGAAAATGGTGCTCAAGTGGAAGTGGTAACGATGACGCAGTGAACTACGAAGATGAACTAGGAGAAATAGATGAAGGAGGAGAAGAAGAAACAGAAGAGGTAGAAAATGAAAATGGTGCAGACGGGGAGCAGGAGGAGGAGGATATGAGTTATGGCACATAGAAGCAATACGTACCTGCAATGTCGACGACGCCGACAACGCCAAATCCCGAAGACGCACATTCACACACACACACACGCGCGCACACATGATTGAGAAAAAACATACTAGGACTATTTATGTAGATAACTATCTACATAAATAGTCACTAACTAGCTAACTAGAGGAAGGAATATAAATAAGCTTTAAACGAAATGAAACTAGAGAAATGCCAATAAACATATTTATTTAATACTAAAACAATAATAATAATACAAAATATAAAAATTACACATAAAACACGATAAGATATTACAAACACCAGCAGCAGCAATAAGGGAAAAATAGAAGAAGAGGAAGATGAAGAAGAAAACAAAATAAGCTAATATATAGATGCAAAGATGGATTTAGATGTGCTTAAGTGGCGTGATGAAAACTGTGAAAAACGCCACAACGAGAGCAGTGAATGCAAACACATACGGGTTCGTGAAAGTATCCACAATGATTGCAGCACACATTAGCTTGAATAGAAAAGTGTTGCATTGACACTGGTTAGGCTTATAAATACGAATGTGAACGTATGGATTTGGAATATTAAAAAGCGCGCAAGCTCGGCGTGCTTGGCATTCCAAGCAGGCCGGGTTGAATCTGGACATGTTGCAAATCCTACCGGTATGGTTGCAACTGCTAACACTGCAGGCACTCCACTGGCAGATAGCATTATGAAAAAAACTGTCCAGATTACGATTACAACTACGACAAATAGAGCTAGGGCACAAATGGCCAAAAATCCCGTAAAATGGGTTTAGTTACTCTTTGCAAAATGGGCACTTTTGATTTAGAGACATGCTAACTATCTAAATGCTTATTGGAAAAAACAGTGAAAAAAGAAGCTTACCACAGATCTAAAGCTGAGCTTGGAAGATGAAAGTCAAGGTCTAGATAGAGTAAATGTATGGATAGTAGCTGCTGCTGCTGCTGGCGCCGATGCTCAAGGGCTAGCTGCCGTTGGAACCTTACAGGGACTGCATAAGGTGTTGGTCTGCGCGGGCGGTATATGTTTCGCAGACGCCTGGGGCGAAGAGGCGCTCTTAAGCCAGGCCTGTCCGGAACTACCCAGTCGCCTGCCGTGTTGTTGTGGACGGAGATGTTGGTGGCGTTGTTTGGGACGGCCAGAAGATCTATGGACGAGCCGTCCCAATTCTCCTCCTCAAGCAGCTCGTCGGGCAGTGATGGTGGAGCTGAAGAAGGGTGAGCCGACAGGTAGTCCCTCAACACGGTTGTCACCTCGGAGATTCTCTCCGAGATGTCGTCCTGGGCGATGTCCCCGGCGTTGTCCGCTCCGGCACCACTATAGAAGGTAATGTCTGAGCCTGTCAACTGGCCCAGAGATGGTGATGGGCTTGAGTGTGGTGTTGCGGGAGGCAATCCCAGACGATCTACGGTTTCGATGTCGGGCCACTAAATGGTTCTCGGAAGAGCAGGCGCAGACGCTCTTGCACCAGCGGGTTGCCGATGAAAGAGTTGTTGACTTGCAAAGGAGCTACTAGATCGTTGGCGGCAGAAGCAGCCGTTGGAGTTGAAGACGAAGACATTGTGCATTGGCAATGAAGGAGAACCTTAAATATATATTGGAGCAAACGCAACATGGCGGAGAAAGGTTCTCATGGGAAAGGGAACGATAAGAGAATATTAATAATGGCAGACCGGAAAACCAAAGGCTGAAATTGTGACCTGAACAGGATGTGGCAGCGATAACAAGGTCCACCGGATGTGAACCAGATGGTGAGCTGGGATGTAGTGGTTTAGATAAGAAATGGTAGCGCTAAAGGCATCCGGTGGCTGAGGCGAATTCTGTTCATTGCGGTTACGATAAGGCGAGAATAAAACGCATAGGCCGATACGGTAACATAATCAGAGAGTACTCTGGCTGATGCTGTGAGAAGTGAGATGAAACAAACACATTGTATTGCATTGAAGGTGAAGCCTGAATGAATTAATGAATTATTCCCGATAACAAGCATAAGCATAAGCAATAGAGTAGAATACCAAAGAATAGGTGTAACTGTTGAGAAATAGGATAAGAGGAGTTAAAAGGGAATATTTTAATATACGCGTACATAGAGAGGTGACGCAACACTTGAGACTTAGGCAAAATAGAAAATAGGTTGAGAAAGGTGATCGAAACTACTAACTGCATAACTAGCTCATAAAGGATAAAGTTATAAGGTTGCTTTTAGACGCCTTAATGAACGAATGAATAAAACATTGGCGCCAGAAAGGGTGTTAAGTGCATGAAAGAAAATAGGGGTAATAGAATTATTAGTGCTGACCCTTTAGAGGAAACAGAGGGAAAACAAAAAGAGCAGACTAAATGGAGGGCGTACCGGGCACAAGTAGACAGGATACGCAAAACGATGAGCACCATACGTTTGACATTACAGGACGGAGGCAAAGGACGCTTACTAGGTTTTATTCGGGGTTTACCGAGACCGACATTACGGTTAGGCCAATGCCCGAAGATGCAGACCCCGAACAGTGGTTGCACACCATGTTTGACGATGTACTGGACTATGTGAACACCGAACTGTTCGATAACGAACCCGGGTACATAGGACTTACCATTCACGCTGCTCAAGAGGGGTTTGCGCCAATAAGCATGAGCGTGCGCAGGTTCGATCAGGTGAACACGAACGTGTTTTTGCAAAGCGTGCAAAAGGTCATGCAAAGCAATAAGGAGTTTGTGTTAGGTGGGCCATTAAAGCTAAACTGCGTATGGACGAAGGAGATCACCGGTAGATGTTATAAACCGTGCGAGGCGTTCTTTAGAAACAATGGACTTGTAGAGATTCGAAATAAGGATGCCATATGCCTGCCAAGGGCCATCGTTGTGGGGAAGGCCAAGGCGGACAAAGACGTGACCTATACCACGTTGGTGCGATCCTAATTCCTCCAGAAGGAGAGGGCTTTGGCACTTCTTAGAGATTTAGGCGGTGGGGTGAACGACGTGAAATGATACGATGAAGGCCTACAGGGGTACAGCATTACCGTGTTTGAGGACCATAGCGGAAAGACGGTGTTATACAAGTCCGCGAACCACGGAGGCAAGCCCATCGATCTTATTCTACATGATGGGCACTACAACACGATAGTGAACCTGCACATGGCGCTAAAGTGCAAGTACTATTGCCGCGAGTGTAACCATCCTTTTACGATAACAAGGGAGCATCACCGCTGTGACAACAAATGCACGAAATGTCACATGCTGTGCAGGCAACCCTTCACGCGTTATGTGCGCTGTGCCCAGTGTCACCGGGACTTCAACGGGCAAGTGTGTTACGAGAATCATTTAAAGAAGGGAGGGGTATATGCCAAAGGGCACACTGTGTGCGAGATGGAAAAAGTGTGCTTGGTGTGCCATAGGCTGTACAACATGAGGGGCAGAAAGGCCCCACACACGTGCGGCGAGACGTTTTGTGGAAATTGCAAGCTGTACGTGAAAGCGAACCATATGTGCTATATACAGCCGTACAGAGGAAAGAAACTAAGAAACGAGTTTGTGCTGATGTTTATAGACTTTGAATGCACGCAGGACACTTCCTACAAAGGGAAGGCAGACGTGTTCGAGCATGTCCCTAACCTATGTGTGCTGTACCAGGTGTGCTCGTTGTGCATAGACGACCAGCACCAAACGGCATATTGCTCGCAATGCGGGATAAAGGAGTGGATATTTGCGAAGGAACCGGTCAAACAGTTGTTCGAACACGTCACAGATTCGCGGTATGACCGATGGGACGTTATCGTCATTGCACATAACCTGAAAGCCTATGACGGACAATTTGTGCTAAAGCATATGGTTGGGGCGTTGCATTGGAGACCCGAGCTCGTTATGTACGGTACAAAGATATACCAAATAAAGCATAACCGTGTAACCTTCCTGGATTCGTGAAATTTTCTGCCTATGGCCCTGGCCAGGTTTCCCAAAACGTTTCAGCTGCAGGCATGCAAAGGCTACTTTCCGTACCTGTTCAACACAAAAGAGCACCAACGCTACGCTGGGCCTATTCCCGACCAAAGGTATTACTGCCCTGACAGCATGCCCGAGGACGCACGAGCAGACTTTGAGCAGTGGCACGCGGAGAAAAGGGCCTCGAACCACGTCTTCGACATGCAAGCCGAAATCCTAGCGTACTGTAGGATGGATGTAACTCTGCTGTGCCAGGGAGTACTGAAGTTTAGGAAGGAGTTTCTCGACGAAAACGGGATCGACGCGTTTAGGGAATGTGTGACCATTGCGCAAGCGTGTATGAACGTGTACCGAAAGCGCTTCATGCCTAAAAAACAAATAGCGGCAATACCCGCTGGGGGTATCGGCTTGCCGACAAGCATTCGCGCATAGCGTGTATATGGCTGACATGGCTCGAGCAGCAGCAGAAGGTGAATATCATGCACGCGGTGAAGGGGCGCGAGGTCAGAATTGCTGGGCACAAGGTGGACGGGTTCGATGTGGACAGAAAAACCGTGTACCTATTTCACGGCTGTTGGTACCACGGGTGCCCAAAGTGCTTTCCGAATAGGCACGCGGTGCTATTTTGCACGGGAAACGAGACGATGGCCTCGTGGTTCGAGTGCACGGGAAAGTTGTCCGAGAAAATAATCCATGCCGGCTATGTCGTCGTCGAAATGTGGGAATGCTGCTTTAACGAAATGGTGAAGGCTAACGCGCGGCTGACGCAGTATGCCAAAGAGTTTGCCACTGCTGACCCCTTGGACCCTAGGCTCGCCTTCTACGGAGGGCGCACCAACTGCACAAAGACCTACTACGAGGCAGTGGGAACGGCGAAGTTGTTTTACTACGATGTGTGCAGCCTGTACCCCTTCGTCAACAAGACTAAGTCGTATCCTGTAGGCCACCCGAAAATTCATCTTAAACACTTTCCTAGCTTAAGTGCGGTTAAAGGAGGGCTCGTGAAGTGCAAGGTGCTGCCGCCTCAACACCTGTACCACCCCGTGTTGCCAATGCGAGCGAATGGAAAGTTGTTGTTTCCACTGTGCAGCGCATGCGCTGAGACAGAATGCCAGGAGAGCTGCGAACACGAGGACGAAGCGAGAGCGCTATCGGGAACCTGGGTGGTGGAAGAGGTGAAGGTCGCCCTAGCGGAGGGTTACCGCCTGCTGGAGGTGAACGAGTTGTGGGAATACGACATGGTGCAATACGACCCACAACAGAATCTAAGGGGCTCTTCGAGGCCTACGTGAATCAGTTCTTGAAGATTAAGACGAAAGCCTCAGGTTGGCCGGCAGACTGCGGGACGCCCGAGGCCAAAGAGGCCTTTTTGCGAAGGTTCTACGAGCGAGAAGGCGTTACCCTGTCCCCGGATGACATTGCCCACAACTCGGGTAGGCGAGAGCTTGCGAAGCTCATGCTGAACAGCTTCTGGGGCAAATTTGGGCAGAGGGATAACCTTCCCACCTGCGAGCTGGTGGATCAGTATACTAGGTTAACGGATCTGCTTAGCGACCCTGCCTTGGAGGTACAGACCTACGTGCCGGCCACGGACAACACGATGTACGTGGTGTGGCGCTATTGCGAGAAGAGCCCTAAACTAAGTCAAACCACAAACGTCGTCATTGTCGCCTACACAACTGCGCATGCACGCTTGGTGCTGTACGATTACCTGAAGCGGCTAGGCGAACGGGTGTGCTATTTCGATACCGACTCGGTGATTGCGGTAGGTGCACCAGGGCACTGGATGCCTCCCGTCCGGAGCTATCTAGGAGACATGACGGACGAATTGGAAAGGTACGGGAAAGGGGCGTACATTTCCCGCTATGTCTCCACGGGCCCAAAAAGCTACTGCCTAGAAATTCGGTGCCCTGAAACAGGAAAGACGCACACCGTGTGCAAGATCAAGGGCATCACGCTAAACTCTGGCAACCTAAGGACGGTGAATGCCGGCGTGATACGCGACGTCGTCCTGGAGAATCGTGCCAAAGTGGTAAGGCTGCGAGGCACGCAGATTTCGAGGAAACCGCTGTGGAACGTGGTCACAGAACCGGCCACAAAGACCTTTAGAATGGTCGTCACCAAGCGCATCATGACGGACGGATTCGACACCTATCCTTACGGGTTCAAGAGGGGACGTTGCTCACATTAAAAAGAAACTGCTAGCAGGACATGTCGGTCATTGCCGCAGCGGCTATGCCGAAGCCCACCCTCACCACTGCCACATGCCCCACGCGATTTACCTTCCCATGCACTGTGCTGGTGGCAAGGCCTTCGCGCTGCGGAAAGTCCACGTTTGTGAAGAATCTCATCACGAACGCCGCGCACATGTTCGAGAAGCCACTGCGCAAGGTGCTGTGGTGCCACCTGGAGGAATACACGTCTGGACCGGGGGATTTGCCTTTGGCGTGCGAGGCGCATCCAGGGATACCCGAACTCGCCGACGTGCGTGAGAACTATCTTGTCATCCTGGACGATTTGATGTATGACTGGGATTGCTTAAACGTCTCCAGCTTTTTTACCCGCGACTCGCACCACAGGCGCTTTGGGGTGATATACATCTTGCAAAATGTTCTGCCGCAGGGGAAGAAATTTCGGACGATATCGCTGAATGCAAACTACATCGTCGTGTTT